>CM053031.1:299580703-300180703 GCA_028564925.1 Lithobates sylvaticus | reverse complement strand
TATATATATACAGTGCCTTGCGAAAGTATTCGGCCCCCTTGAACTTTTCAACCTTTTTCCACATTTCAGGCTTCAAACATAAAGATATAAAATTTTAATTTTTTGTGAAGAATCACCAACAAGTGGGACACAATTGTTTCAAATCTTACTTTATTTCATTTTCACATCTTGACAAACATAAAACTTCGCAGTTACATGTATTATACAGGCATTTACAGTTGTGTCTGTTTATAACTCCATAGTTTCTTATTCCTGTACTTTTGCGTATTAGTTATATAATGTTGCTATTACTTTCATTCTTACTCCCCATCATATGTCATTAAAACTTATCAAACAATCTATCATACTCTCTTCATTCATATTAGTGTCCAGTAGAGAGAAAAAAAAGAAAAAGAGAGAAAGAGAAGAGAAAAAAAAAAAAAAAAAAAAAAAAAGGGATTTTGACAAGGTCTCTCCCGTCCTCTCTCCTCCCCCCTCCCTCTCATATCGTCCGCAGCAATAAGGACGACATCCTATAGTCTCTCCATTTTTGCCAAGTTTCGTTTATGTGATCTTTGGGATCCTCTTCCTTTATAATCCTCTCTTCCAGTGAACGCATATCATCCATTTCTATGATCCATTCCTCAATTGAGGGTGCTATATTGTTTTTCCATTTCCTTGCTATTACTGTTCTAGCTGCGGTTAAACAGTGTTTTAGTATCCCTTTTCTTATCTTTTTGATCGTACCTGGTATCATTGATAAAATAGCGATCTTTATTTCTGGTTGTATGTTTATATCTGTCATCTCGCTATATATCTTAAATATTTTTTCCCAGAATATGTACACCTTTGGGCATAAAAACCAGATATGTGACATAGTCCCGGTTGCTTTTTGACATCTCCAACAGGTGCTATCATTTTCTACATTAATTTTATACAGGTCAATTGGGCATTTGTACCATCTCACTAGTAGTTTGTAGTTTCTTTCCTGATGTCTATTGGATAGAGACATTTTGTGTGTTAGTAAAATTGCTTTGTCCCATTTCTCTCTGGGTATGGCCTCTTCCATCTCCTGTTCCCATTTTCTTACATATTTTAACTCTTGTGTGTTACTGTTTGAAATTAAATATTTATATATGTTGGAAAGATTATGTATGGGTCTTTGTTCTTGTAATAATAATGTTTCCAATGTTGTGGGTGTTCTGTCCAGTATTCCTGTTTTCTCAAGAGTATTTATATATTCCTGAAGCTGTCTGTGTTGTATCCATTTGTGTGCATGTTCTCTACCCATGTCTTCTAGTCGTAAACATTTGGTTGACCCCCCCCCCCCAGTGTCAGATCAGTATATGAGAAGACAGGCAGGTTGTCAGCTAGTCTAGAGAAATCCGGGTCACGGCACCAATGTAGTGATCTAATCTATAATCGTTGTTCCTCGTAGATGGAATATAGTTATTAAAAGTATTGTCTCCGCAGCAAAACCCGATTCTCCCAGAGAGAGATTTTATTGACTTCCAAAACAGAACATTCTTACAGACGACAAAATCCACCAGAGTACATGACAAAGAATATCTTCTCCTAGACCCGTCTTTCTCTAGACTAGCTGACAACCTGCCTGTCTTCTCATATACTGATCTGACACTGGGGGGGGGGTCAACCAAATGTTTACCATGAATACCCCCCTCAATTCTAATTACCATCAGTAAATACTAGGTTTAAAAGGCTATCCCTCACACACACAACTTGCATAAGATTTACACATCAAAGGGTAACAGATAACATTGTCTTTGATGTGTGCGACTACTGATTAGATTAAGAGATGACACCTGGACACCCTTTTGAGGTGTAGAATAGACTTGAATCCCCAATCTATATTCTTGCATAATGAATTTGTCTTAGAATGCCTAAATAGAATGCCTATACGAACTACATAAAAAACACTACATATATATAAACATGTACATATATAATACATATACATATACATATATATGTATACATATATACATACTAGATACAATATACTACATACAACACATATATAAATATGTATATATACAACATATATATATATATATATATATATATATATATATATATATATATATATATATATACATGCATACACATATATATATTAGATATAATATACTACATAGCCCATGATGGTTTGGATTTTTTTTCACCTTTAATAATAAACACCTTCATTTACAAATTGCATTTTGTGTTTACTTGTGTTGTCCTTGACTATTGTTTAAATTGGTTTGATGTTCCGAAACACTTAAGTGTGACAAACATGCAAAGGAACAGGAAATGAGGAAGGGGGCAAACACTTTTTCACACCACTGTACACATTTGAGCCAGAGCATCTCTCCCTTGAGAAAGACACCCCACCCGCAGGAAATATTGAACTAAGAGAGGACAGAAAATGTAACACCATCTTACTCTCAAACCTATCTATACACTGTACACAGTGTCTGTCGGGAGGGGGTTATCATCCTGCCGACAGAGATATCAGAATTTAGTTCAGCACACATTTTTTCCTGTTTGTTCTGTCAGGAGGGAGTTTTGACCTGCTGACAGAAACAAATGGGGGACAAAAACACATAAAAACAGGATGGACAGTTCTTCTTTGGAGTTCCTGATAGGAGGCCTCAGCCTGGCAATAGGAAAGGTTCATACATTGGGCACACAGGGTGGCAGGCTAGTCTGATCCTGCAAATCAGAGATTGAAGGAACACATAACCCTGCAACCTCCACAGCAGTCTATGTGGATATTTCAAAAGTGGGCTGTGAACACCAACAGTCTCTCACGTATAGAAATGTGGGTCAGGCAGTCTCTTCCTACCCCCTGATGGAGACTGAATGGCTCTTCGTAGGCACACATATAAGCACAATAACACACAATAAGCACCCAGTTTCGATGACTTTCTCTCCCCAGCCGCCATTAATGCCCTGACGTCAGAAGGGGCTGGGTCACTTGATTATGTCTCTGAGTGGCCCCTTGCCTATATAACAGCTGTCACAGCCAAGAAATTCTATTTGTCGCGTCTGTCAGGCAGTGTGATGAAGATGGATGGACATCGCGGGCACTTTTTTTTTTTAAAAAAAGAATTGTCAAAAACTGCCTATTGTGGTTTTTACGTTTTGACACTTTTTTGTTGAATGGGCAGGGGTACGACATACCGATACCCATTGACATGGGGGGGGCGGGATCTGGGTGCCCACTTGTTAAAGGGGGCTTCCAGATTTCGATAAGCCCCCCGCCCGCAGACCCTGACATCCAATGGCCAGGGTTGTCGATAAGAGGCTCTTTTCCCTATCAACCCCAAAGCACCCTCCCCATGTTGAGGGCAAGTGGCCTGCTATTGTTCAGGAGATTGGCTGTAAGTACTTGTGGCACCTATTGCTATACCTTCCTTCCTCTCAGTGCAGGTTTTTGAGAGGACTGGAGGTATATTAGGGGTTAAGATCACAGATGAGGAGCAAGGAGAAGTCCGCCTTTTTTTATGATGTGGGTCTTTCAGGTGCTGTTGCCAATGGACTGCATGGCAGGTCATCATATGTCTTGTCAAGCATGTGGTGCTCAAGCGGCTGCTATTCTGGCCATGCTTGATCCACTTCAGACATAGGTTGCAAACAGCAAAGGTGCGATCTACTGCACACGTGTCAAAAAAAGCCCACACCAGTGAACTTTTGGAAGTCAGCGGCCCCCTGCACCTATGGAGCTCTGTGGTGTGATGCAATAGGTTGGCTGCCCTTAAGCTGACTACTGGAGGACATCCTGTCTCATAGGAGTTGCGCCTCCTCCTCCTTACTTCCCTCCTCTCTTCACTCAGGCACCCAAGTACAGTCAGTGACCTCATCATCCCCTCCCTCCTCATCACTGGAGAAAACTTGGCAATATGCTGCAGCTGGGGGAACATGATTGCTAGTTTCTTGTCCTTCTGTGGCACCCACCCTCTCTTGGCTCACATTACTGCCTTCCTCAACCTGGGAACCAACATCGGAGCCTTCAAATTGCTGTGCATCCTCCAGCAGCATATAACCGACACTATGGTCCAATAATTCTGGTGACTCCTCAATGCATGATGGTGGGGCTGTGGAAGGAGTAACTGTGGACAAGGAGCCAGTGGAATTGTCCGCTTTGGCAGCTGTGTTGGAAGGCAAACTAGTATGAGCCTGGGTGACAGAGGATGAGGAGGATGAGGACGGCTTAGTTATCCACTCCACCAATTATTCTGCATGTTGTGGCTCAATAACACAGCCAGCACTGGAAAAAAAGGACAAGCATGCCCCGCCTACAGAGGATGCACCATGTCCTGACCACCACTTTTCACTGTAGACACAGAGGCTGCTTGTCCTCTTTTAGTGGCCTGTGAGCATCTGCCTCTCCTTGGCGGCCTGCCGTACATGATGGGGATTTTTTTTCACATCACACTACACTGTATTATATACTTTGCACCGCCTGAAGTGTATTATTTACTGTACACATTGTATTATATACTGTACACCTCCTGCACTGTATTATATACTGTACACCGCCTGCACTGTATTATATACTGTACAACACCAACTGCACTGTATTATATACTGTACACCGCCTGAAGTGTATTATACTGTACACACTGTATTATATACTGTGTACATCGCCTGCACTGTATTATATACTGTACACTGCCTGCACTTGTATACTGTAGACAGCGTTCACTGTATTATATAATGTACACAGACTGCACTGTATTATATACTGTACACTGCCTACACTGTAATATATACTGTATACTGTAAACTGACTGCACATATATTTATTGCACTGCATATATATATATATATATATATATATATATATATATATATATATATATATATATATATATATATTAGACTGCCTGCACTGTATATATAGTCTACACTGACTACACTGTATGTGTGTGTGTGTGTGTGTATATATATATATATATATATATATATATATATATATATATATATATATATATATATATATATATATATATTAAACTGCCTGCATTGCAGTAACTAACTTGCCTAATCCAGCTGAAGTTCTCTCAAGTCTCAGTCTCCACGTCACACTACATACGGCCAACGTGTGGGGCATGGACTTGGCCCCCTGAACCATGATTGGCAAAAGACACCCTGCCAATTGTGGTTCTCACAGCAGATCACGCTGTTATTGGCCAAAGGTCAGGTGCATGCTTTGGCCAATCAGCAGCCGACAAAGCACTGTGATCTCGCAGTGCATTTTGGGGAAAACTGCGGCGCTCAAATTTGCCACGAATGCCCCATGTTCTCATTTGTTCTGTGAACAAATGAACACTCGATTTTCGAGTCAAACTTACATTCGACTTGAACATCGGGATCATTCCTAGTCCTAATGATGCTGTTTGTGAGTCACCAGCTGCTATTCTGAGCCACTCCCAGCCCACATAAACCAAAATAAACAGGCCTAGCTTCCAGCCAGGTCTGCCTAAATTTGCCTATGCTCACAAAATCCTAACCTCTTGCACCTACCTAGGTAAAGGGTGATACATAACATTGAGAATGGAACACCAAAAAGTGGGTAGGAAAACCTAAGGCTGGGTTCACACCAATGCAAATTGAATGTGGGTTTCCCTGCATCCAATTCGTATAGCAGGCGATTGTGAATGGCTCTCTATGGAGCCGTTCACACATCTCCACAGCGGCTCCGGTGCCAATATTACCGGAGCCCCATTGCGTCTTTTGGTTCGTTTCAGGTGCAAATTCAGCCCAAAATTGGGGCTGAAGTCGGACCTGAAACAATGAATGGAGATGCACTGGACTCCTGCTGTGAGCAGCTGCGTGTTCTAGTGTGAACCCAGCCTTAATGTCCAGGGTGAGCAGGAACAGAGCCTGTAATTAGGGTAGGGACATCTCAATGCTAGGGTTCTCCAGAGATAAAGATATCTAGGAGTTGACTCATCCCACTAGACTTCATCTTTTTGTGGTGGGGTGGTTGATTAATTACCAGCACCTTGTAAGCTACAGAATCACATATTATGCTGCACCTGTCAAGCTGAAGCTATATAACTACATTTTCAGCACTTTTCTGCTATTCTGTTCTGTTCTTGTTCCAGGGAACTTTTTACCACTTGATACTGAAGTTATCTGGCAGATTAAAGGGTTTGATGCCTCTTTAGAAAAGCTGCTGAATGCGGAGAGAGAGGACCGTTCTGCTGATTTTATCGTGCCCCTGTTTGTCTACAGGTAACACTTCAACTGCCTTTAATGTGCAAAGTGACATGTACAGTATATATATCATTCAGATCTAAGACACTAACTTCACACATGAAATTTTAACAATGGGATTCTCTATGGTGCCCATTCACATCAATGTAGCACAGCTTCAGCGGATTTTCTGAAAGGTGCAGGTCCTCGTCCTTGTCCTGCTACATGATGATCTGGAAGTGCGCCGATCATGAGTGGCTTCTGTATACAAATTTCAAGATTTAAAAAAAATCAAAACTTCATCCTTCCCCAGTGCATCCTGCAGTGCAGTGTAGGGACCTGTCAGTCTGATGTTAGATGTCCTCCACTGCACTCTGGAATAACTTAAAGGATAGATATTTGTAAAATAAAAAGTGGAACAATGATGTTGCCTACAGGATTCATTCATTGGATCTTTTTAAGGCTCAATTGAATGTTCAGTATAAATGAGCAAAATACTGTACAGTATATTCCTGATGCACCAAACCAAAACATTTGAACAGTCTTACAGTTGGTTTTCTTTAGCCACTTGCCGACCGCAATACATAAATATGCATTGCGGCTTTGAGTGGTTTACCAGGGTCATGACTGAAGCCATAACGCTGTTTTTTTTTTTCATCCGGTGATGCTGTTTCTCATAAAAGCAATCCAAGTGGTTGATTAGCTGCTGGATCACTTTTACAAGCAGTGGGAGGGGATGCCCCCCCTCCTCCTGCCATTCAATGGTGTTTTTCTGGCTTTCTGATCTCACCAGCGAGCCAGGGAAATCATCCGACAGTTTGCGTGGCTGGCCTTAGAGGTGAACAGAGACCATGTCAGACTTCCTGGAGGCCGCAGGAAAAGGACTAAACACCTCGTCTCCCATCACTGCCTTCCCATGAAACAGGAAGGACTAGGGACCAGACCGGACTGCACCACGTGCCACCAGCACAAAGATGAGCCTGATTTTAATCTCCTTCCTGTAAGTGCATTACCTGTTGTGTCATTGAACCAAACTAAATTTATTGCACTTAGGTGATGTCATGATGTTACTTCTGGTCTAGGACCGAAGAAAACTTTTTTTTTAAAGCAAATATCTTTTGCTTATAGACCCCAGATCTCTCCATAAGGAGAACCTTCCTCCTTTGTCAAAAAAACACTTTGACAAAGGAGGACGGTTCCTATGAAATGCAATACCCCGTCAGCACCTCCTCCCACTATCCAACCCGAGGCAGGCATCCCAGTGCAGAACGCCAAATGTTGGAGGGACTTTTTGACAGCTAACAACCCCAGGCTCCGTAAGCCGGTAGGGAAATATACACACCAATGCCGTTCCACACTGACAGATTTGTATTCCACAAGCTTCTGTAATGCTGATATATGCTGACAGTCCTGTGGTGCTCCTATCCAGTTTCTATGCTGACTATCAGGAATTTAATATGTGAGTGAGTGCTGGAGGAGCAGAACAGCGAGCGGTGCCTGACAACCACCACTCTGTGCTCAGAGCAGACACTGGAACTGAGTGTCTTTGATTGCTCAGTTCTCAGTGTAGAGCTGGCAGGAGACAGCTATAGCATTGGATCGAAGCTGCAGCCATCTAGGTGAGTATGTTTGTTTTACATTTATACACTTTTTTTAACAACTTGCTTACCAGTGCACTTAAACCCCCTTCCTGCCGAGGTCAGTTTTCAGCTTTGAGATGTGCACTGATGAGGCTGCACTGATAGGATGCACTGATGGGCAATGATAGGCCGAACTTATAGGCACTGATAAGGTGGCACTGATGGGTACTGATTAGGCAGCACTGACGGGCATTGATGAGGCAGCACTGATGGGCACTGATCAGGAGGCACTGATGGGCACACATGGGGCGCACGGGCAACACGAGCACAGGAGGACATACATGAACGCTTTCCTGGCAATTTAGGACCTACGCTGTAGCCGTCTTTTGGCTATAGCATGGGCATCAAATGATTAAACAAAGGTGACATTACTGGCAACATGTGGTAATGTTGAGCTGGAATAAAATATCAGATCATCACATTCATGGTAATCATTTTCATTGAGTTTGAAAAAATTGCTAATTTTTGGAGAAAATAATTATGTCAAAGAGAACATCTTTGTTGGATGCCACTCTGGTCAGTGTAAATGGGGACGGGGGCATGGAATAATTACAATTTTAATCTCTTCGTGGCAAGGAATTCAATTCCTGCTTTACAACTGAGGGCACATCAAGTCTCTTGATAAAGATTGATGAGTGATGATCTAGGAAGGAGAATTGCTGATTTAGCTTTTTTTTATGACATTTCTGAATCCAGGCAAGCATTGTTATTATAATGTCGGATTCTCTGAATACTGAACAAAACTGATTAAATATTCTGCAACATTTAATGCAAATCAACTATTTGTCAGTTTTTCACCAATCTCTTCCATTTTTTTGTATTTTACTGTTGTGATTTTGACAAATACATGGTTTCATTTTGTAGTGCTAAGACTGGTATTTCGGACCAACAGGTAGAGGAACTGAATGAACTACTCGACACTGCCAGAAAGATAACAGGTACAGAATTTCCTTTATTTTAAAAGTGGAAATTTGTTTGCAGTATTTTGTAAAGAAAAACTATTAACATAAGCAATGACATAAAAAAAAATGCCACACAATAATGAATGTTCAGTTTAACCACCTTTTTTTTTTAAACTTTATATTTTTATTTATCGTTTTTTCATTATACATCATATTCATTACATTCTCACATCTTACATTATCATATTATTACACAGGGAGAGTAACGATACCCCTCCTCCTCCAACATTTACAGGAGGGGAGAGGATGCAAATTTAAATATAAAACTCTATCCATAACGGTACATATAAAATAGCAAAAGAGCAAGCATAGTGCATAGAACGAGAAAAGAGAAACAATAGGGAAGAGAGAACGAAGCCCCGCCACAAGAAAGGATGACCCATTTCCGTAGCGTGTACACTCCCCCTCTCCCCCCAAATAGCTCTCTCCATTGGCTCTTTTCCCCCCATTTGTTCGTAGGCATGTCCTAAACATTCATATCCCTCATCCAACCTTCCGCATGTCTCGTTATTAATTGCAATAGTGTCTTTATATTGTGTCAAGATTTTGTTTTTCACACCAAATTTTCCACAATTTCCTAAATTTCCCAGTGCATCCCTGTCTTGTGTAAAGCGTTTTTTCCTTTAATATCATAGTGTTCACAGCTTGCTCCCATTCTCTACTGGATGGAGGTACAGATGCCTGCCATCTCTGGGCTATAAGTTTGCGCGCCTGGAATAGGCACCTCAAAATTGCTATATTAGTGTCTTTAGGCTTTCCCTTCCCATCCACCCATCCCAGTACACAAGTCTCAATCTCTGCCTCAATTGGGACTTCAAAGACTTGTGATGTTATTTCTATTACCTCCATCCAGTAGCGGTATAGCTTGGGGCACCTCCAAAACATGTGGATCATATCACCCTCTGTCCTTCCACATCTAGGACAGGAGGAGTCAGTTCTGCACCCAAAGCAAAAGAGTTTTTTAGGAGTAAAGTAAGCTCTGTATAGGAGAAACAGGTGTGACATTCTTTGGGGTGGGGATAGTGAAAACCCATGGTGCTAGCTCGAGGACCCTATCCCATTGGGAGCTTGTAATATTGCTCCCATCTCTTATCCATTTATCTCTACAAGCAGAGGTATCCTGAGAGCTCCTTGCTTCTTTGTGTAAGATCGCATAGATCCCTGAAGTGAGGCCTTTTGTTGACTCTGTTTGCGTTATTCTCACTAGTGTTGATATATCCCCCCCATTCTACTGGCGAATCGCCAAATTGTGCTGTAAGTGCGTGCCTAAGTTGAAGATACCGGAAAAAAGATTTCCTTGGTATTGTAAACTCTAGTCTAAGCTCTTGGAAAGTTTTTAGTTGCCCATTAGTATATAGCTGGTGTAGGTATTTTATATCTCTTCGTTCCCACTCCCAAATTGATCCTATTTTTTGTACCTCCCTTAAATTGTTGTTTTTCCACAACGGTGAGTGTTCCGTATGGCCTCTACATCCCAGTATTCCCTTGGCAGCTACCCATACCTTATTCATTAAGTCCAGGGTGGGGATTCCACGTATCGTCATACCTGCCTCCATAATTTCAACAATTTGTCTTTTTAGACAAATCTGAAGAAGGTTTCTCCCCACCCCCATGTCCCTCATATACTGTAATTGGGATGCTAAAAAATATCTAAAGAGGTGTGGGAGTGCCACTCCCCCCTCATTGGTCTGGGATTGGAGAGTTTTTAAGCTAATTCGTGCCGCCTTTCCCTTCCAAATCAGTTCTCTAAATATAGTATCCATCCTGGAGAACCATTTTTTATAAACCCAAACTGGAGAGTTAGCTAAAATATACAAGGCCTGTGGCAGCAAGATCATTTTAATTAGGTTACAGCGGCCCATAGATGAGAGAGGAAACCTCCTCCAAACTTTAACTTTTTCTTTAAACCTAATTAAGAGTGGAGCAAGGTTATTTGCTACATATGTTTTAGGATCTCGTGTAATGGTTACACCAAGGTATTTCATCTGGGTAACTACTTGCAATCGTCTAGCTTCTTGGGGGAGTAAACTATCAAGGGGGTCTACTGGCATTAGGGTAGATTTACCCCAATTAATCCCTAATCCAGAGAATTGGCCGAATTCACTGATTTTACCCATGGTTTGCTTCAAAGAGTTCTGAACGTCGCCAAGGAGGATAAGCAAGTCGTCTGCAAATAGGACTACTTTTTCTTCCTCCATACCCCAGTTTAACCAACTTAATACCGGACACTTTTACCCCCCCCCCCCTCCCTGCCCAGGCCAATTCTTAGCTTTCAGCGCTGTCACAATTTTAATGACAATTACGCATTCATGTAACACTGTACACATATGACATTTTTATCATTTTGTTCACACAAACAGAGCTTTCTTTTGGTGCTATTTAATTACCACTGGGTTTTTTATTTTTCTTCATACATTTAGGTCAAAATGTATTTGGCTACATTTCTTTGGTGAAAATAACCCAAATCAGTGTATATTATTTAGTCTGCAGGAAAGTTATAGAGTCCACAAACTATGGTATATACAGTATATCTAAAGAATTGATCAATCCTGATGTACTGACGGTCTATCTCATTTCTTGAGGCCCAAAAATGCCAGGAGAGTACAAATACCCCCCAAATGACCTATTTTTGGAAAGCAGACAGTCCGAAGGTTGTTAGTAAGAGGCATGGTGAGTTTTTTGAAGTTGTAATTTTTTTCTGGTAAATGAAAATAAAAAAAAATATTATTTTTCACTTTTTAACTGCTTGCCGACCAGCCGCCGTCATTATACTGCGTCAGGTTGGCGCGGCTGCGCAAATCTCCAGAGGTGTACGTCGGCCACTTTAAGAGCAAAGCAGGAGCTGGTGTGCGCGGTCAGCGGCCACGATGTCCACCGGCCACTGGCAATCAGTCCACAGAGAGCCAGAACAGGGATCTGTCAATGTAAACAAACAGATCCCCGTTCTGTCAGGGGAGTAGAGAGAGATATGCTGTCCCTAGTGATCAGGAACAGCAATCTCTCTCCTCCTCCTGTCAGTCCCCTCCCCCCACAGTTAGAAACACCTCCCAGGGAACACGTAACCTCTTGATCGCCCCTAGTGTTAACCCCTTCCCTACCAGTGACATTTATACAGTAATCAATGGCTATTTTTAGCTATGATCGCTGTATAAATGTCAATGGTCCCAAAAAAGTTTCAACAGTGTCCGATCTGTCCACCGCAATCGCAGTCCCACTAGAAATCGCTGATCCCCGCCATTAAGGAAAAAAATAATAATAAAAAATGCTATAAATCTGTCCCCTATTTTGTAGACACTATAACTTTTGTGCAAACCAATGAATATACGCTTATTGTGATTTGTTTTACCTAAAATATGTAGAAGAATACGTATCGGCCTAAACTGATGTAGAAATTTGTTTTTTCAAAAATGTCGGGCATTTTTTTGTTTATAGTGCAAAAAATAAAAACAGCAGAGGTGATCAAATACCACCAAAAGAAATCTCTATCTGTGGAGAAAAAAGGACGTCAATTTTGTTTAGGTACAATGTCCCACGATCGCGCAATTGTCAGTTAAAGCGACGCAGTGCAGAATCGCAAAAAATGGCCTGGTCATTAAGGGGGCAAATCCTTCCAGGGCTGAAATGGTTAAAAATGTTTACATAGTGTCACCGGTGCAGTTCAGGGTCATCATATAATGGGTGTGGTGGTGAGCAGGGACACTAACTGGTGATGGTATGTAAAAAAAAAAAAAATGTCATTTATTTTTAATTTTTTTCCTTTTAAAATACAATTTTTTTTCTCATACTGTGACCAGAGCAATACAGTGTTGGTATAGTAACACTATACTACACTGGGGAGGTTATCAGCAGTGGCGTCTACAGCTTTCATATTTAGGGGGGCACATGGGGGGACAGGGACAAAGGTAGGGGGGCAACTATAAAATGCAATTATTTATATCTATCCTGGGGTCCTTTACTACGATCCCACAACGGGCCCTTTCACATGTTCTGCAGTGAGCTACCTTTCTACTGTATTGGGGCCCCCCAGGGTGGCAGAAAATAAGAGAAATATGTCACCAGCGTACCAAGAAAATATAAGGGTCCAAAGCAGTGGGAGAACTATCAGGGTTGCAAAGGTTGTCTTGCCACCGGGCCTTGGTGTTCTGCCACTGTGGTGTTCCCCAGCCTCCTCTTGCTGTCCTGCCCCTGCTATTGACAGCACTGGTGTCTATTAGGACCTAGTGCTGGTGACATTATGGATACATGTATCATCCAATCATGTGCAAGCTAAAATGCTGTTTTTTATTTTCTTTGAATGTCCCCTTCGGATCTACAGCGACTTTACTTCTAAGTGCACTTGCAGTGCAAAGTGGATTTTCCTTTAGTTAATAACCCCCAATATATCAAAAACCAACAAACTTTTACTCATACAAAAAATACATTAAAATATACAAGAATAAAACATGGCACGACTTAGAATTGCATCTACAAATGTATTCACATAAGTCAATACAAACTTCTTGCAGAAACTGTCAACAGAATAGACTATTTGATGTTTAAAGGAATCTCCCAAGGTAGTTTGTGGAGGAAGGATTTTTGTGTTTTTTTTTCATGTCATTCTCATAGTTGCATTAGAAGGACCCCCTCACTGCTGCATAATATATTTTTTTCCTTTGTTGAGTTGCAGGGTCCACCTCCCCCATACAACCCTGATAACAGCATGCCTGATAGCCTTTAACTACTTCCTGCCCGCCCTATAGCCGAAAGACGGCTACAACGTGGGCTTAGTTGGCTGGGAGGGCATCCATGGATGTCCTCCCAGCTGATTACAGATCGGGATAGAGATCCAATCACAATGGCCCTTTACTACATGATCAGCTGTGTCCAATGACAGCTGATCACAGGATGTAAACACAAGCCGGTTATCGACTTTTCTATCCTCACGGTCAGCATAAGGAGAGAAGAAGAAAGCCAATAACCTGCTTGTGTTAAAGGGACATTGGCACTGATTATCAGGGCACTCAATCAGTGCCAACCTGTGCTGCCAATCAGTTCTTATCAGTGCCCACCTATCAGTGCCCATCAGTGCCTCCTCATCAGTGCTGCCTCATCAGTGCCCATCTGAACAGCCTCATCAGTGCACATCAATAAAGGAGAAAAATGTACCTGTTTGCAAAATTGTATGAAAAATGTTTTGTTTTTTTTTGTTTTTTAATTTTTGGTATTTTTTTGTTTGTGTTGCAAAAAATAAAAACACCAGTTGTGATTAAATAACACCAAAAGAAAGCTCTATTTGTGTAAAAAAAAAATTATAGAAATCTCATATGGGTACAGTGTTGTATGACCGCGCAATTGTCATTCAAAGTGTGAGAGCGCTGAAAGCTGAAAATTGGCCTTCACACTCTAACACGATGTGCACTTTATAAATGTAGCAAGCTGAAGATATCAGATATACATGTAAAACTTATGTAGTAGACATGTGCACAAACAAAAAAATTAGTTTATTTTCGTTTCGTTTTTTTTGTTTCCGTTGATTCGTAACGATTCGTACATTCGTAAGTCATTGTTGTTCGTATTTGTAACGATTCGTACATTCGTAAGTCATTGTTGTTCGTATTTGTAACGATTCGTACATTCGTAAGAGTTATTTTTCGTTAATTCGTTTTTTCGTTAGTTTAATTTTCGTTCATTCGTTTATTCGAAATTCGGACGCATTCGTAGTTATTCGTACATTCGTAACATTCGTAACATTCGTAGATTCGTAATCGGAGCATAATTCATAATTTTATGTAATGTGTATGCTATTATTACATTTTAATAATTTACGAATCGAAAAAAAAAAGTTACGAATCGAAAAAAAAAAAGTTACGAATCGAAAAAAGAAAGTTACGAATGTACGAATTTTTTCGTTCATTTTCGTTGTTCCTTTTTTTGTTTTTCGGATTTTCGTTGTTTGGTTTTTTCGGATTTTCGTTGTTTTTCGTATTCGTTCGATTCGAACGATTCGTTAATCGGATTCTAACGATTCGAACGAAAACGAACGAACGAAAAAAGACGAAACGAAGCGAATTGCACATGTCTATTATGTAGGGAGATTTGTTCCCTCTGTGTATCATCTGAGGCTGTTCACTTCACTGGGTATATGGAGGGTTTACATCCACTTTAAACTATACAGTGTCAGTTTTTGTGCTTTTCACATTGAAAGCTTGTTGAGCTCATTCTGATGTTATTCAGTTATTAAATGATATTTTATTAGCTACTTTGGCATTACTGTGACAGTAACTCTGTACAGCATTACAGGAGATGGTGGAGCAAATAACTCAGAAATAATAAAAAATAGAGGAATATACAGTCCTTTGTATAGGGCATAGAGCTTCCAGGATCATGTGTGTAAGTAATATTGTAATAAAAAAAAGAAACTCACACTTTGTTTTTTTTTTTTCTGTTTTAAGGACTCATGCCCGTTGTGGTCATCACTAGTGAGCTCCACGGAAATCTGTCGGGCGTGGAGGAAAAATTCAGGCAGATGGGGGTAAAGAATATGTTTTCACTGGAGAATTACACTAATGAGGATAATCTAAAAACTCGCGGTAAACACGAGACCATCCTGAAGGGTCTTTATGAGCTCATTAAAGATGTGGAGTTCCGAATGGGAGAGAAAAGAGATCCTATTGCTGAGAAGATCGAGAGAAAAAACATTTTACTTAAATTTATTCATGATAGAGAACAAGAGAAAGCAGTGGAGAAAGCAGTGGAGAAAGCAGTGGAGGAAGCAGTGAAGGAAGCTGAAATTGAGCTGAAAAGAGCAAGAAGAGAACTCTTAGCAGCTCAGGAAGCCGCTAAAAAGGGTTCTTGTATTATACAGTAGACTCGTCAAGCCTGATTTAAGCCCAACATGAAAAATCAAACTTTTTGTAATTAAAGTGGTTGCAAAGACTAAAGTTTTTTTTTACCTCAATGCATTCTCTGTATTAAAGTGTTACTAACAAATCCCCCCCCACCCCCACCCCAACACTGCCCACAGCTTATAAATCTTATTTTTACATTAAAATCCTGCCACTGTATACCTTTTTGGATGATCTGTATACTGCGGTTACATGATAAACTGCAGAGTTTTATCAGTGCTGAGAGATCCCGTAGGAGGAGATTTTCACTTCAGCCTGTATACACGCCCACATGTGTGATGTCAATATCATGTGACCTGGCTAGCTCTGAGAACAAGAAACTGTTCTCTGCAGCATAAAAGACACAACTGAGCATGTGCAGGTCGGCTACTCTGCCTGTGTTAGCTGGCCTTCCCCAAATAGACAGTGCAGGAGGGGAGGATCTGTGCATACAGGATCAAACAGCCTTTTTACACAATGCAGAGGATTAACCCCTTAAGTTCCACAGTGAGTATAACAAGCATGCTATTCTACATATACACCGACTGATCTTACTGTTGTGGGTTTAGTAACAATTTAAGGTAATAAACTTTGTACCTGCAGCTCCCCCCCCCCCCCAATATAAAAAAAAATATTACCCGAGCTGATCTCTATCCACCGAGACCAAGATCAGCAGATTTCTCCTCTCTCTTTACCCTTACTGGACCTCATGAAAGCAGTGGGAGGCATTGGCTCATGCTTCTGTCAATCAAATCTAGTGATGAGGGTGTAGGGTGCAGGCAGGGCCATTTTTAAGACAGGGCAAAAGGGGCAGCTGCCCTGGGCCCTGTCATTGTTGTGGGGCCCAAAGCAGCTGCCTCATACGTGCCAACTATCCTGGTTTAAATTCCTTCGGCCCTTGAGATTTTAGTCCTGTGCTGTGTCCCCGTATCTCAGTGTGAAGTGCTGCTACTAATGCTGCCCAGCTCTGCCTTATTGGTTGTGTACAGATGACTCACCTGCAGACCCTGTGTTTACATGTAAATTACCGGAATTCATAGGTAAATAGTGGCAGCCAGCATTAATCATGTGCTGTAACCTCTAGCAACCAGTCAGTGAGTGGTAATGATACACTGTAACCTCTGGCAACCAATCACAATAGCTGCCTGATATGATTCAGTAAACTGATTTTGAGTCTAGCTGTTATTTATTGTATGTCTCAGAGCAGGTGGAGAGCGAAACTGCATGGGGGGCAAGAAAAGTTTTGCCCAGAGTCCAATCAATATTAAAGACGGCCCTGGATGCAGGGCTGAGCCTCACTGTGTGTGTGTCAATAGATGCACACAGTGTGGCTCTGGATGGACCCAACATGAGTGTCCCCATAGCAAGTGACTTGCTATGGGGGCACTAAGAAGGCAGGAGCACTGGCAGAGGCCCCGAAAGGAGGAGGCTGCTTTGTGCAAAACAATTGCACAGAGCAGGTAAGCATAACATGTTTGTTATTTAAAAAAAAAAACTTTACAACCACTTAAAAAACAGTACCCCTAAATGTGCAAAAAATAAAAAAGCAGCCCCCAGGTTACAATACACACCTTCAATCCAGAGATGTCCCACACAGGATCTCTTCTTCTCCACAGGATGTCCTCAGTCTTCCAGTTTGATTGTCTGGCAGCATCACAAAACCCAAAAGTCTGAAAAAAAGACAGTGAATGCAGGGTGTCATGGCCCCATCTTCTAAAGGGGGCATCACCATAGGGCCCTTCTTTCACCATTTAAAAGAGAAGTATTGGATTTTTAAACATTTTAGAATCATACTTACCTTGGTGCATGCTGCATTGGTTCAATGCTGCATCAGTCCCCCGCCAGCTCTAAGGATGAGAACCGAGCGATCAAACACCGCAGATCACTCAGTTCTCAGAGCTCCCAGAGCAGAGAGCTGGGGAAAGTCAGCCACTGCTTTATTCTTATGTACCATTGGATGTTGTGTATGTGACTCTTCAAACCTTGCTGTATTGTTTTAGTTCTTGGTAAAACCCAATAAAATTCTTGGAAAAGAAAGAATGTTTAAGGAATGTGGAACCCATGGCTGAAAGAATTGGGGAAGGCCTCACCCTGTTCTTGTACAGTGTTCCTAGTAAATTGCTCAGGGAATATACTCTATGTACACGGGAGTGGCCACTCTTTGATGCTCATTTTTACAATGGAAGTTTTGTAGTTTGTGCTGCCATTGAAAACATTACTTTGCCTTTGTGATTGATATCTTATCTCAGATAGCAACTGATTGCAGACTGAGTTCTTGTTTCCTCACTAATCTAAAAAATATTACATTTATTAAATAAAAGATGTTTGTAAAATATGAAAGTCAAATTACTTTACTTTGGAAAGGTGTGGGAATGGATTATAACCCCTGTCAGAATTTGATCATTATATTAGAAAATAATAAAGCGGTTGTCAACCCTTACATATACCCAGTGAAGTGATTGACCTCAGGTGATACACAGAGATGAGGCAGACAAAGAGCCTCCTGCACTTGAAAGTGGTACTCAGATGCTACAGGCTATTAATTCATTGGTCCCATCTTGACTCCCAAGGAAATGCCATGCTTCGCTGCCCTCCTAAGACTGATTCTGCCTGTCAAAAGTGTCAGTGTCAGATTGTCCGTCACAATATCGCAGTCCCGCTCTAAGTCGCTGATCACTGCAATTACTAGTATAAAATAAATAAATAAATTAGGGCTGTTACTGATTAAAATTTTTGTGTTCAATTAATCGATTAACCACTTTCAGCCACGGACCAATTTGCAGCCAAAGGACCAGGCCCCTTTTTGCGATTCGGCACTGCGTCGCTTTAACTGACAATTGCGCGGTCGTGCGACGTGGCTCCCAAACAAAATTGACTGATTTTTTTTCCCCACAAATAGAGCTTTCTTTTGGTGGTATTTGATCGCCCCTGCGGTTTTTATTTTTTGCGCTATAACCAAAAAAGAGCGACAATTTTGAAAAAAAACACATTATTTTTTATTTTTTGCTATAATAAATATCCCCCAAAAATATATAAAAAAACTTTTTTTCCTCAGTTTAGGCCGATACGTATTCTTCTACATAGTTTTGGTAAAAAAAAATCGCAATAAGCGATTATTGATCGGTTTGCGCAGAAGTTATAGCGTTTACAAGATAGGGGATAGTTTTATAGCATTTTTATTAATAATTTTTTTTTATTAGTAATGGCGGAGATCTGCGTATTTTTTTTGTGACTGCGACATTATGGCGGACACATCGGACATTTTTGACACATTTTTGGGACCATTGTCATTTATACAGCAATCAATGCTATTTAAATGCATTGATTCCTGTATAAATGACACTGGCAGTGAAGGGGTTAACCACAAGGGGGCAGTGTAGGGGTTAAGTATGCCTAGGGGTGTGTTTCTTACTGTGGGGGGGCGTGGCTGTCAGCTAGTGAATGCTGATCTCTGCTCCAATCACAGGGAGCAGAGATCGGCGTCACTAGTTGCTAGGCAGAACGGGGAGATGCTGTTTATCTCGGCATCTCCCCGTTCAGCCTTCCCGTGAGACGATCGCGGGGGTCCCCGCGGCAATCGAGTCCGCGGGGACCGCGACCGGACTCACGGGGGTCCCGACCGGTGCGCTCCCGATGGCATGGACAGGCATTAAGGAGGGACTTATATATACGCCCTCCTGCCTGTACGTGCCATTCTGTCGACGTATATCGTCGTGCGCCGGTCGGCAAGTGGTTAATCGACTAATTTTGATTAATTATAACGCACATACAGATCCAACTACTTTTAGCTAACCTCCCTGCATTGCAACTCTGCATTAGTCAGTGGTAAATGTGGTATACACTATATACAATCACCCGACACTAGTTAGTTTCCACAATCCATGACTTAACTTCACAGTTCACACAAATACGTTTTAAATTCAAACTGTAGCACTGACGTGAGTCATTTTGTTTCCCACAGTAGCGTGACAATCCCTCCACCTCCGGTCTAACTAATCACTCTCACCTTATGGCATGGACCCCTGTGCAAACAGGTGGTCATGCAAGCGGTATCAAAAGGGTTAACACGGACCATAAACTTCTCTCACGTCTCCTTAGATCTCAGCAAGGACGCAGGTCATGGGTAGAAAGAAAAGATCTAAGTGCTCACCGCTTAAGTATAAGATTACATTTTTGTGTTCAAACACAAACTACTCACATAAATATGATAAAAACACAGCATGTAAAGCCGACAATCGTGTTAGTTCCGTAGGGCAGCAGCGGGTGATGTCATACGTAGCTCCTCCCCCGTACGCGTTCCGTTCAATCTGAACTTCGACGTTGCCGGATTCCTCCCCCTTCCCTTCGTTAGCAGATGGAGGCACTTGGGGAAGGGGGGAGGAGTCCAGTGACGTCGATGTCTGTGACATCACCGGATCTCCGATGGAACTCCCTGAAGACCCGGAAGCCGGCGGAGAGGTGAGTACTGATCAAAAGAATTTTGATTGATCAAAAAAATGTATCAATTAATCGAGGAATTAATCTTTAATTTCCACAGCCCTAAAATAAATACGAATTCCACTATATATCCCATAGTTTGTAGACGCAACAACTTTTTGCGCAAACTAATCAATATAGGCTTATTTTAGCAATTTTTTTTTATTGGACATGTTTTATAGCAGAAAGTAAAAAATATTGTTTTTGTCTGTCTTTTTTTATTTATGGCGCATAAAATATAAAAATCAGTGGTGATCAAATGCCACCAAAAGCAAGCTCTATTTTTGGGGAAAAAATTACATAAATTTCATGTATGTACAAGCATTGCATGACCACACAATTGTTAGTTAATGTAGGCTCAGGTAAAGTGTTAGCTTTTTGTATATTTTCAGTGAATGCAAAACTATATGCAATGGAGGATTTTCATTTTTTTTTTTTTAATGATTGTGCTGAGGTTTATATATGTCTGCTTGTGGCAGAGCATCACATTATGAGCACAACATGACAGAGGTACCAGCAAGACTGTAGACAATGGGGGGGGGGGGGTTTAGGAGGACGGTGGGGGCAACAATATGCACCTCCGCCTGTGTAGACAAAAATCATTGCACTGAACCTGAGCGCAGCCTTATCAGTGACCATCAGTGGAGCCTATCAGTGCCTATCGGTGCAGCCTATTAGTGCCCATCAGTGGAGCCTATCAGTGCCTATCTGTGCAGCCTATCAGTACCCATCAGTGCAGCCTATTAGTGCTCATGAGTGCAGCCTCATTAGAGCACATCAGTGAAGAAGCAAAATTACTTTTTTGACAAATTTTATAACAGAAAATAAGAAAAATATATATTTTTTTTAAATGTTTGGTCTTTTTTTATTTGTTTAGAAACAAATAAAATAAATAAAAAATAAGTGGCGATCAAATACCACCAAAAGAAACCTCTATTTGTGGGAAGAAAATTATAAAAATTTAATTTGGGTACAGTGTTGCATGACCGCACAATTATCATTCAAAGTGTGACAGCGCTGAAAGACGAAAATTGGCCTGGGCAGGAAGGGGGTGAAAGTGCTCGGTATTGAAATGGTTAAAGCAGAACTTCCTTTTGGGAGTTTAGTTGCACTTTAACCACTTGCCTACCAGGCACTTAAACCCCCCTCCCATCCAGACCAATTTTCAGCTTTCGGTGCTCTCATGCTTTGACTGACAATTACTCAGTCATGCAACACTGTACCCAAATTAATTTTTTGTCCTTTTTTTCCCACAAATAGAGCTTTCTTTTGGTGGTATTTGATCACCTCTGGGTTTTTTATTTTTTGCGCTATAATTGAAAAAAGATCGAAAATTTTGAAAAAAAAAAAAAAAAAAAAAAAAAAACGCATTTTTTCTTTGTTTCTGTGATACAATTTAGGAAATTATTAATTTTTCTTCATAAATTTTGGCCACAATTTATACTGCCACATATCTTTGGTAAAAATAACCCAAATTAGTGGAAATTATTTGGTCTTTGTGAAAGTTACAGACTCTACAATCTGTGGTGCGAATTATACAAAATTGATCACATCTGATGCACTGGTGGCCAATCTCATTTCTTGTGACCCGAACAAGCCAGGAAAGTGCAAATACCCCCCAAATGACCCCTTTTTTGAAAGTAGATATTCCAAGGTATTTAGTAAGAGGCATGGTGAGGTTTTTGATGTTGTCATTTTTTCCCACAATTCTTTGCAAAATGAATTATTTTTTTATTTTTTATTTGTTTTCTACAAAATTGTCATTGTAATAGGTTATTTCTCTCACATGGCATGTGTATACCACAAATGGCACCCCAAAATAAATTCTGCTACTCCTCCTGATTATTACGATACCACATATGTGGGACTTTTACACAGCCTGGCCACATAGAGAGGCCCAACATGCAGGGAGTGCCATCACGTGTTCTAGGAGCATAAATTACACATCTAACTTGTTGACTACCTATTACACTTTTGAAGGCCCTGGAGCACCAGGACAATGACACGTGACACTGACGAGGCACTGATGACATGTGACACTGACGTGGCACTGATGACACGTGACACTGACATGGCACTGATGACAGATGGTACTAATACGGGGCACTGATGACACGTGACACTGATGAGAGATGGCACTAATATGTGGCACTGATGAGAGATGGCACTCATACATGGCACTGGTGACAGACGGCACTAATACGTGGCACTGATGACACATGACACTGATGACACTGATGACAGATGGCACTGATACGTGGCATTGATGACACGTGACACTGATAACAGATGGCACGTGACACTGACAGGTGGCACTGATGACAGATGGCACTAATACGTGACACTGATGACAGATGGCACTAATATGTGGCACTGATGACAGATGGCACTATGTGGCACTGATGACAGATGGCACTAATGACAGGTGGCACTGATGACAGGTGGCACTGACTACAGATGGCACTGACTACAGATGGCACTGGCAGATGGCACTGACTACAGATGGCACTGGGGATGGCACTGGGGATGGCACTGGCAGATGGCACTGGGGATGGCACTGGCAGATGGCACTGGGGATGGCACTGGTAGATGGCACTGGGGATGGCACTGGCAGATGGCGATGTCACTGGGCACAGATGGCATTGGGGACAGATTGCAGTGGTGGCAGTGGGCACAGATGGCATTTCATTTTTATTTTTTTTTAAACTTACGGCGCTGCAGCCGTTCATCTCCCCCTTCTCACACGCTGTCTCTGTGTGAGGAGGGGGAGCGGCACTGACAGATGATCTCATATGTTTACATATGAGATCATCTCTCATTGGCCAGGGCGATCGCGCTGTAAACGGCCGCTGTGATTGGCCGTTTACAGCGATCTGTGATTGGCCGTGTCCGAGGGACACGGCCAACACAGAATTTCCCTGCTGCGCGCTCGTGAGCGCGCACAGGGAACGAGGAAAGGGGAGGCCGTCATATGACGGCCTCCCGGGATTTCACATCCGCGCTGTGGCCGTCATTCGGCTACGGTCGGATGTGAAGTGGTTAAAGTGTATAGCCGAGCATTTACTCAGATTTACCCCCAGATTCCCATCTTCCCCTCCAGATCATACCCCATCATTAGTTTTTCTTTTACCTTGTTCCTGTATTGAGAAACAGCTTGTAATACTCCCTGTGACATCATCACCAGTCTTGTAAAATTTGTGCAAGCAAAAATGCTAGGAGGCCACTCCTCCAGAACTACATCTCCCAAGGGCCCTTTCCCTAATTGCAATCGATTCTGGGAATAAAGAACTGTTTGCTGACAAAAAAAAAAAACAGGCTGAGTTCTGTAGTCCAACAGGCAGAGCAGATAACAACGTTTGAGATTTCAGTGCCGCACAGGCATGAGTCGTCCAGACAGGAAGCTCACTGGATTTCTGGCAAATCAAAAAGTTTTTTTCTGTACTTGCAGAGTTTAGGGATAAACCATGGAGAAATGTACACGTATTGCAAGGATATAATACATGTTTTTCTTTTTTTTACTCTGACATACATGTCAAAGTTGAGAAACCTTCACATGTGTATGTTAAGATTAGTTCTGTCTCTGTGCAAACCTTTGTTGCTCCAAACACTGTATGACACTTTCAATATTGGATTGGGAATCCCAGTACATTGTGATCCTGCAATGATAATCAACATCCACAAATTAAAACATAATAGCTAATCAAAAATAAATAGATACTTTATTAGATATATTAGTTATAACCACAACACTCTTTCTATTTCCTATTTATTTTTATTCATAACTACCCACGGTATAACTTCCTTCCTACAAAATAGTACTATTAGTATTACTAGTATCTGTAATCTTACTAGACATCTGAATACTAGAAGCAAACAACACAAAGAGAGGTTATTATTAATATTATTGTAATTATTATTAATGATAAAAAAAAATAAGAAGAAGTTGAAGAAGAATGATAATAATAATAATAATAATAATAATAATAATAATAATAATAATAGTAGTAATAATAATATAAATTCCTTTTTTTTTTAATTAGTTAAATACAATATAAAAGCACTGATGAATATTAGTTGTTCTTTTTTGGCCTGCTTGTGGAGTCAAATAACACTCTATGAAAAGTAATACATGAAATAAATTTATAATTTTACTGCATGCAGCCAAATACAGCTAACACCTGACCTGTCCATATCATAAGATATTAGAAAACACATTTTATTTGTGTGCTGGAGATAAGAAGGGAGACACAATATCAATGTTATTTTAATCTCGCAACAGAAGAAAAGGAATGCTATTCTGTATGAGAAGCACATAGCAGATTTGTATATTTTTTTATTTCATTTATTATGGCTAGGACAAAATAAACACACATTCATTTTCATTTCTTCTTTCTATTTTTTTAATCAGGTAAATATGGAAATACAGAATTTTACAGTATTTTTTACTCTCATTTTTATCCTGCAGGTGGCGCTCTTATACTGTTGTGTACAAATCTCAGTAATATGAAATGACCGCACAAATAAATGAGTCAGAACAGTGACTGCTATAAAAAAAAATATTATTACATTTCTGTAAAAAAAAAAATAGTATTACCCTTATAAGTAAATCAGGCCTACTTTCACTACACACTTAAGGGTATATTTATAAATGTTTTCACACAAAATTCACACAACTTTCACCCAAGATTCACACATTTTTCTAATTGGAATTAATAAAAAAAATGTGTGTATCTCGGGTGACAGTTTTTTAAATAGACCCCTAAAGGTATCTCCTGGCAAAACAGTTTATTACATTTTTTGTTTTTTAGTTTTGGCTGGAATGGGGAAGGCTTAGATTCACGGTCAAGTTTTCTTTGCTGTGTCCCTGCTGGAAATATTCACTTCTCTGTGTATCCTGTGACCATTGTCAGAGATAGGGATGAGCTGAGAATTTGGTCCAGATGTAGCATTCACTGTTTAGATGTTTGGATGGATTTTGGGACATTCGATGAGAACCGCTTCACCGATCTTTCCATGATGCATTGCCAAAGCCATTATTTTCCAAAATCTTGCGCCTGAGTCTGACCCTTCTTTTTTCTGCTGCATCCAAAGCTGCTCTTTTCATCATTTCAGGCCACAAAAATATCCCACAACCTGCCATCACTTCCATGTCCGTTCTCCATGAGCACAACCAGCCACCATTAGCTCACCCCTCCACCTTCTACTGTTTACACCTCCTGACACTATTGTAGGCTCGCTACAATTACTGTCTGAATATAGGGCCATAACGGCTGCTCTATGCAATTTTTTATTATGTACTGGCTTTGTTTAAAATGTTTATGTGACACCCCAAATACTTTATAAGATGTTTAATAGTTGCAAATGCTGTGAATTATGTTTAAAAGGGTCGGGTCCTTCCTGTGTACAGTAAAAGAAGAAAATAAAAAAATAAAAAATGTTTACAATTTTTTATGAAAAATGATTTAACCACTTAAAGCGAGGGTCCCCCCCACCGCTGCAAAAATGTAAAGCCAGCAACTACACATAATGCAGCTGCTGACTTTTAATAATAGGACACTGTCCTGGAGTCCAGCGATGTTGGCACCGCAGCTGATGTTTCCATCAACTGTCGGGTGCTGCCGTCACCATTACAGGTAAGGGAACCCGGCAGTGTAGCCTTACAGCTTCATGTCGGGAACCCTACTGCGAATGCGCAGGCTCCGCTCCTCTCTCCTACTGGCCCGGTGGCAGGGGGAAGAGGGAGCCGAGCCGTGATGTCAATATCCGTGACTGTGGCTCCCGGAAGTGGGAAAGGTGCCAATTGTGGCATCGGAGGGGGGGGGGGACAAATGAGCGGAAGTTCCACTTTTGGGTGGAACTCCACTTTAAAGACCAGGCCTATTTTTCAAACTTGTTGTTTACAATTTACATTTTTTTTTCTATATATATATATATATATATATATATACATATACACACACATTTTTTTTTTTTTACACATCCTAGAGAATAAAATGGCGATCATTGCAATACTTTATGTCACAGCGTATTTGCGCAGTGGTCTTACAAACATTAGTTTTTTAAGGCCGTTGGGCAGAAGTGACATTTGGCATCATAGGGCATCAAGAAACAGTACATCAGCAGAAAAAACAAAGCCGCGCTTATGCAAAGAGTATTCAAACATACATAAATATTAAATAAAGTCCTTGTGAAACAATCTAACAGATATACAATAGCAAGTGAAGTCCAGGTGAATCAGTGAGTGAAGAAATCTCCTTATAGTGTCATCATGGGATCCAACCAGTGGCGATTCAACCAGTGGCGGCCCGTCCATAGGCCCACCCCCCCCCCCCCCCTGCTGCAGTCACAAAAATAAATAAAAAAGATTTTGTTTTAAATAGGCCCCTTGAAAAAAAAAAATAATAATAAAAAATGTCCTTTAACTAAGTGCACTGTGTTCGGGACCGGACACAGTTCACTATGGGAAGTGCCACATCGATGCAATCACGAGATTGCAGACATGGTGCTTCATTGGTGGGGTTTGGAGATGAACAAAGCTCCACCAGTGAAAACCTCCACCTCTGACAATAGGGGCACTTACCAGATCTTATTGACCCTCCATCTCTGGAGAAGTCAAACAGGCAGTGATCATTGCCATCTATGGGATATTTCAGCCACAGGTACACTGTGGGGAATGGCTACCACTGTTTGTCTCCCGACCAACCACACCAGATACCATGGATTGTAGTATATAAGGGAAAGGAAGCTACAATAGTGTAACATTTCCAAATGATTTATTAAAATGATTAAAATTGCACCTACATAGATCAATGTAAAACACGCCAAACTGTAAAGTCTTTGCCAGCAAAAGCAATCATCCCGCGCTTCCGGGATCTGTATGGACACAATGACGTCAGCACGCAGCATCACCCTACATGTTTCGTCATAAATTATTTAGTAATAAAAACAATGATAAATAGAAATAAAAATAAAGCAAACATATTGTGTACTGGTTGCTGCAACACCTATTGTGTTCTCACAGTAATAAAAGTAATATAATGTGAATGGAGTTGTGCAGCCTCACAGTAAATTATCAAAGTATATTCAATAACCGATAATGTGAATACAAAACTTGACAGTGCCAAATTTACATATAATATTCCACGGGGGCGTGGCCTGACCTCGGGAGAGAATGGCAGCTTGATCTCTGAGCTCCTGCCGAACGAGAGTTTCACCTGACTAAAACGGAGGATTTTTCCACACATTCAGCCCTAGCAGTAATGGGAACTTCTTCCCGTGGCTCTTCTGCCTCCCGCTCCCGGTCACTGAGAGAAACCGCCGGTCGACTGACCCAGAATATACCGGAGATGTTCTGGACACAGTCCGGCAACATGGCGTCATCACGAGGCCCATCACAGGCCGCAGGCCCGACACAAGGCCCTGATTCCCATGTCTCATCTGATAATGGCGGGATCCTACTTACACCACAGCAACAGCCTAGCCTCAACGACTTACGCTCGGTTGCCACAGACATTAAGGAGACCCTCACCGCTGCCCTCACTGCGGCAATCTCTGACCTCCGGGTGGATATCCAGACAATAGCGGGGAGAGTTCAGGAGGTAGAGAAGATCACCACAACTCATTCCACAGTTCTCCGATGCTCATGCCAGGTTCTCGACACACACACCATGCAGTTGAGGGACCTCAACCGCCATGTCGAGGACTTGGACAACCGCGGAAGGAGACATAACCTCCGTATCAGAGGATTGCCCGAATCAATAGACGCGGAACACCTGCAGCCTGAGGTAACAACCCTCTTCAATACCCTTCTGAATAGATCGCCGACCACCCAGATAGGAATGGAGCGCATACACCGAGCCCTGCGCCCCAGAGGGAAAGACTCTGACCCTCCCCGAGATGTGGTATGCTGTGTAATTGATTATAGACTGAAAGAGGAGATTCTCCGCAAAGCACGAGCAACCAACCTGCTAACCCACAATGGAGCTAACATCCACCTCTTCCAAGACCTGTCGAATATCACACTACAGCGCCGCAGGGAACTGCGTCCGGTCCTGGAAGCGATCCGGGCGCAGGAAATACCTTACCGATGGAAGTTCCCCTTCGGTCTCACGGCATCTATTGCCGGCCGTTCAGCTCTCCTCCGAGTGCCTGAAGACCTCCACCACTTTTGTGCAACCCTGGGGATTCCCTACACCGAGGCTCCAGACTGGTACGCTGAATTCAGACCTCGCACTGCCAGAAGACCCGCTCCGGAGGACGACTGCATGGAGACGCAGCCTTCCAGTGCAAGAAGACGACTCTCACCATCCGACCACCGACCCGCGCTACAGACATCAGGCCGATCACATGCAGCCAGCCCGACAACGGCTCCGCAATCCAGGAGAACACGCCGGGACCATTGATCGCGTCTTGCAACTCCGTCACCTACCCCGATCGGTCAGATAAGTACCTGTTACATCCTTCTCCCCCTCCTCTGTTCCCCCCTGGCCCCCCAACTGCCCGATGCACAGACTAGCCTGTCACCCACCTGGAACATGACCTCGGCTCATAGGCATCTCCCCAGGCTGTCCCCTCGAGACCTTCATCTCCGGAGCCTCGTACACTGCTTTACCCCCCGGACTCTAACAGAAGAACTCTCTTTCTTTTTATTTTTATATTTTTGCTTTTTTAGTTTTTCTATGCCTTCAATTGCCCCTTCTCATGCACTCTCCGGCCCCCACCGCTCTTCCTTTAGGGGGGTTTAGAACTTGTCTAAACACTTTACTGTGGTGTGCATACACCCCCCGCCATTTTGTGAAATCCCTAACTTTCTGCAGGGGACATGTTGTGATCGCTCCACAGAGGCACAAGACTTCCTGCTTCCAGTTCTATGTGCTCATGCAAGCTCCATCTCGATCCTGGAAGTGACATCCATCGGTCATTAATTTAGTGCTCACAGCATGCCCCCCCTCATACCGTAACTTTTTTTGCCCCCCCCCCCCCTTCTCTTTTTTTTTTTCTCTTTTTATCTAACTTTTTTTATTTTTATTTTTTTTTTTATTTATTTATTTATTTATTTTTTATTTATTTAATTATTTTTTTTCTTCTTTATTTATTTATGTTTATTTTTATTTTTTTTGTAATTAAGGATTGGATCTGTTTGCTTGTGATTATTATTGCATGATATACCTCCCTATATACTACAAGGACTGTTTTGTTTAGCATAGTAATATAGTATACACCGCCAGGCCGCTGTTAATCTACCTATGCCTAGCAACTACCTCTTTAGTAAAAATGCGCTTGTGAAGAGGTTTACAGGCTTTGCTGTTTCATACAATGCCTCATCTCCCCACTCCTGTACACTTAATCACCCTACCAGGCACAAGCACTTACGCACACCCTTAGGCCGTTACAGATGCCATTTGAGCATGACTGTTGATTTATAACAATGCCTTTAACCCAAAACGCGGATGCTATACTTCTTAACCTAAGGAAGAAGTTACATATGTCCACATTCACTCGTTTCAGCCCCCCACGTATTTTGTTTCAAAGGGCGAACCCCCGTACAGACAATATCCCCATCACGCCTTTAATAGGGGGTCCTATATTTGGGCTCCACGCCCTCTTACTATCAACAATTCTGCCACTCTGCACATGGGATCAGAACTTCCCTTATGGTATACTTTACTTAACTCATCCCTCCTACACAGTGTACAGGAGTGGGGACATGATACGAACGACCCGGCCTCGGCCTCTACCACCAGTATAAGTGTGTGTTTAGACATGCTCGGGGATTACGCAGTACCCCTTTAAATGTTGTTCTGTAGCATCTGTATCACTATGTGCTCTATTTTTATTTTAGGTATTGTCTTTGTACCCATTTCATTTTATCCATTTTTAAACAACATGGCCCCAACCTTCACCGCCTACACCTTTAGGGATACAGACACTACCTGACTACATACAGGTTACGCTTCCTCTGAAGTTCACTGTATATACTGAGCCTCCTGATCCAACAGAAGGATATTCAAGTCGGTAGATTTGATCTCCATCTACTATACACCCCATTTAAAAGTCCAGGTCTTTGATTATGTACCCTTGTTGGCACCCCAGTTGTACTTATCTGACCGAACTTAACTTAGCCAGCCACCCCTTTCTCCCCTTATCCTCCATCTGCCTTTCGCAGATACCCCCATTTATATGTCTACTTCAGGCCTCATCGCATATAGGCAGAATCCCTCCCGTTGACATTACCCTACTGCATCCCCCTGCTGCTTACATTCCATCTCACAATCCTCCTCAGACTCCAATGATTGATCCATCTCTCCATATGGCAGGTAGTATTGTAGCCACTACTTAATTCATTTATCTCCGGTCTCGGCCAACCCCCACTCGGTGGCACTCCGATTGTACTTCAATTTTGCTTTCCTAACACTAGACCACCGAACCTTTTCGGTGGTTCTTGGATACAGCAGGTCTGTACCCCAAGGTTAGCGGGCTGTTGCTTGCTAACCTCCGACTCTTTTCCCAGGCCCCTATCAACCTCCCCGACTCACACACGTGATCTCCCCTTTTCCCAGTCCCTAGTGTCCTGGGTCCTACCACCCACCCTCCATCCCCCTAACCACACACTCCAGACTATACCTGTTTGGACCCTATAAAACTGATACTTTTCACCGAATAACTGGTACTGTGCGATTTCGTGTCACCCTCCTCGATTACCCTGCAAACCCCACATAGTTCATACGCAACACGACTTCACTTGTAGACTGAACGTTACGTCCTCACTCATCATGCCTGGACCCAGCAGGTGCTCTCCCAAACTAGAGACGACTATTGTTTCTCTCAACACTCGTGGGCTTAACACACCCGAAAAACGGTCTCAAGTCCTTTTATCCCTTCACAGACATAAGGCTAGTATTGCCTTCCTTCAGGAGACCCATTTCAGATCCGACTCGATCCCGAAACTCGCAAATGCACGCTTCCCGACTTCCTTCCATGCCACCAACCATACTGCAAAAACCAAAGGTGTATCTATCCTCATCGCAAAAAACTGCCCGTTCCTTGTCAAAGAGACTTGCATTGATACAGAGGCCCGCTTCCTATTCGTAAAGGGTTCGCTTCACGGTAAACCAGTTACTCTAGCCAATGTTTACGCCCCCAACAAGGGGCAAGTTTCCTTCTTTACTAACACTCTACACCAGCTGTCCTCATTCCAAGAAGGTATGCTAATCCTTGGAGGGGATTTTAATATCCCCCTCAACCCGTCTCACGACACATCGTCGGGCACCTCCACTTTGCCATTCAGGGCACTTAGATCGATTAAGACACGTTTACAGGAACTATCCCTTCATGACACGTGGCGTACACTTAACCCGAACGTTAAGGACTACACTTACTATTCTACCCCACATAATCGCTACTCCAGATTGGACTACCTCTTTATTTCCCAAGCTGACTTACCCACATTGTCGTCTGCCATGATTCATCCCATGTATATCTCTGACCACCACCCGATCTCGATCACCTTGAACACTACACACTCCTCCCCCAGATCACGCATCTGGCGCCTGGACCCGTCCCTCCTCACGGACGTTACCGTCTCGTCCGCCATAACAGACCGTCTAGCTCTTTACTTCAGAGAAAATATCTCCCCCGAGATCTCCCCTATGGTACTATGGGAAGCCCACAAAAGTACTATACGGGGGGAACTCATCGCGATCTCGGCCAAACGGAACAAAGACAGGAAGGCACATATTACCACACTCTCAAACACTATACGGGCGTTAGAACGGGCGCACAAACGCTCTCTCGCTCTAGATTCTCTTCCCGAACTGCTCCAAGCACGCAAGGAACTGCTAGACACCTTAAATAAACAAATTAGAAGGAACTATATTCTTTCCCAAAAAACTTTCTACGAATACGGTAACAAATCCGGTAAGCTTCTAGCTAGAGCACTTAGGATGAAAAAAGCCTCCACGACTATACACTCCGTTACTGATTCACAAGGACGCCAGTCGGCAGACAACGAACGTATAGCTCTCCAATTTGTACAGTACTATACACAACTTTACAACCTACGCCCCATCGATCCCCACAAAGAAGACACTTCACGGAGGGAAATCCTGCGGGAATTTCTCGCTAAATACTGCCCTCGCTCCCTTACTGACGTTGATGCCACTAACCTAAATCTACCTATTTCTTCCACTGAAGTAGACACTGTTCTCAAACAACTCAAACCCGGTAAAAGCCCTGGCCCGGACGGACTGACGACGGCGTACTACAAGACTTTTGTTGACACACTAAAACCCCACTTCCTAAATGCTTTTAATTCCATCTCATCCGACACTCCTCCACCCCGAGACCTTTTAACAGCACACATAACAGTGATCCCAAAACCAAACAAGGATACGACGTTAGTGTCTAATTATCGGCCAATATCCCTTCTCAACGTTGACTTGAAAATCTACGCTAAAATTCTCGCCAACCGTCTCTTGCCTCTCTTACCCAACCTCATCTCGCTCGACCAAGTAGGATTTATTCCTGGTAGAGAGGCAAGGGACAACACTATTAAAGCCATCAACATCCACCACTGGCTATCTACCTCTAAACAGCGGGGCTTCTTCCTTTCCCTGGATGCGGAGAAGGCATTCGACAGAGTGGCCTGGGACTACATGGAGGAAACCCTTAAAACGATTGGGATCCGTGACCGCATGCTCCAATTTATCATGGCCCTGTACTCCTCCCCCACCGCAAAAGTACGAATTAACGGCCGCCTGTCGGATGCCTTCTCCATATCCAATGGTACCCGCCAGGGTTGTCCCTTGTCACCTCTAATATTCGTGCTTACCTTGGAACCCCTTCTCCAAAGACTTCGGACTAACGCAGACATCAAAGGTGTACAAATATCGAACGACAGATACAAACTCTCTGCATTTGCAGACGATATCCTCTTATACCTTACGGATCCTCACACCACCCTACCCAACTTACTAGCAGACTTCAAGACATTCCACTCTCTATCCAACCTCCAAATAAATTTTTCAAAATCCGAAGCCCTTAACATCTCCTTAACCCAAGAGACCATCTCACTTTGTCAAGCCAACTACCCATTCAAGTGGAACCGAAACGCCATTACCTACCTAGGGATTTCCCTCCCCTCCCATTTATCTAACCTGTACGCCACAAACTATGTCCCCATTCTACAACGTATCCAACAGGATCTCTTGTCATGGTCCACGGGTATCTTCTCGTGGTTCGGTAGAGCTGCCCTACTCAAAATGAACATCCTCCCCAGAATATTATATGTCCTACAAACGATCCCCATTAAATTACCACAAGCCTTCTTCACTTCTTATCGCACGGCCTGTTCTGCCTTCCTCTGGGGCAAGGATAAGCCGAGACTCAGTCTAACTAAGCTTACTGTCCCAAAACTGAAGGGTGGTATAGGTCTCCCTGATATTGTTAAATATCATTGGGCATGCCAACTAACCAGAATAGTGGACTGGAATGTCCACGCCCACTCTAAAGCTTGGATAAAAATTGAAAATGAATTTACCACAATCCCTATTCACCAACTACCTTGGATCGCCCCACCTGACACCCCCAAATCGTGTAAACTACACCCACTCATTGCTAGTACTCTACATATATTTCGAAAAGCGTGTCAAACCCATCATATCTCCACTCCACAAGGCCCACTGACTCCAGTCAGACACAACCCCAGTTTCCCAGCTGGTATGTCCGACACGTTCCTAGCTGACTTCTGGCCACATGTTGACATACAGGCTAAACATTTCTTCTCCAGAAACTCCTTTATCACCCGTGCCGAAATACCTTCTCGAGAACCAAACCGATCCTGCCCTCAATGGACATATCTTCAAATCCGACACTTTCTCAATGACCCGGCCAAACGCCCGGATTTCTGTAGACAACTCACGCCTTACGAAACTCTCACTACCAGAAAGGAACCCCAGAGACACTTGATATCTGAAATTTACTCCCTCCTTTTCACTGAAACCGACTCTAGATCCAACCCTGCCGCACAGAGGTGGGAAAGGGATCTGTCTCTAGATCTCTCTGTGGCAGATTGGGAACGGATTCATACTCATATTCACAAGGGCTCTACTAATGTCACAGTGCAGGAAAATAGTTTCAAAATTTTTTCTAGGTGGTATAAAACCCCTGCTAGACTCCACAAAATATCACCGGCCATTCCTCCTAACTGTTGGAGATGTTCTGACAGAGAAGGCTCTATGTTACATATATGGTGGTCCTGCCCTTCCCTCCAACCGTTCTGGCATGAAGTCCACCGTCTCATCTCACAGATCACTACGTATCAAATAGACTTTACGCCTGCCCAAATGCTCCTTCATCATTCCTCCATTCCATTCAGACATTATCACCGCTCCCTTGTGATGCATTTAATAAACGCAGCAAAAATGTGCATACCAGCTCTTTGGAAATCGCCTATTCCCCCCACAACCACGGATTGGATTAGACGCGTTTCCAGGGTTGCGGAATTAGAGGACTTGATCCACCAATCCAAAGACTCTCCCACAAAATTCAAAACTGTGTGGTCCTGCTGGCAGCATTTCACCACGACAATTGAATATACAGACCTACTCTCTCCTAACAGACACGAAACCCAGGCCACCCATGACCCGAGTTAGGGACCCTCTCCCGATCAGTCTTGGTCCACCAGACCCCGTCATTCGCATGTGATATACTATTATCCTTTTCTCTATGTATAGATGCATAGGGTACGGTTGCGCCTCTGTACACCCAAGACCTCTCCCTCTATCCCCTCCCTCCTACACACCTTCTCCTACTACCCATATTTACCTCATTACTCGCAAGCCCACGCCTCCCACGATTGCTATGTCCAGGAATGCCAGTGGTCCGAGACCGCATTCCCGGACTTAACCCTCCTTAATACGGTTAACGAGGCAGTGGTGCTCCCTCTTTCCTCTCACATGTGCTAGGTAATGTTCCCACTTTCCTAGATGTGGGTTTGGTTTTCTCTTTGAACCACACGACTCTGGGGCCGTTGCCCCTCCTACACCTATGGTTCCTCAGTTTTATGTGCCTGCATTGAACTAGGCAGACAGCATTCCCGACATATGTTGTATTTTTTGGAATTTTGTTTATTATCAGTTGTCCGCATTGTCTCAACTGGTTGCTGTACTCCTGTTTTCTAGTACTTAATGTAATAACCTGTTGCATTCTCATACCTGTTGTACTTACTGTTTACAATAAACTTTTTCTTGGAAAAAAAAAATAATATTCCACATCCTAATGTCCAATGTTAGATAAGCAACATAGTAGTAAAATCCACTGTGCATCCATACAATTCCCAGCTTTAGCATATAAAACAAGGGGGTGCTGGTCGCTTTAAGGCACCACACACAATTTTCTCTTTAACTATCCGTTTATCATAGTCAATACTTGTACCTATTGTTGCAATGAGGCTTACTATGTGCGTGGCCGTATATATAAACACGCGTGAAAATGGCCACCAGCGATTGTTATCTTAGTTCTTTAATGTATGTACTAAGATTATAGGTCACATCAAAAATAGCTTACAATCATAATTTATAGAGACTTCAACAAAATGGCTGCCATTTCCTGTTAAAAGCATATAACTATAGATCACCACAACCAATCCGGTCCCCCTGATGAAGTCATGTGACGTAACACGTAGGGTATCCCGGATCGGAAGTGATCTCACAAACCTACACATGCTATCTATGCATATTTACTACCTTTTTCAATTGAAGAGTCTTTTAAATCAAATAAATCATTATTGTTTTACAATATCACAAGGGAGGCATTTTTTGCTTTATCCTAACATGTTGATGAGCGATCACAGTGGCGACTTAAAGGGACCAGCGCCCCTTTATTTTAGATGCTAAATCTGGGCATACTGGGAGAATACTGGCAGTTCCTGGATGACTATACCATCTACCAAGCTTGCAAACAAGTAAGATGAGAGTTCTGTGAGTCAGTGTTATAAGCCTCTGCGCTGTGTGAATGGTACAATAAATGTGTGTTGTGAACCAATTAATGCAAACCAATAATGATAACGAGTGTATGGATTGCCGCAGCCCCTGTTGTGTTCCCACAATATAGCCAAAATGAAAATAGATATGGGGTTGGGCAGCCTCACGTAAACATATAAATGCTAAAAACGCTGAATACAAAAATAGTGAAATTAAACAATTATGCACAAAGTAGAAATCCGATAATATATTTAATAAAAAGTGCCACTATTACAGGTTAATGGATACAATTATATAATGGATGAAGACAGTCTCAATTCCAAATGTGATGTGTATCAATCTTCTAGTCAGGTGATATTCACGTGTGCTCTTATATGATCAAATGGTGCACTTCCACCTCTGTGCAAACCTCCGTGCTCACAGAACTCTCACCTCATGAAAGGCTCATAAAGGCCTTTGTATAATATGCCCACTGGGCTTCCAAGATACGCCAGCAATCTCTAGACATGTGCACTGCCAAAAAATTAATTTGTTTTCTTCTTTTATTTTTCGTTTTTCGGGTCAATCGTTATGGTCTCAATTCGTAAATTTGTAAATTAAAAAATCTGAAAATTAAAAAATTTGAAAGTCCGAAAATAAGAAAGAAAAAACAAAAATTCGAAAGAACGAAAATCTGAAAATTTTTAATAATAACTAACTATTAATAACTAACTATTAAATTATAGGTATTGGAATTTCTTTTTCAAATTTGGCTGTTAGTGAACGCAACAAATACAAATTTATCCAAAGTTACAAATTATCTGAAATAACAAATGCCATATCTAAAATAATGCAACAAATTAATAATAAATAATAATACAAAGTTTTCATTATTATTATTATTATTGTTTTTTATTATTATTACTTTGTTACGTTCCATTCATTTAGATTTGTTATTTTGGATAATGCATAACTTTGGATAAATATTTGTTATGTTCACTAACAGACAAATTTGAAAGTAAATTACAGTACCTATAATTTAATAGTTAGTTATTACTAGTTAGTTAATTTGTTATTATTTCAAATTTTGGATTTTCATTCTTTCAAATTTTTGAATTTTCTTTCTTATTTTCGGATTCTCAAATTATTGGATTATCAAATGTACAAACTTTTTAGGAATTTACTAATTTTTTAATTTACGATGCGATCTTAACAAATGATCCGAAAAACAAAAAAAAGCAAATTCCAATAGCTATTATTTAATAAGTAGTTATTATTAGTTTGTTAGTTATTCTTTCAAATTTTCTAATTTTCATTCTTTCAAATTTTCTGATTGTCTTTTTTATTTTTGAATATACAAATTTTCGAATTTACAAATTTCCACATTTTTGAATTTACAAATATACGCATTTCAGAATTGTGATCATAGCGAATGACCCGAAAAATGAAAATAAAAAAGGAAATTCCGATACCTATCATTTAATAGTTAGTTGTTATTAGTTAGTTAGTTAGTTAGTTATTATTTCAAATTTTCAGATTTTCTTTCTTATTTTCAGATTTTCGAATTTTCTGGTTTTCGGATTTTCTAATTTCAAATTGACTTATTTACAAATCTACGAATTTTTGAATATTTAAATTTACAAATATTCGGGAAAATTTGTCTAACAAATTTGTCAAAAAACTAATTTGGAACGAAACAAATTGCACATGTCTAGCGATCTCCACTTCCAAGGTACCCCAGTACTCTCCACCTTCAATGGATAAACACTCAGGATTTTATGGTACTGTTCCCTTTAAATCTCATATGATCACCTTCAACCTCAGCTATAACAACTCAGCAACATGTTAAAATAAGCATCTCGTAGTGTAAAATTGCATTAACAACTCTTTACTTAGAACAAGAGAGACATTAAACAGTGCATGTAGTATATATAATATCCAGCATTGCATGGTGTCTTGCATCACTCTTGGTTACAGGGGCCCTACGCGTTACGTCACATCATGTGACTTCATCACATGACAGGCTGCAATCTAGGAAAGGGAAAACACAGAAGAGAGGCGCCACCAAGTTAAAATTGTAAGCATTTTATTCCACAAAAAAAAGGTGCATATAACCACTTACATTAAGTAAAGGCAATTTCAGCACAAAAAGAGAGTCCTCTGGGGCGTCATATGTGCACTACGTCCATTTGTTCTTATCCAGTGTGGCGTCCTGTCCAGCAGGGTATCCTAGTGTTAGTGTCACTGGTTTGTTGGACCGAGAGCGAGGCTTGGCTCCGGTCAGATGATTCAAACAGACGTCGGGTGTGATGACGTCACAGCTAAGCCTACGGCGTTTCGGAGCATGCGCACTGTAGATGAAAGGAACAGGCGCACTCCTTCATCAGAGCTGGGGGAAAGACTGGCTGAATTTCAGCCTTATATTGGTGCTGAGATTATGGGGCCATCTAGAGGCTATTGGAGAGAAGACCTGCTCCGCCCCCTCTCCTATCCTCCAATCACAGTCCTCCTGTCCTCCTGAGGACTGTGATTGGAGGAGAGGAGAGGGGGCGGAGCGAGAGTGTCACACCTACTCTATATATCCCAATAATAATATTATCACTGATCCCCCCGCCCACCTACCTGAGTATGCAGGTCTTCTCTCCAATAGCCTCTAGATGGCCCCATAATCTCAGCACCAATATAAGGCTGAAATTCAGCCAGTCTTTCCTCCAGCTCTGATGAAGGAGTGCGCCTGTTCCTTTCATCTACAGTGCGCATGCTCCGAAACGGCGTAGGCTTAGCTGTGACGTCATCACGCCCGACGTCTGTTTGAATCATCTGACCGGAGCCAAGCCTCGCTCTCGGTCCAACAAACCAGTGACACTAACTCTAGGATATCCTGCTGGACAGGACGCCGCACTGGATAAGAACAAACGGACGTAGTGCACATATGACGCCCCAGAGGACTCTCTTTTTGTGCTGAAATTGCCTTTACTCAATGTAAGTGGTTACATGCACCTTTTTTTTGTGGAATAAAATGCTTACAATTTTAACTTGGTGGCGCCTCTCTTCTGTGTTTTCCCTTTCATGTACTTTGGAGTTTGCTCTCAACTTCCTGTTTTGAAGGCTGCCCTGGACTGTTAATTTGCTTGCATGCCACAGACTAAAGGTTTTGTTCCCTCTATTATTATCATCTCTTCTAGAATACAGAATATCTTCACATACTATGATAGTCTTGTCATGTTAATTGTTATTGAAATAAGGGAATTGCAAAATATTGAATACAGAGCAACAGCGCCATCTATATATATGTTTTTTATGCAATCTAGGAAAGCCTGTCAGAGGGGACATGATCTTGAAATATTGAAGGAAGTTACCAATAAACATGCAACAATAATATGTATATTACATACATAAAAAACATTTTAAAGTGGCTGTAAACCCTTGCATATACCCAGTGAAGTCATGGCCTCAGATGATACACAGAGATGAAACAAATCCTCCTACACAAGTTGAACCTGTCTATCTGCTGTCTTCTCTTCTGTACATCTCTTCTCTACCTCCCATTCATCTTGTCTGAGAGGTCAGAAAAAAGAGGGTGTGCAGAGCTCAGTGAGGAGAGCTCTGAGAGCTGATTGGAGGGAAGGGACACACCTCCTTCACACAGGAACAGAGCTGAGGCTGTCATACAGCTGGAGCTCCCTCCCCTGTCACCATTTTTCTCTTGGTGTCAGGAAAACATGTCATAAGTGATTCATGCAGATAACAGAGGAACAAGGATGAGCTTTATGTTCGACTCGAACATGAGTTTGACTCGAACATTGGCTGTTCGCCAGTTCGCAAAACAGCGAACAATTTTGGGTGTTCACGGCAAATTCGAAAGCCGCGGAACACCCTTTAAAAGTCTATGGGAGAAATCAAAAGTGCTAATTTTAAAGGCTTATATGCAAGTTATTGTCATAAAAAGTGTTTGGGGACCTGGGTCCTGCCCCAGGGGACATGTATCATGTATCAATGCAAAAAAAGTTTTAAAAACAGCATTTTTTTCGGGAACAGTGATTTTAATAATGCTTAAAGTGAAACAAAGTGTAAACAAAGTGTAATATTCCTTTAAATTTCGTACCTGGGGGGTGCCTATAGTATGCCTGTAAAGGGGCGCATGTTTCCCGTGTTTAGAAATGTAATTTTGCTGTCAGACTATTCTAAAGGAAAAAAAGTAATTTAAAACTACTCTCGGCTACATTGAATTGTCGGTCCGCAATACACATAAAAGCTCATTGATAAAAAACGGCATGGGGATTTTACCCGAACCAAAATAAAAAAAAAAAAGCGTGGGGGTCCCCCTAAATTCCATACCAGGCCCTTCAGGTCTGGTATGGATTTTAAGGGGAACCCACAACAAAAAAAAAATGGGGTGGTGTCCCCCCAAAAATCCATACCAGACCCTTATCTGAGCACGCAACCTGGCAGGCCACAGGAAAAGAGGGGGAGACGAGAGAGCACCCCCCTCCTGAACCGTACCAGGTCACATGCCCTCAACATTGGGAGGGTGCTTTGGGGTAGCCCCAAAGCACCTTGTCCCCATGTTGATAAGGGGAAGGGCCTCATCCCCACAACCCTTGCCCTGTGGTTGTGGGGGTCTGTGGGCGGGGGGCTTATCGGAATTTGGAAGCCCCCTTTAACAAGGGGACCCCCAGATCCCGGCCCCCCCGTGTGAATTGGTAATGGGGTACAAATGTACCCCTACCATTTCACAAAAAAAAGTGACAAAAAGGATAAAAAAACACAAGAGACGGTTTTTGACAAGTCCTTAATTAATTTCTTCTTCTTTCCGCTTCTTCTTTCATCTTCATTCTTCTGGTCTTCCGTCGATGTTCTTCTTGTTCCTCCAACTTCTTCTGCTCCATCTTCTTCATCTTCTTCTTCCTCCGCTCTTCTCGTCCCACATCTTGCTTCGGCTTTTTCTCCACTCCGTCCGCACGATCTGCCTCAGTGGGAGTCTTCAGCCGTGCAACGCTTCGATTCTTCTGACACTTCTTAAATAATGAAGGGCGGGCCACCCTCTGATGCACAGGGACTTTCCTATGGCTGTCCCCGTGTTGTCAGGGGTCAGCCATTTATGTAAACGGGTGACCCAGCCCGCCTCTGACATCATGAGATTGTATTGTGGACCAACAATTCATTGTAGCCACGAATAGTTTTAAATTACTTTTTTTCCTTTAGAAATGTCATTTTGCTGTCAGACTGTTCTAAACACGGGAAACATGCGCCCCTTTACAGGCATACTATAGACACCCCCCAGCTACGAAATTTAAAGGAACATTAGACTTTTATTGTTTCACTTTAAGCATTATTAAAATCACTGTTTCCAAAAAAACTTCATTTTTTAAAACTTTTTTTGCATTAATACATGTCCCCTGGGGCAGGACCCGGGTCCCCAAACACTTTTTATGACAATAACTTGCATATAAGCCTTTAAAATTAGCACTTTTAATTATTCATGTTCGTGTCCCATAGACTTTAACGGTGTTTGCATGTTCAAACAAATTTTTTGCCTGTTTGCATATTCTGGTGCGAACCGTACACCAAAGCTCATGGACCGGGCAAGGAGGGCATTAATCAGAGAGGCAGCACAGAGAACTAAGGTAACCCTGGAGGAGCTGCAGAGTTCCACCTCAGAGACTGGAGTATCTGTACATAGGAAGACAATAAGCCGTACGCTCCATAGAGTTGGGCTTTATGGCAGAGTGGCCAGAAGAAAGCCATTCGTTTCAGCAAAAAACACAATGGCGCGTTTTGAGTTTGCGAAAAGGCATGTGGGAGACTCCCAAAATGTATGGAGGAAGGTGCTCTGGTCTGATGAGACTAAAATTTAACTTTTTGGCCATCAAAGAAAACGCTATGTCTGGCGCAAACCCAACACATCACATCCCCCGTGAAACATGGTGGTGACAGCATCATGCTGTGGGGATGTTTTTCAGCAGTCGGGACTGGGAAACTGGTCAGAGTTGAGGGAAAGATGAATTGTGCTAAATACAGGGATATTCTTGAGCAAAACCTGTAGCACTCTGTGTGTGATTTGAGGCTAGGACGGAGGATCAACTTCCAGCAGGACAATGACCCCAGACACACTGCTAAAGCAACACTTGAGTGGTTTAAGGGGAAACATGTAAATGTCAAAGCTCAGATCTCAATCCAATAGAAAATCTGTGGTCAGACTTAAAGATTGCTGTTCACAAGCGCAAACCATCCAACTTGAAGGAGCTGGAGCAGTTTTGCAAGGAGGAATGGGCAAAAATCTCAGTGATAAGATGTGGCAAGACTCATAGAGACTTATCCAAAGCAGCTTGGAGCTGTGATAGCCGCAAAAGGAGGCTCTACAAAGTATTGACTTTAGGGGGGTGAATAGTTATGCACATTGAATTTTTCTGTTATTTTGTCCTATTTGTTGCTTGCTTCACAATAAAAAAAAAAAAAAACATCTTCAAAGTTGTGGGCATGTTCTGTAAATTAAATGATGCAAATCCTCAAACAATCCATGTTAATTCCAGGTTGTGAGGCAACAAAACATGAAAAATGCCAAGGGGGGTGAATACTTTTGTATCTATTCACAGGACTATGACCCATATCTACATCCATTTACTTTATGATTGAAGGTCACATCGTGTGTTCCAGTAGTTCAAGTATTTTATCTGTACACGTGTCCAATACAAATAAGTTCAAAACAATACTGCTATTTGATAGCCAAGTTTCTTATCTGTATACTTGTCTAATAAAGATAAATTTAACACAATACTGCTAGGAGAGTTCCTGGAAACAGAAAGCAACATATTCCACCCATCCCAGACACTAATGGAAGATCCAACCTCATCTACTAGTAATTCACCATTTGTGCATTGATATTGGGGACATTTCTCATTCACGTGCCTTCCTCACAACTAATGAGTGTCAGGAACATACCCCATACCCGTTGGAATTCAGTCACGTGAATGTGTCTCAAGGCAGATGTACTGCGTAGGGTTGCCAACCTTTCTTCAAGCCAAACCCAAACACTTTAGAGGCCTGGGCCACCTTTGGGTGACCCAAGGAGAGTAGTAATGCGGTGCGCATAGCGTGACACAGCGAACAGTGGGTGTGGCCAACTTGCTCTTGCTGACATCATCTCCCTGCCCCTCAGTGATGCCAAATCTGCCCCCAGACAGCCACCCACAGCTCCCGGATGTCAACAGAACTGTGTGTGACTATTTTGTTTTTTTGGGGAGCCACAGCCCAGTCTAAATAATGTCTCCGGGTTTCAGTCCAACTGAAACCCGTTCACAAGATTCAAAACCTGGACTGTCCGGGTGAATCCTGGACAGATGACAACCCTAGTACTGCGGCAGGTTGGCTCAACTGTGCGAATCATCATCATTGTGAGTCGGGCGCGTACAAGGCGATTTGTGAGTGCATTTGCTAGCAAGGGAGCCAATCAGCGATCACTCCAAAGACAGAACGAGGATCTGTCGGTGTAAACAAACAGATGCCCATTCTGTCAGGGGAGTAGAGTGAGATTGTCTGTTCCTAGTGATTAGGAACAGCGATCTCTCTCCTCCTCCAGCCAGCCCAGCCCCCATACAGTTAGAAACACCTCCCAGGTGTCAGGGACCCAGCGCCGGACGAGCGGCCCGCTCTCCGGTGCGCATGCGCGGCGGCCCGGCTCTCCGGCGCATGCGCACTCGCGGCTCGGCGGTCCGGCGCTCGCGCATGCGCACTGGCGCCCGTTTGTGCGCCATGGCGCACAATTAGCGTCCACTGGGCGCCTATAAAAGCTGCCTGACGCACAGGCACTTTGCTGGTCTGTCTTTCCAGCTCAGTGCCTGTGTGTCTCCTGTGTTTACCAGATCTGATCCTGCTTCCTGACCCCTTGGCTTGTTTAAACGGACTCTTGCTGCTCTCTCCTGTGTTTGACCCCCTGCTTGCTCAACGGACTTTGCTGCCTGATCCTGTGTTTGACCCCTGCTTGCTCAACGGACTTTGCTGCCTGATCCTGTGTTTGACCCCCTGCTTGCTCAACGGACTTTGCTGCCTGATCCTGTGTTTGACCCCCTGCTTGCTCAACGGACTTTGCTGCCTGATCCTGTGTTTGACCCCCGGCCTGCTTTTCGGACTTACATAACCATTGACTGCTCAGTGACCGGTGTCAGTTCATCAACCAGGTGTTTGGGCTCCTGCCTCTCCTCCCTGCCATCTGCCGGTCTGCCCAGGCCAGGTCCACGTCTCTCCCAGGCATCCCACTGGTCCCACCTGCCGGAGGTGACCTGTGCCTCCTGGTGCCGTTTGTTCCCTGTTTCACCTCCAGGGGGCAGATTGCGCCGGGTCGCAAGGGTGAACCGCTCTCAGCATCTCGGTCTCGGTAAGTACATCTCTGATAGTACAGACCAGCCATGTCTGAGACCGACAGAGCGTGTTCACCTCTTGAGATCCTGTGTCAGCAGATGGCAGCACTTACTGAGGCTGTCCAAAAACTGCAGATGGGCTACGCTCAAGTTGACAGTCGCCTACAGCAATTAACCGGGCCATCTGCCCCTGCAGCCGGCAATGCAGCCACCATCAGCGGGGTTCCTCCATCAGCAGCTCCCATCAACCCCACTGTGGTCGTGGCTTCCCCTGAACCTAGGGTGCCTACACCCGAACGCTTCTCGGGTGATCGAAAGAGATTTAGGGCCTTCAAAAATGCCTGTACCCTGTACCTGGCCCTGCAGCCCAGAACCTTCTCCTCTGAGGTGGTGAAAGTGGGGTTCATAATCTCTCTCCTGGCCGAGGAACCCCAGGCTTGGGCCCATAGCCTAATGGAACAGAGAGACCCCGTGTTGAACTCAGTTGACACTTTTTTTGAGAGTATGGGTCAGCTCTACGACGATCCCCAGAAAGGGGCCACCGCTGAAACCACCCTGCACAATCTCTCCCAAGGCCGGAGACCGGTTGAAGACTACACTGCTGAATTCAGAAAATGGTCAGCCGACACCGGCTGGAATGGGCCGGCCCTCAAGTATCAGTTCCGCCAAGGACTCTCGGACACCCTTAAAGATGAACTGGCCCGGATTGATGTCCCGGAATCTCTGGAAGACCTCATACAAGCTGTCACCAAGATCGACAGACGCCTGCGTGAACGCCGTGCTGAACGTTTCCAGACACCTCGCTCCAGTTGGATGATACCCAAGCCGAGTCCTGCCCAGCCTTCTTATCATTCGCCACCTGTGCCCTCTTCTGGAATTGAGCCCATGCAGCTGGGCCTGGTTCGCGCCCCTCTGACCCCAGAGGAGCGTTTACACAGACGCCAGGCCAACCTGTGCCTTTATTGCGGGGGTTCCGGGCACTATCTTTGCACCTGCCCCATTAGGCCCAGTAAGTCCTTTCCCAAGTTTAACTTAAACTACCAAGTCTCCGGTCTGTCTCACACTTACATTACCCTCTTTATCTCTTTGCAGTTAACGGGAAAGGAGGTCCGCCTCCCGGCCATAATTGATTCCGGGGCTTGCAGCTGCTTCTTGGATTCCTCCCTCGCTACTCGGCTCCAGCTTCCCCTGGTCCCCAAGAAGCAGTGCCTCCAGGTTCATCTAGCCGATGGATCCCTCCCGCGCTCCGGCTTGATCACTTTGGAAACCAACCCTATTCCTGTTACTACCGATTCCGGCCATAAGGAGCTCCTCCGCTTGGATATTATTCCGTCTCCTATGTTTCCCATTATCCTGGGGCTCCCTTGGTTGCAGGCACATGAACCCCTGATTAACTGGCGGACGAAGGAGGTCTCCTTCCCTTCCCAATACTGTTCCCAAAACTGCTCCCCCGCAACCCTGGCTTCCTGCTCAGCTCTAGTACCAGTGCCCGACAACCTGAAACATGTCCCACCTACCTACCTAGAATTTAGGGACGTTTTTGACAAACAGCAGGCCGACCGCCTACCACCTCACCGACCCTATGATTGTCCTATAGACCTCTTACCCGGTGCTGCGGTTCCTTTTGGCCGTATTTTCCCTCTATCCGAGACCGAGTTAGCCACGCTCAAGGCCTACATTGACGACAACCTGGCCAAAGGTTTCATCCGCCCTTCCTCGTCACCTGCTGGGGCCGGCATTTTCTTTGTCGAGAAGAAGGACGGTTCCCTGAGGCCCTGTATCGATTATAGAGAGATTAACAAAATTACCATTAAGAACAGGTACCCTCTTCCCCTCATCCCCGAACTGTTCCAACGGTTTCGAACCGCACAGGTCTTCTCTAAACTTGACCTCCGAGGGGCCTACAACCTCATACGGATCAGGGCGGGCGATGAGTGGAAGACCGCTTTTAGATCAAGGTTCGGGCACTACGAGTATCTCGTAATGCCATTCGGGCTCTGTAATGCCCCGGCAACATTCCAACACTTAGTGAATGATATCTTCCGGAGATACTTGGATGACTTCCTAGTAGTCTACCTGGATGATATACTCATTTTCTCGGCCTCTCCCGAACTCCACCGTACGCACGTTAAAATAGTCCTCACCATCCTCAGGCAGCATAAACTTTACCTGAAGGCAGAGAAATGCGAGTTTGAGAAATCCACGGTCCAGTTCCTGGGGTTTGTTATCTCTACCAGTGGGGTTGCCATGGATCCACAGAAGGTACAGGCCATTCAAGATTGGCCGGCCCCCAAAGATAAAAAGGGAGTGCAGAGGTTTATTGGGTTTGCCAACTTCTATCGGAGATTTATCGTGGGCTTCTCCTCCATTGTGGCACCAATCACCCTACTCACCCATCAACACAGTCGGTTCAGTTGGTCCCCAGAGGCCCAGGCAGCCTTTGTCCAGTTGAAGTCCTTGTTTTCATCCGCCCCGATCTTACGGCACCCAGATCCCGCATTGCCCTTTGTGTTGGAGGTGGATGCCTCTGAGACTGCCCTCGGTGCCATCCTCTCCCAGCGCCAGGGCGCCAAGGCCCTCCTTCACCCAGTGGCCTTTGCCTCCCGAAAGCTGAGCCCGCCAGAGAGAAATTATGATGTGGGGGATAGGGAACTGCTGGCCATTAAATTTGCCCTCGAGGAGTGGCGGTACCTCTTGGAGGGGGCATCTCACCCTGTTATGGTTTGGACCGACCATAAGAATCTCGAGTATCTCAGGACAGCCAAACGATTGAGACCCAGGCAGGCTAGGTGGGCCCTCTTCTTTTCAAGATTTAATTTCCTCATTGCCTACAGACCAGGTTCCAAAAACGGAAAGGCCGATGCGCTCTCCCGCATGTTCCTAGAATCTCCCCAAGAAACCAAACCCAGCACCATCCTGACTCCACAAAACTTCGGCCTACTGACTCAGGTAGACCTTATGTCTACAATCAAGGCTGCGACCGAACACGACCAGGTCCCTACCAACCTCTCTCTGGCCAAACACGATGATCTCCTGTGGTCTGGGGAGAAGATCTTCGTGCCCCCTGGGGTAAGACACCTTGTGCTTGAAACCTTCCATGACCACAAATTGGCAGGCCACTTTGGTTCCAGGAAGACCTCAGAGCTTATTGCTCGTTCCTTTTGGTGGCCAGGCTGGAGGCAGGACTGTAAAGATTATGTCGCTTCTTGCGTCCCTTGCCAGCGCAGCAAGGGACCCAAGACCAAATCCTGGGGGCTACTGAGACCACTCCCCATCCCGGATCGCCCATGGGCAGAAGTCTCTATGGACTTTATCGTGGAGTTACCCCCTTCCAGGGGATACACCACCATTCTGGTCATTGTGGACCGGCTTTCCAAGATGGCTCATTTTATCCCTCTGGTGGGTACCCCGTCTGCCTCCATCACGGCTGACGTATTCTTCAGGGAGATCGTAAGACTTCATGGGGTGCCCAAGAGCATCACGTCCGACAGGGGTACTCAGTTTACTTCTAAGTTTTGGAAGGAATTATGCAAATCCCTTGAAATAAAGATCTGCTTGTCTTCTGCCTACCATCCCCAGAGCAACGGTCAAACGGAAAGGACCAACCAGACACTGGAACAGTACCTCCGTTGCTTCTGCTCTGATTCCCAGAATGACTGGTCCACCCTTTTACCCTACGCTGAATTCGCGTATAATAACTCCATTCATTCCGCCACCAAGCAAACACCCTTTTGGGCCAACTCTGGTTTCCATCCTTCTTTTCTCCCAGAATCTCCTCCGGAAAACTCGGTTCCTGCAGCTCAAGACCGTGTGGAGTCTTTACAGATCAATTTTAAAAAATTGCAAAAATGCATGCAGGAGGCTCAGGAAGGGTACAGTAAGCACTTCAACAAAGGGAGGAAGGAGAACCCGACATTTGGGGTCAACGAAGAGGTCTGGCTGTCCTCCTCCAACCTGAAGCTACCTGTCCCCTCCCGGAAATTGGGGCCAAGGTTTATTGGCCCATTCAGGGTCAAAAGGATAGTGAACCCTGTGGCTTTTGAACTTGACTTACCTCCAAGTTACAGGATCCATCCTGTTTTTCACGCCTCCCTTTTGAAACCTACCACTCCCAGCCCTTTTCCTGGCAGAGAAGAACCACCTCCTCCTCCTGTTTTAGTCGAAGGCGAGAAGGAGTTCGAGGTAGAGGAGATCCTAAGTTGCAGGAAAAAGGGCAGGCAGCTCCAATACCTGATCAAGTGGAAGGGTTATCCTCCCGAGGACAACTCATGGGAACCCTCAAGGAACCTGCACGCCCCACGTTTGATCCAGGCATTTCATCAGGCACATCCTGAATTGATGGCCAGTTTGGGTGTCCAGAGGCCACCCCTCGGGGGGGGGCACTGTCAGGGACCCAGCGCCGGACGAGCGGCCCGCTCTCCGGTGCGCATGCGCGGCGGCCCGGCTCTCCGGCGCATGCGCACTCGCGGCTCGGCGGTCCGGCGCTCGCGCATGCGCACTGGCGCCCGTTTGTGCGCCATGGCGCACAATTAGCGTCCACTGGGCGCCTATAAAAGCTGCCTGACGCACAGGCACTTTGCTGGTCTGTCTTTCCAGCTCAGTGCCTGTGTGTCTCCTGTGTTTACCAGATCTGATCCTGCTTCCTGACCCCTTGGCTTGTTTAAACGGACTCTTGCTGCTCTCTCCTGTGTTTGACCCCCTGCTTGCTCAACGGACTTTGCTGCCTGATCCTGTGTTTGACCCCCTGCTTGCTCAACGGACTTTGCTGCCTGATCCTGTGTTTGACCCCCTGCTTGCTCAACGGACTTTGCTGCCTGATCCTGTGTTTGACCCCCGGCCTGCTTTTCGGACTTACATAACCATTGACTGCTCAGTGACCGGTGTCAGTTCATCAACCAGGTGTTTGGGCTCCTGCCTCTCCTCCCTGCCATCTGCCGGTCTGCCCAGGCCAGGTCCACGTCTCTCCCAGGCATCCCACTGGTCCCACCTGCCGGAGGTGACCTGTGCCTCCTGGTGCCGTTTGTTCCCTGTTTCACCTCCAGGGGGCAGATTGCGCCGGGTCGCAAGGGTGAACCGCTCTCAGCATCTCGGTCTCGGTAAGTACATCTCTGATACCAGGGAACACATTTAACCCCTTGATCGCCCCCTAGTTTTACCCCCTTTCCTGCCAGTGTCATTTATACAGCAATCAGTGCATTTTCATAGCACTGATCACTGTATAATTGTCAATGGTCCCAAAAAAGTGTCCAATCTGTCCGCCGCAATGTCGCAGTCCCACTAAAAATCGCTGATCACCGCCATTACTAGTAAAAAATAATAAAAATGCCATAAATCTATCCCCTATTTTGTAGACGCTATAACTTTTTACGCAAACCAATCAATATATGCTTATTGGGATTTTTTTACCAAAAATATGTAGCAGAATATATATTGGCCTAAACTGATGAAGGAATTTTGGATATGTATTATAGCAAAAAGTTAGAAATATTGTTTGTTTTTTTTCAAAATTGTCGCTCTTTTTTTGTTTATAGTGCAAAAAATAAAAACAGCAGAGGTGAAAAGAAAGCTCTATTTGTGGGGAAAAAAGGACATCAAATTTTGTTTGGGTACAGCATCACATGACCGCGCAATTGTCAGTTAAAGCGACGCAGTGCCGAATCGCAAAAAATGGCCTGGTCATTAAGGGTGTAAATCCTTCCGGGGCTGAAAGGGTTAAAGAACAGGATTGAAAGTGAAACAGTTTTATAAAAAGGAACCTGTTCAAATTACAAGTTGAGTAAAGTGACCATCAAACTCTAACTGTAACACCCATCCATAAGCATGGTTAGGGGACTTTAACACCATCTGTCACCAATATTGTTTTAACATCTCTACCTCAAATTTTATTACAGTTCACAGCTACAGCGCGGACCTGCCTTGCCGGGAGTACGTCCATTGACGTCCTCCCGTGCCCGAGCGTCCTGCACGCCTCCTACAGGGCGCACGCGGCACGCTCTGTGATCAGCGAGTCTATGAGACTCGATGGATCACAGATCGGAGTAAGGGGTCGATCCTGACCCCTTACCAAGTAATCAGCTGTCAGACAATAACAGCTGATCATGTGGTGTCAACAGAGCTGGTAATCGGCTATATTTTCTCCTCGCGCTGACAGCGTGAGGAGAAAAAAAAAAAGCCGATCACCGGCGGCTGTGAGAGGGACATCAGCCCCAATCATGGCGAGCTGCCGCCAGATCCTTTAGAGCCCACCTGTGCCCCTTGCCAGTGCCACCTAGCAGTAGGCAACAGTGCCGCCTATCATTGCCCACCAGCGCCACACATCAGTGCCCACCAGCGCCACCCATCAGTGCCCAGAGTGCCAACTGTCATCATCACCAAAAGAAAGCTCTATTTGTGGGGAAAAAAATAAAGATAAAAATGTAATTTGGGTACAGTGTTGTATGACCGGGCAATTGTCATTCAAAATGCATCAGCACTGAAAGCTGAAAATTGGTCTGGGCGGGAGGGGGGTTTAAGTGCCCAGTAAGCAAGTGGTTAATCTAAGATCGCTAATGTCCTTGTAACTCCTGGATTATCGCCAACAATTTACACAGTGCTTTACAATATAAAAGGGGACAGTACAATTACCATACAGCTCATTACAGTAGGAATAGGAGAACCCTGCTCATGGAGCTTACAATCTAAAGCAGTGATGGCCACTCCATAGGGGGTGCAGGGCCCCTAATCTACATGCAGGGTGCCGGATGCATGAATTTCTATGGGTTTTTTAAGCCTAATTGGCTTAAAAAAAGAGCCCACCCACTTGTGTGACAATAGCAAATTAATATTGGCTAATCAGGAAGCGAGTCTTAAGACCCGATCTGACGAGAGGAGAAGCAACCGTATTGGCCGGGAGCAGGGGGAGAAGGTGCTGAGCAGGAGACAGAGATTGTTTGCCCCCCCCCCCTCCAAAAATAAATTTGAGCAACAGCCACCACTGATCTAAAGGGAGGGGGAGGTGGTACAAAAGGTAATAGCTGCAGGGAATGATCTGTTGGAGGTGACCCAAGTACAGTTCTTAGGTGGAGGTGTGGTAGGCTTATCTAATTACAGTAAATGAGTTACATAGTTACATAGTAGGTAAGGTCGAAAAAAGACAGTTGAATGTGGTTAATTATTGCTAGCTCGATAATGAAAGCTTTCACAAACATCTAACCTTTCTCCTATTTGGCAAATCAATTTGTAGAATTTGTACTCAGAGTCAATCTGTGGATGGTACAGGAAAGGAACAAAAAGCAACAGAGAACATTGACTTGAGATGCTTCGGGGTCACGTGGTCAGTATACCTAAAAGGGGGCATACCCAAGTGTGAAATGAAATGTAAATAATGAAATTAAAAGAAAAAGGGAATGGGTGGGTGGGATACGAGAGCCTACGACCACAAGGGAGGAGGTCAGGCTTTATGTAGCCTGACTCCTCCTACAAATACAGGCGGTCAGCCTTACACTTGTGAGTCATTTATACAGAAACAATTGAGTACTGTTTGTGATACTTTTTTTTAATGTACTAACATATAATTATTCAGGACAATGTATGTTAGTGCAAAAAAAATAAAGCATTGCGGACAGTACTCAATAGTTTCTGTCGCAAGTGCACTAGTACGGCCACAATCACCTTAACTTCTTGCATTTGATGGGGCACAGTAGCAGCAATTGTTGGGCACACTGGCAGCATTTGATGGTGCACAGTAGCGGCAATTGATGGGAACACTGGATGCAATTGATGGGCACAGTAGCTGCGATTGATGGGCACAGTGGCTGCGCTTGATGGGCACAGTGGCTGCGCTTGATGGGCACAGTGGCTACAATTGATGTTTTTTTTCGCTTGTTTGCGCCCCCCCCAAAAATTTTGAGCACCAGCCGCCACTGTCTCCAGACCTAAACCCTATTGAGCATCTGTGGGGCATCCTTAAATGGAAGGTGGAGGAGTGCAAGGTCTCTAACATCCACCTTCTCCATGATGTCATCATGGAGGAGTGGAAGAGGACTCCAGTGACAACCTGTGAAGCTCTGGTGAACTCCATGCCCAAGAGGGTTAAGGCAGAGCTGGAAAATAATGGTGGTCATGCAAAATATTGACGCTTTGGGCCCAATTCAGACAATTTCACTTAGGGGTGTACTCTCTTATGTTGCCAGTGGTTTAGACATTAATGGCTGTGTGTTGAGTTATTTTGAGGGGACACCAAATTTACACTGTTATACAAGCTGGTCACTCGCTACTTTACATTGTAGACAAGTGTCATTTCTTCAGTGTTGTCACATGAAAAGATATAATAAAATATTTACAAAAATGTGAGGGGTGTACTAACTTTTCTGAGAGACTGTATATAGATCCTCCTAAATACTCATATCAGGCCTGGATAGATACATTTGAAAAAACTGACTACTTGCTGGTGACTACAAACTTGGCACATCATGCTCTGGGCCAGCATTGTAATGGTTCTATGATGGAAGGCTGTAGCACTCACAATGCCACTAAAAATCCACATGGCTTTCAGCATTGGGAGAGTGCCTTTACAATATTCTCTGCAAAAGATAAAGTTGGAGTTTCCCACATATTATACTGGATGGGAAAGAGAAAACGGAAAATGTATTATCAAATACCGTAATTATCCTTTCCTGATGGACTCCATGGCAGCCTACCTGTGGGTTAACCCCGCCTCCTCTCCAATGCTATAAGACCCCCATACCCATAAATTTGAATTAACTGCTTGGGACTGCATTCCGTAACTAGCCAACTCTTTGACCAAATGGGTGGGAACAACGTCTGCCAAGAAGTCCATAAGGAAAGGAAAATTACAGTAAGTATTTGACAATACATTTTCAGTTTTGTGGACCGACTCAATGGCAGCCTACGTGTGGGAAATACCTAGCCTGACCACACAAGGTGGGTTATGCTGAGAAAAAAAAGCTTTAATTTGCCCCATCAACTGACAGGATTCTTAAACCAAAGTTCACAGAAGATAAAGAAGCAGGCTCTATGCAATAATGTGACATAAAGGTATTAATGGTGGCCCAAGAGGTCGCTTTGCAGATGACATCTGGATCCACCTCGGTGGACCCTGGAGACATGAATGTAGGTAGGAAGATCTCTTGGTTCTCATGGATGCTGGATCGACAACCCAAGGCCGTAACCACATGGCACGCTTAGCTGTGGATAAGCGGTGGATAAGATCAATAGAAGCCTCCCCCAGGAAGGCCGCTGCCATCTTCAGTTCCTGGACTGCCAAGCCTCTGGCTAACTCTTCTGAAACTCCTCTGAGTACGGAGTCCATGTTCTCTGTCCAGGAATCCATAGCCTTAGACATAGCAGCTAGGGCCAGGGCGGGTTTGCAAGCCATACCAGCTAGCCCATAGATTCTCTTGAGGTCCTGATCTATTATTCTCTCGAGACTGTCCTTGAAGCATACCGCATCTTCCAAGGGAAGAGTGACGTGTTTTGTCAGACACATCAGCGCTGCATCCACAAGGGGAGCGTTTTCCAGATGTTTCACTTCCTCTGCTTTGAAGGGATATAGTCTGGAGGTTTTGCATGATATAGAGAGTTTCTTGTCTATTTTGCACCACTCCTCGTCAATGATATCTTTCAACTCTGAAAGAAGTTGAAAATTAGAACGCTCTTTCCCCAAGTGTTTAAAGAACTTCCTGCCGGCGGAGTAGAAGGGTCTTCTCACTTCAGGGCTTCTTTGAACGCTTTGACTAGCAGGGAAACAAGAGCAAAATCGAAACCCCCGGCAAAATCGTCTGCTTCTAATTCACTGTCTGAAGATCCGAGAGAAGCATCGTAGGGCTGGGATGGGCCCGGATCCTCCTGTTCCTCGTCAGCCAGGGAGCCAAATAGTGTGGTGGACTGGCTCTGCTTGTGGGTTGTACCCCATTCTTTTAGGGGCTGCTGCACCACATGCTTAACAAAATACTCCATCTGTTGGTTTTCTGTCTCTTTTTCTCCAACCGCCCAGGCAAAACATGGTTCACACAGTGACTTTCCCTCTGGAACTCGTGTTCCACATCCCCAGCAGGCTCTTTGATCAGAGCGGCTGTCATGGTGGGGAGTGCGGTGACTGAAAGAGGAATGGGAACATCTTCTCTGGTTGGAGGAGGAATGGGAACATCTCCTCTGGTTGGAGGAGGAATGGGAACATCTTCTCTGCTGTTTGGTCCTGGACGGAGAATCAAGTCGGGACCAGGCTGATGAGTCAATCACCCTGGACCATGATTTGACGGTCTGACCTGGAAGAGCTGAAGAAAGACAAAAGGAACAACAAAGGGGAAGCGAGAACTGACTTTACACACATCTTAGGTTAAAAAGTATGTCAGACCCTCCCCCCCCTCATTTGCACATACCTTGTGCGTGAGGGCTGGCCGAATGAAGACATATCTATAGCTCCTGGATGAAGAAAACATCAAAAAACTCAAAGGGGATCACACGGGATCAGGTGAAATGCAGAACTCCTGGGAAAACTTGGGGAGCAAACAAGAGAAGTCAAAGAAAATATATATTTTTTAAATCTTAAAAAGATGTTTTTTATTTTAAGAAATCTTCCCCTTTAAGAGCTACAACTCCCCCACAAGAGCTTACCTTGTCCCACGTGACTCCAGGCTCGGGGAGGCTGCTGCTCACTGCCTGCAGGGATTCCCGACTTGGCAGGGGCTGACAGCCGTTTAAATCACCCGCCCGAGTGACTCACCACCTTCCCCACTTCGCACCTGCGCCGCGGCGAGCCACAGAAAAGCGCATGTGCGACCGATGGGTGCTCCACCGCTCTTTTTAATGTGCGAGCCATGCCTCAACATCACGGAGGGCTCACACATGTGCAGGAGATAGCGTCGGCCGCGACCTGGAAGTGCTATGGCGTCCTGGAAGGCAGAAGTGTTCCAAACGCCATAATAATACTTTTTAAGGAAAGCTAGCAAGGGAAGGGGAAAAACAACAACACAGGAAACATAAACAGCTGCCATGGAGTGGAGAAGTAAAGAACATAGAAACAGAAGACCTTACCAGCCGAGTCACTTGCATTTGCCAGACGTCCATCCTGAGCATACCAAGGCAACCTCCCCTCCACCACTTGGGGTATCATGTGCCTGAACGGCTACTCACCCACTAATGGATGGGCCCTGAGCTGGTACCGCAAGATGGCATGCCATAGAGAAGGACAAAAAAAGCAACACAGTCCCTAGCGGTGAGTTCAAATTAATGGGTATGGGGTCCTATAGCATTGGAGAGGAGGCAGGGTTAACTCACATGTAGTCTGTCAGGAAAGAACTCTTCTTTTTTTTTTTTTTTTTTTTTTTGCGAAATCTAAAGATTACCAAGTTGGATCAGTATTAAGGGAGTGATTGTTACTCTTTATCTTTAGAATGGAGGCCAAATTATTATACCAATATAAGGTTGGTCTGGGTGAATACATTAGATATGAAAACCTTAACAAACAGACCACAGTTATATAGTGTATAACAATAATATGTTTCAAACTGTAATTTGTCTTTCAAATAAAAACAATTAAGGTTCATCTAAACTCAATCACCAAAATCACATAGAATTGATAAAGTGCACTTTTATCCCCTTCCTGCACAGCCCAATTTTCAGCTTTCAGCGCTGTCAAACTTTGAATGCCAATTGCACAGTCATGCAACACTGTACACAAACAAACTTTTTTTATTTTTTTGTACAGATACAGTTTTTTGTTTGAAAATTTTGAAAAAAAACAAAACCTTTTTTTAGTTTCTGTTTTTCAAATAAGTAATTTTTCTTCTTCGCTGATGGACGCTGATGAGGCTGCACTAATGAGCCTGCACTTATGAAGTTGCACTGATGGGCACTGATAAGCTGCACTGCTTGTCCAACCAGGCCTGGTTCTTGACCTGTCATGGGTACCTAACTGCACCCATGACCAGGCAGAACCCTAGTACAGCCCAGGCAAACTGATGCCAAAGTAAACCTGTACAATTAACCCTCAGAACCCCACTACTGTTCTGAGGGAAAAAAAAACTAAATTTCCACTTATAGCGCACACTTGTAAAAGTGTCATCACTACACAAGAAATTCTTGATCCATAAAGGATGTACTGTATATATAGGAGCCGTCCCTGGATAATTTCTTGAAATATTGAGTTGCTAATAGACATGTAACAATAATTATATTACATACACAAAAAAATCATTATTCCAATTACTTCAGGCACTTGGAGGTTTCGAACCATATCATCCAATGGCTGCAAATGGCTGAGCATATTTGATAACCCTAAAAAAAAAATTGTAAGTAGATATTTCACAGTAATGAAATTCTATATCTAATCACAGGACTACGACCCATAAATACATCAATTAACTGAAGGATTGAAGGTCACATCATGTTTTCCAGTAGCTACAAGTATATTATCTGTACACATGTCCAATAAAAAATAAGTTCAATAAAACAATACTAGGAGATTTCCCAGAAACAGAAAGTGTTATACTATTCATTTACAGGAAAGTGAAACATATTCCACCCATCCTAGACACTAATGGAAGATCCAGCATTCTAACATTTTCAACCTTGATGAAATTTGTAGAATTTTTAAGTGATTTATAGTGATTTATAGGACATGGTGCTTTGAGGGGTCACAGACCCCCAAAGCATCCTCCCAATGTTGAGGGCATGTGGTCTGGTATGGTTCAGGAAGGGGGGACGCTCTCTCGTCCCCCCTCTTTTTCTGCAGCCTGCCAGGTTGCATGCTCAGATAAGGGTCTGGTATGGATTTTGAGGGGGACCCCCAAACCATTTTTTTTTTAAATTTGGCGTGGAGTTCCCCTTAATATCCATGCCAGACCTGAAGGGCCTGGTAATTGAATTTGGGGGGAACCCCACCCTTTTTTTTTTATCAATGATTTTCAATGACTGTTCTCTGTATTACGGGAGCCGACAATTCATTATAGCCGCGAGTGATTTTAAATAGCTATTTTTCCTGCAAAAATTACACTTTGTGCAGGGACAGTTCTAAGCACAGGAAACATGCGCCCCTTCACAGGCATACTATACACCCCCCCCCCCCCAGGTACGAAATTTAAAGGAATATTACACTTTTATTGTTTCACTTTAAGCATTATTAAAATCACTGCTCCTGAAAAAAACGGCAGTTTTTAAAACTTTTTTTTGCATTGATACATGTCCCCTGGGGCAGGACCAAGGTCCCTAAACACTTTTTATGACAATAACTTGCATATAGGCTTTTAAAATTAGCACTTGAGATTTCTCCCATAGACTTTTACAGGGTGCTTGCGGCTTTTCGAATTTGCCGCAAACACCCTAAATTGTTTGCTGTTCGGTGAACAGGCGAACAGGCAATGTTCGAGTCGAACATGAGTTCGACTCAAACTCGAAGCTCATCCCTAGTCACCAGTACAGTATTTGTAAACTGAAATATTATCCCCTCCCAAGCATCTCTTCTCCAGAGAGAATAAGTTCAGTGCTCGCAACCTTTCCTCATAAGTTATCTGCCCAGCACTCTAACTGTCTGCCCGGCACTTACCCTATCTCAGTGGGGCAGCGGGTGACGGTGGTGAGCTGTGTCCTCCATGCGTCTCCTCTCCTCCTCCTGATAGGTATCCAATCATATCGCCTGTCGTTTTAGCCAATAAGGTGACTTGTAACACACCCATGCTTCATGATTGGCAGAGAAGCAGTTCAGTGTTAGAAAAGAAAATATTAATTTGCTATTCTAACACACCTTGGTGAACTGCGAGCACAATGCTCCTTTTTTGAAGCCTATTAGAGCCTATGGCTCTAATCGGGTGCTTCAAAAATACATGCCTGCCACTGTAATTTAGGCGCCCGAAAAGGGCTGTACACCTGAATAGGGGGTGGCTACAGCGGCCATGGATAGATTCATGCAATGCAATGCATGAATCTATCCATGATACCTAGAGGTGGGTGGCTGGAGAGAGGGGGCGGCACCCTTAATGGGCGCACCGCCACTGCCTGTATATATGCCAACCCAGCCCCCCACACACACCTGTAAATATATGTCAGCCCCACACATACACAAATCTGTAAACACACAAGGCTCTGCCCCCCCCCCTGCACACAAACAGCCCCCTCCCTTTCCTTCACAGCCCCTACCTGGTCTCAGCTCGTTTTCATAAAGCTGACATGTTGCTGACACAGAAAAGCCCAGTACACGAGGGGTGCACATGCACATAGTTGCCAGAGGTGGCAGTAAAGAGCTCAATGTCTGAGCTCAATGCCACAGAGAGCACACGCTGTGAGATTGTTTCTGTAATGCACAGCACGGTTCACCCTTCAACCGTCCTGCCCTCTTCTGGCCCTGGCATTCCCCTCTGTCCCCGGGGACCCTTAGAGTTGTAACGGCTGTACCCCCCTGATGGCAGCCCTGCTCATAACTAATATCCTCCAGACAATTTATTAGCTTTGTTGCCCTTATTTGTACTCCTCCATTTCCAGTACATCCTTCCTGAGGACTGGTGCCCAGAACTGGACAGCATACTCCAGGTGCGGCCGGACCAGAGTCTTGTAGAGCTGGAGAATTATGGTTTTATCTCGGGAGTTGATCCTCTTTTTAATGCCAATATTCTGTTTGCTTTGTTAGCAGCAGCTTGGCATTGCATGCCATTGCTGAACCTGTCATCTACTAGGACCCCCAGGTCCTTTTCCATCCCAGATCCCCCCAGAGGTTCTCCCCCCAGTGTATAGATTGCATTTGTATTTTTGCCACCCAAATGCATTATTTTACATTTGTCTACATTGAACCTCATTTGCCATGTAGTTGCCCACCCCATTAATTTGTTCAAATCTTCTTGCAAGGTTTCCACATCCTGCGGAGAAGTTATTGCCTTGCTTAGCTTAGTATCGTCCGCAAATACAGAGATTGAACTGTTTACCCCATCCCCATCCTCCAGGTCGTTTATGAACAAATTAAATAGGATTGGTCCCAGCACAGAACCCTGGGGGACCCCACTACCCACCCCTGACCATTCTGAGTACTCCCCATTTATTATCACCCTCTGAACTCGCCCTTGTAGCCAGTTTCAATTCATGTACTCACCCTATGGTCCATGCCAACGGACTTTATTTTGTACAGTAACTGTTTATGGGGAAATGTGTCAAATGCTTTTGGAAAATCCAGATACACCACGTCTACGGGCCTTTCTTTATCTAGATGGCAACTCACCTCCTCATAGAAAGTTAATAGATTGGTTTTGAAAAATATATAAAACAGCGCTAGCAGCCTATATCAAGCAATATACACCCTATATCAAGCAATATACATCCTGATAAACAGTGCCTAATGTATATGGTAAGATCTAAAAAAATGTACATTATGATGACTGTAGGTTTCTGAGTAGGGATGAGCTTTCTGTTCGGGTTGAACCTGAGTTTGACTCGAACATTGGCTGTTCGCCCGTTACATTATGGGCCGTTTGCGCCAAATTCGAGCGGCACCTAGCAGCCCATAATGCACTGTGTGTGCGCAGTGCATTGCTATATGATGATTGGCAAGAGCATGCGCCATGACCTGCATGCTTCGACCAATCACAGCACCCTCAGCTAAGAGAGCCATAATTGGCCAAAGGCAGGGTGCCTTTCACCAATCGTGGCGCAGGGCGACTAAGTCCACGCCCCACACTATATAATGGATATTACTAATGTTATGGAACCCTATAAAGAGAGTGAAGATTTTCTCAAGCTGTCAGGTGAATTAAAAAATAAGCTTGTCAAATGGGATCTTGAGATTCAAACTAAGAAAAATAAGTTTGTCCGAGATCTTGATGACTTTGGTGTAGGGAATATATTTAAATGGCAGAATATTCCTGGTCCCACTAATATTCCTGTTGTGTTCCCTGCTAATAATATGTGAAATTATGTTATAGTAGACACACCCAGAATGAAACCAGTACATGAGTATGTGTACCCGCAGCAACATGGTTATTATTCGCCTCATAGGGATAATCCTTTTAGAGGGAATAATAAAAGGGGACAAAATAAGAGTGGGAGGGAAAGAGGGGGTAGTCAACGCCCACCTATGCCAGGTGGGGGTGGCTACTCCTCTTCACCTTATTATCAGAAGGGGGGGGGCATCCTAATAGAGGTGGACCCGTCCTTTCCCATAATAGACCGATTCCTACATATAACAGGTTTAAGCCTTTAACTGAGCATGCACCGTATGATGGAGGTGTTTCTTTAGGACCACGCAAGGGACAGGGGCAAGGTCCCCCTGTTTATCAACCCACTCAGTGGGAATGGTGGAGGCAACCACCACCATTCACACCTCCTGGCAGCAGGTCTGTAAGAAAAAGAAAAGAAAGAGAGGATGTAGAGGGGGTAGGCGGCTTCAAAAGAACCAAACCCCAATAGGTACTGGAATATACAATTTGAGTGGGGTTCCACTTAATAAGGATGAAATTAGGGTTCTTGATAGGGGCCTTAAATTCGCCCATGTCAAGAACCTTAATTAATTCCAGACATATGTAAGTCTGTAAAAATATATTAGATTTTTTTTTTTTACAAATCCTGGAAAAAGCACAGTATCCGCAATAGGTGACCATTCTAACTTGCGGAACAAGTCGATTTTCAATCCCTTAAATGTGGAAAATAAGTTCAAAGAAGTGTTTAAAAGCATGGTCATGAAGGATCTGGAGGAATGGATGATAAAGAAAATAAACAATCCCTTATATGTCAAACGTGGTATGGAATCTCTTGAAGAGCGTAAAGAGAAGGGTCTTTAACTAAAAAAGAAGCAGCTTACTTAGATCCTTTATTTTGCAAAACACCTATTATTTATTTTCTCCCAAAGATTCATAAAGATAGTTCCAACCCCCCTGGGAGGCCAATTTTGGAAATGTTGCCATGTTCTTCTTCTTCTAGTATTTTGGTTACAGGGGATGTGAGCTCATTATATACCAGCATCGGACATAGTGACGCTATGAGGGCAGTTGAATGGGCTCCTTCTTTCTCTACCCTTTCAGGAAGACATCAGGAATTTTGAGCAGTCTTGATTTTTGTCTCAATAAAAAGGATTTCTGGTACAACAGGGAATTTTATTTGCAGACCAAAGGTGTGGCGATGGGAGCCCGTTTTGCTCCCAGTGTGGCCAATCTGTCTCAATAGAGATGTAGAGCAATTTAGATTATGTAATCATTTTAAACCCACGGATCGCAATGCCTATATTCCCCTGGGGAGTTGCCACCATCGTTCATGGTTGTGCAAAATCCCCAGGGAACAATTTATTAGGCTTCATCGTAATTGCACCCGTGGGGATGATTTTGTTCTGCAGTCTGATGTATTAATCTCCAGATTTGAGCAGAAAGGTTATGACAGATGCAATTTAGAAGATGAAATTGACAGAGTTAAGATGATGGATAGATCTGCTCTGGTGTCCAGTCATACCCGTGAAGTTGAAAATGATGCTCATAATTTTAGGATGATTTTGGATTTTAATGCTCAACATAAAAAATTTGAAAAAAATTATTTTAAAGAATTGGTCCATTTTAAAAACAAGATAAAATATTGGGCCCTGTTTTTCCTGTACGTCCCCAATTTATTTACAAAAAAGCTCCATCACTTAGAGATCGCCTCGCTCCTAGCATTCTCAATCCCCCTATCCTTACAGAGAACAGATTGTTCTCTTTTTTTTTTTTATGCGTGTGGACGATGCATTCATTGTAAACATGCAAAGGGGAATATTAAGAAACGGAAAAAGTTTTTAGCAGCTGCCACTAAAAAAGAGTATAGTATTAAACAACTGATTACGTGCGACACCATTGGGGTAGTGTACATTATGGAATGTGGGTGCAGGCTGCAATATATATTGAGAACCTCAAAACACTTACATGTACGCCTGGCTGAACACATTAATAATATCAAAAAAGGCCTCACCACCCAAAATGTATCCCGTCATTTGAAGCAGTTTCATAATCAGAGCCCAAAAAGTCTAAAATTTTGGGGTATTGAGCGAGTGACAAAACATTGGAGGGGGGGGGGGAGGGGGGGGGCAATTTTGTTTGCCAGTTGAGTCGCAGGGAATCATATTGGATATATGAGACTAAGGTTTTAACCCCTGGAGGACTCAATGTTGATTTTGATTTAACCAGTAGCTGACCGCCCACTGTCAAATGACGGCGGGACGGTGCAGCTACTGTGGCGGGCCGCCGTCATATGACGGCGCTCACTTTTTGGCCACTAGGGGGCGCGCGCGCCGCGGGAGGCGCACGCGCGTCGGGGCCCCAGTTACGCGGCGGGCATGCCGCGATTGCCCGGTAATCGAGCAGGACGTGGATCTGTGTGTGTAAACACACAGATCCATGTCCTGTCACAGGAGAGGAGACCGATGGTGTGTCCCTTGTACATAGGGACACCGATCGGTCTCCTCCCCCAGTCAGTCCCCTCCCCCCACAGTTAGAATCACTAAGATAGGGAACATATTAACCCCTGCAGCGCCCCCTAGTGTTAACCCCTTCCCTGCCAGTCACATTTATACAGTAATCAATGCATTTTTATAGCACGGATCGCTGTATAAATGTGAATTGTCCCAAAAATGTGTCAAAAGTGTCCGATATGTCCGCCGCAATGTCGCAGTCGCGATAAAAATCGCAGATCGCCGCCATTACTAGTAAAAAAAAAAAATAATAATAAAAATGCTATAAATCTATCCCCTATTTTGTAGACGCTATAACTTTTGCGCAAACCAATCAATAGACGCTTATTCCGATTTTTTTTTTACCAAAAATATGTAGAAGAATACGTATCGGCCTAAACTGAGGAAAAAATTTACTTAAAAAATAAAAAAAAATTGGATATTTATTATAATAAAAAGTAAAAAATATTGTGTTTTTTCAAACTTTAACCTCTTAATTTGTTTATAGCGCAAGAAATAAAAACCGCAGAGGTGATCAAATGCCACCAAAATAAAGCTCTATTTGTGGGGAAAAAATGATAAAAAGTTTATTTGGGTACAGCGTTGCATGACCGTGCAATTGTCATTCAAAATGCGACACCGCTGAAAGCTGAAAAATGGCTTGGTCAGGAAGGGGGTGTTCGTGCCTGGTAGGCAAGTGGTTAAATTGTTTTATTACTGATCGGTGATTGTTATTGTTTTATGGTTTTATATTTGACTTGACTTGACTTTGGCAGTGGCTGCGAGTGACGTCTGTTATTATATGTGTGATGAAGTCCCGCTCATATCGACATAATGCATACGGACGGACGGATGTGGCGTTACCCGCAGCCACTACAGTTAGTCTTAATGCTGACACACCGGGCACATGGTTATTAGTGCCATATTTGTGAGTTCTGATTTTATATACTTATCTTTTAATAAATTGTATGTACATGCAGAGAGCACTATGTGTTTCTTTTTATTTTCATAACATGCATGACATTGGAGTGGAGCTTGCTGATCTACCTACCCATAAGGAGTTCCCTTGGATACCACTGCGGATTGTCATTTGATACCCCAAGGGGAAGGTGTTTTTGACCCTCTGTAATTAAAGGGTCCACTTAGTGAGGTGAGCTGCCATCTTTATCAATGGCGGAGGTGTGATTATCCCACAAAGTCACCTGCATGCAATTTGTTAGTTCATCACTGAAGACACTTTGGATTGTTTCTAACTGATATATGGACTATTTATTTAATTTATATGATGTATTTGTTTCATATTAGTGCTGCACTATTCTTTTATTATGTTTGCAACATATGTCTGAAGCGTATCAAGCAAGGCCAAAACAGCAGCCGCTTGGGCACCACATCCTTGACCAGACATATGACGAGCTCCCATGCAGTCCGTTGGCAACAGCACTTAAAAGACCCACATCAAAGAACAAGGTGGACCTCTCCTTGCTCATCAGCTGGAAACCTGCACTGAGAGGAATGAAGGTTTAGCAATAGGTGTCCCAAGTACTTGCAGCCAATCTGCTATCAGTACACCTCCATCTGAATTTAGCAGGCAAATTTCCCTACCCCAATTGCTAAACCGTCTAAATAAATTTTGCCCCAGCCATCCACATCCTCAGCATCTAAATGCTAGCTTGGCCAAATTGCTAGCACTGCAACTGCTGCCTTTTCAGCTGGTAGACTCTGCCCCCTTTCGTGAATTTGTGGAATGTGCGGTACCTCAGTAGCAGGTTCCCAAACGCCATTCCTTTTCACGGAAGGCCATTCCAGCTCTCTACCAGCATGTGGAAGGCAATTTCTTGGCCTCGTTGGACAGGGCGGTCAGCAGTAAGGTGCATATTACTGCTGACTCATGGTCCAGCAGGCATGGACAGGGACGTTACCTTTCTTTCATGGCACACTGGGCAACTCTGCTGGCAGCTGGGAAGAAAGTAGGACAGGGTTCAGTATTGTTGGAGCTTGTTCTGCCACAATGCATCCAAAATGCTAGTGGTGATTTTGCCACAGCTCTCTCCTCCACCCCCTCCTCTTCTTCTTCCTCTATGGCCTCTTCCTCTGCAGATTTCTCCTCTGGAACCAGTGGTGCTCTGTAGGCGTTCAAGGGGCTACGCAAGCACTCAGGCAAAAAGATGCCATGCGGTGCTTGAGTTGGTCTGCTTAGGGGACAGGAGCCACACTGGGGCAGAGATTCTGTCAGCTCTTCAGGGGCAGGCTTAGCGGTGGTTGACGCCACGCCAGCTTCAGCCAGGAATGGTTGTATGTGACAATGGCACCTTCCTCTTCTCCACCCTCCGACAGGGACACTTGACCCATGTTCCCTGTTTGGCTCACGTCCTGAATTTGGTGGTGCAGCTGTTCTTGAGCAGGTACCTGGGCTTACAGGATGTCCTGAGGCAGGCCAGGGAAGTCTGTGGTCATTTCCGCCGGTCATATAATGCCAGTGCTTGGCTGGCTAACATTAAAAGAGGATGCAACCTGCCCAAGAACTGCCTCAATTGTGACATGCCCACCAGGTGGAACTCCACGTTGGCAATGCTGCAGCAGCTGCACATGCAGCAGAGGGCCATCAATGAGTACCTGTGTGAGTATGGCACCAGGACAGGGTCAGGGGAGCTTGCCTTTTTTTCGCCACCCCAGTGGCTACTGATCAAGGATGTATGCACTGTCCTGTCACCATTTAAGGAGGCCACGAGTATGGTGAGCAGTGACAGTGCATGCATCAGTGATACTGTCCCTCTTGTCTTCCTCTTGGAGCACACGCTTTGTGGAATAATGGACAGGGCACTTCAGGCAGAACAGCGGGAGGAAGAGGAGGACTTCCTTACCTCTCAAGGCCCCCTTTATCCAGATACTAGTATTCCTGCAGGCCCGCCGATCACACAGGAAGAAGAAAAGGAGGAGGAGCAGGAGGATTGTGTTAGCATGGAGGTGGAGGATAACACTCAGCATCAGCAGCAGTCTTCAAGGGATCGTTTGCAGTCCCCAGAAACCCATGGAGTTGTACATGGCTGGGAGGAGGTGGTTGAGGATCACGTGATCCTTAGTGATCCAGATGACTCAGGATCGAATGCCTCTACATACCTTTGCTGCATGGCCTCCCTGATCCTGCAAAGCCTGTGAAAGGACCCTAGGATTTGTGGTATCAAGGAGAGGGATCATTACTGGCTGGCACTTATCCAGCATTTGCAGAGGGAGTAGAGGATGAAACATCTTCGGGAGGCCTTGCAGAAAGGTTTGTACAATGCATTTCCAGAGCCTGGGAGGTTACAAGTTCCTGGTGCTGGACAACGTGTTGCTGAGGCGCCCAGGTCTGATTGGTTCCAGCAACCATTGCCAGCGTCTAAATTCCATGGTGCAGGAACATCTAGGGGCAAGATCAGACTTTGAGACCTTTCCACCAGAACATCCACTGGGTTACTGGGTCTTGAGGATGAACCACTGGCCAGAGCTGGCTCAATATGCAATTGAGCTACTGGCCTGTCCGGCATCCAGTGTTCTTTCTGAATGCACATTCAGTGCTGCTGGAGGCTTTTTAACCAATCACAGAGTGTACCTGTCCACAGACTCTGTTGATCGGCTCACATTCATAAAAATGAATCAATCTTGGATCAGCAGCTACCAAGCACCTGATGCTGATGTAACCAATGCATTTTCTCTATGGATGTGGGATCCCTTGAAGACTGCATATGCTGAGTGACTATCCTATTATGGAGAAAAGTTTTGCTTCATCTAAAAGTTATTGGCAATCCCTTAATTTAATAACAATATATAGAAAAGGAGTTGGGACTTTTAAGGTGCAGAACACACAAGGTAATATCAAAAAAACATTTTATTTTACAAAGATTAAAATCAATAGAACATAATCCATCAAGACAATAAAAGACAGTTTCAGAATGTGCAAAAATGACAAAAGTCTCTACATGTTTCCCCACTGATTTAGTAGCGTCCTCAGGAGATTTACATTTGTCAGGCACTGTCTACTGAAAGATAATAATACACATAAATACAAAACATTTATACACAATATATGCACACATCTTTAAGATATTAATCCCAAAGTTGGCTGGGGGCAGAAGGAGACAATACATAAGGGAGCACATATTTACCTGTATTGAAGGATTTATAGCAAATATATGATGGATAGGGCCAAGAGGTCAAAAGATCAGGAGGAAACCCCAAAAGAAAGGATCATATGGTGTCCCATAGAGGGTGGTATATAAATCAAAACAGACTCAAAAGCTGGAGGGTAATAGGCAATCCAGAACCTACATATAGAGGCAAAGGCTTAGTTAGTAAACCCGGGCAATGTATACAAAATACCCAAGTAAACATACTAAAAGATATATGATTTGGCAAAACTACCTATAATCCGCTATATTGTTGGTTTAATTGAAGTCATCAGCATCAAAAATGTCCATTTAAAAAAATGAGAGACTAATATTCCAAGAGCCCCTCGCATTGACTCAAGGGACCTGCAAAAAGTCAATATCCAGTCAAAAGAGACAGCCGCTAGATTCAGAAAACCCCATAAATTGGGTAGGCAGATTACCTGGGACAGCAACTTCACGACATGATGCTTCCTCTCTTGTGGTGGTCTTATTCTGAAAGATCTCCACTGTTCTCTATAAATACCTCCCTGCTCCTTCCCATTGGATGCCTGGCTTTGGCGCCAAAACATGGGGGAGGAGCGGACGCTTCAGAGGTGTCTAAAATTACATCCGGTCGCACCGGAGGTGACATCAATCACGTCAAATTCAAACCGGAAATGATGCCATATGTGAACCGGCGCACCGGAAGTGACGCAATAGCGCCAATTCTATGCACGCCAGAAATACATTCAGCATACAAAGGCGGAAATGGTAGATGAAGAGAGTTTTCACCATTTTAGAAATGGTGACAGCAAGAAAAAGTCATCCAACCTGGTCAGATATTAAAATTCTCTAAACCAAAAATGGGAAAATAAAGAACCCAGAATGAAAAGAGGTGGGATCGGAATGTACTTAAGACAAATGGCGCCACCCAGTGGAGTCAAGAAATTACAACACGAAGGATAGACGCCCTGGGTGTCTGTATGGTCACCTGACCCTTAAAGGGGATCCTCCATGAATAAAAAACACTTAAAAGATGAGCAATTATGAAAAATACTCAAAAATACCAATAATTCAAAAATTGGAATAGAAATATATATATATATATATATATATATATATATATATATATATATATATATATATATATATATATATATATAAATGTATAAAAGTAACAAGCAATATGAGCTATAAATGATCTACCTGGAAGCTCCCAGCACAAACACAAACTGTCTGACGTCTGTAGGACAGATGTGCAAAAGTTGATCTTCAATCATAAGATCTTCCAGGGACTCAAAAGAATCGGCTTTCAAGCCTTTAGTCCACTGCCAGAATGTGGTGCGTAAGCGACCTACCACATCCAGGTATGAGTCCCCAGGCCCTTTTTGCAAGGAGCTAATATGCTTCCGGTACACTTCCATGGTTAGCTGAAACTTTTGGATGATTGCAGCCTTTAGGGCCTCATAATCATTGCCCTGCTCTTCTGACAGTTCGACATAAGCATCCAGGGTCTTGCCTCGTAGCCCTGGCATCAGGTACCGGGCCCATTGTGCTGGGGGAAGATGGTACTAACGGCAAGTTTTTTAAAATGACAGCAGATACACGTCAATGTCACTGTCCTTTTCCATAACGGGAAATTTGGCTGCCGGGGTCACTGGCAGAGAGGCATCCCTGTGCTCTAGGGATCCAAGGTTCTGAGCCTGTCGCTGCGGCTGGAGCCTAGCCATCTCCAGTTCATGCCACCGATCAGCCTCCCTCTCAGCTTGGCATTCCTCTCGCTCAGCCCTGCGTTCTGCAGCCTCTCTCTCGGTCGCAGCCTGGCGCTCGAGAAACTGCAGGTACACCACAGGATCAGTCTCCCTGAGGTGTTGTAGCATTTCCTGCATTTGAGGAGAGTCTATGTTGGTTTCAGGCAATCTGATGCGGGCCTGCCTCTGAACCACTGGGCTCTGGAGTAGCAGAAACCCTTTCTGGTCCATTTTCCCCCGTGCTCTGGTCTGCCCGGATATCAAACTCCTGTAGGGCATGTATCAAGCCTTCACAAATCTGTTGCATGAAAATTAACAAAACACATAAAACATAAACATTTGCTACAAATTTTATTGGTCAACAAAACAGGACTTGGAAAAGAGCAAGGAAAGCAAAAAACACATCTACCGTATATACTCGAGTATAGGCCGACCCGAATATAAGCCGAGGCCCCTAATTTACCACAAAAAAACTGGGAAAACTTATTGACCCGAGTATAAGCCGAGGGTGAAAAATGCATCAGCTACTGTAAGTGGAAAAGAGGGTCAGCAAATGCCCATCTGCAGCTGCATGTCCCCTGTGTCCTGTACAAACCCCCCTGTGTCCCCATTGCAGCCTACCTGTGCCGATCTGCATCCCCTGGGTCTGTGTATGCCTCGCTCCGATCTGCCACCTGTGTCCCCCATTGCAGTCTTGTGCCGATCTTTAGATGTCCTGTGTCCCCCATTGCCGATCAGCGTGTAAGGCGCCATTACACATTCAAAAGCCGTGCGTCCTCCTCCTCCTCGTCCGTGATAGGATGAACACTCTGTTTTCCCAGCAGTCAGTATTCAGTGTTCCGCCTATCACGGACATCTTCTCATCCTCGTCCATGAGATGAGAATGATAGGACGTCCGTGATAGGAGGAACACTGCACACTGACTTACTGCTGGAAAATTAGTGTTCCTCCTATCACGGACAGGGAGGAGGAAGAGGCGCGGCTTTTGAACACTGCCGTCTGTCTGCATGACACGCTGCTCATGTAGGCAGACGGCGGTGACTCGAGTATAAGCCGAGGGGGGGACTTTCAGCCCTAAAAAAAGGGCTGAAAATCTCGGCTTATACTCGAGTATATACGGTATATTAATTTGAGACACTAACAGAATATGGTTTTGAGGTCTGACCATTTTGCAGAGGAAATTAACAGGAGTGCGCACACAAATGGACATCTATTAAGGATTTAAACATTAGTCACAACATCTCGATGAAGATTTTGCAAAATAATGCAGCACAGAAAATTAAATGAAAGTGAAACAACCTAGAAACGACACACATTAACATCAAAAATATTTCAGGGGAAAATATCCCCCCACCCAAAAAAATACAATAAACCAAAGTAAAAAAAAAACTTGCTCTAAAACACATCTGTTTTGCAAAGACATAACAAACAAAATGCAAAGAGAAAATACATGTGTTACCAACTCTATAAGGACACCCAAATGCAGTCTCTTGCCGGCCCCACACACAATCTTCCCTCTTTTCAGGGAAAGGTAAAGAATGATATCTGCAAGCTTTATATAACATATAGTAGGTTTGTGTGCTAATGAGGCAATTGAAAACACATGCACATGTCCACGAAACACACAAAATGCAAGTTCACCAAATGTAGAGACAGAACTTCAAAGTGGGTACACCTGTTAAGGATGTCCTTAAATTAATAACCCAAAAAAACACACTTTCTGGGCATGCCCAGAAACATCCAAGTGCTGTTCACACACAAAATGCTGAAAAAAAAAAAAATCAAAGTCCTTGAGCATGTCCAGACCAACACAAATGCATTTCACACACCAAAAGCCACAGCAAAAAAACAAAGTCCCTGAGCATGCCCAGAACAACCCAAATGCAGCTAGCACACAATAAAGCACATCATTCAGCATGCTACAAAATTACAGATGGGACAAACACCCCCCGGTCCAGGGGGGCAAACAAGGAGCCTACAGTGCCTTGCAAAAGTATTCACCCCCCCCCCCTGGCTTTTTACCCTTCTTTGTTACCTATTTTGTTACATTACAGCCTTTAGTTCAATGATTTTAATCTGAATTATATGTGATGGATCAGAACACAATAGTCTAAGTAAAATTAGAAAAATATATACATAAAACTATTTTTCAGAAATAAAAAAACTGCTGATTCACATGTGAGTATGTATTCACCCCCTTTGTTATGAAGCCCATAAAAAACTCTGGTGCAACCAATTACCTTCAGAAGTCACATAATTAGAGAATGATGTCCACCTGTGTGCAATCTAAGTGTCACATGATCTGTCATTACATAGACACACCTTTTTGAAAGGCCCCAGAGGCTGCAACACCTAAGCAAGAGGCACCACTAACCAAACACTGCCATGAAGACCAAGAAACTCTCCAAACAAGTAAGGCACAATGTTGTTGAGAAGTACAAGTCAGGGTTATAAAAAATATCCAAATCTTTGATACCTATACATATTTTATTAAAAAAGCAAGAGAAAAAATAAAAAGAAACAAGAGTAAAGAGAAAAGCAGAAACTAAAACTATAGCAATCGAAAAACAACAAGAAGTAAGAAAATGGAAAAAAAAAAAAGTAAAAACAAAAAGACGACAAAAAAAGATAGTTTAAGCAGTGAAATAAAAAAGAGAGATTGATAACAAGAAACCAGAAAGTTATAAGCATAACAAAGAAAGTAGGAAGTAAGTAAGAATAAGCAAAAAGATAAAATAGTTAGTAGAAGAAAGATGAAAAAAAAAAACTGTTAGAATAAAAAGAAAAAGATAGAAAAGGTAGGAAATAAAAAAGAGAAAAAATAAGAAAAGAAAAAGAAAAAGAAAAAAAGACAAAAAAAACGAGAAGAAAAGGTCAGAACAAGCCGTAAAAAAACGTAAAAAAGTAAAAGAAAAAAAAAGTTAATTAGAAAAAAAAATGCGTTAAAAAATAAAAGAAAAAGAAGAGCAAAAAAAACAACGAATAAAGAGTTCAACGCAAACAAAAAAAAATCAAAAGAGACCAGAGTAAAAAAGATACAAGAACAAGTCCACACAAAAGAACCAAAAACAGGACCCACGAAAGAAAAAAGTAAAGATGTAAAGAAAAGAAAGCGACACAGTTAAGAAGAAAAACAGTAGTAAACAATAAAGAGACACAGAAGATAACACAAAAAAATACAAAAAAGAGAAGAAAGTACAACGTAGAAGATACAACAGAAAAAAAAAAAAAGAAAAAAGAAGAAGTTAAGCAGAAACAGTACGCAAAAGTTAAGTTTATGAGACGAAATAAAAACGGTCAAGCAAAGTAGTTAGGAAGTTAAAAGAAGAACTAGTCAAGAAAACCGAACGAAATAAAAGAAAGAATACAAATAAAAATAAAGAGTTAGATAAGTTAAAGAAAAGTATTAAAATAAAAACAAAACGAGTTAATTAATAAGGAAGAAGTAAGAGGTAGTTAACAAAGTAACATCCTAAGAACAAGAGAAACCGTCAAGAGTAAAAACACAACACTCCAGTAAAAAAACAGAACAAGAACCCGCAAAACAACTCACAAAAGAAACAGAGGAGATACATAAGAAGGAAAAGTAAAGAAAACAAAGTTAAAAAAGAAAGAAACAAAAAAAAGTAGTAAACAAGTAAAAAAAAAAAGTTAGAAAAAAAGGACAAAAAAAATCAACAATAAGAAAAAAAGTTAAAAGAAAAAAAAGAAAAGAGATAAGCTAAGAAAAAAGATAAAAATAAAGAGACACAGTAAAAGAAAAAGAAAGAAGAAAGAAAGAGAAAAATCCAAAAGTAAGAAAAGAAAAAAATATACAAAAGATAAAAGTAGAAGAAGTTAACAAAAAAAATTAAAAAAAGAGAGACAGTAAAAAAAGTAACCAAAAGATAAAAAAAAGTAGAAAAAAAAAAGAAGATATAAGAACAGCAGTTAAAAAGTTCGATAAAGCAAGAAAGAAAGAAAGTTAAAAAAAAGAGTAAAGTTAAAGAAAAAAGAAATAAAAGTAGAGATATTAAGTTAGCAAGAGGAAAGAAAAGTGTAGAGAACGAGAGAAAGAAAGAAGATAGAAAAAAGAAGATGTGAGAGGTGTAGAGAAAAGTTAAAAGAGGAAAAGAGTGAAAAGTAAAAAGAGAGTTAAAAAAAAATAAAAAAAGAGAAAAACAAAAAAGCAAGAGTTAAAAAAGAAAGTAAAGTTAAGTAAAAAAAAAGAAAGACAACGTAAGAAGAAAAAATAAAAAAAAAGTTCAGACAAGTAAAGCGAAAGAAATAACAGTTATTAACCAATCCGCCACTTCTTTGAGAAAAAAAACCAAAAAGTATAGAAACAAAAAAATAAACAAAGAATAGAAACAAGAGTAACAACGAATAGAAGGGAAAAGATACACAAAAAAAAGTAAAAAATAAGTTAAAGAAACGAAAAACAAAAAAAGAGCACGAAAATAGAAAGAAAAAAAAAAAAGAAAATCCAAATCTTTGATGATCCCTAGATGCACCATTAAATCTATCATAACCAAATGGAAAGAACATGGCACAACAGCAAACCTGCCAAGAGACGGCCAACCACCAAAACTCACGGACCAGGCAAGGAGGGCATTAATCAGAGAGGCAGCACAGAGACCTAAGGTAACCCTGGAGGAGCTGCAGAGTTCCACAGCAGAGACTGGAGTATCTGTACATAGGACCACAATAAGCCGTACGCTCCATAGAGTTGGGCTTTATGGCAGAGTGACCAGAAGAAAGACATTACTTTCAGCAAAGATAGAAACAAAGAAACACACCAGTAACACACCTCCATCCCTGTAATATGCAATAAAAAATAAAAATTTTCCCTGGGACTTTAAATGAGGTGGGCACCACTAAGCCAATAAAAGTAACAACAGTAAGTACAGTATATATTTTTATTCAGTAAAAGTATTAACTGCATTAAAGCGGTTTGGTACTAAAAATACAGCTTGATATTATTAAAACTATGTATGTATTAACTACTATATTAATCTATGTAGATGCACAAATGAGCATTAAAAAAATAAAAAAAAAAAAACATTATTTACCTTGCTGTAGTCATTGTTACAATGACTTCCGGTCTGTCCTCCCGTGGGAGTAGGCGGGGTTTTCGGCTCTCCCCAGCTCCGCAATGACCCCTGGGAGCTGTTTTCCATTCTTCCCATGAAGCCACGGGGAACGCCGTCAGCATGAAATCTCGAGAGATTTCGGCGACGCCGCCCAATTACGGCGCTGCTCGCTGAGAGAGGTGAGCATGCGCGGGATCGAGCGGTGAATACTGGGAGCACAGCATTCACCGCATCCCGGAAGTAAATGCTTGTGGGTTTCAAATTCCCACAAGCAAATGGAATCGTCCTGCAAGATTTTTTAAAAGTTACCGAAACGGACGAAATCGGCGATTGATGGGGGAAAAAACAGGTGAGTGACATATTATTAATGTCTTTAGAAAACAATGAAAGGAAAAAAAAAAAAAGGATATGTCGGCGGAATCCCGCTTTAATATCATCAGAAAAAGCCACTTAATACAGAGTACATATAACTGGGTAGAATAAAATTAGTAATAATGGTACATATGTGTATGAACATTCACATAACATACAAACATCAGGTGTACCCGACATGTTTCTTCAGGGGTAGATGTGTATGAATTGTACCTAAGGTGAAAGGATACAGTTTGGTATATGGCATGATATTGGTATTTTAAGGCAGAGGGTAAGAGGGGCCTAATAAGTAAAGGCCCCATACTTACCACTACACATAGCCGAGCCGACGAGTGTGCAGCCTCCAGACAGTGGCAGCAGGTGTCTCGCCAGGGAGCTGAGGAGACAGATCCAGAAGAAACCCCACACAATCTTCTAGTTATTGGCCTTAAAATGGGTATGGGGGGGGGGGGGGCGTGGCGACCGAGCCCTAAGATGGACGCTTGATCTTGGAGCTCCGCTCGCCAGCCAGAGAGATCGATAACCATCCGAGCGCACCGGCCGACTAAATTGCCCCAGACCACCATCTGTGACCGGCGGAACACCGTGGGGATGACCAAGCGGAGGAAAACAGCGCCGCAACCCCAGAAGATGGCAAATTTCTTCTCAGCCAAGTCCCGCGGGCCTACGCAAAATGGCGGCGGCGGGCCGCTACAACCGCACATTGCTAACCAGGCCGCTCACCTCAAGAACGGAGGGGGAGGCCTCCGATCGTCTCAGGGACACACCATCTCCCACAGCGATCCGCCATCCGGCTCATCCAGCCCCTCCACGAGGAGCCCAGCAAAATCGAAGCCCAGGCTGACCTCCCCAGATAGGCCTCAGATCCCACACGAAATGGAGGTAAGCACACAGGAAGCTGCAGCATCTCCTCACACTCCTGACCCCATAGCAGACTTTCCCACAGCAGATAGGCCCATCTCAGACACCATGCTGAAGGAAATGTTACTGTCACTCAGATCTGCACTGCATACTGACATGGTGAGAGGGATAAATCAGTGCCACAAGGAAGTGCAAGCTATTGGGGGCAGAGTGGACAGGATTGAGCACAGAATGGAAGAATTTACTACCACATACAATGTAATGGTGGATGCTCACACAGCACAGGGGGAGGATATTGCATGGTTGAAAGACAAAGTCTCAGACCTTGAGGACAGAAGCAGACGCAACAATATTAAATTGAGAGGAATCCCTGAATCTGTCCCAGCACCTCAACTCCTGCAATATGCCCAAACCCTATTCTCCACACTTGTGCCTACCCTCACAGCTCAGGACTTGATCATAGATAGGATCCACAGGCTCCCCAAACCCTCCTTTCTGCCGGAGGGCACACCAAGGGACACCCTGTTGCGAATCCATTTCTTCCATGTGAAGGAACAGATCTTCCAGGCAACACGTAAACTAGACAAGGTCCCATCGCAATATGCAGACCTGCAAATTCTACCAGACCTATCTAGATTTACGCTCCAGAGGAGGCGAAACCTGGCCACCATAACAAAAGCTCTGAGGAACCATAGGATTCTACACAAATGGAAGTACCCAGCCACCCTCATCATCACACACAATGGTGTAACAAGATCAGTTACCACGCTGGATGACGGCATTGCCACCCTACAACAATGGGGGATTCTTCCTGACCAGGCAGCGTACCCGTCGCCACCGCCACAGCCCCAACAGATCCAGGAGGACTGGCAGGTGGTTTCACACAAGCGCAACAATAAGAAACAAGCTGGGAGCAGCTCATAACATGTCTAATTAGTTACTCTCAATTCTCTCTGGCTGAAGGAGTTAATACCTAGACTCCTATCACCCTGACACCTAGTTCAGCAGCTATGCCTGCACGCGGATCAGTTATCAGATCCCTTTTTACATGTTTGCATTACCCTTTGCTTTTGTTCCTTTTTTTTCCATTCTCTTTTTTTGACCACAGTGAATACCCAACTCAGGACCAGTTTTCCAGCAGCACAGCGAAGATCACCACCACCAAGTCTTCTGTGACACCCAACGGACAGGAGCACCGCCACCACAGTGAGTACACCAAGCACCTCGCCACACACACAGACCCCCACTGCCAGGAATGACACTTAACTTTCTATCCCTGAATGTCAGAGGATTGAACCATCCCGCTAAGAGGTTCTCCATGTGGAAGGAGGCCCGCAAACACAAGGCGGATGTACTCCTCATACAAGAAACTCACTTCCAGACACTTAAAACCCCTGTTTGCACAAACAAGAACTACCCGCATGTCTTTTTAGCCTGCACACCAGATGGCAAAAAAGGGGGTGTCATGTTGGCAATTAAAGACACTGTCTCCTTCCAACTTAAGGACTCCTTTATTGCAGACAGTGGAAGGTTCATAGTTGTCACAGGAGACTTGGACGCTAAGCCATTCACAATTGTGACTCTTTACGCACCCAATACGCACCAGATGCGTTTTGTTCAGCAGGTGATTAAAAAAATAAACTCCATGCAATATGGTCGCCTCATAATTGGCGGTGATTTTAACCTCATAGCTGACCCGAAACTAGATACTACTACTGTGGACCCTAGAAGACCGTCCAAGCTACTCAACCTCTTCCACAAGCATGATTTGTTCGACACTTGGAGGTGTTTGCATGCCAGCGAAAGAAACTACACTTTTTTTTCCACGAGACATTGCTCGTATTCTAGGATAGACATGTTTGTAACTGACAAGTGGCTCTTGCAGCGTGTTCGGTCCTCCACGATACATGATATCGGGTGGTCTGACCACGCTGCAATCACATTGACTCTTCATACACAGGGTGCCTCCCCCTCTCCACCTATCTGGCGATGCAATGTAAAATTACTTCAGGAACCCAAATTGTCCCCCATTTTATCTCAACATCTCACTGAATTCTTCCACTCCAACAACACACCTGACGCAAACCCGTTCTCCATTTGGAACGCTCATAAAGCATTTATGAGGGGCATACTCATTCAGTTAGGAGCAATAGAGAAAAAAAAATACAATACTAAGCTTAATGACACGTTAACCTCAATACACACATTAGAATCCCAAAACAAATCACTCCCCAATCCAATCACAGCAGCTACCCTCACCGAACTCAGGGAAACTCTGAGGGAACTCCTCACATACCAATACGACAAACACCTCAGGAAGCTGCAACTCAACACATACGCAAATGCCAATAGGGCGGGGAAATACCTGGCAAATAGAATCAAAGCGGCACGCGTCAGAACCAAAATCCCTTACCTGATCCATCCCAATACACGAGATAAGATCTTGAATCCCCAGGCGATTGCTGACCAATTTGCTGATTTTTATGGAGCTCTTTACAATTTACACGCAGACACTTCCACACCCCAACCATCCCCAGATAGCATCCAAAATTTCCTACAGAACCTCAATCTCCCGTCACTGTCAGAAGAACAGTTATCAACGCTCAACGCTCCATTCACAACACAGGAAATTAATAGAATCACAATATCAATGCCAAATGGTAAATCCCCTGGACCTGATGGTTTCGGAAACGAATACTACAAGGTCTTCAAAGAACAACTTACCCCACACATACTACAGGTATTTAATAAAGCGAGTGAAACTTCATCCTTCCCACCCGAGATGCTGAAAGCCCACATTATAACACTTCCGAAACCTGGTAAAGAGCCTACCACCCCAGCAAATTTTAGACCAATCTCTCTCTTAAATTCAGATGTAAAGATTTATGCAAAACTCTTAGCGAACAGATTGTCTATTATAATACCAAATATCATACCAAAAGACCAGATGGGCTTTGTAAGGGGGAGGCAGACCTCAGACGCCACAAGGCGCATTGTCAATATTATCCACCTTGCCACAACCTCGAGAACGCCTTCTCTGCTTCTATCTATAGACGCAGAGAAGGCGTTTGATAGAGTGCACTGGAAATATATGGAAGCTGTGCTAGGAAAATTTGGGTTCACCGGTTCAATCCTCAAGGCGATTATGGCCCTATACTCTTGCCCTTCGGCACAAGTTTACACCTCAGGACTGTTATCCAAACCGTTCACCATATCGAACGGTACCAGGCAGGGGTGCCCACTCTCTCCGACCATTTTCAACTTAATGATAGAACCCCTAGCGGAAGCTATGCGCACAAATGACGACATTAAAGGTTTCCAGATAGGCAACACCAAACAGGTTATTAACCTCTTTGCTGACGATGTGATACTGCTTTTGACAGACCCCATGACCTCCCTACCACAGGCTCACAAGACACTCACGGACTTCGGGGCAATCTCTTACTATAAAGTAAACTTCACCAAATCCCAGATCCTAGATTTAGGAGTGCATAAACACATCAAACACAGGTTACAAAACTCCCTTCCGTACTCGTGGACCAACAAGAGCATCACATACTTAGGCATTCAGGTGTCCACCAATACGTCTTCCCTAGCGGACCTCAATTTCAAGCCACTGTTAGTCAAACTTGAGAAACAACTCAAGGACTTGAGTAAGAATGAAATATCTTGGCTAGGCAGGATTGCGGCCTTCAAAATGTCAATATTGCCACAAATCCTATATATCTTCCGATCGCTCCCAATCCCTATACCCGCACACTATGTTACCTCCATTTCCAAAGCTACTTGGAAATTTACATGGGGAGACAAAAGAGCCAGATGCCCACGAAACAACCTTTTACCTCACAAATCAGTAGGGGGAGCAGGGTATGTGGACATACAAGACTACTTATGGGCCACCAGACTTGATCAGCTGAGACACTGGTTCTCTCAAGCAGATCAGCCACTATGGGTTGACATTGAAAAGGCTCTTACACCTACAAATGACCTTACTACTTTCCTAATGACAGACATATGGGTCCCATGGGACCCTGGAGGTTTATCCCCTACCCTACAGATATCCCTTCAGGCTTGGAGATTTCTCCAGACATGTACTCCCACAGAACATAAGGTGATCTTATACAAATTCCCGATTGAAACTCTAGGGGCTAAAATTCCCCACCTAAATATAACACGGTTAAAAGACAACAAAATTTACCACGTACAAGACTTGTTCACTGGCCAAGTACCTAAACCAACGACAACAATTATGACTGAATACGACCTCCCTAGGGAATTATGGTTCTCTTGTATGCAAATTTCCCACTTCCTGAGAGCACATCCAATGCCCACTGTCTCTATACCCTCTAAGGCTTGGAGTTTCTACTCCTCCACCACCCATACCACTAAGGGTATATCATTATTCTACAACCTTATAAATGACAAACGCAACTTTTCCAAATCTACAGCCCTCAGTAAGTGGGAAACGGACTTAACCTCCTGCTTTTCTGATGACCAGTGGTTACTCGCATTCCGAACTATTCAGAAGGCATCACACTGTGAGAACCATTGGGAAATGACCTTGAAAATTATCAATAGATGGCATTACACTCCCTATAGGCTTTCAATTTTCTTCCCATCTTCATCCCCACTATGCTGGAGAAACTGTGGGCAGATAGGCAATCTTCTACACACACTCTGGAGCTGCCCAAGCCTAACTAGCCTTTGGAACAAAACCTTCCAATTAATCTCCGACCTTACGGGTATACTGACCCCTCCTAACCCTTCCCTTGCACTGTTACACATAGGCGTGGAACTCTTTCCACATGCAGACAGGGCAATGGTAACACACATATTATTGGCAACCAGAAATCTAATTCTACGCAATTGGAAGAGCACTAACGCCATTAATATATCAGAAGTTGTCGCATTAGTCAATAGGAATCACTCCTTTGAAAGGTTATTAGCAATTAACTCACTTCGCTGTAAAAAATTTGATAGCGAATGGAAAATATGGACTGATAGATTTAAAGTTAATTGAAGTTGATCGTTTTTCGAATGTTATGGATATTCTGTTATCTCAAACGTAGATGGTACTCGCTGTAAACACGGTATATTCACTGTATTTCCCTTCTTACGTTTTTATTTTTTTTCCCATGTGTATTGTTTTGTCATGTAAAACTGTGAAATTTCAATAAAAAACATTGATTTAAAAAAAATGGGTATGGGGGCCCAGGTCCCACCCTAAATGACATATATCAATGTCACCAATTTGGACAACCCCAAAAACGAAACAAGAAGTGCCATTAAAAATGCAAATTTGCTTTAAAACTAGTAACTTGGGGGGGGGGGGGGGGCTTACTCTGCCTGTAAAGTGGTGCATCTGTGGCATGTATCCAAAATGCTGCTTCAAAGATGTATGGCTTTAGAGAAAACTTACAAATTTACATTGCAGCTGCAAGATTTTAAGCCAAAAGAAAAATAGCCTGCCCCCCACAATACATACAAGGCCATTTGGGTATGTTAAAATGAGAACCCCTATGTGAAAAATCCCACCCCAAACTAAAAAAAGATTGTGCCCCTCCCACACACTAACAAACCCCTAGCCAAACACACAGAAAGCCAGCCCATGAAAGAGGGGTGGATGCTTGCGGGCAGGAGGGGCTCGGGCACCCCAAAAGTCAACCACCTTGTTCCCATATTCAGGGGGGACAAGGGCCTCTTCCACACAATTCTAGGCTGGGGTTGTGGGGGGCTGCAGACAGGGGGCTTTACGAAATGTGGAAAGCCCCTTTAAACTAGTGGGTACAAGGTGCTTTGTGATTGGTATTGGGCTGAGCCCAACATGTCCCAAAGGCAGCCAGCTATGTTGAGTGCATGTGGCCTTGTATGGTTCAGGAGGGGATTGGGTGATCGCTTTTCTCGCCCCTTTCCTAGCTGGCCCTGTTGTATGCTCTGAAAAAGGATGTGGTTTGGATTGGTGAAGGCAGCTTACAGCCTTTTAAGAATGGAGTGGGGTGTGGAGTCCCCCTTTAAAAGCAAAAGCCAGCCCAAGGAAATCATATGCATTAGAAGGGGAAGACAAGAGCATTGGAGAATAGAGTGTGGCGTTCCCGTTTAAAAGCAAAAGTTAGCCGAAAGAAATCATATGCATTAGAGGGGGAAGGTTAAATGCCCTTTTAACAAGGTACATGTCACAAGTTGGCAACGTGACACACTAACATGACCAGTGTGAAAATCTCCTTAAAAAAATAAATAAAGGTGAACCAGCGTCAAAAAAAAAATCTAATTTAGAGGTGCGCAATTGCATTTGCTTTGCTTGACATTTACTAAGATTTTGGCAGTGAACAAACACATTTGAACGAGCGCAAGAGCCGGTTGCGCATGCGCAGTGCTTACATTGATCTCACGCATGTCTAAACATACTTGCAGGCTTTCTCTGAAAGTTACTTTCTCATTCTATTTTGGGCATATTTCTTACTTGGGAAGTTGTCACTAAACTTCTTCACATCAACCCACATCACCCCATAATATTGGCACCTCCATCTTCTATTAATATTGAATTGAAGATGCCATGCACCATGTTCATAGTGGCGCACAGATTGCATTCTCCTGTGCGCTGAGATCGCTATAGTAAATATGCGCTCTGTTCCCGGCGCACCATTTCGTAAATATGAAAATGTCCGTTGGGTCTCGCCGTGCGCCTCTACTGATGGTGCACAGCTTTTGTAAATCAGCCCCAATGAGTCTTTCACATTGCTGTGCAGCAATTTTGGCCCACTCTTCTTTGCAGAATTTTTTTAATTCAGCCACATTGGAGGGCTTTCCAGCATGAACAGCCTGTGTAAGGTCATTATACAGCATCTCAATTTGATTTAAGTCCAGGCTTTGACTAGGCCACTCCAAAACCTAAATTTTGATTTGTTTGAACCATTTGGAGGTGGACTTGCTGTTGTGTTTCGGATCATTGTCCTGCTGCATAACCCAAGAGCACTTAAGCTTGAGGTCACAAACTGATGGCCAGACATTCTCCTTTAGGATTTTCTGGTAGAGCTCAGAATTCATGGTTCCATCAATTATGGTAAGTCGTCCAGGTCCTGAAGCTGCAAAGCAGCCCCAGACCATCACGCAACCACCACCATGTCTGACTGTTGGTATGATGTTCTTGTTATGAAATGCTGTATTCCTTTTTTGCCAGATCTAACGGGACGCATACCATCCATAAAGTTACATTTTTGTCTCATCAGTCCACAGAATATTTGCCTAAAAGTCTTGAGGATAATCAAGATTTTTTTGTTAAATGTGAGATGAGCCTTTGTGTTCTTTTTGGTCAGCAGTGGCTTTGGCCTTGGAACTCTCCCATGGATGCCATTTTTGCCCAGTCTCTTTCTTATTGTTGAATCATGAACATCGATCTCACCTGAGGCAAGTGAGGCCTCCAGTTCATTAGATGTTGTTCTGGGTTCTTTTATGACCTCCTGGATGAGTCGTCGTCATGCTCTTGGAGTAATTTTTGTAGGCCGGCCACTCCTGGAAAGGTTCACCACTGTTTCAAGTTATCTCCATTTCTGCATAATGGCTCTCCCCGTAGTTCACTGGAGTTCCAAAGCCTTAGAAATGGCTTTGAAACCCTTCCTAGACTGATACATGTACTGTATTTATCGGCGTATAACATGCACTTTTTCCCCTTAAAATTGGGGGAAAGTCATGGGTGCATGTTATACGCCGATCCCCCCAAAAAAGTGACAAAAAAAATAGACATTAGAAAAATAGCCAGCGCCATCCAAAAAAACAAGCGCCGCCGAAAAAGACAGAGCGCCGCCGAAAAAGACAGAGACTCTCGCAGTCCCGCCTCCCTGCGCTCGCTCCTGAAACAGCAGGGAGGCGGGACTGCGAGCAGAGCCAAACAGTCGGCTCGGTCTTTTCTGTCGCTCTGTGTTTTTCGTCGGCGCTCTGTCTTTGTCGGCGGCGCTCGCACGGTCTGTCTCGGCGGCAGGAAATTTAAACGTGGGCAAGCTGCACATGATGCTGGCAAGCTGCAAATGACACTGGGCAAGCTGCAAATGACACTGGGCAAGCTGCAAATGACACTGGGCAAGGCTGCAAATGACGCTGGGCAAGCTGCAAATGACGCTGGGCAAGCTCCAAATGACGCTTAAATGTAAGTTTTTTTTTTTCCCTAAACTTCCCTCCTAAAACTTTTTTCCCTAAAATGCCCTCCTAAACTTGGGGTGCGTGTTATACGCCAATAAATATGGTACATTACTTTGTTTCTAATCTGTTCTTCAATTTGTTTAGATTGTGGCATGATGTGTAGCTTTTTGTGATCTGTTAGCGTGTTTCACTTTGTCTGACAGCTTCTATTTATGTGCTTTCTTGATTCAACATGTCTGGCAGTGATCAGGCCCGGGTGTGGCAAGTGAAAGCTTTCCAAACAATTGTGGTTAATCACAGTTCATTCATGATTCAGCATGGGGGGGGGGGGGGGGACATTTACTTTTCACATAGGGCCAGGCAGGTTTGAACAGCTTTTTTCCCTTAATAAATTAAATAATAATTTTAAAACTGTATCTTGGATTTACTTGGGTTATCTTTGTGTAATATTAAAATTTGTTTGATGATCTGAATCATTTAAGTGTGAGAAATATGCAAAAAAAAAATGTAAAATCAGGAAGGGGGGAAATACTTTTTCACAGCGCTATATATATATACACATATATACATATACATACAGGAACCGGATCCGATGTGATCCAAGTCAGTGCGGACCAAAAAAAGGATCTTGCACCATTTTGGTGTGAATGTGATGCAATTTCAGCCAAACAGTTTGTATGGCTGAATTCACATGACACAGACATCGCATTTGATGTGCCCAGCAATGCGGTGCGTATCACATGCAATGTCTGGCCATAACCATATTAAAAGATCCTTATCCCTCAAAAGCTTGAAAATTTACAAGAAAATTTACAAGATTCGGCTTCCATAGTCTTTTTTTTTCAATAATAAACATATCATACTTACCGCTGTTTTGGAACAGACCAATCGTCTGATGATTATCTGCCCCCATCCTGATTAACCCTTAGTGCATGCACAAGAAAAGATCACACTGAAACTGTTCTCAGATTGATGATGCTCTCTATTGGTTCTGGATACATGGGGGTTTTATAGGTGAGCTACTAAGGCGGTGAACATATGTATCATTAGCACAATGTTATCTAGATATTAGTAGTGATTGGTTGTGTCCATGTAAGGTGAACTTCCTCCAGGATCAGGGCATCACCAAGTCGGGCGTATTCCTGGAGAAGGCGCCATGTTTGTTTTCACATTCTTCTTTCGATGGGAGGGGGTGCTACTAGCGGCCATTTTGAGGAGGAATATAAAAGCAGTTTATATACAGGAAAAAATATAGACTTTATAGTATAGAAAAGATGCATAGAAAATGGGCATTTTACCTGATCCATCACACCTCCACTGTGCAGTTGGTTAAGCACAGAGTGGCCTTGATCCTCCTCTTCTGGGGTCCCTCAGCAGAGGGACCCTCTGGTAGCTCCTCCTCTTCTCGAGTGCCCAGTCAAAGAAAGTCTCTTCCTCAGGGCACCCGTGGGGGCGCGCTCTCAAGTCCTGCTTCAGGACTCAGCTCCGCCCCTGCATCATTGGATTTGATTGACAGCAGCGGGAGTCAGTGGCTACGCTTCTATCAATCTATCCAATCAGGACCCCAGACACCAGCTAGAGCTGGTCTGCTCGTCCCTGTGGAGAAATAGACCGGGTTCAGGTAAGTAAAAGGGGGGCACTGGGGGGCTGCAGCATGAGAGAAGGTTTTTCATCTTAATGCAAGGAATGAATTAAGGTGAAGAACCACGAGAGCTTACAACTAGGGTTGAGCGAACCCAAACTGTAAAGTACAATTTACTGTATGTTCAGGTTAGAGTTCGGTGTTCAGCAATGTAATGACGCTTTTTAAAAAGTTATTGTCAGTTTGTCACAAAGTGTCATTTCTGCAGGAAAAAACGGAAAATTTATATCAAGTACTTGCCGTAATTTTCCTTTCCTGATAGGCTCCATGGCAGCATACGTGTGGGTTGGCCCCGCCTCCATAACTACCCAATAGGACCCCTCTCCCATAAATCTTTGCTCCTGGCTGCTATCCGTGTTCTGTAACTAGCCTACTCCAGACATTTGGGAGGGAACTCCTGCTGCCATGGAGCCTATCAGGAAAGGAAAATTACGGCAAGTACTTGATATAAATTTTCCGTTTTCCTGACAGGCTCCATGGCAGCATACGTGTGGGAAATAACTCGCCAAACACACCCGGGTGGGCAAAATGTTGAGCAAAGAAAAACCAAAATGTATTTATCATTGTCCACCGACAATACTTGTAAACCAAAATTAATAGAAGACAGCGCAGCTGGCTCAACACAATAGTGAGATACAAAAGTGTTAATTGTGGACCAAGAGGCCGCTCTACAAATAATTTCAGGCTCCACATGCCGAGAGGCCGCCTATGAGGTCGAGATGCTCCGCGTTGAATGAGCCGTCACTGCCTCAGGAGGAGCCAAGCCCTTTGCTCTGTATGCCCTTTGAATAGTCTGCACAATCCAAGTGGAAATTGACCTAACTGACGCTCGCATCCCTTTGTTCTTGCCATGAAGAAGGACGAAGAGGAATTCCGTTTGCCTGAATGGAGCCGTTGCTTCCAGATACTGCTTTAAGGTGTGACCTACATCAAGAGGATGAATATCTTGGTCATTTGATGTTTTGAAGGTAGGGAGTACAATCTCCTGATTCTCATGGAAGACCGTGGTCACTTTTGGGTTTGACCCTAACATTGGAATCAGTACCACTCTGTCTGCAAAAAAGGTCAGAAAGGGTTCCTCTGAACCAAGATTCCTGATCTCCGACACCCTTTTCGCTGACGTTATTGCCACTAGGAAGATAGTCTTAAGTGTGAGATCCTTAACAGACAAAGGTTCAACAGAATCTTTCCAAAGATTTGACAGAAAATCCAGAACTAATGGAAGGTCCCATTTGGGGAACCTGGGTCTTCTTTGTGGTATGAGCCTGATGGCACCCTTAAAGAACTGACGAACTACGGCGTGATTCGCCCATGAGACTCCCGTGAAGGCCGAGATGGCTGACACTTGTACTCTGGCTGACTGCCAGAGATAAATCCAGTCCAGATTGAGGAAAGCTCAGAATATCATGAACTGCTGGAGAGTTACGAGAATTTTCTCTTAATGACATGTGTACAGTAAACCTGGACCATATGCGCTCGTACACCCTATTAGTACTTCTTCGTCTGGCGCTAAGAAGGGTTGGAATATCTTCTTCTGGGCAACCAAGGGCTTCTAGCCTTCCCCTCTCAAGAACCACACCTTGAGGTGTAGACAAGATGGGCACGGGTGTAACGTCGTGCCTTGGGACAATAGATCCGGCCTGAGAGGCAGGTAAATTGGATCTTGATAGCTGAGGAGTAGCAGCAGAGGAAACCACGGCCTGTTGGGCCAGAATGGAATGACCGCAATGATCTCCACCTTTTCTGTTCTGAGTCTCCGCAGAAACTGTAGAATCACCGGGACTGGAGGGAAGGCATAGGCCCTCTGGAAATCCCAACTGGTCGTGAGAGCATCTATCCCGAATGCCTGAGGGTCCCTGAACCTCGCAAGGTACTTGGGCATCTTGAAATTGCACGGGGAAGCGAACAGATCGACCTCCGGAGACACTCCCAGTGTTAGGAGCCACTCGAATACCTCTCCGTGGAGGGACCACTTGTTGTTGTCCATCTTGACCCGTGACAAGAAGTCTGCTTGCACATTCTGGACCCCCGGAATGTATACTGCCGAGATGTTGGCTAAGTTCTTCTGAGCCCAACTCATTATTGGCTCCACTTCTTGTAACAGGGTCCAGCTGTGAGTTCCGCCTTGCTTCCTTATATACGCCACTGCGGTTGTATTGTCCAACCTTAGCATGACGGAAGAGTTCAACACTAGATGGCGAAAGGATAGGAGTGCCTGAAAGGCTGCCCTCAGTTCCAGAATGTTGGAGACGACTCCTTGGGACGGGAATGTCCACCTGCCCTGAGCCACATCCGAACGGCAATGAGCGCCCCACCCTTGGTTGCTGGCATCTGAAATCACAGTGATCCATGAGATGGGAATAATCAAATGATGGTTGCGCAGATTCTTCCCTTGAAGCCACCAGAGGAGAGATGTCCTCATAGATGGGGTAAGAAAGATGCGCTGATTCTGATTGACAGAGTTCCATTGATGCAGAAACCCCTTCTGAAAAAGACGAGTATGCCACTGGGCCCACTACACCATGGGAATGGTTGCTGTCATTGTGCCAATTATTTTCAGGCACTGGAGAGCAGAAGGTGAGAAGATCCAAGAGCTGCAAGAATCCTGTCTCGGATCACCAGGATTTTCTCCTCTGGGAGGGAGATGGTACCCTCCACGGTGTTGAATTGAGCGCCCAAGAACACAAGGGACTGACACGGTTCCAGCTGACTCTTCTCTAAATTCAGGAGCCACCCGAACTCTTGCAGGGTAGAGATGACAACCTCTTTGTGATCTAATAGCTGATCCATGCTCTGAGATAGTAAAAGCAAGTCGTCCAGGTAGTGGTGGAGACGAACACCCTTGACCCTGAGAAGAGCCACTACCGCCAATAGCACCTTGGAGAAGACCCGGGGTGACGTGGTTAACCCGAAGGGTAGACATGTGAACTGTAAGTATTGGTTGCCTACCGCAAGGCGGAGGAATTTGTGAAAGTCCTTTGTCACAGGCACGTGAAAATACGCGTCTCTCAGGTCGATTGATATTAACCAGTCTCCCAGGTGTACCGACTGCTGTATGGTAAGCAGGGACTCCATCTTGAATTTTTCCTTGCAAATGAAGGAATTGAGATGGGTCAGGTCTATTACTGGCCTCCATGTGCCGTTTTCTTCTGCACCATAAACAGGGGTGAATACATGCCTTCGCCCCGTTCTTCCTCTGGGACGGGTACGACTGCGCCTTGTTCCAATAAACAGCTCACATAGGCCAATAGGACCTGTCTTTCCTCTTCTGAGCCTGGAAGAGTTGTAGGGATAAATCTGAGTTTTGGAGTGTTGCTGAAGACCCATTTGTGACCGGACGACACCGTCTTTGCGGTCCAATAGTCCCGAATTGAGGCCGCCCAAACATGTTTGAAGTGGAGAAGACGAGCCCCCACCCGACATGTTTGAGCGGGCCCAATTTCAAAAGGACTTCCCAGAGTCCTGGTTCCCAGAGGAACCACCTTTAGAGGCCTTCTTAAAAGAAGACTGCCTGGACCTCCATGTCCTGGAGAATTCCCGGCCAGGTTTGTAGCTGCGTGCACCCCTGGCACGATCCGCATTCTGCCTTCTTGGAAAAGAGCGTCTTTGGTTTTGAGGACGCCTGTCCTGAGGGAGAAAACCAGATTTCCCACCTGTGGCCCGGGATATGGCAGAATCAAGCTTATTGCCGAATAATGAGGACCCTTCAAAGGGGATGCGGCACCAAGCCTGCTTAGATGCAGGGTCTGCGAGCCACGGACGGAGCCACAACGCACGGCGTGCTGAAACGGCTGCCAGCATATCCCGAGACATCAGGCGAATGACATCAATGGATGCCTCCTAATCTCCTGAATAGGAGAGTCTTTTAGCCGTGTCCATTGAAATGCCTCTCAGGTATTCTTCAATGCTGTCAGCCCAGAATTCTATGGCCTTTGACACTGCTGCAATCGCAAGCACTGGTTTGCACGCCATCCCTGAGGTCAAATAGATTCTCTTCAGATCTGAATCGATCCGTCTCTCTAAAGGATCCTTGAATGACACAGTATCTTCTAAGGGGAGAGTCACATATCTCACCAAACGCATAAGCGCTGCGTCTACCAGTGGAGCTGACTCCAGGTGCTTCACATCTTCTTCCTTAAAAGGGTACAGTTTAAGGATTTTAGATTGCATGGAACTCTTTTTGTCCATCTTGCTCCATTCCTCTGAAATAATATCACCCAATTCGGACAGAAACGGAAAAAATTGGCGCTCCTTATTGAGCTGCTTAAAAAAATTTCCTTTGCTTTGGGGAGGAAGTGATAGGATCTTCCCACTTCAGAGCCTCTCTCACTGCCTTGACCAGGGAGGGAACCAGACCATAATCAAACCCCAATCCTGGATCTTCCGGATCCGATTCACTGTCTGAGACAGGAGCCGAGTGGCGGCTAGGCTGGGATGATTCCCATGTCTCTTGTAGTAACCCCTCTCCCACTGTAGGATCTAATGGGTCAGATGGGGATTCACATGGCTGTTGGGCTTCCCTTTCCTGCAGGGATTCCTTTACCACTCGCCTCACCATTACATCTAAGCGCTGATCAGCGCCGTCTCTTTCATCCGCTGCCTTGGTGAAACAATGGTCACATAGGGATTTATCCGCTGGCACGGGCATCCTGCACCCCCAACATGATTTCTCTGGCCTCTTGCTGGAGTGAGCCACAGGGGGGCGAGAATAATCCCTGTCACGCTGTTCCGACCTGGCGGACCTATGGTGGCTGGATTTTGAGGAGGATTTGTGGTGGTGCGATTTTGACGATCCACTGCGTCTATAGGCACTAGGTTGTGGATCAGATTTGGAAGGGCTGTGAACACAGAAAGACAGACAGAAGGGACAGGTCATACTTGCTGCCTATGCTTACTCTCTTCAACATTAAAAAATACAAAAGATGTATTTAGAACCTACCTAACATGAGCAGGCTGGCCACTAGGGGGCAGTGAAGCATCCATCATTGCAAAGACAAAACACCTGACGCTGTAGTAACAAGAGAAAACATTTCAGACCTCAGACCAGACAAAAGGCACATATCCCTAGCATAAGGGATTGTTCCTACCTTGCCCAGCTTTGCAGGCTTTTGAATTTGGCGCCCGTGACATCATCGGCGATGTCAGACGCCGGTTGCTCAACGCGCATGCGCGAGAACCAAGCCTCGCTCTCATGCCGGGTCCGCGCATGCGCAGAACGCCCGCGAACCCGGAAGTTGAAGAGAATAGTTTGCTGGAACGCAGAAGCGTCAGCAAACAGCATGGAACAGCAATAGGATACAGGAAAAAAGAGCATAAAAAAAACGGGCACACACATAAACACTGCTGCCATGGCAATATACATACTCACCACTCCACCAACGATCATATGGCCGAACGAATCCACGCACACACCGGACCTCCAGCAGATAAGGGCCACCTGTAGCAACAGGTAAACAGGCCGGGCGCACTTTAAGGTAAGATAACCATTTCTTCAGCGCTACTCTGCAATTACTCTCCATACCCTGCTTAACAGTCAGGGCCTATCGGAGGAAACAATTCAGTCATTCGGCCGATCGATTGCTGTGAAGTCATCTTCAGGTAGGAGAACCACATGGTCCTACGGAGGAGGACAAAAAAGGAACACGGATAGCAGCCAGGAGCAAAGATTTATGGGAGAGGGGTCCTATTGGGTAGTTATGGAGGCGGGGCCAACCCACACGTATGCTGCCATGGAGCCTTTCAGGAAAAGTATTTTAAAAGCACTCGCAGCTATAATGAATTGTCGGCTCCCCATAATACATAGAACAGTCATTGAAAGTCATTGATTTTTAAAAAGTTATTGTCATAAAAAGTGTTTGGGGACCCGGGTCCTGCCCCAGGGGGCATGTATTAATGCAAAACAAACTTTTGAAAACGTCTGTTTATTCGGGAGCAGTGATTTTAATAATGCTTAAAGTGAAACAATAAAAGTGTAATATTCCTTTAAATTTTGTACCTGGGGGGTGTGTAAAAGGGCGCAAGTTTCCCGTGCTTAGAACTGTCCCTGCACAAAGTGTAATTTCTGCAGGAAAAAAAGCTATTTAAAATCACTCGCGGCTATAATGAATTGTCGGCTCCCCGTAACACAGAGAACAGTCATTGAAAGTCATTGATAAAAAAAAAAAAAAAAAAACTTGGGGTTCCCCCAAATTCAATTACCAGGCCCTTCAGTTCTGGTATAGATATTAAGGGGAACCCTGCATCAAATACAAAAAAATTACGTAGGGTTGCCTCTAAATATCCATACCAGACCCTTCAGGTTTGGTATGGATTTTAAGGGGAACTCCATGCCAAATAAAAAAAAAAAAACGGCGTGGAGTTCCACCCAAAAATCCATACCAGACCCTTTATCCGAGCATGCAACCTGGCAGAGCGCCCCCCCCCCCCCTCCTGAACCGTACCAGGCCACATGCCCTCAACATTAGGAGGGTGCTTTGGGGTCCCCCCAAAGCACCTTGTCTCCATGTTGATGAGGACAAGGGCCTCATCCCCACAACCATTGACCGGTGGTTGTGGGGGTCTGCGGGCGGGGGGGCTTATCGGAATCTGGAAGCCCCCTTTAACAAGGGCACCACCAGATCCCGCCCCCCCCCCTGTGTGAAATGGTAAGGGGGTACAAAAGTACCCCTACCATTTCACCAAAAAAAGTGACAAAAGTGTTAAAAATGACATGAGCCAGTTTTTGACAATTCCTTTATTTACCGGTTCCTGACCGGCGCACAACAATGTCCGTTGGCAGAATGGCACGGACAGGCAGGAGGGCGTATATATAAGTTCCTCCTTAATGCCGTCCGTGCCTTTGGGAGCGCGTCTCACAGGAAGGCTGAACGGGGAGATGCTGTGTATTTCCCGTTCTGCCTAGCAACTAGTGACGCCGATCTCTGCTCCCTGCGATTGGAGCAGAGATTAGCATTCACTAGCTGACAGCCACGCCCCCCCACAGTAAGAAACACACCCCTAGGCATACTTAACCCCTACACTGCCCCCTTGTGGTTAACCCCTTCACTGCCAGTGTCATTTATACAGGAATCAATACATTTAAATAGCATTGATTGCTGTATAAATGACAATGGTCCCAAAAATGTGTCAAAAATGTCTGATGTGTCCGCCATAATGTCGCAGTCACAATAAAAATCGCTGATCGCCGCCATTACTAATAAAAAAAAATTATTAATAAAAATGCTATAAAACTATCCCCTATCTTGTAAACGTTATAACTTCTGTGCAAACCAATCAATAATCGCTTATTGCAAATTTTTTTACCAAAAATATGTAGAAGAATACGTATCGGCCTAAACTGAGGAAAAAATAATGTTTTTCTATATATTTTTGGGGGATATTTATTATAGCAAAAAGTAAAAAATATTGCATTTTTTTCAAAATTGTCGCTCTATTTTTGTTTATAGCGCAAAAAATAAAAAACGCAGGGGCGATCAAATACCACCAAAAGAAAGCTCTATTTGTGGGAAAAAAAGGACGTCAATTTTGTTTGGGAGCCACGTCGCACGACCGCGCAATTGTCAGTTAAAGCGACGCAGTGCCGAATCACAAAAAGTGGCCTGGTCCTTTGGCTGCAAATTGGTCCGGTCTGAAAATGGTTAAAGTCTTCTTTCATCTTCTTTCTTCTGGTCTTCTTCCTTCTTCCTTTCTTCATCCTTCGGTTTCTTCATCTTCTTCCTCCATCTTCTTCTTCCTCCATCTTCTTCTTCTTCTTGCTCCGGTGTTCTCGTCTGGCATCTTCCTCAACAACGTCTCTTCTTCGTTCTCGGGCCGCTCCGCGCAATGGGAGGCTCCCGCTGTGTGACACTTCTCTTCTTCTGACAGGTCTCATATAATGGAGGTGACCACGCCCCCTCTGACGCATGGGGACTTGACGGGGTCTTCCCTATGGCTTTCCCCTTGATGTCAGAGGGGGGCGGGGGCCACCTGGTGACCCCCGCCCCCCCTCTGACGTCATGGGGAAAGCCATAGGGAAGTCCCCAAGTGCCGTGCGTTAGAGGGGGCGGGGTCACCAGGTGGCCTCGCCCTCCGTTATATAAGACCTGTCAGAAGAAGAGAAGCGTCACACAGCGGGAGCCTCCCATTGTTGAATTGGTAATTTTCCGTGTCCCTTACAATGGTGCTGCTAAACGTGCTTCGAATGGATTGAAAAAAAAAAATCGTACATTCGTAACTTTTTTTTTCGATTCGTAACTTTTTTTTTTTTCGATTTTTAATTTTCCGTGTCTCTATTGAACAAAAAAAATGTGTACATTCGTAACTTTTTTTTCGATTCGTAACTTTTTTTTTCGATTCGTAACTTTTTTTTTTTTTTTTCGATTTGTAATTTTCCGTGTCTCTATTGAACAAAAAAAATCGTACATTCGTAACTTTTTTTTCGATTCGTAACTTTTTTTTTCGATTCGTAAATTATTAAAATGTAATAATAGCATACACATTACATAAAGTTATGAATTATGCTCCGATTACGAATCTACGAATGTTACGAATGTATGAATAAATACGAATGCGTCCGAAAATTAAATTAACGAAAAAACGAATCAACGAAAAAATAACTCTTACGAATGTACGAATCGTTACGAATCCGAACACCGACGACTTACGAATGTACGAATCGTTACGAATCAACGGAAACTAAAAAAACGAAACGAAAAAAAAACAATTTTTTTTCGGAAACGAAAAAAACGAAACGAAAATAAACAAAATTTTTTGTTGTGCACATGTCTAGGAAGAAGAAGATGGAGGAAGAAGATGAAGAAAGGAAGAAGGAAGAAGACCAGAAGAAAGAAGATGAAAGAAGACTTAAATAAAGAAATTGTAAAAAACTGGCTCTTGTCAACACTTTTGTCACTTTTTTTGATGAACTGGTAGGGGTACTTTTGTACCCCCTTACCATTTCACACAGGGGGGGTCTGGGGGTCCCCTTGTTAAAGGGGGCTTCCAGTTTCCCATAAGCCCCCTCGCCCACAGACCCCCACAACCACCAGGCAAGGGTTGTGGGGATGAGGCCCTTGTCCTTATCAACTTGGGGACAAGGTGCTTTGGGGGGGGACCCTCCCAATGTTGAGGGCATGTGGACTGGTACGGTTCAGGAGGGGGGGGGGGCGCTCTCTCGCCCCCCCTCTTTTTCTGCGGCCTGCCAGGTTGCGTGCTCGGATAAAGGGTCTGGTATGGATTTTTGGGGGAACTCCACGCCTTTTTTTTTGTAAATTTGGCGTGGAGTTCCTCTTAAAATCCATACCAGACCTGAAGGGTCTGGTATGAATATTTAGGGGGAACCCCACATCATTTTTTTTTATTTGACGTGGGGTTCCCCTTAATATCCATACCAGACCTGAAGGGCCTGGTAATTGAATTTGGGGGAACCCCACGCTTTTTTTTTTAATCAATGAATTTCAATGACTGTTCACTGTATTATGGGAGCCGACAATTCATTATAGCCGCGAGTGCTTTTAAATAGCTTTTTTTCCTGCAGGAATGACACTTTGTGCAGGGACAGTTCTAAGCACGGGAAACATGCGCCCCTTTACAGGCATACTATACACACCCCCCAGGTACGAAATTTAAAGGAATATTACACTTTTATTGTTTCACTTTAAGCATTATTAAAATCACTGCTCCCGAAAAAACGGCCGTTTTTAAAAGTTTTTTTTGCATTGATACATGCCCCCTGGGGCAGGACCCGGGTCCCCAAACACTTTTTATGTTCGGTCCCAAACTCAAACTTTTTTGCAAAGTTCGGCCGAACCCCTTGAACCTGAACATCCAGGTGTCCGCTCAACTCTACTTACAACACCTTTAATGATGTTCTGGTGCTTTGTTTGGGGTTTGCTGATGTTTTATTGTTTGGTGATTATCAAGCAAAACAAACTTTGCTCAGTTCACATATCACTAGCAACGAGATAATGTTTACTGTGCCAAAGAGAAGAATAACGACACATTTGCCAGGTATTAAAGTAAAGGTCACTCTGGGTAATAAAAACAAAGTGTAGTCTATAGATAAAACACTGGGAAACATGTCATGTTCATAGACATGTTGTGAAAGTGAAAGTAACTGTAGAGATGAAGATATTATAAAAGTTCACATGAAGACATTGCTTAGATAAGTTTATTGCACTTTCAGACAGCTGGAGTCCCGGTTCCAGGAAACAGGATGATAAAATATTAGAACAAGATAATTACTATACTACATATAATAGCCTTTTGTTTGGGGGGGGGGGGGGGTGATAATTGGAGATCTGTGGATTAAAGGGGTTTCAGGGAATGTGGGGTTGTGATTTAAAGTTTTTCATTAGCATTCTTTTTAACATTTTTTAAACCAATATATTTTTATTGAAATAAACAAGATACAAAAACATACAGACTGCTGTAATAGCAGATAAGACAAGTTGGTGGAGATTGTTCACCCAGAAAATATATCCTCAACAAACTCTCAAACATCTTCTAGAATACAAGAATATTCTCTGGCAAGTACATAACACCAGGCTAGAACTCATAAAGGTGAAGTAAAAATATTAAATATTGAGGAAACAGAACTAAAACTAACAACAAAAATGTACAACAAAAAGGTACATATCCTCAAGTTGCTTATAATTATAAGTCCATGTATCACAGATTGTATACAAAAAATAACAATCATACAAGAGGTAGATTCCAAAGTTTGCTAAACATTAACCAAGATTCCCACTACATTTTTCAGGGCTACTATTAACCACTGCAAAGAAATATTCATAAGAACATTGTAGGTCCACTCTATCAATAACTTCCGATATGGTAGGAGAAAGGTATTTTTTTTCATTTGCTAAAGAGGGCTGAGATTGGCCGCTATCAGGATGTTTATGAATACTTTCAGCATCATTTAGGGAAGCAGATAATTTTGAGTACTTTTAACCACTTCCTGCCCGGCCTATAGCAGAATGACGGTCGGGCGGTGGTTCCGTTAACCTGACTGGGCATCACATGACGTCCAGTCAGATAACTGCCGGCAGACACCCATGGGGACACGCATCACGGTGATCAGTGGTCAGTCTGACACACCGCTACACCGATCTCGGTAAAGAGCCTCTGATCGAGGCTCTTTACCACGTGATCAGCCATGTACAATCACGGCTGATCACAATGTAAACAGGAAGAGCCATTTATCGGCTTTTCCTCACTCACGTCTGACAGATGCAAATAGAGGAGAGCCAATCGGCTCATTATCAGCACAGCCCCCCTGCGAATGCCCACACTGGACCACCAGCGATGCCGCCAGGACCACCAGGGATGGCAATAAAGGACACCCACCAGGTATGCCACCCTAGACCACCAGGGATATGCCAATCAATGCCCAGTGATATGCCAATCAGTGCCAGGGCAGATGCCAATCAGTGCCCATTAACAATGCCTGCCAGTGCCATCAGTCATGCCTATCATTGCAATCCATCAGTGCCAGCCATCAGTGCCCATCAGTGATGCCTTTCAGTGCCCAAAAGTGCCACCCTTAAGTGCCATCCATAAGTACCCATCAGTGCAGCCTTTCAGTGCCTATCAGTTTTGCCTATCAGTGCCCAGTGCCCACCAGTGCCACCTATGAGTGCCCATCAGTGGCGCCTATCAATGCCCATCAGTGCTGCATATCAGTGCCACCTATCAGTGCCCATCAGTGCCACCTATCAGTGCCCATTGTCAGTGCCCATCAGTGCCGCCTATCAGTGCCCATTGTCAGTGCCCACCTCATTAGTGCCAATTGGTGCCGCCTTATCAGTGCCCCTTCAGGGCAACTTATCAGTGCCCATCAGTGAAGGAGAAAACATACTTATTTACAACAATTTATAACAGAAACAAAGAAAAACTTTTACATTTTTTTCAAAATTTTGGGTATTTTTTTATTTGTTTAGTAAAAAATAAAAACTGCAGAGGTGATCAAATACCACCAAAAGAAAGCTCTATTTGTGGGAACAAAATGCTAAGAATTTAGTTTGGGTACAGTGAAGCATGACTGCGCAATTTTCATTTAAAAAAGTGACAGCGCTGAAAGCTGAAAATTGGCTTGGGTAGGAAGGGGCGAAAGTGCCCAGTATTGAAGTGGTTAATCAACTTTGGAGACAATGCAGTGTGGTACTGCATAAAAGTTCACAGTTTTTTGGGGGGAAAGCGGCAAACAACCCCCCCCCCACTCGCTGGCTGCCTGTTGGTCCTCCGGCACTTACCCCATCGAGGTGGCGGGCATCTGGCATTGGGCATCAGGCAGCTGCGGGCATCAGGGCATCGGCGGGCATCAGGCAACGGTGGGAATTGGACATCCAGGCAGCAGACATAGGCTCCTGTGTCTTCTCCTCCTCGCTTTTGCTGTGCGTCTCCTCCCCTCCTCCTAGGCGTCCAATAGGATCACCTGTCCTTTCAGCCAATTGGATGATGTGTCTCAGATCCACTTCCTGATTGGCCAGGAGGAGGGTCAGTTTATTTCAATAGTGGATATTAATTTGGGTGGACAATGCACTGCGTCCAGAACCCACCCTATTTTGAAGCTTATTAGAGCGTTTGGTTCTAATCAGGTGCTTCAGAAAAACACCCCCATTGGAATTCATGGGCCAGTGTCCTGCAAGGGGATGGATGCATGGATGGGGGAACGGGATGGGGGGAACGCTGGTGCGCCTTTAATGAACTCTGAACTAGACTATTAAACTTTTTTTTAGCTTTTAAATCTGTTGTGGCTCCTACTATTACTGCTAGATAAAGTATCAGATGTAGCAGCCAAAATTACCTCAAAGTCTTGTCAAGCATTTTTTCCTACAGGTACGCTAAAATGAATATCTCCTAAATGTGCACCGGAGATATTTAATGGAGCAGCAGCCGGTGATATCACTAGAGCATGCGCTCTTAAGAAAAAGCATACCCGTGACGTTCCTTCAGAGCTTTGTGCCTTAAACCATGACTCCTACCACATGCGCAGGAGTGACATCATCGCAGCTCATTGTATGTGAATAGGGGATGACTAATGTGCAGACCACTCAGGATAAAACACAATTAACTAAAAAACGAACAATGCAGCCGCCACCATAAAAGTGTTCTCACACAAATAATGATATAAAAAGGTAAATGATAATGTGGCGCTTGCTAAATCTACTCATAAACATAAACACAAATCCTTTGGAGTCTTCCAAAAGAACAGATCAAAGCAGCGTCCTTATATTAATTTCCTCAGTCCAATTGCACAGCCAGAGATAAAAATCGGTGCTGTAGCAATAATCTGAGTAGGCATCTAATATATGACAGATAAATGGCTGTAATCCTAAAACATGATTAAAAGGTCTGTGCAAATAGGCAAATCCAGCTAAATAAATAATCATCGCAGCTCAGCCAGTCAGCTGGCCGGAGTCAGCAAACCCGAAAAAAAGACCGGGTGAAGATGGAAGCTCTGTCAGAGGTGACAGCGTGCCACTGGAGGGTTTCCTTTTAACCAGGGGTCAAGTCCTGGGGAAAAAAGTGTGGGAACTCCCACCCAAGATCCACTCCCCACCAAAAAAAAATGATACGCTCATATGCACGAACTCTTCAAAAGTGGTATTTTTCATCCAATTTTCGTATTGTGTGTATGAAGCCTAACTGTTAGTACATAAAAAAAAAAAACAATCCTCAATAAACATAAATACAGTAATTCTCTGAATAATCAGCATTCATACAATTGTGCTTCCATGCAAATGTGAACATCATGTTCTGATCTTTATTGGGGAATGTTATTTTGTATATAGAGTGTTTATGTGGTGAGTTTACACTTTTCATTGAACAGAGTTTGGATAACACAGGGTTAAACGGAAAGGTGATAAATGAAGTGCACATTATCTGGACAGAATTCTTGGGGAGATAGTGATGTGTTCCTGCTTAGAAGATGTATGTTAGCTTGGGGGGGGGGGGGGCTGCAAACTCTGCAGGGCTCCAACACACACTCGCTGCTATTCCAACCCTTCACATATTTCCACATAAACTTCCCTCCTGGCATTAAACTTTGCCAGGTATTGTGCTCAGCTTACCACCCCAAACTGATGTTCCTCTCTCCCTGCATGTCCTGTGAGCAGAATAGCTGTGCTCCTCCTCTGGGTTCTCTCCTCATATGGCACTGAAGATAGAGGAGGGGGGGGGGATTCAGCGGGACACACAGAGCAAGTATGCAGAAGACTGGTGGGGGGGGATGAGGAGACAGAAAATCAGGAGGGGCCGGCGGGGAGGAGGGCATCATGAGTGGTCTGACTAAATACAATTTCTTAGCAGCAGGGACCTGATCTACCCGTCAGCTAGCTGTGATTGACAGGTAGATCGAAGCGAAGGCAATGCCTGAATGGTCAGGTGTGCGGCACTTACTATTGCGAGCTGTGTCGGCAGCTGCTGGTGTAGCACCTGCCACACAGCTCACATACTTCAAAGTCTTGCAGGACACGGCTGCTAAAGGGAACTGAGTTCCTGTTGTGGAAAAAGTACAGGAACTCCGTTCCCATGTGTTCCTGCAGGACTTGAGCCCTGCTTTTAACCACTTCTGGACCTCCTAACTGTAGATGTATGTCATCACTTTAACGTTAAATACCATAACTCCGGTATTGTTTTAAATATCAGGTGAGCCGGCGTCCGATAAAAGTGGTCCCAGCAGCTGATTCACCATGGTATCACTTTTATAAACTGCAGGAGAGGTGCCCCTCCCTTCCACGGCTTTCCGGTCATTTCCCAGATTACCGGAGCCATCGGTAAAAGGGAAAATGATCAGATCTTCGGGAGCGATGGGCAGGAAGTTGAGTAAGGGCAAGATGGCCCCCACTCGACTCTATGCCCTTGGAGGACCAGAACGACGTCTAATGTCACTTCCGCCCTCTGGCCTTAAAGTGGAGTTCCACTTGATTTTTAGTTTATTAAAAGTCAGCAGCTACAGAAAGTGTAGCTGCTGACTTTTAATAAACAGACACTCACCTGTCCCATGGTCCAGCGATGTGGCTGCCCTGAAGCCTCGCTCCTCTCCCTCTCCTCTCTGCAGCGCCATCATAGCAACAGTGGGCACCTGGCCGTGACAGACGCAAGTCGCGCTGCGCTCTCCTAGTGACCAGGCAATCTTCTGGGAAGATTGCAGAGAGGGAGGAGCCACCTAGGGGGAGAAGAGGAGCCATCTAGGGGGAGAAGAGTCACCTAGGTGGCCAAGCAACGGAAGAAGGAAGTGGGACAGAAAGTACCTGTTAAAACCAGGTACCTACTTCCCCCCAAAAAATATTGTGGCATGTAAGGGGGTGAGGAGTGCTTAAAGCGGGAGTTCAACTTTTGAGTTGAACTTCGCATTTAAGTGGCTATAAGTCTCTTATAATGTGCTAGCGTTCAGGGTGATTTATTTATTTATTTTTTTAATTTACCACTGAACTTTTGTCCACAAAAATACTGTTTAGAGCGTCCGGGCGCTAAATGGAAAACAAACAGATGACAAATGGTTGAATTGATGACCCTCTGCAGCTAGAAGGAAACAAAAACCCCAGGGATGGTGTTATGCAAATATACAAATAAAATACAGTTCCCCTTGATCCAGCGCTGGGGGATTGGTTGATGTGAACCACTAAGTGCATGTAGTGGCAAGGAAGTCATGGAGGTGATAGTGCCGCAGATTATATATAAAAGATTTGCAAAATCAAGTTGTTCCTAAGTAAAGTGAATAAAATGCTGACAGCCAGTCAATAATCGGCACCATCAACAGTCATATGCCCTGATCTCACCTATACAAAACGTGCCGGTGCTCAGGGATGGCAAGAGAAGGTGGTGCTGGGCCCGGTGACACATGGGCAAAAAACAGATGGGATGGATGGCCAGTCACTGGTAAGTTGGTGTGGGTCAACAATGTGCAGCCTGCTCCACCATCGCACCCATGTTCCATCCCAAGCCTCATTGTGGCTCAGTCAGCCCAACATCGGGACTTTATGAGCAACATTAAATAAACAAATATATATTTAGATATGGTATTTTATTAGAAAAATCATTAAAACCAAATTGAAACATATCCATAATAACCTGGACTGGTATGTGAGTATACCCACCCCCAAAATATAGGTGGGGAGCCCCCAAAGTAGAAAGTGGGCTCACACTAGAACTGTGTTTCGCGTTTAGTAACGCTTCTTCAGGAGCATGAAGGGTTAAATTACACTTCTATACCCTGTGCAGGAATAAACACAGACAGTTTAATTGGTAACAATTTTACAAACATATTCACATAATCTATACAAGATAAATAATTCTAGTACTTACAAACGGGGTAGATCATAGAGAGCGACGAACCAGTGGTTGATGTGCCCCCCCCCCCCCCCCATCAACTAAAGGCAAATATGGGGATACATCTAAGTGGGTAACATATAAAATGGTATGTTATTTGTATCTATAAAGACCCAGGTATGCCTAGATATACATATAAATATAGTCTCCACTACTACATAATGGACCCCATAAGATAGTATAACACTTATGGTCCTATTGCGCATGCGCGGCGTGACGGTTCTGATAGGCGTACGCCTTTGGCTGAGTCTCCTCGCTTCCTAGGTCCCCAGAGGTTGCGATCCCTGCTGGTCAGATTGCGCTACGCTCAGTAAAAGGAAGACGTGTTGCCAACATACCAGATTGAAATTTACTGACATGACACACAAAATTTACTGGCACACATTTTACTGGCAGTTCCAAAAGTTACAAAATTACAGTTTTAAGTACAAATTCCAGTATTTCAGCTACAAACAAGTACAATATGCAATTAGCAATGTGATTTAAGGTAGAAATTAGAATGGGTGATGCACACATGAAATTGACTTTCACAGTGATACTGACAGCAGTGTGCTGCAGCACAGATCACCGTCATGACACGTCCCCTCCTGAGTCACAATGACAATCTCTCTCCATGCCAGGTGGTCCCTTCAGTCCCCTCCAGTCCAAACAACACTAACAATCCCGCTCCTGGCTTGCCTTAATCCCGTCCTGCAGACCTGAACACTCTGCTCCGGGTGCTCCGCTCCCTTGCACCATGACATCACACGACATGCTCAGACATTGCCTCTACCAGACCAGCCCCCCACCTGCACCCCCCAACACACTGTAGCAAGCACTTGGATGGTCTGGGACAGCTCCAGGCCCGAGCTGCGCATGCGCAGTTCCCGAGCCGAGCGTGACAGCCATATTATTTACTGGCAACCTTTTCCTCTTACTGGCATTTACTGGCAGGAGAAAAATGCACATTTTTTACTGGCTGCCAGTAAAAATACTGGTGGTTGGCAACACTGGCAGGAAGCAAAGGAGGAGCCTTATATATCACACTTAGAGGAACATGTACGTTTTACCTTGCCTAACAACATACAGTGCCCTTTTCTCCTGATGGGCTGTCCTTATCGTATAATATATATATCCGCATCTGCCTCTTGTTTCTATCTAATCTAGGAACCCCAAAGGATGGGTCATTCCCCTCTAATCGAGATACAATACTAGGAGTAATCTGTCATAATATATATTGGATAGAGTTTGTAAAGGAGCAAAGACATAAACAGTCTCTGGATTTGCTGGGGACAACCTATCAGACACAGCTAGGCTTCCAATTATATGTATAATCTTATACACAACTTATGTCTACCCATAGGCGTGCACACAGGATGTGCCAGGTATGCCTGGGCACACCCTAATCACCCCATCTGCTGCAGACGCCCCCTGTTTAGACCTCTGAAATTTCACCAAATGGGGCTTCTAAAAAAATTGTAAAAAATAAAAAAATTGTAAAAATACTGTCACCATTCACTGTTCTACTAACACAAAACTCTGCCCTACTGGCACTGTCCACTGCTCTATTGACACTGGCAGTATATATATATATATATTGTGGCAGAGCGAAGCTCTGTCCCTTTGAAATTGGAGGTAAAGGAGATCCAGAGTTTGCATATCTGCAGACTATAGAATTTAAATGGAGAAAACTGCTCTGTCAGTTTTCTCCAGGTTTTGCTAGTCCTGGATGGGATCTCAAACTGTGTCCAGGTCTTGACGATGGCAAGCAAGGTGTGTGCCCAGCTGCACACAGACCATATAATGAGGGGCTAATGAGTGGAGGAGGGTGGAGTGTGAGCAGCTTGCTGCTGCTGTATGAAGACAGACCTGTGGAGGGGTCATCCCTGTGTAAGGGGTATTCTTTGCCCAGAGACTGGGAAAGGAGGGACAGCCTTGAGAGTCGGGAAGACTAAGGAAGCCAGTGAGTCCAGGGGACTGGAAGGAATCAACTCTGTTTAGAGCAAGCAGAGGAACTGCTGACAAGAGAGAGCCAGGTGGCTTGGTATGTTTTTCATTTATGAATGCTGAATGAAGTTAAACCCCTGCGTGGGACTTCTGGATGGACTTTTGTGTTTTTCCTTTTTCAATAAACGTGGGCTACCAGGCCCTTAACTCTATACGCCTGTCTGATGAGGACTCACTACATTAAAAAAATGCATCTTTTCACTTGAGTTAAACACCCCCATGTTACAAGTGGTGGAGAATGCGGGCATACAGACGGTGAAATCCGGTCTCTGCGCCAGTAGTGAGTCATTTCAGGAACTGCTGCTAGCTGTGTGTGGCAGCCAGGCAAACTGCATTGCGCAGGAGTTCAATTGACTGTGTTGCATTGTGTGCAGGTAGTGCACTTGTGAGAATTTTTTTTTTCTCTATGCTGTGAACTGTGTAACGAGCTGCTGTGCATGTGACTGCTAGGATGAGGCAGTCAAAACACAAGAAGTTCATGTTAAATCAAGTTAAAGGTGAAGTGAGCTCAGCGTGGCCTGAGAAGATGTCTCCACCTTGGAGGGCCAGTCAAAAGGGGCCAGTGATGTGTGAGACAGTGAATGAATGGTTCAAGCAGAATCGCAAAGAGTGTGGCGCAGTGCAAGGGGCTCAGATCTTGGCCTCTGACTATATGCAACCCATGCTGCCTACAGAGGAGGTTGGGGACTTCCTTGTAAGATTTGAAAAAGTTGCTGTAAAGAGAAAATGGCCTAGGGACTGGTGGCCAAAACTGCTGCAAACCTTATTACGGATAGAGTTCCGGTCGGTTTACCATTTGATGGACGGGGACCAGGATGACTACCGCAAGTTTAAAGAGGAAATCCTTCTTAGAGGAGAGTTCCATCGCATCATGGACCGACAGCCTGACCGGAAGTTGGAGAGGTATGTGGTTGCCCATAGCAACGGCGGTGATGTCAAGTCTGCAGACCATATGAGAAAAGTATTGCCTGCAGAGAGTGGTGGCAAGTTGAAAGCCACAATGCATCAAAGAGTTTGGGAGAATCAGCAAAGCTCTGCTGGGAGAGTGCGGTTTCCCATGGCAACGGGAGAAAGATTGCCAAAGGAAAGGAGGAGCTACAGGGCATATGTAGCTAAGCATCCACCTAAAGATGCGTATGCATTTCAAAATTACCAGGAGCAAAGGTCTTTATCTCCAGGCCCAGATTCCTGTGCAAATATGTTTGCAGTCACCCCTGGCAACGAGGATTTTCCTGTTGTGTCGGCAGGGGGTGCTAAACAGTTGGAGATGCCTGCCGTAATTTCATCCGGTGGCCACCAGGGAGAGTGGGCCAGTAAAAGTGCAGCAGAGGACTGGTTTGTGAGACAACGTACTCAAATGAAGATGGTGACCCCTACTACTGCGGTGGGTAAGACTGTCTTTAATGAAATAATGGCTGGAACCGCTGGGTTGATGTTGAAAAAGACTGGTGCTGGTAAATGCATAGAAGAGACTGAATATGTGACTGTGCACACTGGAATGGAAGTGACCCCAAATGGGAGATCCACTGTCTGTTTGGAAAAGGACTTGCCTCACTGCAGTGCCCTGTCCAGTGAGGAGGCAAGTGGTAAACTTGAATGTGACAATATGATGGGTAAAACTGCTAATATTGTGTTGGCTAAAGTGAATGGTCCAGTTGCTAATGGGCTAGTGCAGCTCACTAGAGATAACCCTGCTGTGAATGCGGTTAAAGATGTGCTATCTCCCCTAGCAACTGTGAAGAAGGCCATAGAGGTGCCCCTAGAAACCCCCAGGGAGCTCTGCGTTTTGGAGCCGGAGGTTGCCTGGGACAACTTTGGTGCTGCTCTGAGGGATAAGAGGGTACCTGAACATAGTGATGACAGGATGTTAAATGTTAAAACTGAAATGTTTGAAAACACTCATGGTGGAAATGGGTTAATGCAGTCTAGCAACGACAGGTATCAAAGCTCTAATGCGTTTAATGAAGCGCCACCAGAGCAAGGTGGTGAAGGTGTGGTATTGCTGTCTGCTATGGTTAAAAATGTAGTGCCAAAATCTTATTTGAACCAAAGTGATATGTGCAATGTGTCTGTTGCTGAACCACTCTGTCCCTCTGGGTCTCCGTGTACAGTAGGAGCGGTACTGCGTGGTACCTCTGGGAGCACAGAGATAACAGACTGGGACAGGTGGACAAAAAACCTGTTGGCTTTGTTGGAAAAGGCCTCTGTTGGTAAAAGTGAAGCAGACATGACTTCTGCAGTGCCAGATGAAGGACCTGCAGAGCAACTTGTATGCAAGGATGCACTTGCTACTGCAGATGATGGTGTTTATGAGATGGAAACGCCAAGTAAGGGCAAACACACAGAAGAGGTCATGTCTGTGATCCACAAAGGGCCCAATGATGTGATAATGGATAATGCCGAGCCAAATGTGTTGGTGGAAGTGCCAGATGGAACAGCCATAAATGAAGTGATTGTAGTCACAGGTCCAAATGTTTTATGGGAGGATGGTCAGGAGTCAGGACAGTTGTTGGCAGAGGATCTCCTGCCAGTGGAGTTGGTGGATAGTGAAGCTGCCGTGGACAACCACTCCACTGGATGCAGTTCCTCTCCAGACACTGCCCTGCCGAACATGAGTGAAATGAAATATGACAAATGCATTGATATTTCTGACCGTGATGAAAAATGCAGCTCATTGTCAATTTGTAAGGGTTTGGTTACCATGGGTGACCACAAAAATAATGGTAGACCTGAAGATCTTGGTCAAGTTGATCTGGTTGTAGCAAACCCTGAAAATTGTAATGAGATAGGGAATGGTATGATTGACACAGAAGAGGTAAAAGATACAGCAGAATTAGGCCCCCTACAGGTTCAGGAGGGTATTTCTGGGGAAGATTTTCTGAGGTTTGAGAAATTTCTAAGGTCTGAGAAGGATCGTTATAAACAATGGTTGCAGGAAAATGGCCCAAAGCTCAGCAAGGTGTCGCATGACTTTAAAACCTTAAAGTCGCAAGACAGTCAGTATGTCCTTCAGAGGGAGACTAGGATGAGGCTGCAGTCATATGAGGATGTTAGTGATGAAACTGACAAAAATAAGCATGCAGTGTACATGAGGAAACAAGTGGCGCTAATTTTGGACAGTAAGAGGGTGCCCGTACTTGGAGTACAGAGAGGGACCATTGTCACCCTAATAAAAGAGCCCCCACTTATCATTAAACCAGTGTTTAAAAATGTGGTTCCTTCTAAATTAAGCAAAGAGAAAAGGGGTGGTCTAGTGGAAATTGAGGGAGCACTTTATAACCTTAATGGTACTGGATCCGTAAAATTCAGAAATCAACCTCATGTGCAAAAAGGTACCAAGATTGGTAAAAGGACTAGTGTAGGCCCAAGAGAAGTGGGAAAACATCGCTTTTGGAAGTGCACTCGTAAAAAAGCATGGGAGTGTCTTTGTAAAGCCCAAGTAGATGCAGCAAGGGGACATGGAGAAATTCACCTGATGGGACAAGATTTGGCCCATGTGGGTGGCAGCTTGCATGGTCATGCCAAAGTGAGGAGGTTGTACTGGTGTATATTGAAGGTTAAAGCTGATGTCAGCGAGTTTAAAGGTAGGATCAGGGAAAGCAGAGTTTCCCCCAAAAAAATGATTAAGCCCAGGGACCCAAGAAGAAGAAGGCTGAGGATGGGAAAATATAGGACCCTGTTAAGATCCAGGGTGGGACGTGCCTGGAAGCGCACCCGGAAAAAAGGTTGGGCCTACGTGGCTGACAGCCAGCACAGAGGTGTCCCAACCATGACGGGTGCTGGTGTTCCTCCCTCCGGATCGAAACAAAGGGGGGGGATATGTGGCAGAGCGAAGCTCTGTCCCTTTGAAATTGGAGGTAAAGGAGATCCAGAGTTTGCATATCTGCAGACTATAGAATTTAAATGGAGAAAACTGCTCTGTCAGTTTTCTCCAGGTTTTGCTAGTCCTGGATGGGATCTCAAACTGTGTCCAGGTCTTGACGATGGCAAGCAAGGTGTGTGCCCAGCTGCACACAGACCATATAATGAGGGGCTAATGAGTGGAGGAGGGTGGAGTGTGAGCAGCTTGCTGCTGCTGTATGAAGACAGACCTGTGGAGGGGTCATCCCTGTGTAAGGGGTATTCTTTGCCCAGAGACTGGGAAAGGAGGGACAGCCTTGAGAGTCGGGAAGACTAAGGAAGCCAGTGAGTCCAGGGGACTGGAAGGAATCAACTCTGTTGAGAGCAAGCAGAGGAACTGCTGACAAGAGAGAGCCAGGTGGCTTGGTATGTTTTTCATTTATGAATGCTGAATGAAGTTAAACCCCAGCGTGGGACTTCTGGATGGACTTTTGTGTTTTTTCCTTTTTCAATAAACGTGGGCTACCAGGCCCTTAACTCTATACGCCTGTCTGATGAGGACTCACTACATAAAAAAAATGCATCTTTTCACTTGAGTTAAACACCCCCATGTTACAATATATATATTTATGGTTGAAGCCCTATGGCCGACACGTATCTGAAGGGAAATAACTTAACCAATAAGATCTATAACATGAAAAGGGAGACCTGAAGTGTGCCTTGGTCTATGGCCGGTACGCCAGAAATAAGGGGGCATACCCTGATTAGAAATTAGTATTTGATGGGGGTGATGTTGTGAGAAATGCCCTTAAAAGGGGGAATGGGAGGGTGGGTATCGCGCACCGGAACCGACGAAGACCACAGGTGAGTGGGCCGGTTAAATACCCTCCCGGGCTCCTCCCATAAATTCAGGCCACCATGTTGGCCTTCCACTTATGGTTGAAGCCCTATGGCCGACACGTATCTGAAGGGAAATAACTTAACCAATAAGATCTATAACATGAAAAGGGAGACCTGAAGTGTGCCTTGGTCTATGGCCGGTACGCCAGAAATAAGGGGGCAAAAACTGAGGTAGGGTTTGAAGATATTTATTGCCTTTTAGTATTGACTACTGCGTGAGCTGGGCGAAGGCCCGTGACATTTCCGCCTGTGGGTCATGTATATACCGGGTGAAGCAGGCTGACTTCCATCTGCCGAGTCTCTGGATGATGTGGCCTGGGACCCCCTGCTGTGCGGCGGCTGAGGCGGCCCCGATCCGAAAAGAGTGACCGGAGTATTCGCTGGGGTTGAGGCGTAGGTTGCGGAGGAGAATTCTTACGTGTGTCATGAACTGACAGGTGCTTAGGGGTTTGACTGGAAAAGGCAGAAGGGGATCGGTGTCCCTTTGTTCTGGCAGGAGTGAGAGCAGGCGGTTGAGAACCGTCACTGGGCACCAGGCATTGCCGGTTCTGTATAGATGGATGTCCACCCCGTGGCCAGCTTGCTGAGTCTTGGAGACGTTGAGGTGGAGCACGAAGTGGTCTTGATGGCGAACTAGGTGGCGTCTGCACAGGGTTTGGCTGGTCGAGCTGTTACGGGTGAATTCGCTGGGACGTAGGAACCCATAGTAGGCCAGGTAGATGGCGGCTTGTATGACCTGGCTGAGGAGGACACTAAAGGGGGAACCAGCGAGTATGGCGGACATCTCGCGGAAGATGGCACCCGTGATGGGGCGACGTCTGGTTCTGTTTGCTGGTTGCTGCTTCTGGACGCCGCGTAGGACGGCTCGGACGGCGTGGGACGAGAAGACAGACGGTCTAGTAGGATCTTGAAGGGCCAAAAAGTGCTGTACGCCGGCCAGGTATAGGCGGATGGTGTTGTAGGATAGGTTTAGCTGTGTGTGACAATGTGAGACGAAGGCCAGAATGTGCCTGGTGTCTGTGGGTGTTGGCACGGCATTGGTGGTTAGGAACTTGTTAAAGGTGTCCCAGGCTGCGTGGTAGGCTTTGAGTGTGTTGTGAGACAGGGACTGGTTGATGAGCTGGGTGGCCCCACGTAGGTATCGGTCTAGTCTAGGGTCAGCTGAGACCAAGCGGGGATAGGCGCGGACACCCGATCGGCCTCTGGTATCTGTCGGAAGAAGGAGACGAAGTTAAAGCGTTACAGTGCGTCTGCTGCCACGTTGTATTTACCTGGGATGTGAGAGCAATGGACGTTGAACTGGAGCCGTAGCGACAGTTGGACCAGCCTGCGTAAGAAGGACATCACCTGGAGTGACTTGGACCTGCCTTTGTTGATGATGTCTGCCGTGGCCTGGTTGTCCGTTGTGAAGTTTACCGTCTGCCCGGTCCAGTTGTGACCCCAAAGTTTGGCCGCTGCCACGATTGGGTAGAGCTCGAAAAGGGGGGAAGTCCGGCTGAAACCTGGAATTGAGAGTATCTGCGGGGGCCAAGGGCCAGCAAACCAATGGAGGCCAAATATGGCCGCGAAGCCCGTGGAGGCCGCGGCATCTGTCGCCACCTGTGGTGAGAAGGGTGAGACGGCCGGGATAAACATGGATATTCCGTTCCACGAGGAAAGGAACTCTTCCCACATCGCTAGGTCCGCTATGGCCGCGGCGTCTAGTTTGAGGATCTGATCGGGGTCTTGAGCCTGTGACAGGTGGACTAAGTCGTGAAATGAAGGAACGACCTTGAGGGACGATCCGCATGGCAAAATTGAGCATGCCAAGTAGTGACTGGAGCTGTCGTCTTGTGCACCCTCTCATGCGGGTGAAGTCCTGAAGAACTGCCCTGATGCGGGTCAGCTTGTCGAGGGGTAGGCTGGCCTGCATGGAGCATGTGTCCAAGACAACTCCGAGGAAGGTGATGGAGTGTGCGGGTCCGTCGACCTTGTGCTCGGCTATGGGGACATTGATATTCTGGAAGACGACTCTCAATTTGTCGAGGTCTACTGGTGAAACGTTAGGCTGCTCTATCAGTAGGAAGTCATCCAGGTAGTGGATGACTTCTGTGCATTGGGCCTTGTGTAGGAGAATCCAGGTGAGGGACTGAGCGAACGTGTCGAAGAGCCAGGGGCTACTTTTGGAGCCGAACGTGAGCTTGGTGGCGAAGTAGTACCTGTCTCTCCACTTGATACCGTGCCAACACCAAAGAGACGGGTGAATCGGCAGAAGTTTGAAGGCGTCCGATATGTCGGCTTTGGACAGCCAGGCCCCTGTGCCTGCTTTGAGGATGGCCTGGATCGCCAAGTCGACGGAGGCGTATTTTAAGGAGAACTCCTCGGAGGGAATCAGGGAGTTGAGGCTGGGGACGTGGCAAGAATGAGGCGCAGACAGGTTGTACACCAAGCGAACTTTATTTGAAAATTTGCCCTTGACAAGCCCAATAGGGCTGACTCTCCAGGCGTTGAAGGGGGGTTGTGTGAAGGGACCAATGACGAAACCTCGCTCCAGCTCGGCTAGGAGTAGTTGGTCTATGGCCTGCTCGTCGGTGGCCGCTGATCTGAGATTCCTACACTCGTAAGTAGTGTGGGGCAGGGAGACAAGGCCGGTATGGAAGCCCGCCGTGAATCCTTGTATGAGGAACGTGGCTAGTGAGGGGATGGGGTGTGAGTCCAGATAGACTCCTAACCATAGGATGTTTATGCGGCTCAGTCACAGATTTTTTGGCTTGAGCTCGCATAAATTTTTTGGGTGCGCCCTGTGGCACGAGCCGTAGTTGTAATTATTGCAGATGGCCGCTCCTCCCATGGTCCGGACGGGGCGTCCGAGTTTGTCAACCTGGGGTTTCTGTGTCGGTGCTGGCGGGTTTTGTGCTGGAGCCGAGGTCGAGGGAAACTCGACCGAGTGGCGGACTGTTGCACTGGAGCACCAGGCGGCGGTGTGCGTGGAGGATTGGCAGACTGCGCACAATGGTGAGCGCAGACCGGCGAAATGGCGACAGAATAATTCTGTGTCCATTAGGCTCCAATCCATGGGCGACTGGAACTGCGCCATCCTGGCGGCTGCTTTTGCGGAAAAGGAGCGGTGGTAGTCATAGAATGAGAACCCGCCGTACTTGTAGCCCAAATCTACCACTGTGTGGAGATATAAATCCAGCTCTTCCCTTCTGCCGGGGGAAGCTGAGCATATGATGTCTCTAAGCATCCCAAATGTCAACGCAAATTCGGGGACGGACAACTTGCGGTTGAGTCTGGGGTCCTTAGCTTTGAGGACCACCGAGACATCTCCCCAGGTATAGGCCTTGTTTTCGGCTAGGTCGTGGACTGATATGAGAAGGGAGGCGAGGTTGACGTCCTTGCCATCCAGTATGTCCTTCTTAATGTTGGCTGGAACCAGGTGTGCTGGACAGACCAGGGGACATGTCCCTGCGGTACCTGTGGCGACTGTTGTTGGAGGCTGTATCGCGGCGGGGCCGGGGACGGCCGGGGCCGGGTGAGATTCCAGGAGAGTCACTCTGGCTTGGATGTCCGTGACTGTGTTCGCCAAGGACGACACCATGGTGTGGAGTTGTGTTATGGCCGCAGATATAGACTGGAGGGAGGCTTGCTGAGTGCTGGGCCCGACCATGGCAGGAGGAGGAAACAAGAGCCTGAAGAGCTCCGCCTTCCTGGCTGTGGCGGGGAATGGCACGCCCCTGCGTCTAAGTTCTGCCGTCAGTCTGGGGATGGTCCATCCCCTGAGGGACTGGTTGCTGTCGCTCATGGACACTGGGGAAGGTGACAAGGGGGCGGTGAGATCCTCGCTGCCCGCTTGCGACATGGTCCTCGGATGGGCTGTGCCCTGAGGCGATGTCTTGAGGCGTCTGAGGTCGTAAGAAGGTCGACCGGAGCTGTTTAAGGGGATGAGATAAGCCAAGACTGTTTCTTTCCTTGTGTAAACATACGTACCCAACTGCTGTGCTCTGGAAAGGACAAGTGTGCGCACGTACGTGGACGTGCGTACACGGTGAGTTTTTATATTTTACCTGGGGAAACACCGTCCAACCTGTGCAGGGTGGACCTACTGAACTTGGACTGACCTAGGGAAGGAAAAATAAAGAGAACTGGTGAGGTGTGCCTCGTGGGGTGTGTCCCCCGTCTGAGCATGTATACTACTACTTTTTTTTTTTTTTTTGGAGTGAAATGAGAAACGTTTGTGCCATGTCGTGGGCGCAAGGTGTCGTTTTATGAGTGTGACTGCTGAGTGCCAGTGGGCGAGAATGGAAATGAAAATGAGGCAAATTCGACTGGGGTACGTTGAGGCGAACTGATGCATGGTGGATGCCATCGGATTCGGATCAGGACGTTTTTGTGTGACAGCGAACTGATCGGCATGACAGGAGTATGAAACGGTCGAGCCGCGATGGCGACTGTAAAACGAACCAGACTTCTGGAGCATGTACTGAAATGAGGCCAACGGATGTTCAGGGCGCATCGGTCCGAACCGGCGCGCAGCGCGACTGGGTTCGAAGCGAGGTGCGGCCTGGCGGTGAGATAAATGAGGGGAACCATTGCCTGAGGTGCTGAACGGTCGGTCGGGTCTCACGACCGACGACGAGCAGACTCAGGGGTGGTTACTGAAATGGGGCCGACAAACCTGGGGTACGTTGGAGGCGAAGACCGATACGCAAAGGTGCGATCGGTTTCGAATCAAAACGTGACTCGTGAGGTGAAATGTTTTCCTCGTGACAGAGGCGCCGACCGGTGAGCCTAAAACTTTTTCGACTGACAGCGACCGTACTTCTGGAGCACGGAATGAAATGGGGCCTGGGGCACCTGGGCGCGCCGGTACGAATCGAGGCACCGGGGTGCGCCTAGATTTGAATCGGGACGTGATACGTGACAGTGAAATGATGCCATGACAGAGGTGTTTTTTCGACCGGTGAGTCGAGAAATTGCGGCTAAACGACCGCTCCCTGGGTCATGTATTGAAATGGGGTTCCACTGCTGGGACATACCGGGACGAATCGGATGTGGCTAGATTCGAACGGCGTGTCGGTGCAGGACCGTGAAATGGCGAAATGACTGAAATGTTTGAAATGGCTGAAATGTGACCGTATGAAATGATACTGCGACTGTTTCCGAATCAGGTGATGCGTAAGCGACCGGCTACTGTTGGCCTTCCACATATATATATACACACATGCACAGGCATATGTGTTTGAGCTTTGGGGTGCACACACTAATGAAATAGGCTGTGCACACCTATATGTCTACCGTAAATGTTATACAATCCTATGGTGTCCACTATGTAGTAGCGGAGACTATATTTATTAGACGTGTGCATTAGTTTTCGTCCGAATGCATTTTCGTCCAAATTTCAGGTATTTTCATTATCATCTTAACAAATGATAACGAAGAGAGTCCGAAAAATGAAAGATCCGACTTAAACAAATGCTTTATTTTCGTTTTTGTTGTGACGACAGTTCGATATAGATAAGAGATTTGACGCTGACAATAGTGATCTGTGTCCATCGAACATGTGGTCGAATGTGCCTAACCTTAACTCTATTAGTCCAAGATTATTCTACATAGAGAGAAAAGATTTGACATCGAGAGAAAAGATCGCTGCTGGAATTGGGTCGGGGAAGTAAAATAAAAATAATGATGATGATGAATGTTATTGACTGATTTTAACTAAAAAGGAGGAGCAGTAAAAAAGCTAGAACTAAGTACACACGTACAGCCAACTTACTTTCACTTATGATTGCTGGCAGAGAGAGACACACACTGAATAATTTCAGAAGACAGTCAATCTTATCTGGTCCGTTTGTCAAAGAACCTGAATTATTTAGCAATTAAGCATAAGCACAGCAGCAGAACAATAGTGAAGCAAGCTACAGTTCAACCTAACTTTTTCATAATAATCTGCTGCTATTGTGTTAGTGTTGTGAACTTGATAGTGATACTAGTGTTGCTAGTGTTGTGGGAGGGGGGAGATTTATTATTATAGATTCTATATTATAGATTGAGATTCTATATATACTCTATATACCCTATCTTGTTACCTGTCTGATCAGTGATCACTATCACCAGTCCATTTTCTGTTTGAACTATATACATTCAACATGAACGACAAAGATTTGACAAAGCATCGAAAAACATACAAACGTCGAATCTTTGGCTTATGGTGTCTGTCGAAAATGTTCTAAGAAGATTCAACGGAGCAGCTAAACTATACAGAGTCATACAGTTTAGCTGCTCCGTCGAATCTTCTTTGAACATTCAACAGACACCATAAGCCTTCAATAACAGATTCATCCTTAATTAATTTAAATTTTCGGACGAATGCAATTTTTAACGAAAAATCAAATAAATAAAAACGAATTTCAAGAGTAACTAAATACATTTATTTTTCGGGCGAAAACGAAATTCCGAAACAAAGTATTTCAGTGTGCACATCTAGGCATACCTCAGTTTTTTTAGGTACAAATAACATACCATTTTATATGTTACCCACTTAGATGTATCCCCATATTTGCCTTCAGTTGATGGGGGGGGGGGCACATCCACCACTGGTTGGTCGCTCTCTATGATCTACCCTGTTTGTAAGTAGTAGAATTATTTATCTTGTATAGATTATGTGAATATGTTTGTAAAATTGTTTTCAATTAAACTCTGTCTGTGTTTATTCCTGCACAGGGTATAGAACTGTAATTTAACCCGTCATACTCCTGAAGAAGCGTTACTAAACGTGAAACATGTTGAGCACAGTTCTGTTCTAGTGTGAGCCCACGCATCCCCCTACAATTACAGCCTTGTGTTTACTATCAGCGTTTTAGTGATGTCCTTTACTATATTTTGGGGGGTGGGTATACTTACATACTAGTCCAGGTTATTATGGATATGTTTAATTTTGGTTTTAATGATTTTTCTAATAAACTACTATATCTAAATATATTTTTGTTTCTTTATTGTTGATACAGTGCCCATAAAGTCCCATTTTCTGCGATTTGCGATTTTTCTTCTAATTGTTGGGGTGATCCACAGACCTTTGCTCTAAACCTGAATTTGGTGCACCTCTCTCTTCTGTTACTAGGTGGCCTTGCGCTTGTGGCATTAGAATGACAAGGGCATAGTAAATTTGGATTAGGAGTGGATAGGTTGTCTCAGCCAATTGGTATAAAAAAAGGAGATTAAGGTCTGGTGTGACCCCTCTGACACTTCCATTCCTAATAGTGCACAAAAAAACAAGATAAGTAGCCCCGGGACTTTAGATGAGGTGGGAGAGGGTTAGCCAATGTTCACAGCGAACACTGAGACAAAATCAATTTATTTGCTTCAAAATGTTCTGTAACGGAGCTGCAACAGCACGGCTGGGGCTCTGATTCACAACTTGACGATTGGATAGAGCAGTCACATCTCTAAGAACAAACTGACAACCATTGGATATTTTTCACTCCATTGAGGTACAACTTTTTTCATTTCTTGACACCTATTGGGTTTGTTACATTGTCTTTATACACATTTAATACTTACCGTATTTATCGGCGTATAACACGCACTTTTTTCCCCTTAAAATCAGGGGAAAATCGTGGGTGCGTGTTATACGCCGATCCCCGCTGATCTCCCGCTGATTTTTTGTGAGGGGAGCGAGCGGAGCCAATATACCGAAAGCCGCGTGTATTTTCGGCTAGTCTCGGCTCCTCTCGCAGTACCGCCCACCTCCACTGATTGCGAGAGGAGCCGAGCGCCAACAACATAAAGAAATCTGAGTTTGGCTATTTTCGGCTCCTCTCGCAGTCCCGCCCCTGACTGCGAGCAGAGCCGAGACTAGCCGAACTCGGATTTCTGTCTGTTGTCGGCGCTCGGCTCCTCTCGCAATTAGTGGAGGTGGGCGGGACTGCGAGAGGAGCCAGCCCGAGACTAGTCGAAAATACATGCGGCTTTCGATATGTCACGCGGCGCTCTTCCTCTCCAATCGGCATGGCTGCACTGGGCAAGGCTGCAAAGGCACTGGACAAGGCTGCGCTGGGCAAGTCTGCACTGGGTAAGGCTGCAAAGGCACTAGGCAAGGCTGCAAAGGCACTGGGCAAGGCTGCACTGGGCAAGGCTGCAAAGGCACTGGGCAAGGCCGCACTGGGCAAGGCTGCACTGGGTAAGGATGCAAAGGCACTGGGCAAGGCTGCACTGGGCAAGGATGCAAAGGCACTGGGCAAGGCTGCACTGGGCAAGGCTGCAAAGGCACTGGGCAAGGCTGCACTGGGCAAGGCTGCAAAGGCACTGGGCAAGGCTGCACTGGGCAAGGCTGCAATGATGGACAAGGCTGCAATGATGGACACTGGACAAGGCTGCAATGATGGACAAGGCTGCAATGATGGACACTGGACAAGGCTGCAATGATGTGCATTTAAAAGTTTTTTTCCTTAAACTTCCCTCCTAAAAGTTGTTTTCCTTAATATTCCCTCCTAAACTTGGGTGCATGTTATACGCCGGCACGTGTTATACGCCGATAAATACGGTATATAATTTCTATATTGCCCCGTAGTCTTTCTGCCCATACCAGCTTTATAACTATGTTGGTCTGCATTCATGCATTTACTATATTCCATATCTCAGATAGTCTTTCATACCAACATACTCTATCAAGCTTAATTCATTTATTAACATCTTTATGTATATATAAATTCAATTTTATACATTACGCTAATTTTTCAATTATGATGCTCTCTGATATATGTGCATCCTTGCAGATATTTTCTAGACATGATTTTAAGTGCTAAGTGGACACTGCAGTGAGAAATACCCCTATCCAGACTGTGCTGATCCTCCGGATGTTCCCCTGTTGTGGCTTTTATTTGTTCCGCCTCCTCAGCTCCTGAGCTGTATGCACTACACGGCCGCCATTTTAATATCCAGCGTTTGGCAATTTATCTCAGACCTTTGGTAAGTATGAGGTTTCTGTTTCAGACCTCTCTTGCCAATCACCCAGCCTGCCCCCATTTATCAACAACATATATTTATTGATCTGATCTTATCACTTACATTGCAGATACAACATTCATGCATCCGCCCCTGAAGAAGCGAGCAGGGTCTCACAAAATGCGTAGGGCTTTATTGATGCTTGTTTTATGCCGATACATGCTGGGTATTATTGATGTCTGCATTATGTTTACATATTTCCCTGTCTATATGTATGTACATTTTATTTTCTTATTGTGTATGTGTATTTACTGACCTAGCAACTTTGAAGTTTTATTGTTGCTCATTGATGTATAACATTTGTAATAAATCTTTATATATTTACTTTCATCTGTGTTGTGTACATTGGCTATTATGTCAGTTAACTCACAATCATTGTTGTTGCCGTTCCGTTACATAACATTTTGAAACAAATAAATAGATTTTGTCTCAGTGTTCGCTGTGAATATTGGCTAAACCTCTCTCACCTCATCCAAAGTTCCAGGGCTATTTATCTTGTTTTTTTGCAGCCAATTGGTATAAGTCTCTTTGGCTCCATGGCCTGCTGGGAGAGCCTATTTATTTGGGAAGAGTCAGGTGATCAGGGTTCTGTGCTACCCAGATGGCTGTCTGGGTGGACGTGTTTTGTATTGCTCCCGGTTACTAGGCCTGAAACCTGGTAGTACCTTGCTGCTGGGCCATCTGAGGCCTATCCAGGACTGTAAGAAGCAGTGCAGGGTTGGCACTTCAGGTCGGGAGCCTAACCAAGTTGCAGAGGTTCAGCTGGACGGGGAACCAAATGTTGCCAGAGGGGAAGGAGAAGCAGTTGCCATAAGGGTTGACCACTCCTGTTACCAGAGGCAAGTAAGGATCAAGACCAAAGGCAAAGGGAAAGCAGTTGTACATGAAAAATCACTCTTACATAATATTTGCATACAGGTAAGTTGTGATAAAAGCATAAATATAAATCATAAGTAAAATGAAGTAGATTCAAACTGTATATAAAATTATATAGAGGAACAGTAATCAAAATGAAGTAAATTCAAACTGTATATAAAATTATATAAAGGAACAGTAATGAAACTGAGTAAAATGTGAAAAAATACTGTGAAGGTGATCCTGTGACCAATAAAATTCAATAAAATTCAAAATAGTGAATAATAACAGTTTGTTAATATAGTGAATATATAAACATAAAACCATATGAAATAAATAAATGACAAGTGAGTATAAAGTGGAAAAGATCGCCAAACTGTATATATGTATTGATACAGTGGTATAGTCCAGTGGGTGACACAGTATATAGTCCTGTGAGTGACACAATATCTGTGCATAGCCGTAGATGGAAAAAGTGGTCTTTCTAGGTGCGGTGATGGTGATCCTGTCTGGTCGGCTTCAGCACTTATTGAAAAAGAGGCTTACCAGAAGTCACAGACTAAATGAGACATACGCCTCATAAGTCGTGACAGGCTTTGTGTGTGGAGGGTTACCAGGTCCCTATTCCACCGATGTATTCCTGGAAATATGCGCGTAAATGGGCAGGAGGGATGCGGTCGTCAAAATCTCCAATAACATTCGGTCATATTTGAGAAAAGAGAACTCGCATAGTGTGATACCGTAAAAAATACTTTTAATGAGGTAAAAACAGGTTAAAAACACTCACATTTTGGAAGTAATATTCAGGCTCATAGAATGGTGATAGGTGTCAGATAGTGCTGCTGCTGTAGTCCACCCGACGCGTTTCGTCCTCTGGGACTTCGTCTGGGGTGTGGACTACAAGCATCAGCAGTGCATTTATATAGGAGAGTGACCCCAATCTGTTTGTGAACTCGTGTGACCGGAAGTTGACCTCACTTCCGGTCCGGCTGCATTTCGCTCTTATATTAGCAGTAAAAGCTTATTGTGTGGATGGAAATATAATATAAGTAATGGGGATTAGCATTGTTATGTGCGTATATTTAAATTATTGTTGGATCGAGGAGAGACACAGTGAATACCGTCTCCTCGATCCGGTCCTATGGTTTCCGGCGGTGGAACGCAGCGCCGTGACGTCACTTCTGCCGGCCACTGGCTAAGCTTTGTCTTAGCCAGGCCTCATTGTGATAAGGGGGGGCGGGGCGGCCGCGCGCAATGACAGCGCGTCACGGCCACTCTATAACATACAGGGATAAGTTTTATGAGTAGATGAACACCCGCAAGTGCGCATGCACCGCTCGTAGCTCCATCGAACCGGACATATATTGCTGACACTGCTGGGCATTCATTCTAATAATTAGAAATTTGGATGGAAATACGGCTAAGCCTGAATAATTAAACAAAAGGAATAGGATGGATATATATGCGGAATGTTGCCTTTTTGAAACAGGTTTGGGAAGTGTGGGAACAAACGGAGAGAGGTCACTCGTTAGCCCCTTGACCCATGTCTAAACCTGTGCATACATATAAAGAATTGTCATATTCTGGTTTGTGTACATCCTATAAATTATCAAATATATGAGGAAATTAGGGAGTTTGTATGTATATATATATATATATATATATATATATATATATATATATATATAAATGGGGATATTAAATGGAGAGAACAAAACGGTTGAATATGCATTCAACGTGCTGGCTTAATTCGTGTGTATTTAAAATGTATAAAAACATATATATATGGACTTGTAAAAACATGGGTCACAAAATATGTAAAAATTACACATAAAAAATTTCCATAAAACCCCAATATATATAAAATATTAAATATAAAAATATATTGTACAAAAAACTCTGAAATAAATATATAAATTATAAAACCTCGCTTTTGTTATTAGGGGTTGTCTTTGCGTAAAACCAACTACATAACAAATGCATATAAAAGCGGGCTAATTTTTATATATAAAAGTAATTAATATAAAAATATTATAAATATTTGAGGGCAGCAGCAGTTATGAATAAAAAGAGTTATGATGGTTATAAATAAACATATGTCAAAAATCTGACAAAAATGTGAGGTTATAGAAGGTTAAAATGGCATGTAATAAAAAATGGCATGTAATAAAAAACTGAGGTGGGAATAATGGTTAAGCTTTATTGATGAAAGCGTTAATATCCCATTCCACGTTCATACCCAGCGGGGAGTGGGATTGTAACTGGTATATCCAGTATGTTTCCAATTTAGAAACCCCTCTAGTTTTGGCTGCACCCCTCCATGGTGCGATAAAATTATCAATTATTAAAAACTGGGTACCACGAGGATCTCGGTTATGATGCTGTCGATAGTGCCTCGGGACTGTATGTTTAATGCTGCCACTTTTGATCTTAGTGATATGTTACGTGACACGTGTTGTAAAAGATCGTATAGTGCGTCCTACATACTGTTTTGAGCACGGACATGTAATAAGATATACGACATGGGTAGTGGAGCAAGTACAGAAGTTTTTAATTGGGAATTTTTGCTTGGTAACTGAGGATTCGAATTCCTTAGTATTACGTCTACCACTTATGTTGAAATGACATACTGTGGATTTTTTGCAAGGGTAATAGCCTGTAAGGTTGTGGAAGAAAGAGGGCCTCACGGGTGGATTGATAATTGTTGGGGCGATCTGGCTATTAAGAGATGGTGCTCCCTTATAGATGACTTTTGCTCTATCAGGTATGAGGTTACCTAGAATTTTATCGTTCCTAAGGATACCCCAATGTCGTTCAAAAATAGATTTGATTTGCCTGTGCTGTATTGAATATGAAGTGAGAAAAGACCATCTAAAATTATCATTACTGGGTTGACTTGGTTTATCCGTAAGTAGTGTTGCCCAATCAATTTCTAAAACTTTATTCAGGTCTCCAACAATAATTTAAATATACGCACATAACAATGCTAATCCCCATTACTTATATTATATTTCCATCCACACAATAAGCTTTTACTGCTAATATAAGAGCGAAATGCCGCCGGACCGGAAGTGAGGTCAACTTCCGGTCACACGAGTTCACAAACAGATTGGGGTCACTCTCCCTATATAAATGCACTGCTGATGCTTGTAGTCCACACCGCAGATGAAGTCCCAGAGGATTAAACGCGTCGGGTGGACTACAGCAGCAGCACTATCTGACACCTATCACCATTGAGCCTGAATATTACTTCCAAAATGTGAGTGTTTTTAACCTGTTTTTACCTCATTAAAAGTATTTTTACGGTATCACACTATGCGAGTTCTCTTTTCTCAAATATGACCGAATGTTATTGGAGATTTTGACGACCGCATCCCTCCTGCCCATTTACGCGCATATTTCCAGGAATACGTCGGTGGAATAGGGACCTGGTAACCCTCCACACACAAAGCCTGTCACGACTTATGAGGCGTATGTCTCATTTAGTCTGTGACTTCTGGTAAGCCTCCTTTTCAATAAGTGCTGAAGCCGACCAGACAGGATCACCATCACCCCACCTAGAAAGACCACTTTTTCCATCTACGGCTATTCACAGATATTGTGTCACTCACAGGGCTATATACTGTGTCACCCACTGGACTATACCACTGTATCAATACATATACAGGGGGTCCCCTACTTACAAACATCCAACTTACAAACGACTCCTACTTACAAACGGAGGGAGACAACAGGAAGTGAGAGGAAATCCACCCCTAGGAAGGGAAATTCACTCCTGTAAGAGTTAATATGGGAAAAAGGTGTCTCCTCTGATGCTTTATCACCAGTCCATGTTTCCCTAACAACCCAAAATTTTCAAAATCCAATTGTCATTGGGACAGAAGGTGAGGTAAAATCTTCTGAACAGGGGCACAGACAGTAAAACAAATGTTACAGGGGTGATAACCCTTCTCTATGTTATCTAAAAAACTTAAAAATAGATTTTTTGGCTGGAGCTACACTTAAAATTTTTACCTGTTCCGACTTACAAACAGATTCAACTTAAGAACAAACCTACAGTCCCTATCTTGTTTGTAACCCGGGGACCCCCTGTATACAGTTTGGCGATCTTTTCCACTTTATACTCACTTGTTATTTATTTATTTCATATGGTTTTATGTTTATATATTCACTATATTAACAAACTGTTATTATTCACTATTTTGAATTTTATTGAATTTTATTGGTCACAGGATCACCTTCACAGTATTTTTTCACATTTTACTCAGTTTCATTACTGTTCCTTTATATAATTTTATATACAGTTTGAATTTACTTCATTTTAATTACTGTTCCTCTATATAATTTTATATACAGTTTGAATCTACTTCATTTTACTTATGATTTATATTTATGCTTTTATCACCTGTATGCAAATATTATGCAAGAGTGATTTTTCACGTACACCATCCTTTTGAGCGCAACATACAAATCTTTCCAACCCATTTTTCCGTTAGTCTATCGGCAATGTTTGCAGCTTCCCTATAAATCATCCATACTCAGTGCAATAATTTCCAACTTCCAAAGGGAAAGCAGTTGCCACCGCAGGACAACCACTCCTGTTATCAGAGCATGAAGTCTGAAGGAGTACCAGAGCAGCCTTTTTCACCAGCTGGGGATGGTGAAGAAGTGGGAAAGCTTCAGCAGATTCAAGTCAGGGACCCAACGGATATCGTGGGTGAAGCTTGAGGAGTATACAGCGGGTTAGCTATGGAAGAGCTCAGGGGATCCAGTGGCAGCTCGGATCTGGAAAGTCTAGTGAGAGACTGGGAGCTCAGTGAGAAGATCTACAGTGGGATACTGTGAAATGTGAGCGAACATCTACAACGGGATACTGTGAGTTATGTGTACAGATCTACATTAACTGTTGAGAGTTGAGTTGCTATAAGTAGGGATGGGCCCGGTGTTCGATTCAAACCCACGTTCGAATCGAGCACCGGCCGTTCGCCCGCTCGGCGAGCCCAGAACTATTTGGGCCGTTCGCATCACATTCATGTGACCCCTCATGCTTGGCCAATCACAGCGCCGGCAGCGAAGAGAGCAATAATTGGCTACAGGCAGGACGCCTGCAGCCAATTATAGCCCACACTGTATAAAAGGCCGCCGCGCCGTCGGCCTAGTGCACATGTGTTCCGGCTTTGATTGAGTGAATAGGCAGACTGCCGATTCATTGCTAAACCATTGCTGATTCATTGTGAATACTGATCATTTCTGCTGATTGCACTGCTGAGTGTGACATTATCTGCTGCTGGGGATTAGTCTGGTGTGTGCGTGCTGTTAGTACAGAATTGCAGTAGCACCCATTGCAGTGCTGTTAGTACAGCATTGCACCATAACCTTCTGTCCCAACCTTCTGTCCCATCCCAGGCAGGCAGGCAGGGATTTATAGGAGCTAGTGTGCGTGTGTCAGCACACAAAGGAGCTAGTGTGTGTGTGTCAGCACACATAGGAGCTAGTGTGTGTGTGTGTGTGTCAGCACACATAGGAGCTAGTGTGTGTGTGTCAGCACACATAGGAGCTAGTGTGTGTGTGTCAGCACACATAGGAGCTAGTGTTTGTGTGTGTCAGCACACATAGAAGCTAGTGTGGGTGTGTGTGTCAGCACACATAGGAGCTAGTGTGTGTGTGTCAGCACACATAGGAGCTAGTGTGTCAGCACACATAGGAGCTAGTGTGTGTGTGTCAACACACATAGGAGCTAGTGTGTCAGCACACATAGGAGCTAGTGTGTGTGTGTGTGTCAGAACACATAGGAGCTAGTGTGTGTGTGTCAGCACGCATAGGAGCTAGTGTGTGTGTGTCAGCACACATAGGAGCTAGTGTGTGTGTGTCAGCACACATAGGAGCTAGTGTGTGTGTGTCAGCACACATAGGAGCTAGTGTGTGTGTGTCAGCCCAGTTCTTGTCATTTAAGGCAGCCTCTATCTGCCATAAGGCCCTGTTGCTGTCATCTAAGGCATCCATCTGCAGGAGTTAGTGTGTGTGCTGTGTGACTCCAGCATAATATACACTACCCACTACAATGCCTGGAAGACCGCCAAGGAGAGGCAGACAGTCCCGAGGCAAGAACACAGGGCAAGCAGGCTCTGTTTCTAGAGACAACAGTGCTGGTCGTGGACATGGTCGTGCATCGCCATCAGCACGTGGCCATGGGACACGCTTGTCCTTGTTTTCGGCAGCTGGACATGTTGAGCCGCATCATGCCGAAGGCTTGGTAGAATGGATGACCAAGCCCTCCTCATCCTCCTCATCCTCTCTCACCCAGGCTCAGGGTACTGGCAGAGCAGCTGCCAACCGTACTCAATGGCATCATCAGGCACCACTTCCCTAGACCCACCATGTCCTCCTGAGGAGTCCCCCGAACTGTTTGAGCACAGTGTTTGGTACATGCTCCAGGAGGATGCCCAACGTTTTGAAGGCTCGGGTGATGATACCCAGCTTGAGGAAGGCAGTAGTGTGCGCGCAGAGAGAGGGGATGCTGAAGGACAGCAATCTGGCAGGCATGTTCCACCAGCTGCAGCTTACTGCCAGGTTTGCTCCAGTGGTGAAGAGGGAGGGGATGATGAGGTCACTGACTCCACGTGGGTGCCTAAAGGGAGAGAGGGGTAGGAGGAGGAGGAGGCGGCGGCGGCATATGTCCAACGAGGCAGGATGCCCTCCGGAGGCCAGCTAGAGGCCAGAACACCAACTGAATCACACCGCAGAGCTCCGCCTGTGCAGGGCGCTGCCTCTGCACGTTATCACAAAAGTTCTTTGGTGTGGGCCTTTTTTGAGACAAGTACATCAGATCGCACCACTGCTATTTGCAATATTTGTCTCAAGCGTATCTCGCCTGGCCAAAACATCAGCCGCTTGGGCACCACAAGCATGACCAGACATATGTCGACCTGCCATGCAGCTTGTTGGCAAGCGCACATTAAAGACCCACACCAAAGAACAAAGCGGACCTCTCCTTGCTCCTCATCAGCTGGGATCTCCAACCCCACTATATCTTCAGTCCTCTCTGATAGCTGCTCTGAGAGGACTGAAGGTGTAGAATTAGGTGTGTCACAACCAAGTACTTGCAGTACACCGACGTCCGATTCAACCAGGCAAATTTCCCTGCCCCAGCTGCTGGACCGTCGAAAGAAGTTTACTCCCAGCCATCCACATGCCCAGCGGTTGAATGCTAGCTTGGCTAAATTGCTAGCACTTCAACTGCTGCCTTTTCAGTTGGTAGACTCGGCCACCTTCTGTGAGTTTGTTCAATGTGCGGTTCCTCAGTGGCAGGTTCCCAAACGCCACTTTTTCTCACGGAAGGCGATTCTGGCTCTCTACCGGCATGTGGAAGGCAATGTCCATGCCTCGCTGGACAGGGCGGTCAGCGGTAAGGTGCATATTACCGCTGACTCATGGTCCAGCAGGCATGGACAGGGACGTTATCTGTCTTTCACGGCCCATTGGGTCACTCTATTGGCAGCTTGGAGGGATGCAGGACAAGGTGCAGTAGTGTCCACGCCTCCAAAATGCTACTACTGGTTGTGACACACCTCTCTCCTCCACCCCCTTCTCTTCTTCTACCTCCATGGCCTCTTCGAGTGCTCTGTCCTCGGAACCAGCGGTGCTCCGTAGGCGTACAAGGGGCTATGCGAGTACGCAGGCAAAAAGATGCCATGCCGTGCTTGTGCTGGTGTGTTTGGGGGACAGGAGCCACACTGGGGCAGAGGTTCTGGCAGCTCTGCAGGGGCAGGCCGAGAGGTGGTTGACGCCACGCCAGCTTAAGCCAGGAATGGTGGTGTCTGACAATGGCACCAACCTCCTCTCCGCCCTGCGACAGGGGCAGCTCACCCATGTGCCCTGTATGGCTCACGTCCTCAACCTGGTGGTGCAGCGGTTCTTGGGCAGGTACCCAGGCTTACAGGATGTCCTGAGGCAGGCCAGGAGTCTGTGTACATTTCCGCTGATCGTATAATGCCAGTGCTCGGCTGGCTGAGCTGCAAAAGGAGTTGAACCTGCCCAAGAACCGCCTAATATGTGACATGCCCACCAGGTGGAACTCAACGTTGGCCATGCTGCAGCGACTGCACATGCAGCAAAGGGCCATCAATGAGTACCTTTGCGACTACGGAACCAGAACAGGGTCAGGGGAGCTTGGATTTTTTCCCCACGCCAGTGGAGCATGATCAGGGATGCATGCACTGTCCTGTCACCATTTGAGGAGGCCACGAGGATGGTGAGCAGTGACAGTGCATGCATCAGTGACACTGTACCTCTTGTCCACCTGTTGGAGCATACGCTGCGTGGGATAATGGACAGGGCACTTGAGGCAGAATAGAGGCAGGAAGAGGAGGACTTCCTTGCCTCTCAAGGCCCCCTTTATCCAGACAGTGTTCCTTCTGTCCCACCCATCACACAGGAAGAGGATGAGGAGGAGGAGGATTGTGTGAGCATGGAGGTGGAGCCTGGTACTCAGCATCAGCAGCAGCAGTCTTTTAGGGATGATGTACAGTCCCAACAAACCAGTGGACTTGTATGTGGCTGGGAGGAGGTGGCTGGCGATCATGCCGTCCTCAGTGACCCAGAAGACTCCGGACCGAATGCCTCAGTTAACCTACGTTGCATGGCCTCCCTGATCCTGCAAAGCCTGCGGAAGGATCCTCGTATTCTTCAGATCAAGGAGAGGGACCATTACTGGCTGGTCACTCTCCTTGATCCACGGTACAAGAATAAGGTTGCGGACCTTATCTTGCCGTCACAGAGGGAGCAGAGGATGAGACATCTCAGGGAGGCCTTGCAGAAAGGTCTGTGCAACGCGTTCCCAGAAACTGGGAGGTAACAAACAAATGGTCCTGGACGACGAGTTGCTGAAGCTTCGGTCAGTAGCATAAGAAGCGGTGGGGAAGGTGGACGTCTGACCGATACGTTCAGACAATTTTTTTGAGCTACTGGCCTGTCCTGCATCCAGCGTTCTTTCCGAACGCACATTCAGTGCTACTGGAGGATTTGTCACCGATCACAGGGTGCTTCTGTCCACCGACTCAGTTGATAGACTGACCTTCATAAAGATGAATCAGTCTTGGATCACCACCAGCTACCAGGCACCTGAAGCGGATATAAGTGAATAATTTATAATGTCACATCCCTTCAAGACTGCCTATGCTGATGCTGAGTGACTGTCCTGTAATGTTCACTGACTATCCTCTTCCTCCTCCTCAATGATCCATTCCTTGATAGCTTGGAAGAACATTTTTGTTTCTGGGTGCCATCACACCAGTGCCTAAGGCACAATTTTTCAGCCCCTGTATAACAGGGGCGTGTAATTACTATTTTTTAAGCAATGCTTCGCAACAGGTCTGACTGCTGTGCTCCAAGTACAGTATCTGTGAGGGGTTGCAGTGTTGTGGCACCGTTGCCTAAGGCATAATTTTTCAGCCCCTGTTTAACAGGGACTTGTAATTACAATTTTTTAAGCAATGCTTCGCAACAGGTCTGACTGCTGTGCTCCAAGTACAGTATCTGTGACGGGTTGCAGTGTTGCAGCACCAGCACCAGTGCCTAAGGCACAATTTTTCAGTCCCTGTTTAACAGGGCTGTGTAATTACAAATCTTGATCTAATAGTTCACAGCAGGGCCCATTCCTGCGCCCACCAAGAGTAACTGTAAGGGCTTACAGTCTTGTGGCAACATCGTCCACCACCACCACCACCAAAGGCCCAATTTTTTCTGCCCTGTTCAACAGGTGCATGCAATTACAAATCTTGATCTAATAATTCACAGCAGGGCCCATTCCTGCGCCCACCAAGAGTAACTGTGAGGGCTTACAGTCTTGTGGCAACACCGTCCACCACCACCAAAGGCCCAATTTTTCTGCCCTGTTCAACAGGTGCATGCAATTACAAATCTTGATCTAATAATTCACAGCAGGGCCCATTCCTGCGCCCACCAAGAGTAACTGTCAGGGCTTACAGTCTTGTGGCAACACCGTCCACCACCACCACCACCACCACCACCAAAGGCCCAATTATTCTGCCCTGTTCAACAGGTGCATGCAATTACAAATCTTGATCTAATAATTCACAGCAGGGCCAATTCCTGTGCCCACCAAGAGTAATGCCCCATACACACGCTCGGATTATCCGAGGACCAGTTCCGTCGGATCCTGTCCGTCGTACTTTGTCCGATGTTGGTGTTGCGTACACACGGTCGGACAACGTTGTCGGAATTTCCGGTCTGCAAGAACGTCGTGACGTAAGTCGTCTTCCACCAGACTAGAAAAGGGAAGTTCAGCACCACGTCCTGCACCTGTTGGGCTCCTTCTGCTGATCCCGTGTTTATCGCAAGTTAGTTGAAGTTTGGGGACTTACGATTCGCGCTTCTCAGTTTTGTCACTCAGATCGTTACTGCTCTTCAGTTTGTGCTTGTCGTGCGTATCTGTTTATTAGTGCGTGTAGTCAGTTCGCATTTGTTGGTCATTGTGGCCTATATCTTGATATAGGACGCTTTGATTTTCACTGCTTATTGTCTGCTCGTTTCTGGTATTCATTTCGTTCTTTCAGGCCTTGCTGTTTATCGGTGCTTTCTGTTTGTCCGTTCTGACCAGCCGACCTTTTGTGAGCGATGTTTCCCGTACGTACTCGTCGCCGAGTTCGTGCTGTACGCGGAATTGGTGTCGGGCTTTTAGCTTTGAGCCAAGACCCGTCCATGAACAGAGTGACGAGGAGTATGTGGACCAAGAATTGGTTGCTTTAGCGTGATCAGTTCTCGCACATGACTTTGCTTCGTGAGATCCGGGAGAATATTCCTGATGATTTCAGGAACTTTCTCTGGATGACGGACCCCGTTTTTCACCGTCTTTTGGCTTTGCTGACCCCTTTTATCAGCCGGCAGGATACCTGCATGAGACAAGCCATCACTCCGGAGCAGAGGCTTGTGGCTACGTTGAGGTACTTGGCAACAGGGAGAAGCCTTCAGGATTTGAAGTTCTCCTCAGGTATCTCTCCCCAGGCCCTGGGAATCATTATTCCAGAGACCTGTTCTGCCATCATCCAGGTCCTGCAGGAGGACTATATTAAGGTAACATTTCTACTTTACTAATACCTTCTATGTATTAGCTCTGTTGCTAATGTCTTGTATTTTTGACCTCCTTCCCTAATTACCATGATTGCAATATGCTCCAATATGCTGTGCCCCTTTTCTCCTTCATGCATTTTTGCCTTCACTTACTTCCCCAGCATTCTCTTCTGCCCCAATAGACACCTATGGCCTAGTCACTTAAGCAATGTATTTTGTCTGCTGCATAGTATTGTTTTCCCCCAAACACCCCCTAAAACATGCACAAATGTTTGCTGTGTGTTTTACTTCATGCAAAGCCCCATTTTTGCAAAAAAATTTTAGGGGGGGGGATTTGGAATGTTCTTTTATCTTTCCTGCGGGCTGCCAATAGTGTTAAGTAAGGAGGGTCTGGCCAAACTAGCACACATTATTGAGCCATTTGGCAATCAATGAAGTGCAGAGGGTTACCTGTCCAACCCCCCCCCCAATCCCCTAGTTATTGTCAATGGCCCATCAGAAGTGGGGGGATTGATGGGGGGTGAGTAAACTACTAGGGGGACCCTCTACTTTTCGGTGCAAATACTTTCCATCTTAAAATGTAAAAGTCTGATCTTGTTCCAAGATGTTTAGTGTCTAATCTGCTTGCAATGTTTATGTGCAAAGTGACTAATTTTTTTTTCTTGTTTCACTCCACAGTTCCCTTCCACGCCACAGGAATGGCAGACTGTGGCCTCCCACTTTGGCAGCCGTTGGGACTTTCCGAACTGCGGAGGTGCAATTGATGGGAAACAGTGCAAAAGTGCCCTGGAAAATACACTTGCAGTGCAAACTGGAATTGCCTTTAGTAAATTACACCCACTGCCCCCCAAATCCTTTACATACATAATGCTTTTGTTTTTTTCAATAATGAAGCCACACATTTAGTAATTTAAAAAAGCAACACATTCACAAGTGCGTTTTCAAACTTCTTGGCAAAACTGACAAGATCTTGGTTCTTTCCAACATTGTTTACAAACATTCCGCATTTGTTTAAACCAAGCATGGAGCAAAACAGAACATAGGAACTTGCAAAGTTCAACTTTCTAAAGTGAAGACAAGATCAGACATGACTATATGTTCAAAGTGTGTTTGATCTTGCCTTCATCACATGGGGGGTCACCCCTGGAAACTGTAAATTTAGAACTTGCACACAATTTGGGTCTGAAAATGGACATTAGATGGTAAAACACATGCCTAGAATGTTCAAAAGTGCCATTTCCCATCATGGGGATCAATAGACGTTTTTTGGGGGTGCAACCCCTTCACCACACCCACTTTAGTAGTTACTAAAGTGGTTGCACCCCCAAAAAAACGTTGTCATTCATCCACCATGATGGGAGCTAGCACATGTGGACACAATGTGTGCATGTTCCAAATTTCACACAGTTCTTAAGTTGCAAATGTGGTCAGAAACAGCCACAAATGTGTGTTAATTACTTGGTGCGTTTTCAGATTTTTCCTAAAACATCAATGATGTTCTTCAATTTTTGTTGAACATCATTGATGTTTTGCTTTATGTCATCTAGATCTCGATTGCAGACCATTATCTCCCCGATGAGGACGTGGGCACTTTCTGTGGTAAAGTGCGATTCTTCTTCCACAACATCCACGTCACCTAAAAACAACCAAAAAAACAAAAAATGTCTCTTGGAAATGAGGCAGGCATACATTGATTAGCTTACCAGTAGCTGTGTTCTCCCACACTCACCTGTTGTGGTGACAAGTTCTCCAATTTCTATGATCTCTCCTTCCTCCTCCTCTGCTTCTGGTCTTTCCCCTTCTTTGTGAGGTGTGTGTTTTGTGGTTTCCTCAGACGTCCCGAGTTTTCGCTCCCCTATGAGAATGTACAAAAGGAAGATTTAGCACCACAATCTATTGAGGGCAGAAATAGGAAATGTCAAACATTGCTTGAAAGTGAGGGACAATATTTTTGGTTGGCCAGTTACAAATGACAACAACATGAATGTAGTCACTTTGTAAAGGTGCTAAACTTACTAGCTTTTTGGTAGAAGTTTGTCTGATGGAGACCCCCCTCTAGTATCCACTGGAGCACATGTGTGGAAAAGCATAAGAAAAAGGTGGTTTGGGTGTCCCAGCACTAGTGCTCTAGAGTCCAGATGGGTAAACAGCTACTGGGTGACCTCTCCTTTACATTGAATAAATTGGCTTTACATTCTTGATGACATCTCTAGTGAGAACAAACTTCCTTTCACTAAAAAATTCCCCAAACCTCGTATTATAAGTGGCCGAACGATCGAGGTTGAGTACGATCGAATGGACACACACCCGAACATGACAGTGGCAGAAAGATCGAGGTTGAGTACGATCGAATGCACAGACGAACATGAAAGTGGCCATTTTCTAATGTACAACTTTGCAAAAATACAAACACATGGAGCAGTATGCAAGCAAAAAATCAAACACAAAACACAACTACTTACTTTTTTGAAGAACTCGCTTGATCTTTCTGTACTGATCGGGCTCCCTCAGTTTCAGGTCTGACCAGCGTTTCCTCAGTTGCTCCTTGGATCGTTGTACCCAAAATGATTGTACAGCCTCCTCACAACTTTATACATGATCTTGGCCTTGCGGACATTGGGGTTGAGGTAAGGCCCATACTTCCCATCATAGTCGCTCCTCTTTAATATGTCCACCATCTCCAACATTTCTCCAAATGACATATTGGAGGCCTTGAATTTCAGGCTCCGGGATCGGGATGTTTCTGCCTCCGGCCTTTCCTCGTCCTCCTCCTCGTTGGTGTAATATTTGGGGCGCACCTGCTGTGTCCCCGCCATGTGCTCTCCCCACTGCGCCGTAAAGAGAAGGGGTGGGGAATAGCCGAGAAAGATCGTCAGGGGCGGGCGGAGTTTGACGCATGCGCACTGTATATAAAACGTCACACGCCTGTGTCGTAGCCACGATCTGTGAGACGAGGGGAGAGAAAGCTCACACACGAGACGATCGCTAGAACGAAGGTACAATTTGAACTTGGTACATAACTAGCCTAGACTGATTAGACCTTGAGGCTTCTTTATGGAGAAGATTAGGAGAGTTTAGCCTGACATTATTTATAGTGTTTTGTGTGGTGTTGTGTCTTGCAGAGATTATGGAGGGCTTCAACCATGTGAGTTTTCTCCCCCTCTTCATTGATAAGTATAGGGAAATGCCCCTATTATGGCAGGCTAAACACAGAGATTACAGCAACAAACCAAAGAGGTACGCAGCCATGAAGAAACTTGTGGCATTTGTAAAGCCAACGCTCCCCACGGCAACCGTGGAGAAGTTAAGACTAAAAATTGGCAGCCTGAGGAGTACCTATTTCAGGGAGCGCACTAAGGTCCTGAAGTCCCAAGCATCTGGAGCTGCAGCAGATCAGGTCTATGTCCCCACGCTCTGGTACTATGAGAGGCTCCACTTTCTCAAAGACCAGGCTAATGTCAGGAAGTCACTCTCGACTCTTCCTTGCACGCGTCCTTCCATGCACGCCACCCCTGATGAGGCTTCCGAGGAGCAACCTGGGCCTTCCAGTCTGGAAGAGGTGGAGGAGCCCAGCTTGTGGCAGGTATAGTAGTTTTGTAACCATTTTTGGGAATAATGAATGATGTTCACTTAATTCAGGATCCCCAATTGCTTAGTTCCTAAAGTGTTTGACATATCAACAGACAGTAGTGTTGGAGACATTTGGGGCCAGAATCTAAACTGCAGGGCTGAGAATTGTATGGTTTTCTATTTGTAAACATTTTGCAACAGTCACTAGATGAAAATTGTGTGTGTTTGATGAACACATAACTAAAACTATGTCCCTTTTTCATACACAGGAAGACCTCAGCCAGGAGGTGGCTGTGGAATGTGGCAGTCAGGAGGAGGCAGGGGTTAGTGGCAGCCAAGAGGTGGGTAGTGGCAGCCAAGAGGGGGGTAGGCGTAAGAGCCTGACTGTCTCTCAAGTCCCTCCCCTCCGCCTTCCCTACAAAAGGGCGAGAAGGGTGGGGGAGGTGGGAGAGTCAGCGCTCCAGCTGATCAGAGATGCTTCAGCCTCCCTACATGCCACACCCACCTACGAGGAGGCCTTTGGCTCCTTGGTTGCCACAAAAATGAAGGTTATGGAGGTGGGGCAACGCAGCATGTGTGAGGGGGTCATCCTCAAGGTCCTAAATAAGGGTATGGCTGGGGGGATGACCCTACTCACACATGTTTGCGATAGGGACCATGCTCCGCCTCCTCCTCCTCCTCCTCCTTCTGCCACCCCACCAGCACCACAGCCACAGCGTGCAAGGAAGCGTACAAGGAAGACCTGAGAGTGACGACCTGGATTCAGTCTGGTCTGAGAGAAGATGGAGCCTCTCGTAGGACCAGGGCCTGGGGACCTAGATGGCATCTGCTGCAGTTCCGGATGTTTTGGACTTCAGGACCAGATAGCACTCCCTTATTATTTAGATAGGTACTCCTCAGGCCCCCAATTTTAGAAGCTTCAAAAATGATGGTTGCCGTGGGGGTCCAAGGCTTTGCTAATTCCCCAAGTTTCACCATGGCTGCGTTCCTCTTTGGTCTGTTGCTGAGACCTAAATAAAGGTTTTTTTTGATTTGAAATAATCATTGCCTATGTGTTTTACTTTTCTACAATGACAGTTTATTTGTGAGTAGGCAGGTACATTTCACTAATCATAAAGTCCAATTAACAAGGGGCACCAACAACCAACAAACTCCTAGTAAATTTAAGCAACAAATAGAAATGTTAATAATGTTGTTTTGCTAAGTTGAGACACACAACCCCCCTCAAAAATCTAAATAAATTATCCTGAAAATATGTATTCCAAACAAAATAAAAAAATGAGAAATCATCCAAAAAATATAACAAAGATTCTTTTACGATCTGAGGAAAAATAAACATCTAGTCTAGAAATCATGAAAACGAATAAAGAAATAAGTTTGTGAGAAGTGCGGGTGAATAGGAGCAGCTAAAACTTGTCATTCTTCTTGCATTGTAAAGAAAAAGACATTTTAACATTGCAGCGTGACGAATGTGCTGTGTCGATTAGGAACGGTAGTTTTACCTGACCGAGCGCTTCCGTCACAGAATTTCTTCTGAGCATGCGTAGCACTTTGTCCGTCGGACTACGCTACACACTATCGGATTTGGTGTGATCGGACTTTGTTGTCCAAAAATCTATCCAGCAGGAGATAGGACTTGGTCCGTCGGACAATCCTATGGAAACTGTCCGATGGTGCCTACACATGGTCGGAATTTCCGACAACATTGTCCGATAGGACAGAATCCATCGGAAAATCCGATCGTGTGTATGGGGCTTTACTGTGAGGGCTTACAGTGTTGTGGCTACACCAACATCTAATGGGGCAAATTTCTGCAGAGTATATACGGCAGGCCCCTACTTTCAAACATCCAACTTACAAATGACTCCTACTTGCAAAAAAGAAGGAGAAAACAGGAAGTGAGAGGAAATCTACCCCTAGGAAGGGAAATTCTATCCTGTTACATTTAATTTGGGGAAAAGGTATGTCCTCTCTACTGATGCTTTATCACCAATCCTTGTTTCAATTAAAACCCCACTTTTCCAAAAACATTTGTCATTGGGACGGAAAGTGAGGTGAAATGTTCTGAACAGATGTGCAAAGACAGCAAATGTTACAGGGGTGATAACCCCTCCCTATGTTCTCCAAAAAGCTTAAAAATAGATTTTTTTTGGATGGAGCTACACTTCATAATGTACCTGTTCAGATTCTACTTAAGAACAAACCTACAGTCCCTGTCTTGTTTGCACCACCTATATACTGCTGTTCAGAGTATATAGGGTTGTAGGTATAGGGTATTATTTTGGGTGCGGGGTCCCCCTTAATATCCATACAAGACCCAATGGGGCTGGGGTGGGGGGGGGGGGGTGATGGGGTAGCCATGCCATTTTTCTCAAGGATTTTCAGCCATATGGCGGCCAGGACAAAACATGACATTAAAGCCGCAAGTGGTTTTAAATGGCTTCTTGTTTTCCTTTACAAATGTCATTTTGTGCAGGGACAGTTCTAAACACGGGAAACACATGCCATTTCACAGGCATACTTTAGACACCCCCCAGGTACCATATTTAAAGGAATATTTCACTTTTTTTTCACTTTAGGCATCATTAAAATGACTGCTCCTGAAAAAACGTTAGTTTTTAAAAGTATTTTTTGCATTGATATATGTCCCCTGGGGCAGGACCCGGGTCCCCAAACCTGTTTTATGACATTAACATGCATATTGGCCGTTATAATTATCACTTTTGATTTTGAACGTTCGCGTCCATTGTAACGAATAGGGTTCAAAAATTCGCACAAACTTTCGGTCCGTTCGAAGGTTCTGGTGCGAACCAAACCCGGGGGTGTTCGGCTCATCCCTAGCTATAAGAGACAGCAGTTCTACAAAATACAGTGTTCTGCATCCAGCTTAAAGGCCCTTTACCTGTATAGCTGTCTGCCTATTACTATTTTTGGTCTGCGGAGTCTGCCATTTGCTTTTGCATTTACCTAAGGGTGTCCTGGCCCTAATCCTCTCTCCCCAGTTCTTGTTAAGAGACAATAAAATCCCTTTTGCTGCATTCAAAAAGTGACTGGTGCCCATGTTTCCAACTTGCATTACACCCACAATGCCCAGGCAAATAATTTCTGCGAACACCGTTAAAGCCTATGGGACACGAATGTGAAAAATACAAATGCTCATTTTAAAGGCTCATATGCAAGTTATTGCCATAAAAAGTGTTTGGGGACCCGGGTCCTGCCCCAGGGGACATGTATCAATGCAATTTTTTTTTTTTTTTAAATGGCCGTTTAAGGAGCATGATATTAATAATGCTTAAAGAGAGATTGCACCAAAAAAAAATATTAAAAGCCAGCAGCTACAGATACTGCAGCTGCTGACTTTTAATAAATGGACACTTACAGGGTCCAGCGATGTCGGCAGCCGAAGCCGAGAAATCGCTCGGTTCTCGACTAATTCTCGTTGAGGGAATCAGGAAGCGTGTCGGCTTCACTTCCTGGTTCCCTACTGCGCATGCGCGAGTCCCGCAGCGCAATGGGGATGCTCTGCGCTGTCTCTGGGACCCGTGTGTGTCCCAGCAGACAACGCGGCGGGACGGGAAGTGGCGTAGACTCTCGTGGGAGTCTATGCCCGGAAGTGGGTGCAAATACCTGTCTTAGACAGGTATATGCACCCCCCCTCCCCCCTGAAAGGTGCCAAATATGACACCAGAGGGGGGGAGGGTTCCGATGAGTGGAAGTTCCACTTTAGGGTGGAACTCTGCTTTAAAGTGAAATATTCCTTTAACCACTTAACAACTGGCCCATAGTCGAATGACGGCTACAGTGCGGATGCTTAACTCTGGGAGGGCATACAGTGACATCCTCCCAGAATCCCGCTCTCGCGTCCCCCCTGGGGTGCACACTTGAGAACATCCGTGAGGACCCTGTGGATCATGGTAAACGGCCGCTCATCGCAGCCGTTTACCAGGTGATCGCTCCGTCAAATGACGGAGTGATCACATTTCATGACGCCAGTTCCTCTCTCCTCTCTCTGTACCGATCGGTACAGTGTGAGTTGAGAGGGGGAGAGATCAGTGGCAGCAGCGCCATGGGCGGGATCTGTAGTGCCCACAGCGCTGCTCTGCAGTCACCACCGATCCATCCATTCATGCTCAGCCATCCCTCCATACCCTGCAATACCCAGAAATACTCTGCAATACCCACCAATACTCTGCAATACTCTGCAATACCCACCAATACTCTGCAATACCCAGAAATACTCTGCAATATCCAGCAATACAAAGCAATACACAGCAATACCCTGAAATACTCTGCAATACCCAGCAATACTCTGCCATACCCTTCCTATACCCAGCAATACCCAGCAATACTCTGCAATACCCAGCAATACTCTGCCATACCCTGCAATACTCTGCAATAACCTGCGATATTCTGAGATGCCCTGCCATACCCTGCGATACCATGCAATACCCTGTGATACTATGCAATACCCTGCAATACTCAGCAATACTCTGCGATACCATGCAATACTCTGCGATACCATGAAATACCCTGCAATACCATGCCATACTCTGCGATACCCTGCGATACCATGCAATACCCTGTGATACCCTGCAATACCATGCAATTCCCTGTGATACCCTGTGATACCCTGCGATACACTGCAATACCCTGCAATACCATGCAATACCCTGCAATACTCTGCGAATACTCTACGATACTCTGAAATACCCTGCAATACTCAGCCATACTTGGCGATACCCAGCCGTACCCAGCCATGCTCAGCCATACTCGCTCATACTCAGCCTCTGTATGTGGCCAGGCTGTGGAAGTCTCACACATGTGGTATCGCCGTACTCAAGAGGAGTAGGAGAATCTATTTTGGGGTGTCATTTTTGGTATGTACATGCTATGTGTTAGAAATATTGTATAAATGGACAACTTTGGGTGAAAAATAAAAATAAAAATGCGTTTTAACTACTTCCCGCCCGCCGGCCGTCATATGACATCCTTGAATTTGTGCGGGGATATCTAAATGGTGGGTGCAGCTACAGGCATCATTCAGATATCATCAGCTTTTTCAGCCAGCGATTACCTACACCATAAGAATGATCATATCGGATGTTACGCTGCTTGATCATTCTTACGGGAGGCGAGAGGGGACGTCCCCCCCTCCCGCGCCCTCCGGTGCCGGCTTATATTCGGGACGGCCTATACTCGAGTATATACGGTATATTGCCGGGATCCGAAAATACATTACAGCCGCAAGCAGTTTTAAATGAAATTTGTTCCTTTAGAAATGTAATTTTGCTGCGGTACTGTTACAAACACAAGATGCGCTACTTTACAGGCATACTAAGGACACCCCCAGGCATGATATTTAACCACTTGACCACTGGGCACTTAAACACCCTTAATAACCAGACCAATTTTCAGCTTTCGGTGCTCTCACATTTTTTGAATAAAAAAATAAGACAACAGTAAAATTAGCCCAATTTTTTTTTTGTATTGTGAAAGATAATGTTACGCCGAGTTAATTGATACCCAACATGTCCTGCTTCAAAATTGCGCCCGCTGGTGGAATGCCGTCAAACTTTTACCCTCAAAAATCTCCATAAGCGACATTTAAAAAATTCTACAGGTTGCATTTTTGGATTTACAGAGGAGGTCTATGGCTATAATTATTGTTATTGTGCTTGCTCTACCGATCACGGCGATACCTCACATGTGTGGTTTGACTACCGTTTTCATACTACTCCTTCCATACTACTACTTTTCATGCTACTCACGTATGCGTTCGCTTCTGCGCGCGAGCTCGTCGGGACGGGGTGTTTTAAATTATTTTTTTTTTGTTTTTCTTATTTATTTTACTTGAAATTATTATTTTTTACACTGTTTAAAAAAAAAAATGGATCACTTTTATTCCTATTGCAAGGAATGTAAACATCCCTTGTAATAGAAAAAAAGCATGACAGGTCCTCTTAAATATGAGATCTGGGGTCAAAAAGTCCTCAGATCTCATATATGGACTTAAATGCAAAAAAAAAAAAAAAAAAATGTAATTTAAAAAAATGACATTTGAAAATTGTGCCTTTAAGACGTATGGGCGGAAGGCGGAAGTGACGTTTTGATGACGCTTCCGCCCTTCTATGGTATAGAGACGAGTGGGGGCCATCTTAGCCTCACTCGTCTCCATACCCACCCGATCGCAGGACCCGATCGCCTCCGCCGCTGCCGACGGCTCCGGTAAGCGACGGAAGGCGTGGGAGAGCGGCGGGAGGGGTGGGGGCACCTCTCCCGCCACCGATAACGGTGATCTCGCGGCGAACCTGCCGCAGAGACCACCATTATCATAAACAGAACCGCCTCATGTAAAGAGCGATACCTCGGTTGTGGCAGCAGCTGCTGCCGTTACCGAGACTTCCCTCTTCAAAGTGCCGACGTAAATGTACATGAGGCGGTCGGTAAGTGGTTAAAAATCCCCATAGGCGACGCTTTAATATTTTTTACTGGTTACATATTTTGAGTTACAGAGGAGGAATTATTGTTCTCGCTTTAACGTTTGCAGCGATACCTCACATATATGGTCTGATCACCGTTTTCATATGTGGGCAGGACTTACGTATGCGTTCGCTTCTGCATGCGAGCACACGGGGACAGGGGAGCTTAAAATTTTTTTTTTTTAATTATTGTTCGTTTTACTTTATTTATTTTAGTTTGACACTTTTTTCCCAAAAATAATTTTTTGATCACTTTTACCCCCCCTCCCCCCTGAAAGGTGCCAAATATGACACCAGAGGGGGGGAGGGTTCTGATGAGTGGAAGTTCCACTTTAGGGTGGAACTCTGCTTTAAAGTGAAATATTCCTTTAACCACTTAACAACTGGCCCATAGTCGAATGACGGCTACAGTGAGGATGCTTAACTCTGGGAGGGCGTACAGTGACGTCCTCCCAGAATCCCGCTCTCGCGTCCCCCCTGGGGTGCACACTTGAGAACATCCGTGAGGACCCTGTGGATCATGGTAAACGGCCGCTCATCGCAGCCGTTTACCAGGTGATCGCTCCGTCAAATGACGGAGTGATCACATTTCATGACGCCAGTTCCTCTCTCCTCTCTCTTTACCGATCGGTACAGTGTGAGTTGAGAGGGGGAGAGATCAGTGGCAGCAGCGCTATGGGCGGGATCTGTAGTGCCCACAGCGCTGCTCTGCAGTCACCACCGATCCATCCATTCATGCTCAGCCATCCCTCCATACCCTGCAATACCCAGCAATACTCTGCAATACCCAGGAAAACACAGCAATACTCTGAAATACCCAACAATACTCTGCAATACCCAGAAATACTCTGCAATACCCAGCAGTACCCTGCAATATCCAGCAATACACAGCAATACCCTGCAATACTCTGCCATACCCTGCCATACCCTGCAATACCCTGCGATACTCTGCAATAACCTGCAATATTCTGAGATGCCCTGCCATACCCTGCAATACCATGCAATACCCTGTGATACCATGCAATACCCTGCAATACTCAGCAATACCTTGCGATACCATTCAATACTCTGCGATACCATGCAATACCCTGCGATACCATGAAATACCCTGCAATACCATGCCATACTGTCAAGGACTTACCAGGCGTTTCCGGGCCTTCCGTGCGCACACAGGTGCGCGGCGCGCGCGCGTGCACGTTAGCGTGCGTGTGCGCGTTAGCGCACGCGTGCATGTGCGCATGCGCGGGAGCGCAATTGGCGCCAAAACGGGCTTTAAAAGCCCAGCAGTGACACTCAGCCAGTGCTGTGTTGTCTTAAAGCTTCCTGCTTTGTCAGCCATCTGAAAACCTGATCTGAACCTTGAACCTGTGATCTCCCGTTACCGACCCGGCTCTGTTTGGACTACTCTGCCTTCTCCTATCCGACCCGGCCTGCCTGACCTTGTTTGCATCTGCTTTTGGTTACCGACTCCTGCCTGCCTACCGACTCTGCCATTGCCTGCTCCTGTCATCTGATTGATCTGCTGTTGCCAACCGGACTGTTTGACCTTGCTCTGCTGATTCCCACTTGTTTGATCCGCCTGCTGCCTGGTTCTTTTGTATCCTGCTTCAACCATCTACAGCTGCAGTCTTACATCCTGCCATCCGCATACGGGCACTACTGGAGGACCTCCCTGTTGGTTGCAACACCTTCCTCTACACCAGGCACTCCTACCCCACTGTGCTCACGTGACCACTGTCCCCATCTCCAGTGGCACGCGAACCAGCGCTGTATGAGAGGTCTCCTCCTACAAGTCAGGCTCTACGTCCAGGTATGTAACACATACTCTGCAATACCCTGCGATACCATGCAATACCCTGTGATACCCTGCAATACCATGCAATTCCCTGTGATACCCTGCAATACCATGCAATTCCCTGTGATACCCTGTGATACCCTGCGATACCCTGCGATACACTGCAATACCCTGCAATACCATGCGATACTCTGCAATACCCTGCAATACCATGCAATGCCCTGCAATACTCTGCGAATACTCTGCGATACCCTGCTATACCCTGTAATACCCTGCAATACTCAGTCATATTTGGCGATACCCAGCCGTACCCAGCCATGCTCAGCCATACTCGCACATACTCAGCCTCTGTATGTGGCCAGGCTGTGGAAGTCTCACACATGTGGTATCGCCGTACTCAAGAGGAGTAGGAGAATCTATTTTGGGGTGTCATTTTTGGTATGTACATGCTATGTGTTAGAAATATTGTATAAATGGACAACTTTGGGTGAAAAATAAAAATAAAAATGCGTTTTAACTACTTCCCGCCCACCGGCCGTCATATGACATCCTTGAATTTGTGCGGGATATCTAAATGGTGGGTGCAGCTACAGGCATCATTCAGATATCATCAGCTTTTTCAGCCAGCGATTCCCTACACCATAAGAATGATCATATCGGATGTTACGCTGCTTGATCATTCTTACGGGAGGGGAGAGGGGACGTCCCCCCTCCCGCCGCCCTCCGGTGCTTCTAACGACTCACCGCTACGATCGAAGCCAGGATCGTTTATTTTTATTTTTTATTTCAGGCTTTCCAGCTTAGAGGTGAGATGTGGGGTCTTATTGACCCCATATCTCACTGTAAAGAGGACCTGTCATGCCATATTCCTATTACAAAGGATGTTTATATTCCTTGTAATAGGAATAAAAGTGATCAAAAAATTATTTTTGGGAAAAAAGTGTCAAACTAAAATAAATAAAGTAAAATGAACAATAATTTAAAAAAAAAAATTTTAAGCTCCCCTGTCCCCGTGTGCTCGCATGCAGAAGCGAGCGCATACGTAAGTCCTGCCCACATATGAATGATCAGACCATACATGTGAGGTATCGCTGCAAACGTTAAAGCGAGAACAATAATTCCTCCTCTGTAACTCAAAATATGTAACCAGTAAAAAATATTAAAGCGTCACCTATGGGGATTTTTAACCACTTACCGACCGCCTCATGTACATTTACGTCGGCACTTTGAAGAGGGAAGTCTCGGTAACGGCAGCAGCTGCTGCCACAACCGAGGTATCGCTCTTTACATGAGGCGGTTCTGTTTATGATAATGGTGGTCTCTGCGGCAGGTGCCCCCACCCCTCCCGCCGCTCTCCCGCGCCTTCCGTCGCTTACCGGAGCCGTCGGCAGAGGCGGAGGCGATCGGGTCCTGCGATCGGGTGGGTATGGAGACGAGTGAGGCTAAGATGGCCCCCCACTCGTCTCTATACCATAGAAGGGCGGAAGCGTCATCAAAACGTCACTTCCGCCTTCCGCCCATACGTCTTAAAGGCACAATTTTCAAATGTCATTTTTTTAAATTTTTTTTTTTTTTTTTGCATTTAAGTCCATATATGAGATCTGAGGACTTTTTGACCCCAGATCTCATATTTAAAAGGACCTGTCATGCTTTTTTTCTATTACAAGGGATGTTCACATTCCTTGCAATAGGAATAAAAGTGATCCATTTTTTTTTTAAAACAGTGTAAAAAATAATAATTTCAAGTAAAATAAATAAGAAAAACAAAAAAAATAAAATTAAAACGCCCCGTCCCGACGAGCTCGCGCGCAAAGGCGAACGCATACGTGAGTAGCATGAAAAGTAGTAGTATGGAAGGAGTAGTATGAAAACGGTAGTCAAACCACACATGTGAGGTATCGCCGTGATCGGTAGAGCAAGCACAATAACAATAATTATAGCCATAGACCTCCTCTGTAACTCCAAAAATGCAACCTGTAGAATTTTTTAAATGTCGCTTATGGAGATTTTTGAGGGTAAAAGTTTGACGGCATTCCACCAGCGGGCGCAATTTTGAAGCAGGACATGTTGGGTATCAATTAACTAGGTGTAACATTATCTTTCACAATATAAAAAAATTGGTCTGGTTATTAAGGGTGTTTAAGTGCCCAGTGGTCAAGTGGTTAAATATCATGCCTGGGGGTGTCCTTAGTATGCCTGTAAAGTAGCGCATCTTGTGTTTGTAACAGTACCGCAGCAAAATTACATTTCTAAAGGAACAAATTTCATTTAAAACTGCTTGCGGCTGTAATGTATTTTCGGATCCCGGCAATATACCGTATATACTCGAGTATAGGCCGTCCCGAATATAAGCCGAGGCCCCTGATTTACCACAAAAAACTGAGAAAAGTTATTGACCCGTGTATAAGCCGAGGGGGGGAAATGGAGCAGCTACTGTAAGTGGAAAAGAGTGTCAGCAAATGCCCATCTGCATGTCCCCTGTGCCCTCCGTGTCCCCAGTGCAGCCTACCTGTGCCGATCGATCTGTCTCCCGCCGATCTGTGTCAGATCGCTGGCTGTCGCTGGCTGTCAGGTGTCCGCTGTCCCGTGTCCCGTGTCCGCTGTCCGCTGTCCGGTTTCCCCCCCATTGCTGATCCTGGCGATCAGCGTACACGCTGAGGCGCCAGGCGCCGCCGCCATTACATGTTTGAAAGCCGCGCCTCCTCCTCGTCCGTGATAGGAGGAACACTCGGTTTTCCCAGCAGTCAGTGTGCAGTGTTCCGCCTATCATGACAGGACATCCGTGATAGGCGGAACACTGTACTGCTGGGAAAATTAGTGTCCGCCTGTCACGGACGGGCGGGAGGAGGCGGCGCGGCTTTTGAACACTGCCGTCTGTCTACATGACAAGCTGTTCATGTAGGCAGACGGCACTGACTGCCTACTGCCTACACTGACTTTCAGCCCTAAAAAAAGGGCTGAAAATCTCGGCTTATACTCGAGTATATACAGTAGATAAAAATACCAAAAAAAAATGGTGTGGATGTCCCCACCAAAATCCATACCAGGCCCTTCAGGTCTGTGTACACCACCAGAAGTGTAGTAGAAACTGTACACCACAGAATGCACTGTAGATATAGGCTACACTGGATGCACAGTATATATATATATATATATATATATATATATATATATTATATATATATATATATATATATATATAGCAAAGTTCTGCGATGTGAGATGCACTAAACGGTCACTTGGAAAAGGTGTGCCAGCAATCTAGTCCTTCCCAGGGACTACAATATAGAACAAAAGCCAGGGATTGCTGCACAACCGGTGAAGATTTATTTGAAAAAAGTTACATTACATCAGGTATATTCAGGTGACATTTCGGGCTAACAATGATATTGCCCTTCTTCATGACCACACACCTACAACTGGTGGTATAACAAAGTCTATATATAAGAAATAGCTAACAAGTGCTACCAATCAATTAATTACAATCAGCTGGAATCATTACGTATAACCAACACCAGTGATGTAACAAACGCGATTAAAGTAAACGGCGTTACGTAACGCCGTTACTTTAGAGGGTAACGAGTAAACTGATTACTCTTCCCCTCGCGGTAACGCCGTTCCCATTACTGGGGCGGCGTTACCGCAATTACCGGCGTTACCGCAATTACTCGCCGCGATCCGCGGAGCCGTCCGCGGCCTCCGCCTTAGGGAAGGCCGCGGCTCCGGCCTAGCTCCGGAGCGGCAGCCATCTTGGTGCACCCGTCGGCCGTTTACAATGTGATTGCTTCGTCAAATGACGGAGCGATCACTTGTAAACAAACCGGCGTCAAGATGACGCCGCTTCCTCTCTCCTCTCTGTGTACAGATCTGTATAGTGGAGGGGAGAGATCGGATGCCAGCACATACCCTGCCAATACTCTGCAATACCCAGCCAATACCCTGCCAATACTCTGATAATACTCTGACAATACTCTGCAATACCCTGCCAATACCCAGCCAATACTCTGCCAATACTCTGCCAATACTCTGCAATACCCTGCCAATACTCTGCAACACCCTGCAATACCCAGCCAATACCCTGCCAATACTCTGACAATACTCTGACAATACTCTGACAATACTCTGACAATACTCTGACAATACTCTGCAACACCCTGCAATACCCAGCCAATACCCAGCCAATACCCTGCCAATACCCTGCCAATACTCTGCAATACCCTGCCAATACTCTGCAATACCCTGCCAATACTCTGCAATACCCTGCCAATACTCTGCAACACCCTGCCAATACTCTGCAACACCCTGCCAATACTCTGCAACACCCTGCCATACCCAGCCATACTCTGCAATACCCGTAATACCCAGCCATACTCTGCAATACTCTGCCATACCCAGCCATACTCTGCCATACTCTGCAATACCCCGTAATACCCAGCCATACTCTGCAATACTCTGCAATACTCGGTAATACCCAGCCAATACTCTGCAATACCCAGCCAATACTCTGCAATACTCTGCCAATACTCTGCAACACCCTGCCAATACTCTGCAACACCCTGCCAATACTCTGCAACACCCTGCCAATACTCTGCAACACCCTGCCAATACTCTGCAACACCCTGCCAATACTCTGCAACACCCTGCCAATACTCTGCAACACCCTGCCAATACTCTGCAATACCCCATAATACCCAGCCATACTCTGCAATACTCTGCCATACCCAGCCATACTCTGCCATACTCTCTAATACTCTGTAATACCCAGCCAATACTCTGCAATACCCAGCCAATACTTTGCAATACCCAGCCAATACTCTGCAACACCCTGCCAATACTCTGCAACACCCTGCCAATACCCTGCAACACCCTACCAATACTCTGCAACACCCTGCCAATACTCTGCAACACCCTGCCAATACTCTGCAACACCCTGCCAATACTCTGCAACACCCTGCCAATACTCTGCAGCACCCTGCCAATACTCCGCAACACCCTGCCAATACTCCGCAACACCCTGCTAATACTCTGAACTACCCTGCAATACACTGCCAATACTCTGCAACACCCTGCCAATACTCTGCAACACCATGCCAATACTCTGCAACACCCTGCCAATACTCTGCAACACCCTGCCAATACTCTGCAACACCCTGCCAATACTCTGCAACACCCTGCCAATACTCTGCCATACCCAGCCATACTCTGCCATACTCTGCAATACTTGGTAATACCCAGCCATACTCTGCAATACTCTGTAATACCCAGCCATACTCTGCAATACACGGTAATACACAGCCATACTCGGCGATACCCAGCCGTACCCAGCCATGCTCAGCCGTACCCAGCCATGCTCAGCCAATATTACAGTTGGGGAGATGACGTGGATATTACAGTGGGGGAGATTGTGGATATTACAGTGGGGGCTTTATGGTGGTTGAATTTTCACAGGTTTTTTCAAATTTAATTATTATTTGCTGATCCGAAAAATGATCCGATCCGTGACTCTGATCCAAGCAACAATCCGATCCGTGAGTTTGGGGGGGACAGATGTACAGAGGGGGATCAGATATATATGTGTGTGGGGGGGGAGGACAGACGTGTAGTGTGGTACAGAGGGGGAACAGATATACGTGTGTGTGGGGGGACAGATGTGTAGTGGGGTACAGAGGGGAAACAGATATATGTGTTGGGGGGGAACAGACGTGCAGGGGGTGCAGAGGGGAAATAGAAGTGCAGGGGGGAACGCGCCCCTTGCTTACAGTAATACTAGACCCGCCCCTAAGAATATAAAAAAAAAAAATCACAGTTACTTTTCTGAGTAACTAATTACTTTTCCAATGTAGTAACTGAGTTACTAACTCAATTACTTTTTTGTGAGAAGTAATTTGTAACGTAACTAATTACGTTTTTAAAGTAAGATGACCAACACCGATCAACACACTCTATCTCATTACTTCAGCATTTAATCTGTACAAATTGGGAACGACTAACTAATTCGAAAGAAATTATTATAGCAGATATAACGAATGAATTTGAATGAATGCGAATGAATTCGAATTATTCCAATGACAAAGTGTAATTTTTGCAGAAAAAAAAGCTATTTAAAATCACTCGCGGCTAAAATCACAGTCATTCATTGATAAAAAAAAAAAAAAAGCGTAGGGGTCCCCCCAAATTCAATAACCAGGCCCTTCAGGTTCTGGTATGGATATTAAGGGGGACCCCAGCCAAAAAAAAAAAATGGCGTGGGGTCCCCCTCAAAATCCATACCAGACCCTTTATCCGAGCACGCAACCTGGCCCCAAATCATGCAGCAGTCTCTTCTGCTTTTTGATGTCTCTGTTAGCAGGGTTTCCCAGGGCCATCCACCTAGCCCTGCCCCAGAAGTGGAAGAGATTGTGTGCACCAATGCCCAACCACTTATGTTTAATGATGAGTACATGGGAGGACCATCGCAACACGTCTCGGATGATGACGAAACACAGGTGCCAACTGCTGCTGCTTCTGCCATTGTGCAGACCGACAAGGAGGGCAGGGGTGAATTTTGGGTGGAAGATGATGTGGAGGACGATGAGGTCCTTGACCCCACATGGAATCAACGTCATGCAGGTGACCAGTGTAGTTCAGAGGAAGAGGTGGTGGTCGCACAGAGCCACCAGCACAGCAGAAGAGGGAGCAGGGTGCAAAAGCGGAGCGTCCATCCCCTAGACAGTACGTCTGCTACTGCCCAACGCAGCAAGGGACCGAGCACACCAAAGCCAGGTGCAAGGAGTTCCCTAGCATGGCAGTTCTTCAGACAATGTCCTGATGACAAGACACGAGTGGTTTGCACGCTGTGCAATCAGAGCTTGAAGCGAGGCATAAACGTTCTCAACCTGAGCACAACCTGCATGACCAGGCATCTAAGTGCAAAGCACGAGATGCAGTGGAGTAGAGACCTCAAAAACCAAGAAAGGTCTCTGGCTCCTCCTGCTTCCTCTTCTGCTGCAGTCTCAGCCTCTTCATCCACCTCTGTAGTGACAGTGACACCTGCCAACCCACAAACAGAGGATCTGCCAGCAACACTACCACCTGGGTCACCAACCATCTCCACAATGTCCCATGGAAGCGTTCAGCTTTCTATTTCCCAAACACTGGAGCGGAAGAGGAAGTACCCCCCTAGCCACCCGCGATCCCTGGCCCTGAATGCCAGCATTTCAAAATTCCTCACCTTTGAAATGCTGTCATTCCGTCTGGTGGAGACGCAGAGTATTAATAGGCTGATGTCATTGGCTGTCCCACAGTACGTCGTGCCCAGCCGCCACTACTTTTCCAGACGAGCTATCCCTTCCCTGCACAACCAAGTGGGGGAGAAAATCAGGTGTGCGTGTGCGATAATTGGCGAAATCTCGTAGCAGCTCTGGGCCTTGCCGGTTTGACGCACATCCCTTGCCTGGCGCATGTGCTGAACTTGGTGGTCCAGAGGTTCCTTAAGAATTACCCCGATATGCCAGAGCTGCTGCAGAAAGTGCGGGCCGTCTGTGCGCACTTTCGGCGTTCTCACCCTGCTGCTGCTCGCCTGTCAGCGCTGCAGCGTAACTTCGGCCTTCCCGCTCACCGTCTCATATGTGACGTGCCCACAAGGTGGAACTCCACCTTGCACATGCTTGCCAGACTGTGCGAGCAGCAGCAGGCGATAGTGGAGTTTCAGCTGCAGCACGCACGCGTGAGTCGCTCTGCGGAACAGCACCACTTCACCGCCAATAACTGGGCCTCCATGCAAGACCTGTGTGCCTTGTTGCGCTGTTTCGAGTACTCCACCAACATGGCCAGTGCCGATGACGCCGTTCTCAGCATTACTATCCCAGTTCTATGCCTCCTTGAAAAAACTCTTCAGGCGATGATTGAAGAGGATGTGGCACAGGATGAGGAGGAGGAGGAGGAGGAAGAGGGTTCATTTCCAAGGCTTTCAGGGCAGTCATTTACAAGTGGCTACGAGGGTGGGTTCCTGCACCAACAAGCGCTAGGTACACAATTGTCTGGCAGCAAGGGCACAGTTCTGGAGAATGACGAGGTGGAGGATGAGGAGGAGATGGAGGAGGAGGAACCATGTTCACAGCAGGGTGGCACCCAGACTAGCTCATGTTCATCACTGGTGCGTGGCTGGGGGGATACAGAGGACACAGACGATACACCTCCCACAGAGGACAGCTTTTCCTTGCCTCTGGGCAGCCTGGCACACATGACCGATTACATGCTGCAGTGTCTCCGCAACGACCGCCGAGTTGCCCACATTTTAACTGGTGCTGATTATTGGGTGGCCACCCTGCTGGATCCCCGTTACAAGGACAACGTGCCGTCCTTAATTACCTCACTGGAGCGTGATCGTAAGATGCGCGAGTACAAGCGCATGCTGGTAGACGCGCTGCTGGTGGCATTCCCACTTGGAAGCGGGGGTACGGTGGAAGCACAAGGCGAAGGCAGAGGAGGAGGAAGAGGTCGCCAACGCAGCCGGGGCACCGCCAGCACCTCGGAAGGCAGGGTTAGCATAGCCGGAATGTGGAAAAGCTTTGTCAGCATGCCACAACAACCAGCACCACCAGCTGAGATGGAACGTCTTAGCAGGAGGCAGCATTTCACCAACATGGTGGAGCAGTATGTGTGCACACGCCTACACATACTGCATGACGGGTCTGCCCCCTTCAACTTCTGGGTCTCCAAATTGGGCACATGGCCTGAGCTTGCCCTTTACGCTTCGGAGGTGCTGACCTGCCCTGCCGCCAGTTTATTATCTGAACGTGTATTTAGCACGGCAAGGGGCGTTATCACAGACAAGTGCAGCCGCCTGTCCAGAGCCAATGTGGACAAGCTCACGTTCATTAAAATGAACCAGGCATGGATCCCACAGGACTTGGCCATACCTTGTGCAGAATAGACACATATACCAGTGTTCTGACGAAAACTGTCTTGCTATCGGATAGTGTCCGGCCATTTACTGCGCAGGTGCAGTGCTTGCGCAGTACGGAGGACAAGGAGATTCACGAAATCTCCAAAGATGAACGTCGCCTGCGCAGTGAGTGCAGGTTCAAGCCCGACCATCCAAGTGGACATACGGTAGCACATAGTAACAGGGCCCCTCACGGGCTCGCTTGGCTAGGCTTCAACCTTGGATGATGTGGCTTGAACCTGGAGTCACCGCGCATCGTCTTCGAAGAGTTTCAAAATCCCCTTGTCCTACGTACTGAGCAAGCGCAGTACAGGGCGGACACTATGCGACGGGGGACAGAATTCAACACATCATTCACCACTAGCCTTACCCAGCCATTGTTGTATTTTTGAACCAGTGTTGGCTACCTCGTCCTCCTCCACCGCCGCTTCCACCTACACCGCCACATCCACCGCCACCTCAACCTCCTATTCCATTTGAATTTCGTCCTTCTAGGTCAAGATTATAATTTTTTCATTTTTTTTAATTTCCAAGTATTCCCACTATCTTATCCATTAAATTGAATATTTTTTTCCAGAAAGTGCGTATTCTGGGGTATTCCCACCATATGTGCGGCATCGTGCCTTTGAGTTTCTGAGGTTCTTAATGACTTCCTGGCAAAAAGGAACAATCCCCCACGTTGGGGTTTTTAGGCAGCGTACAATGAAAAAGTCAGAGTTGATATGTAAAAGAGTTTTAAAGTTTATTTAATAAAAACATGGGACAATTAGATTAGAACATGAGCTCCAGTGGGAAAAATTATATATATATATATATAAAAGAATTGCCTTAATGACTTCCTGTACCTCTTCTGCTGAGAAGGGGGCCTCCAGCATTTTTTTTTTTTTATGTTATTTTAAGTTATTTCCCTATCCACATTTGTTTGCAGATCACTTGCCATGCTCTTAACAACATTTTGTTGCCATTTGCAGCCCTCTAGCCCTTTCCATGACCTTTTAACAGCCATTTTAGTGTTCAAAAGTCCGGGTCCCCATTGACTTCAATGGGGTTCGGAGTTCGGGGTCAAGTTCTGGTCAAGTTCAGTCCCGAACCCGGACTTTTTTCCGAAGTTCGGCCGAACCCGCCGAACCAGAACATCCAGGTGTCCGCTCAACTCTATCAATGACTTCAATGAATGACTGTTCTCTGTGTTACGGATCCGACAATTCATTTGCCGGAAATAGCCGCGAGTGATTTTAAATAGCTTTTTTTTTCCTGCAAAAATTACATTGTGCAGGAACAGTTCTCTATATTAGATATACTGAATCTCGAATCATTTGAATCATTCGTTATATCCGCTATTATAATTTCTTTCATATTAGTTGAAATTAGATATTTGTGGTAGTAGTTGGATTCGAATTGTTCTCTGTGTTACGGGAACCGGCAATTAGCCGCGAGTGATTTTAAATAGCTTTTTTTTCCTGCAAAAATGACACATTGTACAAAGACAGTTCTAAGCACGGGAAACTTGCCCCCCCTTCATAGGCATACTATAGAGTATATAGTATATATATGTATAGTTGCCTATGAAGGCGCATGTTTCCCGTGCTTAGAACTGTCTCTGTACAAGGTGCCATTTTTGCAGGGAAAAAAAGCTATTTAACCACTTCACTACCGCTGTATAGTCATATGACGCCCACAAGGTGGATCTACCATCCTGGGTGGGCGTCATATGACGTCCTCGGATTCCCGGCCGCCTGGGGGGCGCGCGCGCGCCCGCGGCATCGCTCGGGACCCGGTGCGAGTGCCCGGCGGCCGCGATGTCCGCCGGGCACCCGCAATTGCCCGTTAAAACAACGGGACCAGGCGGGACCGTGGAGCTGTGTGTGTAAACACACAGCTCCACGTCCTGTCAGCGGGGAGGAGACCGATCATGTGATCCCAGTACGGAGGAACACATGATCGGTCTCCTCCCCTTGAGTCCCCTCCCCCTACAGTTAGAATCACTTCTATTAGGGAACACATTAACCCCTCCAGCGCCCTCTAGTGTTAACCCCTTCCCTGCCAGTCACATTTACACAGTAATCATTGCAATTTTATAACGATCGCTGTGTAAATGTGAATGGTTCCAAAAATGTGTCAAAAGTGTCCGAAGTGTCCGCCGCAATGTCGCAGTCACGAAAAAAAAAAAAAAATCGCAGATCGCCGCCATTACTAGTAAAAAAAAAAAAAAAAAAAAAAAATTCAATAAATCTATCCCCTATTTTGTAGACGCTATAACTTTTGCGCAAACCGATCAATATACGCTTATTGCGATTTTTTTTACCAAAAATATGTAGAAGAATACTTATCGGCCTAAACTGAGGAAAAAAAATTGTTTTTTTTAAAAAAAAATGGGATATTTATTATAGCAAAAAGTAAAAAATATTGTGTTTTTTTTTTCAAAATTGTCGCTCTTCTTTTGTTTATAGCGCAAAAAATAAAAACCGCAGGGGCGATCAAATACCACCAAAAGAAAGCTCTATTTGTGGGAAAAAAAGGACGTCAATTTTGTTTGGGTGTAACGTCGCACGACCGCGCAATTGTTAGTTAAAGCGACGCAGTGCCGAATCGCAAAAAGTGCTCTGGTAAGGAAGGGTGTTTAAAAGCCCTGTATTGAAGTGGTTAAAATCACTCGCGGCTAATTCCCGGCTCCCGTAACACAGAGAACAATTTGAATCCAACTACTACCAAATATCTAATTTCAACTAATATGAAAGAAATTATAATAGCGGATATAACGAATGCTTTGAATGATTCGAGTGCATTTGAGATTCAGTATATCTAATATAGAGAACTGTTCCTGCACAGTGTCATTTTTGCAGGAAAAAAAAGCTATTTAAAATCACTCGCGGGTATTGCCGGCAAATGAATTGTCGGATCCGTAACACAGAGAACAGTCATTCATTGAAGTCATTGATAAAAAAAAAAGCGTAGGGGTCCCCCCAAATTCAATAACCAGGCCTTCAGGTCTGGTATGGATATTAAGGGGGACCCCAGCCAAAAAAAAATAAAAATGGCGTGGGGTCCCCCCTAAATATCCATACCAGACCCTTCAGGTCTGGGATGGATTTTAAGGGGAACCCCGGCCAAAAAAAATGGCGTGGGGTCCCCCTCAAAATCCATACCGGACCCTTATCCGAGCACGCAACCTGGCAGGCCGCAAGAAAAGAGGGGGGACGAGAGCGCCCCCCCTCCCGCCTGAACCGTACCAGGCCACATGTCCTCAACATTGGGATGGTGCTTTGGGGGTCTAAGACCCCCAAAGCACCTTGTCCCCATGTTGATGAGAACAAGGGCCTCATCCCCACAACCCTGTCTGGTGGTTGTGGGGGTCTGCAGGCGGGGGGCTTATCGGAATCTGGAAGCCCCCTTTAACAAGGGGACCCCCAGATCCTGCCCCCCGTGTGAAATGGTAAGGGGGTACAAAGGTACCCCTACCATTTCACAAAAAAATGTCAAAAATTGTAAAAATGACAGGAGACGGTCTTTGACAATTCCTTTATTAAAGTCTTCTTTCTTCTTCCTTCTTCCTTTCTTCATCCTTCGGTTTCTTCATCTTCTCCTTCCGGCATCTTCTTCCATCTTCTTCTTCCTCCGATCCGCTTCTTCTTCCTCCGGTCTTCTCGTCCTTCTCGTCCGGCATCGTCGTTGGCGTCTGTTCTCGGGCCGCTCCTCGCAATGGGAGGCTCCCGCTGTGTGAGGCTTCGCTCCGTCTGACAGGTCTTTTATAACGGAGGGCACCTGGTAACCCCGCCCCCTCTGACGCATGGGGACTTCCCTATGGCTTTCCCCATGACGTCAGAGGGGGGGGCGGGGTCACCAGGTGCCCTCCGTTATAAAAGACTTTTCAGACGGTGCGAAGCCTCACACAATGGGAGCCTCCCATTGGGCGGAGCGGCCCAAAAGAGACGCAGACGCCGGACGAGAAGATCGGAGCAAGAAGAAGCGGATCGGAGGAAGAAGAAGATGGAAGGAGATGGAAGAAGAAGATGCCGGAAGGAGAAGATGAAGAAACCGAAGGATGAAGAAAGGAAGACCAGAAGAAAGAAGATTTTAATAAAGGAATTGTCAAAGACCGTCTCCTGTCATTTTTTAAAATTTTTGACACTTTTTTGGTGAAATGGTAGGGGTACTTTTGTACCCCCTTACCATTTCACACAGGGGGGGCGGGATCTGGGGGCCCCCTTGTTAAAGGGGGCTTCCGGATTCCGATAAGCTCCCGCCCGCAGACCCCCACAACCACCGGCCAGGGTTGTGGGCATGAGGCCCTTGTCCCCATCAACATGGGGACATGGTGCTTTGGGGGGGACCCCAAAGCACCCTCCCAATGTTGAGGGCATGTGGCCTGGTACGGTTCAGGCGGGAGGGGGAGCTGCTCTCGTCCCCCCCTCTTTTCCTGCGGCCTGCTAGGTTGCGTGCTTGGATAAGGGTCTGGTATGGATTTTGAGGGGGACCCCACGCCATTTTTTTGGGCTTGGGTTCCCCTTAAAATCCATCGAATGAATGAATAGATGACTGTTCTCTGTGTTACGGATCCGACAATTCATTAGCCGCGAGTGATTTTAAATAGCTTTTTTTTCCTGCAAAAATGACACTTTGTACAGAGACAGTTCTAAGCACGGGAAACATGCCCCCCCCTTCATAGACGTACTATAGAGTATATAGTATATATATATATATATATATATATATATATATATATATATATATATATATATATAGTATGCCTATGAAGGGAGGGCATGTTTCCTGTGCTTAGAACTGTCTCTGTACAAAGTGTCATTTTTGCAGGAAAAAAAAGCTATTTAAAATCACTCGCGGCTAATTGCCGGTTCCCGTAACACAGAGAACAATTCGAATCCAACAACTACCAAATATCTAATTTCAACTAATATGAAAGAAATTATAATAGCGGATATAACGAATGATTCGAATGCATTCGAGATTCAGTATATCTAATATAGAGAACTGTTCCTGCACAATGTCATTTTTGCAGGAAAAAAAGCTATTTAAAATCACTCGTGGCTATTGCCGGCAAATGAATTGTCGGATCCGTAACACAGAGAACAGTCATTCATTGAAGTCATTGATAAAAAAAAAAGCGTGGGGGTCCCCCCAAATTCAATAACCAGGCCCTTCAGGTCTGGTATGGATATTAAGGGGCACCCCAGCCAAAAAAAAATGGTGTGGGGTCCCCCTAAATATCCATACCAGACCCTTATCCGAGCATGCAACCTGGGGAAAGCCATAGGGAAGTCCCCATGACGTCCCCGTGCATCAGAGGGGGCGGGGTCACTAGGTGCCCTTCGTTATAAAAGACCTGTCAAACGGAGCAAAGCCTCACACAGCGGGAGCCTCCCATTGCGCGGAGCGGCCCAGAAGAGACGCCGACGCCGATGCCGGACGAGAAGGACGAGAAGACCGGAGCAAGAAGAAGCGGATCGGAGGAAGAAGAAGATGGAAGAAGAAGATGCCGGAAGGAGAAGATGAAGAAACCGAAGGATGAAGAAAGGAAGAAGGAAGACCAGAAGAAAGAAGATTTTAATAAAGGAATTGTCAAAGACCGTCTTCTGTCATTTTTACCATTTTTGTCACCTTTTTTGGTGAAATGGTAGGGGTACTTTTGTACCCCCTTACCATTTCACACAGGGGGGGGTGGGATCTGGGGGGTCCCCTTGTTAAAGGGGGCTTCCAGATTCTGATAAGCCCCCCGCCCGCAGACCCCCACAACCAATGGCCAGGGTTGTGGGGACGAGGCCCTTGTCCTCATCAACATGGGGGACAAGGTGCTTTGGGGGTCTCAGACCCCCAAAGCACCCTCCCAATGTTGAGGGCATGTGGCCTGGTACGGTTCAGGCGGGAGGGGGGGGGGGGGGGGGGCGCTTTCATCCCCCTTCTTTTCCTGCGGCCTGCCAGGTTGCGTGCTCGGATAAAGGGTCTGGTATGGATTTTGAGGGGGACCCCACGTCATTTTTTTTATTTTTTTGGCCGGGGTTCCCCTTAAAATCCATCCCAGACCTTAAGGGTCTGGTATGGATATTTGGGGGGGGGGCCCACGCCATTTTTTTTTTGGCTGGGTTCCCCTTAATATCCATACCAGACTTGAAGGGCCTGGTTATTGAATTTGGGGGGACCCCCACGCTTTTTTTTTTTTAACAATGAATGACTGTTCTCTGTGTTACGGAGCCGACAATGCATTAGCCGCGAGTGATTTTAAATAGCTTTTTTTTCCTGCAAAAATGACACTTTGTGCAGGAACAGTTTTCTACATTAGATATACTGAATCTCGAATTCATTTGAAGCATTCGTTATATCCGCTATTATCATTTCTTTCATATTAGTTGAAATTCGATATTTGTAGTTGGATTTACTAACGATTCGTAACTATTCGTAACGATTCGTAACGATTTGTAACTTGAAATTGAAATTCGATATTTGTAGTTGGATTCGAATTGTTCTCTGTTACAAGAACCGACAATTCATTAGCCGCGTTAACGATTCGCAACGATTCGTAACTTTACTAACGATTCGAAAAAAAATTACGATTCCTACGAAATTCGTATTTCGTACGAATTCGAACGGAATTTCGTACACGAATTACGATTTTTTTTATATACGAAACGGGACGAAACGAAACAAATTTTTTGACAGTTCCCATGTCTAATCTGTGCATGTGTGTCTGTGCGTGTGTGTGTGTGTTTGTATGTATGTCTGTATGTGTATGCATGTGTGTGGATGTGTCTGTATGTGTGTGTGTATGCATTTGTCTGTATGTGTGTGTGTAATCCGGACCCCCCCCCCCCCATTCCTGTGCCATCAGAACTGCTTTTGTAGGGCTTGTTTGTGATATCAGCCAGGACTGCTGCTCTTCTGAAATCCATGCACAGATCGCTTTTCAGAGGCATTTGACAGGCGGTAAAATGGCATTATGTTGCCTCCTCACCACCTGTTTTAAGCCCGTAAAATCCAGCATCACTATACCGCAACTGTGCAATGCACACAGTTGCGGGGTAGTTGCAGTGCAGCCCCATTCAGCCTGGGTATACCTCCAGCTGCAGTCACAGCATGTGTACACCCCCATTTGCCCCCTCTGCAGCTAAAGGGGGAGAAGTTGGGGGTGGTAAAACAGCTTAACCATTTGGTTTTACTGCCTCTCCAACCTGACATGCGAACAAGTCCTTGGTTCACATCTGTGTGACTGCGTGTAGAGCAGCCCATTAATTTCAATGGGCTTCCCTACCCACAAAAATGCAGGGAAAGAAGTCCCCAACCTTTTTTTTTTAATTGTACTGCACCAAAAGCACCCCACGTTTTCCAATGTGTGGGGTACCATTAATAATTAACGGTACCCCTAAAGAGCAGAGCATTCGTCTGTGTGTCGGGAACGAGCGCGACAAAGGCAAGAGAATTCTTGTTGGGCAGTGTATTGGTGCTCGAACGAACACACTTAGACCGAATTTTATTGGTTCAAAGAATGTCAGGCAAAATAGTCAGCCCTCATGCATGTTCACTTCATCAAATCTGGCCCTCTTTGAAAAAAGTTTGGACACCCCTGGCATAGGCAGTCCTGAAGGGATGTGACATTTCAAAATAAATTATTCTGTTATATCAGCTTCAGGTGCCTGGTAGCTGGTGGTGATCCAAGACTGATTCACCTTTATGAAGGTCAGTCGATCAACCGAGTCGGTGGACAGGCGCACCCTGTGATCTGGGACAAAGCTTCCAGCAGCAGTGAATGTGCGTTCAGAAAGAACGCTGGATGCAGGACAGGCCAGTAGCTCAATTGCATACTGTGCAAGCTCTGGCCAGTGATCCATCCTCAAGACCTAGTAAGCCAGAGCATTTTCGGTGGGAAAGGTGTCGAAGTCTGACCTTGCCCCTAGGTATTCCTGCACCATGTATATCAGACGCTGGTGATGGTTGCTGGAACCGATCATACCTTGGGGCTGCGGACTAAAAAATTGTCTGAACACATCGGTCAGACGTCCACCTTCCCCACCGCTCCTTCTGCTACTCACCGAAGCCTCAGCAACTCGTCGTCCGGGACCAGGAGTTTGTAACCTCCCAGTCTCTGGGAACGCGTTGCACAGACCTTTCTGCAAGGCCTTCCGGAGATGTCTCATCCTCTGCTCCCTCTGCAATGGCAAGATAAGGTCCGCAACCTTACCCTTGTACCGTGGATCAAGGAGAGTGGCCAGCCAGTAATGGTCCCTCTCCTTGATCCGAAGAATACGAGGAGCCTTCCGCAGGCTTTGCAGGATCAGGGAGGCCATACAACGTAGGTTAGCTGAGGCATTCGGTCCGGAGTTTTCTGGGTCACTGAGGACGACATGATCCGCAGCCACCTCCTCCCAGCCACGTACAAGTTCACTGGTTTCTTGGGACTGTAAATCATCCCTAAAAGACTGCTGATGCTGAGTGCCAGGTTCCACCTCCATGCTGATACAATCCTCGTCCTCCTCCTCCTCGTCCTCTTCCTGTGTGATGTGTTGGACAGAAGGAACACTGTCTGGATAAAGGGGGCCTTGAGGGGCAAGGAAGTCCTCCTCTTCCTGCCTCTGTTCTGCCTCAAGTGCCCTGTCCATTATTCCATGCAGCGTATGCTCCAACAGGTGGACAAGAGGTACAGTGTCACTGATGCATGCACTGCCACTGCTCAACATCCTCATGGCCTTCTCAAATGGTGACAGGACAGTGCATGCATCCCTGATCATGCTCCACTGGCGTGGGGAAAAAAATCCGAGCTCCCCTGACCCTGTCTTGGTGCCGTGGTCGCACAGGTACTCATTGATGGCCCTCTGCTGTGTGTGCAGTCGCTGCAGCATGGCCAACATTGAGTTCCACCTGGTGGGCATGTCACATATAAGGCGGTTCTTGGGCAGGTTCAACTCCTTTTGCAGCTCAGCCAGCCGAGCACTGGCATTATATGATCAGTGGAAATGCACACAGACTTTCCTGGCCTGCCTCAGGACATCCTGTAAGCCTGGGTACCTGCCTAAGAACCGCTGCACCACCAGGTTAAGGACGTGAGCCATACAGGGCACATGGGTCAGCTGTCCCTGTCGCAGGGCAGAGAGGAGGTTGGCGCCATTGTCACAAACAACCATTCCTGGATTAAGCTGGCGTGGCGTCAACCACCTCTTGGCCTGCCCCTGCAGAGCTGACAGAACCTCTGCCCCAGTGTGGCTCCTGTCCCCCAAACACACCAGCGCAAGCATGGCATGGCATCTTTTTGCCTCCGTACTTGCATAGCCCCTTGGACGCCTACGGAGCACCACTGGTTCCGAGGACAGAGCACTCGAAGAGGCCATGGAGGAAGAAGAAGAGGAGGGGGTGGAGGAGAGAGGTGTGTCACAACCAGTAGTAGCATTTTGGAGGCGCAGTGGCGGAACAACCTACAACACTACTGCACCTTGTCCTGCATCCTTCCCAGCTGCCAAAAGAGTGACCCAATGGGCCGTGAAAGACAGGTAATGTCCCTGTCCATGCCTGCTGGACCATGAGTCAGCGGTAATATGCACCTTACCGCTGACCGCCCTGTCCAGCGAGGCATGGACATTGCCTTCCAAATGCCGGTAGAGAGCCGGAATCGCCTTCCCTGAGAAAAAGTGGCGTTTAGGAACCTGCCACTGAGGAACCGGACATTGAACAAACTCACGGAAGGGGGCTGAGTCTACCAACTGAAAAGGCAGCAGTTAAAGTGCTAGCAATTTAGCCAAGCTAGCATTCAACCGCTGGGCATGTGGATGGCTGGCAGCAAACTTCTTTTAACGGTCCAGCAGCTGGGGCAGGGAAATTTGCCTGGTACAATCTGACGTCGGTGTACTGCTAGCAGAGTGCCCGCAAGTACTTGGCTGTGATACACCTAATTCTACACTTTCATTCCTCTCAGTGCAGCTTTCAGAGAGGACTGAAGGTATAGTGGGGTTGGAGATCCCAGCTGATGAGGAGCAAGGAGAGGTCCGCTTTGTTCTTTGGTGTGGGTCTTTAATGTGCGCTTGCCAACGAGCTGCATGGGAGGTCAACATATGTCTGGTCATGCTTGTGGTGCCCAAGCGGCTGATGTTTTGGCCACGCGAGATACGCTTGAGACATATGTTGCAAATAGCAGTGTTGCGATCTGATGCACTCGTCTCAAAAAAGGCCCACACCAAAGAACTTTTGTAATAACGTGCAGAGGCAGCGCCCTGCACAGGCGGAGCTCTGCGGTGTGATTCAGTTGGTGTGCTGGCCTCAAGCTGGCCCCCGGAGGGCATCCTGCCTCATTGGAGATGTGCCGCCTCCACCTCCCCCTCCTCTCTCCGTTCAGGCACCCACGTGGAGTCAGTGACCTCATCATCCCCTCCCTCTTCACCACTGGAGCAAACCTGGCAGTAAGCTGCAGCTGGTGGAACATGACTGCCAGATTGCTGTACTTGAGCATCCCCTCTCTCTGCGCTCACGCTCCTGCCTTCCTCTAGCTGGGTATCATCATCCCAGCCTTCAAAACGCTGGGCAGTCTTCTGGAGCATGAACCCAACACTGTGCTCAAACAGTTCGGGGGACTCCTCAGGAGGACATGGTGGGTCTAGGGAAGGGGTGCCTTATGATGACATTGAGTACGCGTTGGCAGCTGCTTTGCCAGTACCCTGAGCCTGGGTGAGAGAGGATGAGGAGGGCTTGGTCATCCACTCTACCAAGCCTTCGGCATGATGTGGCTCAACATGTCCAGCTGCCGAAAAGAAGGACAAGCATGTCCCATGGCCACGTGCTGATGACGATGCACCACGTCCACGACCAGCACTGTTGTCTCTAGACACAGAGCCTGCTTGCCCTGTTTTCTTGGCTCGTGACTGTCTGCCTCTCCTTGTTGGTCTTCCAGACATTGTAATGGGTAGTGTATATTGTGCTGGAGTCACACAGCACACACACTAACTCCTGCAGATGGCTGCCTTAGATGACAACAGGCCAGAAGGGCAGATACAGGGTAAGGGGGTTTAGTGTGCTGTGTTATAGTCACAGAGCACACGCACACTAACTCCTGCAGATGGCTGGCTGCCTTAGATGACAACAGGCCAGAAGGGCAGATACAGGGTAAGGTGGTTTAGTGTGCTGTGTTATAGTCACAGAGCACACACACACACACACACTAACTCCTGCAGATGGCTGGCTGGCTGGCTGCCTTAGATGACAACTGGCCAGAAGGGCAGATACAGGGTAAGGTGGTTTAGTGTGCTGTGTTATAGTCACAGAGCACACACACACTAACTCCCGCAGATGGCTGGCTGGCTGGCTGGCTGGCTGCCTTAGATGACAACAGGCCAGAAAGGCAGATACAGGGTAAGGTGGTTTAGTGTGCTGTGTTATAGTCACAGAGCAAACACACACACTAACTCCTGCAGATGCCTGGCTGGCTGCCTTAAATGACAACAGGCCAGAAGGAAAGATACAGGGTAAGGTGGTTTAGTGTGCTGTGTTATAATCACAGAGCACACACACACACTAACTCCTGCAGATGGCTGGCTGGCTGGCTACCTTAGATGACAACAGGCCAGAAAGGAAGATACAGGGTAAGGTGGTTTAGTGTGCTGTGTTATAGTCACAGAGCACACACACACACTAACTCCTGCAGATGGGTGGCTGGCTGGCTGCCTTAGATGACAACAGGCCAGAAGGGCAGATACAGGGTAAGGTGGTTTAGTGTGCTGTGTTATAGTCACAGAGCACACACACACTAACTCCTGCAGATGGCTGGCTGGCTGCCTTAGATGACAACAGGCCAGAAGGGCAGATACAGGGTAAGGTGGTTTAGTGTGCTGTGTTATAGTCACAGAGCACACGCACACTAACTCCTGCAGATGGCTGGCTGCCTTAGATGACAACAGGCCAGAAGGGCAGATACAGGGTAAGGTGGTTTAGTGTGCTGTGTTATAGTCACAGAGCACACACACACACTAACTCCTGCAGATGGGTGGCTGGCTGGCTGCCTTAGATGACAACAGGCCAGAAGGGCAGATACAGGGTAAGGTGGTTTAGTGTGCTGTGTTATAGTCACAGAGCACACACACACTAACTCCTGCAGATGGCTGGCTGGCTGCCTTAGATGACAACAGGCCAGAAGGGCAGATACAGGGTAAGGTGGTTTAGTGTGCTGTGTTATAGTCACAGAGCACACGCACACTAACTCCTGCAGATGGCTGGCTGCCTTAGATGACAACAGGCCAGAAGAGCAGATACAGGGTAAGGTGGTTTAGTGTGCTGTGTTATAGTCACAGAGCACACACACACACACTAACTCCTGCAGATGGCTGGCTGGCTGGCTGCCTTAGATGACAACAGGCCAGAAGGGCAGATACAGGGTAAGGTGGTTTAGTGTGCTGTGTTATAGTCACAGAGCACACACACACTAACTCCTGCAGATGGCTGGCTGGCTGGCTGCCTTAGATGACAACAGGCCAGAAAGGCAGATACAGGGTAAGGTGGTTTAGTGTGCTGTGTTATAGTCACAGAGCAAACACACACACTAACTCCTGCAGATGCCTGGCTGGCTGCCTTAAATGACAACAGGCCAGAAGGGAAGATACAGGGTAAGGTGGTTTAGTGTGCTGTGTTATAATCACAGAGCACACACACACACTAACTCCTGCAGATGGCTGGCTGGCTGGCTACCTTAGATGACAACAGGCCAGAAAGGAAGATACAGGGTAAGGTGGTTTAGTGTGCTGTGTTATAGTCACAGAGCACACACACACTAACTCCTGCAGATGGGTGGCTGGCTGGCTGCCTTAGATGACAACAGGCCAGAAGGGCAGATACAGGGTAAGGTGGTTTAGTGTGCTGTGTTATAGTCACAGAGCACACACACACTAACTCCTGCAGATGGCTGGCTGGCTGGCTGCTTAGATGACAACAGGCCAGAAGGGCAGATACATGGTAAGGTGGTTTAGTATGCTGTGTTATAGTCACATAGCATACACACTAACTCTTGCAGATGGCTGCCTGGCTGCCTTAGATGACAACAGGCCAGAATGGCAGATACAGGGTAAGATGGTTTAGTGTGCTGTGTTATAGTCACAGAGCACACACACACTAACTCCTGCAGATGGCTGGCTGCCTTAGATGACAACAGGCCAGAAGGGCAGATACAGGGTACGGTGGTTTAGTGTGCTGTGTTATAGTCACAGAGCACACACACACTAACTCCTGCAGATGGCTGGCTGGCTGGCTGCCTTAGATGACAACAGGCCAAAAGGACAGTTACAGGGTAAGGTGGTTTAGTGTGCTGTGTTATAGTCACAGAGCACACACACACTAACTCCTGCAGATGGCTGCCTGGCTGCCTTAGATGACAACAGGCCAGAATGGCAGATACAGGGTAAGATGGTTTAGTGTGCTGTGTTATAGTCACAGAGCACACACACACTAACTCCTGCAGATGGCTGGCTGCCTTAGATGACAACAGGCCAGAAGGGCAGATACAGGGTAAGGTGGTTTAGTGTGCTGTGTTATAGTCACAGAGCACACACTCACTAACTCCTGCTGGCTGGCTGGTTGCCTTAGATGACAACAGGCCAGAAGGGCAGATACAGGGTACGGTGGTTTAGTGTGCTGTGTTATAGTCACAGAGCACACACACACTAACTCCTGCAGATGGCTGGCTGGCTGGCTGCCTTAGATGACAACAGGCCAAAAGGACAGTTACAGGGTAAGGTGGTTTAGTGTGCTGTGTTATAGTCACAGAGCACACACACACACTAACTCCTGCAGATGGCTGGCTGTCTGCCTTAGATGACAGCAGGCTAGAAGGGCAGATACAGGGTAAGGTGGTTTAGTGTGCTGTGTTATAGTCACAGAGCACACACACACTAACTCCTGCAGATGGGTGGCTGGCTGCCTTAGATGACAACAGGCCAGAAGGGCATGTACAGGGTAAGGTGGTTTAGTGTGCTACTGCTGTGCTATACTAACACAGCACGCACACACACTAACTCCTGCAGATGGCTGGATTGGTAGAGATTGAGAACAGCACTGAGAAGAATGAACTATCCCTGCCTATTTTTCCTCTTTCCCTACACTATTCCTCAGAATCCCCACACAGAAATGAATCACAAGCAGATAATGTCATGGCGGCCTTATATAGTGTGGGGCCTGTACTAAACCCCCTGAGCTATAATTGGCCACAGGCATCTCCCGCTGGCTCTATGATTGGCCAAGCATGCGGGGTCACAGTGCATGCTTGGCCAATCATCAGCCAGCAATGCACTGCGACTGGCGCAGTGCATTGTCGACCGTTCACATCACACAAATTTGATGCGAACAGTCCACATAGTTCTGGACTCGACGAGCGGACGAATGGCCGATGCTCGATTCGAACATGGGTTCGAATCGAACACCGGGCCCATCCCTAGTAATGAGGTACACTATGAACTTAGTCACACAGGTGGAGAAATGTTACATAGAATATACCTATATAACAGAGTTCTGGGGGTTAATTGTACAGGTCTTTTACTTTGGCATCAGTTTGGCTGGGCTGTACTGCCTGGTGATAGGTACAGTGAGGCACCTGTGACAGGCTGAGAACCAGGCCTGGTTGAACGTGTTAGGTACCAATCTTTACCGGAGCCAATTAGTGGGCGCGTCTGGCCCGCTGCGTAGTCTGGGAAGGGGTATTTAAGGTTTTTTTACAATATTGTTTTCTATTCAGTGTGGATGCAAGTTTATTTTCATAATACTTCCGGTTGCCTTATATTCTAGATGGGGACACAGTAACCCAGCAAAGCCGCGGTGACGCCCTTTTCCCTATCGCGCAGTGCGGGCTCATATGACGGTGCGCTGCGGCCATCAGGTGAATTGCTGATGCAGTGTGATCACGTGACCCAACCACGAACGTCATGGAGATCTGCACGACACACGTCATCAGCGTCACATGACCCATCCAGCGGGAGGCGCTTGTATTCACAGTGACCCCGCAGGGTGGGAGATGATAGTGACACAGTGACACCGGCAATAACAATCATGCGATGTCCGGTTCCTGGAGAGAGGAGCGCGGACATGCAATATACATTGCTGACAACACATGTTACGTGCAATGACTGCTACGATCCCATGATTACAATGAGTCCCACTTTGACCCTCTTTTTGGCTTATATTCTGAGGATGATGCCAGAATTGAGTAAGGTACAGAATATATAGCATAATATAGTGATGGGAATCTATTTGCTCCATCCACTGACTGTTATCCCCAGTCCAAGTATATATTATGTGTTTTGATTTGGTTCACAACTTTTTTATATATTTTATATTTTTATATATTTTATATTTTTATTATGAACATGAAAAGTCATGCAACCATTATGCTTCCCGGAGCCTGAATCACACTGAGGCTTGGAGAGCATATTCCTTTGCCCATGTGCAGTCCCGCCCTTTCATTATGGGCGGACCTAAAACTGAGTAGGTTATTTACTGAGTAGCAATGTGAAGGGACACAGTATGCTCCTGTTGAAGACCCTTAGTGTCGAAAACGCATCGGGCTAGCATTTACTGCACCCCACATTGCTTTTATCTTTGTTCATTTTTACTTTTTGTTCACTTTTTATTTTTGTCATTCATTCATATGGCATTTTTCAATAAACCCAATGGTTTTTGACCTGCACCATTCGGAGCCCCCTTTTGTTCCTTTCATATTTTTCACCTCGAGTTCCTGCAAAGTCGGTCCTGGACACACTCTCCACAAGTGTACATCTCCTTGGAGCTTACTGATTGTGTTGAAGTGACTTCAGACAACTTCTTCTGCCCAGTATAGTTCCCTTCTGGCCTGGTGTCATTCCATAGGAAGACTTTCATTTGCACCATTTGTGTTTATGTGGATTGCCTTACCATAGGACCAGGGGTCAAGTCCTGGGGAAAAAAGTGTGGGGACTCCCACCCAAGATCCACTCCCCACCAAAAAAAAAAATAGGACATCGGGGCACCTCAGGGCATGGGGCACCTCAGGCCACATGGCACATTGGGGCACATTATGGCACATCGGGGAACATCAGGGCACATTATGGCACACCAGGGCACATTATGGGGCATGGGGCACATAAGGGCACGGGGCCCATCAGGCCACATGGCACATCAGGGCTCAGGGCACATAGCACATCAGGGCACATGACACATCAGGGCTCAGGGCACATAGCACATCAGGGCACATGGCACATCAGGGCTCAGGGCAAATAGCACATCAGGGCTTGGGGCACATCAGGGCACATCAGGCGACATTATAGGGCACAGGGCACATAAGGGCATGGAACATCAGGGCACAGGGCACATAGCCCCTCAGGGCACATGGCACGTGACACATAGCACATCAGGGCATGGGGCACATCAGGGCACATTATGGCACATTATGGGGCACATCAGGGCACATTATGGGGCACATTGGGGCACATAGCACATCAGGGCACGTTATGGGGCACATAGCACATCAGGGCATGTGGCACATGGCACATTAGGGCACAGGGCACATGGCACATTGGGGCACATCAGGGCACATTTTGGGGCACATCAGGGCACATTATGGGGCACATCAGGGCACATAGCACATAAGGGCATGGGGCACCTCAGGGCACATAAGGGCATGGGGCACCTCAGGGCACGGGGCACATAAGGGCATGGGGCACCTCAGGGCACCGGGCACCTCAGGGCGTGGGGCACATCAGGCCACATGGCACATCAGGGCACATCGGGCACATTAGGGCACATTATGGGGCACGGGGCACATAAGGGCATGGGGCACATCAGGCCACATGGCACATCAGGGTACAGGGCACATAGCACATCAGGGCATGGGGCACATCAGGGCATGGGGCACATCAGGGCACAGGGCACATCGGAGCACATCAGGGCTCGGGGCACATTATGGGGCACGGGCACATCAGGGCACATTATGGGGCACATAGCACATCAGGACACATCATGGGGCACATAGAACATCAGGGCATGCGGCACATAGCACATCAGGGCATGGGGCACATTAGGGCATATGGCACATCAGGGAACGGGGGACATGGCACATTGGGGCACATTATGGCACATTAGCACACATCATTGGGCACATAGAACATCAAGGCACGAGGCACATAGCACATCAGGGCATGGGGCACATTAGGGCACATGGCACATCAGGGCACATTGGGGCACATTATGGCACATCAGGGCACATTAGGGGGCACATAGCACATCAGGGCACGGGGCACATTAGGGCACAGGGCACATAGCACAACAGGGCATATTGGACATCAGGGCACATCGGGGGAACATCAGGGCACGGGGCACATCAGGGCACATTATGTGGCACATCAGGGCACATTATGGGCACATAACACATCAGGGCACATCAGGGCACAGGGCACATAGCACATCAGGGCACATGGCACATCAGGGCACGGGGCACATAGCACATCAGGGCATGGGGCACATCAGGGCACATTATGTGGCACATCAGGGCACATTATGGGCACATAACACATCGGGGCACATAGCACATCAGGGCACATTATGGGGAACATTGGGGCACATAGCACATCAGGGCATGGGGCACATAGCACATCAGGGCATGGGGCACATTAGGGCACAGGGCATGGGGCACATAGCACATCAGGGCACGGGGCACATCAGGGGGCACATCTGGGAATCTTACTTGCCAGCATTCAGAGTAGCGCAGGAAGCGCTTGTCTGTAATAAGTTCTCTCTCTCATGTCACGCAGTGCTGCTCGCTCGGCCCCTCCTCTCTTCTCCTCTATCCCAGATGATGTCACAAGCCAATGGGGATAGACAAGAAGAAAGGAGGGGCCGCCGGGGAGCAAGCAGCGCTGAGTGACATGAGAGAGAACTTATTAGACAGACGCGTCCTGCGCTACGCTGCATGCATCTCATTCGGCTCGGGCGGCTCTAGTCCTGCAAAGGGAATTCGTCATTCGTTGTTGTTTATTATTGTCTATGCATATAGATATCATTTGCACTAATCTTATTGTGTGTTCAGTCACATCTCCATACATCTTTTGGTTTTTAATTTTTTTTCCACTTAGCGCTACACTAATTACCCACTTTTTCGTTCAACTTTGTTTGTTTAAGTGTTAGCTGCTTCCTCCCCTCAGTTTTAGCTCAGTTTTTTTCCCCTTTTTCACTCTAATAATGTTGTCATATCAAAATGAATTCATTCCAAATGTAATGAACAAATATTTGTTATAATTATTCAACAAAAGTTTTCACCATCAATGTAATGAATTACAAGCACCTGAAAAACTTCTGTAATATGTCCAGGCTGATTCACTGTTAAACACTGAGGCCTTGATAATGGATATTTTCTCATGTCCCTCATACTCCAGTGGGAGCATCTTCATTGTGTGTTGTATTGTTCAACCACTTCAATACCGGGAACTTTTACTCACTTCCTGCCCAGGCCAATTTTCAGCTTTCAGCGCTGTCGCACTTTGAATGACAGTTACGCAGTCACAAAACACTGTACCCAAATGACATTTTTGTATTTTTGTTCACACAACTAGAGCTTTCTTTTGGTGGTACAGTAAAACATTGGTTTACGAGCATAATTTTTTCCAGAAACATGCTTGTAATCCAAAGCACTTGTATATCAATTTTTTTTTTTTTTACACTGTATAAAAGAGAAGAGAGGCACCTATAAATGTAGCAATAAGTTGCTAAATGTTGGCCCTTCATTAAATGTAACCATATTGCTACACTTAGAGGCTCCTCTCTTCTTTTTTATACTAAGTTGTGACATGACGCTACTTGTATATCAAGACATCGCTTGTATATCAGGTCAGAATTTATTAAAACATTTTGCTTGTCTTGCAAAACACTCTCAAACCAAAGTTACTCTCAAACCAAGGTTTTACTGTATTTGATCACCACTGTTTGTATTTACTTTTTGCTAAATAAACAAAAAAGACAGAATTTTTTTTTTCTTCATTTTTGTTATAACATTTTCAAAATAAATAAATGTTCTTCATAAATCTAGGTCAAAATGTATTCTGCTACATTTCTTTGGTGAAAATAACCCAAATCAGTGTATAATATTTAGTCTGTAGGAAAGTTATAGAGTCCGTAAACTATGGTATATATCTGAAAAGCGATCAAACCTGATGTACTGATCTCAAGCTTATAGCAAGTTTTTTGAAGTTGTCATTTTTTGCTTTGATTTTTTGGAAAACAAATGTAATTTTTTTTTTTTTTTTTAACATACTAATGGCCCCTAATGGAGTGGCCGCCACTGCACATGGTGCAGATGGGCTGTGATTGGCCCCGTCTGTACCATGTGATCACATTGACCAATCATAGCTAGCAATTGTACACAATGGATGACATGAAAGGAAGCCATCCATTGTGACCTGTTGTGATTGGTCAGCAAGCCGGTACACTGATCATTCATCGGTTGTGACGCAGCCAATTACAGATCGCACTGCTGCAGGGCCGCACACAAGGCGTGATTTGGGAGCACGTCATATGACATCTACCCAGATCTACGAGAGGCCCTCCCAGCCGTCATATTGTTATAGGCTTGGCAGGAACTGGTTAAGAGTTGTATGCATGGTAAGTGTTATTAATAAAGAGGAGATAAAATATACACTTTGTGGGCCTAGTGTGCATAAACACGGCCGATACCCCTAGGGGAAGCTTGAATGGATAGACAGAGAAATATATATGCCAAAGAATAAAGTATAATTTATTGGGGCAATGTAATGCCCAAAAGGTAAGGTGGATGTACAGATTTACATTAAATCAGACATACATGTCATTTTGACCATATGAATATACATATGAATATAGCATTTGCAAAATAACTTGCGATACAACAGTAGTCTTTTTAGGAAGATGCCGACATGTTTCGGACGGAAGTCCTTTTTCAAAGGCAGTAAAACATCCTGTAATTTCACATGTAACTGTGTGAAACAAAGTAAACATTAGTATACAAAATATAGGTAATTGTATTGCCATGGATATACTTGTCATTGCCATTATATGGACCTGCTACTTACATGCAAAGCAATGGGGGCATCCCAGTCATAATTTGGGGGCCAATATGGTCTTGAAATAATGGTTGTATGTATAAAGAATCTGTGCTGTTAAAAGCAAAAGAGCGTTGCCCTATGTTGAGGGATGGGCTGCTGAGAGCTCAGGTAGCTGCGAGATCTCAGGCTAGCCACATGTGGTGTGCTATAGCCAGGAGGCCCTTGACCACAATGTATAGAGAGCTGAAAAAGAGTGTAAGCATAAAACTCATGTTAAGATGAGTAAAGCTTGGAGTATGTAAAGGTAATGGTCTAATGTAAATGATATATGGTGCAAGGGTGTATTACCTTGTTCTCGGGGGAGTTAGATGAGGTTGTCTCAGGACGCCAGCAGGAAAGTAAGGTGTCTATTCCCGCCATTGCCAGTGGTTTAAATAGGTATCTAAATGTATTGCAGCTGAATTGGGCACCATATACTGACGTCATCACCAGCTGTAGAATAATTATCGGGTCAAAGTAACAGGGTAAGGCAGCAAGATGAGCTGTCTATATGTCCCTATGGAGATCCCTGACAGAGCGGCGCCGGGCGTCGCCCCCGCAGTAGGGGCGGGACCGCGTCCGGCGTCGTCCCGTCACCGACGCGGGCAAGTAAGTCCCTCCCCCGTTTGCGCACATTGGAACGCAGACGGAGGGTGCATGGAGGAATCGTGCGCATCAAGGGAGCGGAGCGCGCGCATGCGCAGAATGAAATCCGCGCATGCACGCTGTCTTACCCGCGCCGGGCAGACTGACTGGGCATGTGCAGCAAAGTGCCCAATTGGGTGTGTAGAGTAGAAAAAGTCTGTATCACCGTGCACTCACTTAAGGCATCAGTGGTTGTGACTGGGAGGCACCGTAGCTTATGCATATGAGTCCAGGCCCACAGGAATGGTTATCGCCACCTATTGGAGAACAGTGCATAATGCAGAGTTACAACATAGTCATCAGAAAAAAACATTTGATATACGATAGAGCAGGAAACCTGAATGTATATATATATATATATATATATATATATATATATATATATATATATATATATAACATATTCTGTATATTAATCGTCGTAATATATATACACATGAAAAAATTGTGCACAGTGATAGTGTATAACATGACATACATTACATCACAATATAAACAGTAGAGTATTACCATAAACAGTAGGTATTTGTTGTGGGTACCTGTCTTGTATTAACTGGGGTTTTATAGATCTACAGGATGTTTTACTGCCTTTGAAAAAGGACTTCCGTCCGAAACATGTCGGCATCTTCCTAAAAAGACTACTGTTGTATCGCAAGTTATTTTGCAAATGCTATATTCATATGTATATTCATATGGTCAAAATGACATGTATGTCTGATTTAATGTAAATCTGTACATCCACCTTACCTTTTGGGCATTACATTGCCCCAATAAATTATACTTTATTCTTTGGCATATATATTTCTCTGTCTATCCATTCAAGCTTCCCCTAGGGGTATCGGCCGTGTTTATGCACACTAGACCCACAAAGTGTATATTTTATGTTCTAAATCTAGGGAAGCGATAGACGCCTCACACTCTATCAATACTTGCCCAACCAATTCTTTTAATAAAGAGGAGATGTCGAGAGGACCTCAAATATTTCATCGGTCAAAGAGAATTATATCTACGCTTCTGTCGAACATTAAAGTATAACTAAAGGCAAAACATTTATTTGGTTTTAGATAGGGTGGAGAGGTATTAGAACACCTGTGAGGTTTTTATTGCTGTCTGTGTCCCCATTAAGGAGATTCACCCTCTCTATTTCTTCTGTCTCCAGAAAAGTAAAGGAGGGGAAATATTCCAACACTAGTGACCTAGGGCTCCCCAAGGAATTCCCTTAATTTGCAGGTATTTCCTCTTACTTCCTGTTTGTCTATGGGACAGGAAGTGAAGGGAAATTTGCACAATGGGACACAGATGGCGAAAAAAAAAAACGTAAAAGTTTTGCCTATAGTTCTAATTTAGAGCCCTTTCGCACTGGGGCAGTGCGGGCACCGGGGTCGTAAAACTGCGCTATTTTTTGCACCTCTTTACCGTCGTTTTAGCGGCAGTATTCAGCCGATATCGGGGCGGTTTTACCCCCCTACTAGCGGCCAAGAAAGGGTTAAAACCACCGCAAATTCTGGGGGTATAGCCATGCTGCCCTATTCCGTTCAATAGGCAGGAGCAGTGAAGCAGCGGTGCATACTCCAAAGATGCTGCTAGCAGGACTTTTTTTTAATGTCCTGCCAGCGCACCGCTCCAGTGTGAGCCCTCAGGGATTTCACACTGGAGACACAACAGGGGATTCAGGGCATTTTGCAGGCGCTATTTTTAGCGCTGTAGTGCCTACAAAGCACCCCAGTGTGAAAGGGGTCTTAAGCCCAATACACACGGTCGGACAATCCGCGGACCAGGTCGGTCGGATCCTGTCCGTCGTACTTTGTCCGATGTTGGTGTTGCGTACACACGGTCGGACTACGTTGTCGGAATATCTGGTCTGCAAGAACGTCGTGACGTAAGTCGTCGTCCACGAGATTAGAAAAGGGAAGTTCAGCACCACGTCAGGCACCCGTTGGGCTCCTTCTGCTGATCCCGTGTTTATCGCGAGTTAGTCGAAGTTTGGTGACTTAAGATTCTCGCTTCTCAGTTTTGTGACTCAGATCGTTACTGCTCTTCAGTTTGTGCTTGTCGTGCGTATCTGTTTATTAGTGCGTGTAGTCAGTTCGCATTTGTTGGTCATTGCGGCCTATATCTTGATATAGGATGCTTTGATTTGCACTGCTTATTGTCTGCTCGTTTCTGGTATTCATTTCGTTCTTTCAGGCCTTGCTGTTTATCGGTGCTTTCTGTTTGTCCGTTCTGACCAGCCGACCTTTTGTGACCTTGTGAGCGATGTTTCCCGTGCGTACTCGTCGCCGAGTTCGTGCTGTACGCGGAATTGGTGTCGGGCTTTTAGCTTTGTCCCAAGACCCGTCCATGAACAGAGTGACGAGGAGTATGTGGACCAAGAATTGGTTGCTTCAGCGTGACCAATTCTCGCACATGCCTTTGCTTCGTGAGATCCGGGAGAATAATCCTGATGATTTCAGGAACTTTCTCAGGATGACGGACCCCGATTTTCACCGTCTTTTGGCTTTGCTGACCCCCTTTATCAGCCGGCAGGATACCTGCATGAGACAAGCCATTACTCCGGAGCAGAGGCTTGTTGCCACGTTGAGGTACTTGGCGACAGGGAGAAGTCTTCAGGATTTGAAGTTCTCTTCAGGTATCTCTCCCCAGGCCCTGGGAATCATTATTCCAGAGACCTGTTCTGCCATCATTCAGGTCCTGCAGGAGGACTATATTAAGGTAACATTTCTACTTTACTATTCCCTTCTATGTATGCTCTGTTTGCTAATGTCTTATATTTTTGACCTCCTTCCCTAATTACCATGATTGCAATATGTTCTAATATGCTGTGCCCCTTTTCTCCTTCATGCATTTTCCCCTTCACTTACCTCCCCAGCATGCTCTTCTGCCCCAATAGACACCTATGGCCTAGTCACTTAAGCAATGTATTTTGTCTGCTGCATAGTATTGTTTGCCCCCAAACACCCCCTAAAATATGCACAAATGTTTGCTGTGTGGTTTACTTCATGTAGAGCCCCTTTTTTTGGTGGGGGGGGGGGGGGCAAACTCATTAGGAACCCCCTCCCCCAACTGCTCTGTCAGATGGTACCAATCCTCTATCTGCTGGCTTTCCCAAGGTCAATACACACTATATACCTACCTCTTTATAGTGGGCATCTTTAGGGATGAATTCAGCAAAGCATGTAGTGCAAGGGGCTGCCTCCATACTTTCCATTTCCTATTTTTTTGTGTTCTTTCCTCCTATTAGCTTGCTTGGTAATTTCATAATGTCACAATGTGCTTTCCTTTTTTTTGGGGGGGGGGGGGGGGGGGTTGAAATGTTAGTTTAGCTTTCCTGGGGGCTGCCAATAGTGTTAAGTACAGAGTGTCTGGCCAAACTAGCACACATTATTGAGCCATTTGCCAATCAATGAAGTGCAGAGGGTTACCTGTCCAACAACCCCCCCCCCCCCCCAAAAACCAAGGTATTGCCAATGGCCCATCAGAAGTGGGGGGATTGATGGGGGGTGAGTAATCTGTGAAGGGGAGCCTCTACTTTTCTGTGCAAATACTTTCCAGCCTCCAATTTTATACAATGCTCTTGTTCCAAGATGTTGATTGTCTAATCTGCTTGCAATGTTTATGTGCAAAGTGACTAATTATTTTTTCTTGTTTCACTCCACAGTTCCCTTCCACGCCACAGGAATGGCAGACTGTGGCCTCCCACTTTGCCAGCCGTTGGGACTTTCCTAACTGCGGAGGGGCAATTGATGGGAAACACGTCCGCATAGTCCCACCGCCCAACTCGGGGTCCTACTATTATAATTATAAAGGGTTTAATAGTGTAGTGATGTTGGCGGTGGTGTCGGCAACATATGAATTTATGTATGTGGACGTGGGGATGAACGGCCGGATCTCGGATGGTGGTGCCATTACGCACACGGAGTTCTACTGGCGTCTCCAAAGTGGCAGTCTGTGCTTGCCACCTCCAGAGGAGAATGCAGAAGGACTCCCCTTCGTCTTTGTCGCAGATGAAGGGTTTGCGTTGACTCCCCATGTGATGAGGCCGTTCCCGATGAGGACCCTCACCCCAGACCAGAGGGTCTTCAACTACAGGCTGTCCAGAGCCAGAAGAGTTGTGGAGAACACTTTTGGCATCCTGGCCAGCCGCTTCCGCCTGTTCTTGACGGCAATTAACTTGGCGGAATACAGGGCTCAAGTCCTGCGGGAACGCATGGGAACGGAGTTCCTGTACTTTTTCCACAACAGGAACTCAGTTCCCATTGGCAGCCATGTCCTGCAAGACTTTGAAGTATGCGAGCTGTGTGGGAGGTGCTACACCAGCAGCTGCCGACACAGCTCACAATAGTAAGTGCCGCACACCTGACCATTCAGGCATTGCCAGTAGGGGGCCCCATGACAGCTTCTGCTTCGATCTACCTGTCGATCACAGCTAGCTGGCGGGTAGATCAGGTCCCCGCTGCTAAGAAATTGTATTTAGTCAGACCTCTCGTGATGCGCTCCCCCCGCCGGTCCCTCCTGATTTTCTCTCTCCTCACCCCCCCCCCCCCCCCAGTCTCCTGCATACTTGCTCTGTGTGTCCTGCTGAATCCCCCCTCCTCTATCTTCAGTGCCATATGATGAGAGCACCCAGAGGAGGAGCACAGCTATTCTGCTCACAGGACATGCAGGGAGAGAGGTGAGCAGAGGGAGGAACATCAGTTTGGGGTGGTAAGCTGAGCACAATACCTGGCAAAGTTTAATGCCAGGAGGGAAGTTTATGTGGAAATATGTGAAGGGTTGGAATAGCAGCGAGTGTGTGTTGGAGCCCTGCAGAGTTTGCAGCCCCCCAAGCTAACATACATCTCCTAAGCAGGAACACATCACTATCTCCCCAAGCATTCTGTCCAGATAATGTGCAGTTCATTTATGACCTTTCCGTTTAACCCTGTGTTATCCAAACTCTGTTCAATGAAAAGTGTAAACTCACCACATAAACACTCTATATACAAAATAACATTCCCCAATAAAGATCAGAACATGATGTTGACATTTGCATGGAAGCACAATTGAATGAATGCTAATTATTCAGAGAATTACCGTATTTATGTTTATTGAGGATTGTTTTTTTTTTTTATGTACTAACAGTTAAGCTTCATACACACAATATGAAAATTGGATGAAAAATACCACTTTTGAAGCATTCGTGCATATGAGCGTATCTTTTTTTATGGTGGGGGAGTGGATCTTGGGTAAGAGTTCCCACACTTTTTCCCCAGGACTTGACCCCTGGCGGAATACAAACTGAACCACATAGTTCTTGCCTGTTGCATATTGCACAACTTCCTCAAAAGACATAACAGGAACTATGTGGTGCCCGTTGGGCCAGATGTGGAGGGCCCTCCAAATGCGGACCTCACAGCCCTTCAAGTGGCACGTCCAGGCTTGCCCCCTCTAAATGCCCGCGCGGTCCGCGAGCAATATATGGAGTACTTTGTGGGTAGGGGGGCCATTGCTCTGCCTGACGATGTGTGAGAGGCATTTTTTAATAAATCTGATATTTAAACCAACCTATGATTTCTTGTCATTTCAGTATTCTTTTTAGCTTATTTTACCTTGAAATTTTTTCCCTTTGCCTTCGAAGGTGGGAATGCACTTTCTGGGCAAAAGGAGGTAACAGTCTCTTCTTCCCAAAAAGATTATTCTCATGTTGTGTGTTTGCTACCTAATCTTTGGTCTAGAGAAGGTTTGTAGTGCATAACTGACACCCAAAATACTCCTTTTCATCACCAGGTCAGACATGTGTGTATTCTCAAAAATGCTGTGCTCCGTGTTTTCGTACAAAGCACTGTGGGTGTCATTTACATAAGTCAAATCGACTATGCTCTACAAGTGCAGTGAAAAAGTGCCCTGGAAAAGAAACTTGCAGTGCAAAGTGGACTTGCCTTTAGTAAATAACACCAATTGCCCCCCATATCCTTTACATTTGACATACATAATGCATTGTGTTTTTGAAATAAGGAAGCCACACATTTAGAAAAATAAAAAAGTTTACTTGGAAAACATTCACAAGTGCGTTTACAATCTTCACGCCCAAACTGACAACATCTTGGTTATTTACAACATTGTTTACAAACATTCCGCAATTGGTAAAACCAGGCATGGAGCAAAACAGAACCTATGAACTAGGAAAGTTCAACTTTGTAAAGTGAAGACAAGATCAGACATGACTATATGTTCAAAGTGTGTTTGATCTTGCCTTCATCACATGGGGGGGTCACCCCCGAAAAGTGGAAATTTAGAACATGCACAGAATTTGGGTCTGAAAATGGTCATTAGATGGTAAAACACATGCCTAGAAGCTTCAAAAGTGCCATTTTCCATCATGGGGATGAATGGACGTTTTTTGGGGGTGCAACCCCTTCACCACAACCACTTTCATAGTTCGTAAAGTGGTTGCACCCCCAAAAAAACGTTGGCATTCATGCACCATGATGGGAGCTAGCACATGTGGACACAATGTGTGCATGTTCCAAATTTCACACAGTTCTTAAGTTGCAAATGTGTTCAGAAGCTGGCACAAATGTGTGTTAATTACTTGGTGCGTTTTCATATTTTTCCTAAAACATCAATGATGTTCTTCAATTTTTGTTGAACATCATTGATGTTTTGCTTTATGTAATCTAGATCTCTATTGCAGACCATTATCTCCCCGATGAGTACGTGGGCACTCTCTGTGGTAAAGTGCGATTTTTCTTCCACAACATCCACGTCACCTAAAAACCACAAACAAAAAAAAAAAAAAAAAAAAATCGGTTGGAAATGAGGCAGCCATACATTGATTAGCTTACCAGTAGCTGTGTTCTCCCACACTCACCTGTTGTGGTGACAATTTCTCCAAGTTCGATGATCTCTCCTTCCTCCTCCTCCTCCTCCTCCTCTGCTTCTGCTCTTTCACCTTTTTTGGGGAGGTGTTGGTTTTGGGGTTTCCTCAGACGGCCCAAGTTTTCGCTCCCCTATGAGAATGTACAAAAGGAAGATTTAGCAACACAATCTATTGAGGGCAGAAATAGGAAATGACAAACATTGCTTGAAAGTGACGGACACTATTTTTGTTTGGCCAGTTACAAATGCCAACTACATGAATGTAGTCACTTTGTAAAGGTGCTAAACTTACTAGCTTTTTGGTAGAAGTTTGTGTGATGGAGACCCCCCTCTAGTATCCACTGGAGCACATGTGTAGAAAAGCATAATAAAAAGGGGGTTTGGGTGTCCCAGCACTAGTGCTCTAGAGTCCAGATGGGTAAACAGCTACTGAGTGACCTCTCCTTTACATTGAATAAATTTGGTTTACGTTCTTGATGACATCTCTAGTGAGAACAAACTTCCTTTCAATAAAAACTTCACCAAACCTCGTATTATAAGTGGCCGAACGATCGAGGTTGCGTACGATCGAATGGACACACACGATCATGACAGTGGCAGAAAGATTGAGGCTGAGTACGATCGAATGCACAGACGAACCTGAAAGTGGCCATTTTGGAATGTACAACTTTGTAAAAATCAAACCACATGGAGCAGTATGCAAGCAAGAAAGCAAACACAAAACACAACTACTTACTTTTTTGAAGAATTCGCTTGATCTTTCTGTACTGATCGGCCTCCCTCAGTTTCAGGTCTGACCAGCGTTTCCTGAGTTGCTCCTTGGATCGGTGTACCCCAAAATGATTGTACAGCCTTCTCACAACTTTAGACATGATCTTGGCCTTGCGGACATTGGGGTTGAGGTAAGGCCCATACTTCCCATCATAGTCGCTCCTCTTTAATATGTCCACCATCTCCAACATTTCTCCAAATGACATATTGGAGGCCTTGAATTTCAGGCTCCGGGATCGGGACGTTTGTGCCTCCGGACTTTCCTCGTCCTCCTCCTCGTTGGTGGGATATTTGGGGCGCACCTGCTGTGTCCCCGCCATGTGCTCTCCCCACTGCGCCGTAAAGAGAAGGGGTGGGGAATAGACGAGAAAGATCGTCAGGGGCGGGCGGAGTTTGACGCATGCGCACTGTATATAAAACGTCACACGCCTGTGTCGTAGCCACGATCTGGGAGACGAGGGGAGAGAAAGCTCACGCACGAGACGATCGCTAGAAACGAAGGTACAATTTGACGTTGGTACATAACTAGCCTAGACTGATTAGAACTTGAGGCTTCTTTATGGAGAAGATTAGGAGAGTTTAGGCTGACATTATTTATATTGTTTTGTGTGGTGTTGTGTCTTGCAGAGGTGATGGAGGCCTTCTACGACGTGAGTTTTCTCCCCCTCTTCATTGATAAATACAGGGAATTTCCCCTCTTATGGCAAGCAAAGCACCGTGACTACAGCAACAGACCAAAGAGGTACGCAGCTCTGCTGAAACTTGTGGCATTTGTAAAGCCAAACCTGCCCATGGCAACCGTGGCAAACTTAAGAGTAAAAATCAATAACATGAAGAGTACCTATTTCCGGGAGCGCAATAGGGTCCGGAAGTCCCAAGCATCTGGAGCTGCAGCAGCTGATGTCTATGTCCCCACGCTCTGGTACTATGAGAGGCTCCACTTTCTCAAAGACCAGGCTAATGTCAGGAAGTCACTCTCGACTCTTCCTTACACGCGTCCTTCCGCGTACGCCACCCCTGATGAGGCTTCCGAGGACCAACCTGGGCCTTCCAGTATGGAAGATGTGCAGGAGCCCAGCTTGTTCCAGGTATAGTAGTTTTGTAACCATTTTTGGGAATATTGAATGATGTTCAGTTAATTCAGGATCCCCAATTGCTTAGTTCCTAACGTGATTGACATATCAACAGACAGTGGTGTTGGAGACATTTTTGGGAAGAATCTAAACTGCAGGGCTGAGAATTGTATGGTTTTCTATTTGTAAACATTTTGCAACAGTCACTAGATGAGAATTGTGTGAGTTTGATGAACAAATAACTGAAACTATGTCCCTTTTTCATACACAGGAAGACCTCAGCCAGGAGGTGGCTGTGGAAGGTGGCAGTCAGGAGGAGGCAGGGGTTAGTGGCAGCCAACAGGGGGGTAGGCCTAGGAGCCTGACTGTCTCCCAAGTCCCTCCCCTCCGCCTTCCCTACAGAAGGGCGAAAAACATGGGGGAGGTGGGAGAGTCAGCGCTCCAGCTGATCAAAGATGCTTCAGCCTCCCTATATGCCACACCCACCTACGAGGAGGCCTTTGCCTCCTTGGTTGGCAGTAAAATGACGGGTATGGAGGCGGGGCAACGCAGCATGTGTGAGGATGTCATCCTCAAAATACTAAATGAGGGGATGGCTGGGGAGATGACCCCACTCACACATGTTTGCGAGAGTGACCTTGCTCCGCCTCCTCCTCCTTCTGCCACCCCACCAGCACCACGGCGTGGAAGGAAGAGTACAAGGAAGACAAGAGAGTGAGGACCTTGATTCAGCCTGGTCTGAGAGAAGATGGAGCCTCTCGTAGTACCAGAGCCTGGGGACCTAGATGGCATCTGCTGCAGTTCCGGATGTTTTGGACTTCAGGACCTGATTGCACTCCCTTATTATTTAGATAGGTACTCCTCAGGCCCCCATTTTTCTAAGCTTGAAAAATGATGGTTGCCGTGGGTGTCCAAGGCTTTGCAAATTCCCCAAGTTTCACCATGGCTGCGTTCCTCTTTGGTTTGTTGCTGAGACCTAAATAAATGTTTTTTGGATTTGAAATAATCATTGACTATTGTGTTTTACTTTTCTACAATGACAGTTTTTCTTTGAGTAGGCAGGTACATTTCACTAATCCTAAAGTAGAATTAACAAGGGGCACCAACAACCAACAAACTCCTAGTAAATTTAAGCAAGAAATACAAATGTTAATAATGTGGTTTTGCTAAGTTGAGACACACAACCCCCCCTCCAAAAAAAAAAAAACATCTCCTTCAAATATGTATTCCCAAAAAAAAAATAAAAAAAGACAAATCATGCTAAAAATATAACAAAGATTCTTTTACGATCTGAGTAAACATGTAGTGTATAAATGCTGAAAAGTAATAAAGAACTAAGTTTGTGAGAAGTGCGGGTGAATAGGAGCAGCTAAAACATGTCATTCTTGTTGCATTGTAAAGAAAAAGAGAATGCGCTGCATTAAAGACATTTTAACATTGCAGCGTGACGAATGTGCTGTGTCCATTAGGAAAGGTAGTTTTACCTGACCGAGCGCTTCCGTCACAGAATTTCTTCTGAGCATGCATAGCACTTTGTCCGTCGGACAACCGTACACACGATCGGATTTGGTGTGATCGGACCGTGTTGTCGGCAAATCTTTCCAGCAGGAGATAAGACTTTGTCCGTCGGACAATCCGACGTACACTGTCCGATGGTGCATACACACGGTCTGATTTTTCAACAACATTGTCCGATCGGACAGAATCCATGAAAAAGTCCGACCGTGTGTATGGGGCTTTAGAGTAAAGGTCATTCTGTGTAATAAAAACAAGATTCAGATAAAAATCTGGGAAACATGCCATGTTTATAGACATGTAAATGTAAGCGTAGCATTTGTTATAAGGTTGTAAGTGTTAATAATTGTATGACAATATCATAAAAGTTACTTTACCGTTGAGATAAACAATGACAATAAAGTATATCTATTTAGTTCCAGGAAAAAGGATGATAAATATGATGAGCAAGCCAATATGTGATACAATATGATATACCAGCCAGCTAAAGAGCTAATTTGTATTTCTAGGCATTTTTTTTTATTTGGTTTTAGATGAAATAGAGAGGGGTTAGACTCTCTTTTATTGCTGTTTGTGTTCCCATTAGGGAGATTCAGACCTCAATTTGTAATGACAACTAGGAATGAGCCAAACACAACCTGGTTCGGTTGGCGGCAGAACATGCGAACAGACCAAACATTTGTGCGAACACACAAACCCTGTTAAAGCCTCGAATGTGAAAAATCAAAAGTGCTAATTTTAAAGGTTAATATGCAAGTTATTGTCATAAAAAGTGTTTGGGGACCCGGGTCCTGCCCCAAGGGACATGTATCAATGCAAAAAAAAAAAAAGTTTTAAAAATGGCAGTTTTTTCAAGAGGAGTGATTTTAATAATGCTTAAAGTGAAACAATAAAAGTGTAATATTCCTTTAAATATCGTGCCTGGGGCGTGTCTATAGTATGCCTGTAAAGTGGCGCATTTTTCCCGTGTTCAGAACAGTCCCTGCACTAAAGGAAAAAAAAGTAACTTAAACTGCTTGCAGCTGTAATGTAATGTCCCCCCCAGCCCATTACCAGGCCCTTTGGGTCTGGTATGGATATTAACGGGAACCCCACACCCAAATTAAAAAAGAAAAGGCGTGGGGCCCCCAGGCCTTATATACTCTGAACAGCAGTATACAGGTGGTGAAAACAAGACAGGGATTGTAGGTTTGTTAAGTTGAATCTATTTGTAATTTGGAACAGGTACAAGTGTATCTCCAGCCCAAAAATCGATTTTTAAGCTTTTTGGATAATATAGGGAAGGGTTATCATCACCCCTGTAATATTTGTTTTGCTGTCTGTGGCCCTGTTCAGAAGATTTCACCTCACTTTCTGTCCCAATGACAATTGGATTTTGAAAATTTGGGGTTATTAGGGAAACAAGGATTGGTGATAAAGCATCAGTGGAGACAACTTTTTCCCATACTAACTCTTACAGGAGAGAATTTCCCTTCTTAGGGATAGATTTCCTGTTGTCTCCTTCCGTTTGTAAGTAGGAGTCGTTTGTAAGTCAGATGTTTGAAAATAGGGGACCGCTTGTATATATTATACAAGTGTGCCCTATACACTCTGTGGAAAATTGGGCCTTAGGTGTTGGTGGTACCAGAACACTGTAAGCCCTCACAGTTATTCTTGGTGGGCGCTGGAAATATTATATCAAGAATTGTAATTACATGGGGGCAGAAAAATTTGGCCTTAGGCGGTGGTGGTGGCACAACACTATAAAGCCTCACAGGTACTCTTGTTGAGTGCAGGAACGGGCCCTGCTGTGAAATATTAGATCAAAAATTGTAAAAAAGCTCACAAGGTAGCAAGAAAATGAATGAGAAAATGAACGGAATAGGTCAGGAGAGGAGGGAAGAAAAAAAGAGTAGAAGGAGCAGAGTCAGCAGAGTTAGTAGGGACAAGTAGTACGCAACTCACAGTTCAGGAGGAAGTGTCACAAATAAAGGCGATGTAGAGGACATGGAGGACAGATTAGAAGCACAGGATCAAAGGCTAGATGAGATAGCAGAACAAGTTAGTTCCCTGCAAAGAGTGAATAGAACCCTCATGTATAAACTAGAGGACCAAGAGAACCGAGTCGGAGGAAGAATATGCGTATCAAAGGTCTCCCAGAGATACATAGCAATGTGGATCTAAGAAGAATAGCACAACAACTATTCAATCCCCTTTTAGGTAGAGAAGCAACAGAGATTTTAAAAATAGACAGAATACATAGGATCGCACAGCGTTCAGTGGGGGGGTAAGAGAAGCCAAGAGACGTAATAGGGAGGTTCCACTATGTTGAAGAGAAAGTTTTAATCATGGGGAAAATTAGGACATGACCAAGAGTGACCTATGAAGGCACAGAACTGCAGGTCTATTCAGACCTGGCAGTGGAGACACTGATAAGATGGAGAAGATTAAAGCCTCTAACTGAACTAACGATTGCATCAGAGATTTCCTATCAATGGGGGTTCCGAGCCTGTTTGATAGGGAAAAAGGATGGACGCTCTGCAGTTCTGTGTTTTCCAGAGGATTTGAGTGTTTTTTGTCACCGATTGGATATCCAACCCCCCCCCCCCCCCCCCTATTACCGGGATGGGAAGATGAGGAGGGAACCTGGTTAGGACAGAAAAAATTAAGATGGAATAGAAAGGAGGCTGGGGGGAGGGAAGTTAAATTACACCAGCTTGGGGGAATGGGGAAGAAAGTGCGGTGGGTGGGAGACTGGAGAGGGAGGGGAGGGGGGAAGCCAAAGGGAGGGGTCTAGACGGCCTAGGGTGAGAACCCCAGGGAACTACGGAGAGAAGGCGACATCAGAAGGATGTCAGCTCGGCCCATAGAACAAACAAAAAAATAGGGAGATTTCTGCCCAGCCTTATTAGGCGTGTTGTTTCAGAAAAAGGGGATAATAAAAGGTTGGGGGGTGTGGGGGATTTTTTTTTGGGTGGGGGGGCAGGAACCCTCTGGGTCTTTGCAGATGCTCCTAAAACCCGCATAAGTAGCAATAGATGGTAGTGATTAATGTGATCACTTATAATGTAAGGGGTCTAAACACAAAAATAAAAAAGGTATAAAGTAAATAATGAACTTAAATTTTTGGGAGCAAATATAGCATGTCTCCCGGAGACACACATAACACACATTTCGGGTATTCAATTGGCTTCATATAAATTCCCGAAACGGTGCTATGGAGACACGCCATCTCCACACTCAAGGGGAATAGCCATTGGCTTCAATAGGACAATGAGGTTTGAGGTGAAGGAGCGGCTGGTAAGGAACTGAAACACTATGGGAAGTTATCGAACTTCAAAATAAACATGGCCAAATCTGAGATCTTAAATCTAACCCTATCTGAAGAAGAGCAGAGAGCACTTTAAGTGGTGTAAGAAAAAATTGGGCTACTTAGGTATAAAATTAACAGTATAATTAGGTGATTTGTTTGAAGCCAATTATATCCCCCTGCTCAACAAAATTAAAGACCAACTAAGTAGAATGCATTATAAAGCACTCTCTCTTGGATGGGTAAGATAAAACACAATTAAAATGTTTATATTTCCTATGCTAATTTATACTGCCCAAATGGTCCCTATCCCCTCCCACAGACCTATCTCAGTAAACTAAAATCTATAGTTTCAAAATTTGGGCATGTAAACGGCCCCGTATTGCATATAACACAATAGCTATAGAAAAAGATAGAGGGGGATTAGCAGCCCTAATAAAAATATTATGAAGCTATTGTGATCTCCAGAATAGTAGATTGGACTCACAACAAGAAGGAGAAGAGTTGGGTGGAACTAGAAAGGATGCTAAGTAGAACAGACACAGGGAAAATTATATGGATACCTGCACAGCACCGAGACTTAGGACCAAACACTAATATCTTGACAAAACACACATTAAAGATGTGGGATGGTATAAATAAGAGGCACAGATGGGATTGTTATTCACCATTAATGTCACTGTTAGGCACAAATTTTTTTTTACCAGGGAAGGAGGAGCACTTATACTTCAGCAGGTGGTCCAAAAAAGAGGATATATCATTACAAGATGTGATGGAAGGGAATAGAATGCTTACCTATAAGGAAATCACGCGGGAATGGGAACATAAACCATTAGACAAATGGAGACTAGGGATGAGCGGAACACCCCCCTGTTCGGTTCACACCAGAACTTTCGAACGGACCGAAAGTTTGCGTGAACTTTAGAACCCCCATTAAAGTCTATGGGACTCGAAAGTTCGAAATCAAAAGTGATAATTTTAAAGGCTAATATGCAAGATATTGTCCTAAAAAGGGTTTGGGGACCCGGCTCCTGCCCCAGGGGACATGGATCAATGCTATTTTTTTTTAAAACTGCAGTTTTTTCGGGAGCACTGATTTTAATGACGATTAAAGTGAAAACAAAAAGTGAAATATTCCTTTAAATATCATGCCTGGGGGGTGTCTATAGTATGCCTGTGAAGTGGCATGTGTTTCCCCGTGTTTAGAACAATCCTTGCACAAAATGAAATTTAACGGAAAAAAAGTAATTTAAAACTGCTTGCGGTTTTAATGTAATGTCTGGTTCCGGCAATATGGATGAAAATCATTGAGAAAAATGGAATGGGTAGCTCCCCCTGCCCATTACCAGCCCCTTTGGGTCTTGTACGGATATTAAGGGGAACCCCGTACCCAAATTAAAAAGGAAATACGTGGGGCCCCCAGGCCCTATATACTCAGAACAGCAGTATACAGGCGGTGAAAACAAGACAGGGACTGTGTAGGTTTGTTGTGTTAAGTAGAATCTGTTTGTAATTTTGAACTGGTACATTTTTAAAGTGTAGCTCCAGTCAAAAAATCTATTTTTAAGCTTTTTGGAAAACGTAGGGAAGGGTTATCACCCCTGTATAATTTTTTGGGGCGTCCGTCTTTTTTCATCTCACTTCCTGCTGTGTCCTTCCCTTTGCAAGTAGGAGACGTTTGTAAGTTGGATGTTTGAAAGTAGGGGCCTGCCCTATATGCTCTTCAGAAATTTGGCCCTAAGGTGTTGGTGTTGCCACAAGTTAACACTGTAAGCCCTCAAAGTGGCTCGTGGTGGGCCCTGCTGTGAACTATTTTATCAAGAATTGTAATTACATGCCATTGTTGAACAGTGGTAGAAAAATTGGGCTTTGGTGGTGGTGGTGCCACAACACTGTAAGTCCTCACAGTTACTCTCGGTGGGCGCCGGAACGGGCCCTGCTTTGAAATATTATATCAAGAATTATAATTAAATGCATCTGTTAAACAAACAGGGGCTGAAAATTGGGCCTTAGGCACTGGTGCCACAGCACTGCAACCCCTCATAGATACTCTAGTTGGAGCGCAGGAATGAGCCCTGCTGCAAAGTATTGCATCAACAATTGTAATTACACGCCCCTGTTAAACGGGGGCTGAAAAATTGGGCCTTAGGCACTGGTGCTGGTGCTATGACACTGCAACCTCTCCCAGATACTCTAGTTGGAGTGCAGGAATGAGCCCTGCTGCAAAGCATTGCATCAAAAACAGGGGCTGAAAAATTGGGCCTTAGCCACTGGTGGCAGAACCCAGAACCAAACATGTTCTTCCAAGCTATCAGCAGGATCATTGAGGAGGAAGAGGATAGTCAGTCAACATAACAAGACAGTCACTCAGCATCATCATAGGCAGTCTTGAAGGGATGTGACATTTCCCAAAAAAAAAGCTTCAGGTGCTTGGTAGCTGGTGGTGATCCAAGACTGATTCATCTTTATGAAGTTCAGTCGATCAACCGAGTCGGTGGACAGGCGCACCCTGTGATCGGTTACAAAGCCTCCAGCAGCACTGAATGTGCATTCTGAAATAACGCTGGATGCAGGACAGGCCAGTAGCTCAATTGCATACTGTGCAAGCTCTGGCCAGTGATCCATCCTCAAGACCCAGTAAGCCAGAGGATTTTCGGTGGGAAAGGTGTCCAAGTCTGACCTTGCCCCTAGGTATTCCTGCACCATGTAAATCAGACGCTGGCAATGGTTGCTGGAACCGATCATTCCTTGGGGCTGCGGACTAAAAAATTGTCTGAACGCATCGGTCAGACGGCCACCTTCTCCACCGCTCCTTCTGTTACTGACCGAAGCCTCAGCAACTCGTTGTCCAGGACCAGGAGTTTGTAACCTCCCAGTCTCTGGGAACGCGTTGCACAGACCTTTCTGCAAGGCCTCCCTGAGATGTCTCATCCTCTTCTCCCTCTGCGACAGCAAGATAAGGTCCGAAACCTTACCCTTGTACCGTGGATCAAGGAGAGTGGCCAGCCAGTAATGGTCCCTCTCCTTGATCCGAAGAATACGAGGATCCTTCTGCAGGCTTTGCAGGTTCAGGAAGGCCATGCAGCGTAGGTTAGCTGAGGCATTTGGTCCGGAGTCCTCTGGGTCACAAAGGACGACATGATCCGCAGCCACCTCCTCCCAGCCACGTACAAGTCCACCGGTTTCTTGGGACTGTAAATCATCCCTAAAAGACTGCTGATGCTGAGTGCAAGGTTCCACCTCCATGCTGACACAATCCTCCTCCTCCTCCTCCTCCTCGTCCTCTTCCTGTGTGATGTGTTGGACAGAAGGAACACTGTCTGGATAAAGGGGGCCTTGAGGGGCAAGGAAGTCCTCCTCTTCCTGCCTCTGTTCTGCCTCAAGTGCCCTGTCAATTATTCCACGCAGCGTATGCTCCAACAGGTGGACAAGAGGTGTCACTGATGCATGCACTGACACTGCTCACCATCCTTGTGGTCTCCTCAAATGGTGACAGGACAGTGCATGCATCCCTGATCATGCCCCACTGGTGTGGTGAAAAAAAACAGAGCTCCCCTGACCCTGTCCTGTTGCCGTAGTCGCACAGGTACTCATTGATGACCCTCTGCTGCATGTGCAGCCGCTGCAGCATGGCCAACATTGAGTTCCACCTGGTGGGGATGTCACGGACAAGGCGGTTCTTGGGCAGGTTCAACTCCTTTTGCAGCTCAGCCAGCCGAGCACTGGTATTATATGATCAGCGGAAATGCACACAGACTTTCCTGGCCTGCCTCAGGACATCCTGTAAGCCCGGGTACCTGCCCAAGAACCGCTGCACCACCAGGTTAAGGACATGAGCCAAACAGGGCACATGGGTCAGTTGTCCCTGTCACAGGGCAGAGAAGAGGTTGGTGCCATTGTCGCAATCCACCATTCGTGGCTTAAGCTGGTGTGGCATCAACCACCTCTCGGCCTGCCCCTGCAGAGCTAACAGAACCTCTGCCCCAGTGTGTCTCCTGTTCCCCAAACACACCAGCGCAAGCACGGCATGGCATATTTTTGCCTGCGTACTTGCGTAGCCCCTTGAACACCTACGGAGCACCGCTGGTTCCGAGGACAAAGGACAGGAAGAGGCCATGGAGGAAGAAGAAGAGGAGGGGTGGAGGAGAGAGGTGTGTCACAACCAGTAGTAGCATTTTGGAGGTGTGGTGGCAGAACAACCTCCAACACTACTGCACCTTGTCCTGCATCCTTCCCAGCTGCCAAAAGAGTGACCCAATGGGCCATGAAAGATAGGCAACGTCCCTGTCCACGCCTGCTGGACCATGAGTCAGCAGTAATATGTACCTTACCGCCCTGTCCAGTGAGGCATGGACATTGCCTTCCACATGCCGGTAGAGAGCCGGAGTCGCCTTCCGTGAGAAAAAATGATGTTTGGGAACCTGCCACTGAGGAACCGCACATTGCACAAACTCACGGAAGTGGGCCGAGTCTACCAACTGAAAAGGCAGCAGTTGAAGCGCTAGCAATTTAGCCAAGCTAGCATTCAACCGCTGGGCATGTGGATGGCTAGAAGTGAACTTCTTGCGACGGTCCAGCAGCTGGGGCAGAGAAATTTGCCTGCTACAATCGGACGTCGGTGTACTGGGCGAGCGTCTGCAAGTACTTGGCTGTGACACTGTTAGGTACCTGGTAGTGATGAGCCTGACTTGGTGGTTGGAGACCTCTCTTACAACTCTGGTTCAGGGCCTGCTGGATTGGGAACAGCATAGCCGTGAACACAGCGGGTAGGAGTGTCCGTGTGGATGCAGGTGGCCGATGCTGGGCGGATGCAGGTCTTTGGCCGGGTGGTAAGACTGCAGATGAAGGTTCGGCAGACAACCAGGATGCAGGAAGTAGACCGGCAGCAGGAGCAGCAGCAGACGGCAGAAGTAGCAGACAGCAGCAGCAGTAGATCAGCAGTGGACGGCAGCAGCGAAGGACCTGTGCAGGGACACTGGAAGCAGGGATGGTCAGGCAAGCCGGGTCACAACAGGTAAGGCAGACAGGCAGAGACGGCAGGCAGAGGGATGGTCAGGAGACAAGCCAGGGGTTCAGCAACAGTAACACAGTCCAAAGCAGGGTCAAACAAGCCGGGGTCAAGGAACGGAGAAGGCAGCAGAGTCAGGCAGGCCAGGTCACAGGTAGGGTACTCAGACAGGTTCAGGTTGGGGACACAGGTGGGAGCTGAGACTGACAGCGCCGCATGCAGGCAGCTGTCCCCTTTAAATAGGGCCACTGGCGCCAAAGCGGCGCTGATTGCGCACGTGCACGGGGGCGCGCGCGCCCGCTATTCGCGCACGGGAGCGCGTGCACATGTCCGGCGGGCGCGTGCACGTGCCCGCGGCGCGCGGCGGCGCGCGCTGACGCTCAGAGGAACCAGGGCTGCAGAGGTGCCCGCGCACCCTCCGGCTAGTGTGCCCAGGGCGGCTAGAGCCCTGACATTGCCCCCTCACAAGGGGCAACCTCCGGGTGCCCACTAGGCGTTGTCTTTCTGGATGGGAAGAAAGGAAGGTACGGATTAGTCTCTTGGCATCAAGGTTACATTCTGGTTCCCATGAATTACTCTCGGGCCCATACCCCTTCCACTTAATCAGGAACTGTCTCTCCCCCCCTACGTCTCCTGCAATCAAGGATGGCCTCCACCTCGTATTCTTCATTGCCTTGGACCAAGACAGGTCCGGGCGGGTTTGTACCCCTATCTGGGAAGGGATCGGGCACAGCGGGTTTTAGGAGGGAGACATGGAAAACTGGGTGGACTCTCATAGAGTCGGGCAGGGACAGCTCGTAGGAGACCTCATTGATCCTCCTCTTCACAGGGAAGGGTCCTAAGAACTTGGGAGCAAGCTTCTTAGAGGGGCAAGCAAGTTTAAGGTTAGTTGTAGCTAGCCATACCTGGTCGCCCACCTGCAAGTTCAACTCAACCCCTTCTCTTCCGATCAAAGAACTTCTTACTGTCCTCCTGTGCCTTGGTGATTGCTTCCTGAAGTATCCTGCTGTTGCGGCTGAGGAACGAAGCTGTATCCTGGACTGCCGGGACTGGAGATTCTGGGAGAAAGTCAGGGAGAAAAGACAAGTGAAAACCGTAATTGGCAAAAAATGGGGATTGTCCCGTGGCAGAATGGCGGGCATTATTGTAGGAAAATTCTGCTAAGGGTAATAGGGACACCCAATCGTCCTGCACAAAGGACGTGAAGCACCTTATGTATTGCTCCAAAGTCTGGTTGGTGCGTTCCGTCTGCCCATTAGTTTGGGGGTGATATGCAGAGGAAAGGGCCAGCTCAATCTTAAGGATCTCACAAAGGGCCCTCCAAAAACGGGACGTGAACTGGACCCCCCTATCCGAGACTATATTGGCCGGGACCCCGTGCAGCCTGACTATCTCTTTAATGAAAAGGTGGGCAGTCTCTGTGGCAGATGGTGTTCCCCTTAAAGGCAGAAAGTGGGCCATTTTGGACAACCGGTCCACCACTACAAAGATGGCAGAGCACCCCTCTGAGCAAGGAAGCTCGACTATAAAGTCCATTGTTAGCATTCGCCAAGGTCGATCAGATGCAGGGAGAGGATTCAAAAGTCCCCAAGTTCGATTCCTTGACGTCTTGCTGCGGTTACAGACAGGGCAGGAGTCAACATAAGACTTGCAGAATTCCTTCAGCTTGGGCCACCAAAAGGTGCGTTGCACCAGCTCCAAAGTTTTGCGGCTCCCGAAGTGACCTGCCAGTGGGTGGTCGTGCAGTAGGGTCAGGACCTTCACTCTTACAGTTTCGGGGACGAAGACTTGACTCCCCCTCCAGAGAAGTCCATCACTGGAAGTTAGGGTGACCCCATGGGGTCCCTGGGAATTGGCGGATGCCTCCCGGATTTGTGACAGCAGATCTGGTTGTAAAAGTAGGAAGTTTCCGGTAGATAGAATGGTGTCTGGGGTGGTGGAGTCCTTAGGATTGTCGAACATCCCAGAGAGGGCGTCAGGTTTAACATTCTTGGAACCGGGACGGTACGTGATATGAAAGCAGAACCTTGAGAAGAACAGAGCCCAGCGGGCCTGTCGGGTTTGAGTCGCTTGGCAGTTCGTAAGTACTCAAGGTTCTTGTGGTCTGTGTAGATAAGTACTGGATGATTTGCTCCCTCCAAGAGGTACCTCCATTCCTCTAGTGCTGACTTGATAGCCAAGAGTTCCCGGTCCCCGACATCATAATTCCTCTCGGCTGGAGAAAGTTTCCGGGAGAAAAACCCCACCGGGTGCATGGCGTCCTTATTGCCCTGTCGTTGTGACACAACTGCCCCAACCGCTACTTCTGATGCATCGACTTCTAAGATGTAAGGGAGGGCAGGGTCGGGGTGACTGAGGATGGGGGCAGAGGTAAACAGTCTTTTAAGCTGGTCGAAGGCCCCTTGAGCCTCCGGGCCCCAGTGGAAACGTGTGCCCTGTTTGGTCAGCTGGGTGATGGGGGTGATGATAGCAGAGAACCCCTTAATAAATTTCCTGTAGAAATTTGCAAATCCAACAAACCGTTGGATGCCTTTCCTGTCTACAGGTGCTGGCCAGTCAAGGACGGCGGACACCTTTTGAGGGTCCATTCTAATGCCTGCCGGGGAGATTTCAAGTCCCAAGAACTGGATCTCCTGCTGCTCAAATTCGCATTTCTCGGCCTTTGCATACAGGCCGTGCCGTCGGAGTCGAAGGAGTACCTTGCCCACATGCCCTCAATGTTGTTCTAGGGTTTGAGAGAAAATCAAGATGTCGTCCAGATAGACGATTACAAAGATGTCCAAAAAGTCTCTGAGTACATCGTTGATGAAATGCTGGAAAGTGGCCGGGGCATTACAGAGCCCGAAGGGCATGACCAGGTACTCGTAGTGGCCGAAGCGGGTCCGGAAAGCCGTCTTCCACTCATCTTCGGCCCGAATGCGGACCAGGTTGTATGCTCCCCTTAGGTCCAACTTGGTGAAAATTGTTGCCGATCTTAGCTTTTGAAAGAGCTCGGGGATCAAGGGCAGAGGGTACCGATTCTTGACCGTAACCTTATTGAGCTCCCGGTAGTCCACGCAGGGCCTCAAGGTCTGATCTTTTTTGGTGACGAAGAATATGCCTGCGCCAGCGGGAGAAGTGGAATGGCGGATGAACCCCTTTTTTAAGTTTTCGGAAATGTAGGTTTTCAAGGCTTCCTGTTCCTTCTCGGAGAGAGGGAATATGCGACCAAAGGGGATTTCAGCCCCAGGGAGGAGCTCGATAAGGCAGTCATAGGAGCGGTGGGGCGGAAGGGAGTCTGCTCCCCGCTTGCTGAATACATCCAGGAAATCATGGTAAGGTTGAGGTACAGACTGGCACAGGTCCTGGTCAGCGTCCAGACAGAGCAAGGTAGGAGGTGTCCTGGGGGCTGCAGGTAGGCAGTGTTCCTGGCAGTAGTGAGATTGAAATTCTACCTCCCCGGTGGACCAGCGGGTTATGGGCCTGGAGCCATGGCATACCCAGGATGACTGGGAACAGGGGAGAGGAGATCACGTCCATGGTTAGGAGCTCCTGATGTTGGGGGAAAATTGTAGCGGGTAAAGGCAGAGTCTCTTGAGTCACCTGGCCAGACTTAATACGGGACCCATCCGCCAGGAACACAGAAAGTCCTTGGGTTTTCTTCTGGAGAGGCAGAGCGTGAGTGTTGGCAAAGATGGCATCCACGAAACAGCTGCACGCCCCGGAGTCAATGATGGCGTTGGTGAGTATTGTCCTTCCCTAGCACTGCAATGACAGAGGAAGGGTAAGGTGAATAGTACTGGCTGGACAGGGTGCAGAGAGAGAAGAAACGGATGACAAGCACTTACGTGTCTTGACAGGGCAACTATTTACGAAATGTCCGGAGCCCCCACAGTACAGGCACAGATTCAACTGGCGATGTCGGGCCCGTTCCTCGGGCGTCAAGGGAGCACGTAGGAGACCGATCTGCATCAGTTCGGAGCCATCCGGAGCAGGTCCCATGGGAGGTGCAGAGGGAGCAGGTAGGTAACGGGTAGCAGGAACAGGAGCCCTTGCGACCATCCAAGCTGGGCGATTGGGTAATGCAGAGCGTTCAGCTCGGCGCTCTCGCAGACGACGGTCTAACTGAATCGTCAGAGTGACGAGATCCTCAAGATCCTCTGGGACTCCTACACGGGCCAGTTCATCTTTCAACCCCTCCGAAAGGCCCATGCGGAACTGGTGTCTGAGAGCCGCATTATTCCATTGAGTATCCGCGTTCCAACGCCTGAAGTCCGTGATATAGTCCTCGGCCGTCCTGCGACCCTGCTGGAGCGCGGATAGAGCGGATTCAGCTGTAGCCGTGCGTTGAGGGTCATCGTACAGCTGTGCCATAGCCTGGAAGAAGGAGGCTAAGGACTGGGTCATGATACTGTTAGCTCCCAGAAGACGGTGGGCCCAGGACTGGGGTTCTCCTTGTAGAAGGGACACCACGAATCCCACTTTGGTGACCTCCAGGGAGAAGGTCCGGGGTTGCAGGGCAAAGTCCCGGAAGGCCTGAAACTTGGACCGGTCGCCTGAGAACCTTTCGGGGACAGGTACTCTAGGCTCGGGAGGAAGCATCACCACTGTCGGTTGGGAGGCAGGTTGCACTGGCGGTGGAGGAGGTGCATCAGCCATGGGGACGGAGAGTTGTTGTACTTGGCCTTCCAGCTTGGTATATCCCTCCTGCAGGGATTTCACTGCCTGTGTAAGGGCTGCCAGGTGAGAGCAAAACTCCCGCATGGTAGAGGCTCCTTCCGCAGGCTCATTCATATTGGCTGTCCGTACTGTTAGGTACCTGGTAGTGATGAGCCTGACTTGGTGGTTGGAGACCTCTCTTACAACTCTGGTTCAGGGCCTGCTGGATTGGGAACAGCGTAGCCGTGAACACAGCGGGTAGGAGTGTCCGTGTGGATGCAGGTGGCCGATGCTGGGCGGAAGCAGGTCTTTGGCCGGGTGGTAAGACTGCAGATGAAGGTTCGGCAGACAACCAGGATGCAGGAGGTAGACCGGCAGCAGGAGCAGCAGCAGACGGCAGAAGTAGCAGACAGCAGCAGCAGTAGATCAGCAGTGGACGGCAGCAGCGAAGGACCTGTGCAGGGACACTGGAAGCAGGGATGGTCAGGCAAGCCGGGTCACAACAGGTAAGGCAGACAGGCAGAGACGGCAGGCAGAGGGATGGTCAGGAGACAAGCCAGGGGTTCAGCAACAGTAACACAGTCCAAAGCAGGGACAAACAAGCCGGGGTCAAGGAACGGAGAAGGCAGCAGAGTCAGGCAGGCCAGGTCACAGGTAGGGTACTCAGACAGGTTCAGGTTGGGGACACAGGTGGGAGCTGAGACGGACAGCGCCGCATGCAGGCAGCTGTCCCCTTTAAATAGGGCCACTGGCGCCAAAGCGGCGCCGATTGCGCACGTGCACGGAACCAGGGCTGCAGAGGTGCCCGTGCACCCTCCGGCTAGTGTGCCCAGGGCGGCTAGAGCCCTGACAGACACACCTAATTCTAAACCTTCATTCCTCTCAGTGCAGCTTTCAGAGAGGACTGAAGGTATAGTGGGGTTGGAGATCCTAGCTGATGAGGAGCAAGGAGAGATCCGCTTTGTTCTTTGGTGGGGGTCTTTAAGGTACGCTTGCCAATGAGCTGCATGGCAGGTCAACATATGTCTGGTCAAGCATGTGGTGCCCAAGTGACTGATGTTTTGGCCATGTGAGATACGCTTGAGACATATGTTGCAAATAGCAGCGGTGCAATCTGATGCACTCGTCTCAAAAAAGGCCCACACCAAAGAACTTTTGAAATAATGCGCAGAGACAGCGCCCTGCACAGGCGGAGCTCTGTGGTGTGATTCAGTCAGTGTGCTGCCCTTAAGTGGCCCCCAGAGGGCATCCTGCCTTGTTGGAGATGTGCCTCCTCCTCCTCTCTCCTATCAGGCACCCACGTGGAGTCAGTCCGCCGGACAGTCTGGCCGAAAAGTCTGATTGTGTGTACATGGCATTAGATAGACTTTCAACTACTCACCAATAAATGTTGTTATTGTGTTAAAGCTATAAAAGTGTGAGAGATAATCCTGCGTCAACACACAGAATGATACCTAATAAGAATGCAGCAACCACTTAAGGGAAAAGTCTGAACCCAAAGTGAGTAAAATAAAGAGGTAGTGGCGCGCAATAGATTAAACTAAAACTAAAACAATAAAAAAGGTAAAAGATCAGGTATTCGGAAATAAAATTTTAGCTAAAAACACATAGCAGACATCAAAAATGGATAAAAACGCATCTAGTAGGTATTCACAGTAAATCCAGTGGTGAATAAAATAATAGGCAGTGTTCAAATAAATAAATTAAGATCCTAAAAAATACCATACAACAGTGATAAGTGTATCAGAAGTTGGTATATAAAAGAAACGTGCCTCGACGTAAGGTCACTAAGTGGATGGGTGCAAGCAAACAATAAATAAGTACAAGCAAGAAAATACAGATAAGTGGCCAGAAATTGTCTCAGTATAAATAATCTCAGATGAGTAACGTAAAAGGTAATAAAAAGACTGGAGTGAAGGGAAATGAAAATAAATATATGCAAAATTGAATAAATAAGACAAATAAAGTGCCGGGTGAATTCAGTGAATGCAATCGCAAAATATATGGTCCAGAAAAAAGTTCATATCAATCATGGGTGCAATAAAACTTCTTCAATCCAAGAAAAGTGCCAGTGCTGCAGTTTTAAACTGGTGAAGCTGTTTTTTTTTATATAAAAACGATTTATTGCAAAGTTACAATACAGTAGAAATGGGTACTCACATTTCAACAAATACAAACCGACAGTATAGGAACGAGCAGCAAGCTCAATGGCGTCACTTCCGGTCAGGTGTGGTGAAATCCCAACGCGTGTTCGTCATGGGTCACATGACTCCATAATTTGCAATAAATCGTTTTTATATAAAAAAAACATACTACACTATGAGGTTACTTCCTCTCCCTATATACACTGAGGCAATCCCCCCCCCCCCCACCTGGACATACCTTCGCTCACCTGTAAGGACAAAGAGATTAGGACTCACCCAAAAAAGGACCTGGGGCATCCAGCTGGGAACGCTAGGAGGACGGTCACCGAGGACCACAAAGCCATTCATACTTTTGCTGTAACCTTACAGCTGTAAGGTAAGGGGCCAACCACACTATCCCCACTAGGATCACATAGAACAAGGAGCACAAGACAGTCACAGATTCACATTGCTTCACCAGTTTAAAACTGCAGCACTGGCACTTTTCTTGGATTGAAGAAGTTTTATTGCACCCATGATTGATATGAACTTTTTTCTGGACCATATATTTTGCGATTGTGTTAAAGCTTTCACTCATGGTCAAAGAACTCTAATTTAACCCAAATCATAGCTGAGAGATATTAAATCTCAAATATAGTATACGGGAAAAAGACTGCATGGGGGGTCGTCATATGTTACTGGCTGGCAACCCTTCTTGATCCACGTTACAAGGGTAAGGTTGCAGAACTCATCCTGCCTTCGCAGAGGGAGCAGAGGATGAAACATCTTCAGGAGGCCTTGAAGCAAGGTTTGTGCAATGCATTTCCAGACCCTGTGAGGTTATAATTTCCTGGTGCTGGGCAACGTGTTGCTGAGGCTTCTGTCAGGACACCTGGGGCCAGGTGACAGATGCACACCATTGGGGTCAGGACTGCACCGCAAAGGTAGTGGACCCTACAACTGACTGCTGCGGATGGGAGTCTAGGTGGTCAAGAAAGGCAGGTCTGCTGGGACACCAACATGGATCCCAAAGGGGCTAGCGCATACGATTCCCCAGGGCGCGGAGTCTAAGAGCCAGCAGGTGTTCACCAGAGCCTCTAGTGGTGAGGATGGACTTGTCTGCAACTGGCTCCAGGTCGCAACCCCCAGGGTCTTCCAGCTCACGCCCACAGTAGACTACAGGAGGACAGAGATAGTAAGGGAGTAAGCCAAAGGCCGGGGCGACTAGCAGACAAGGATAAACATAGTACATGCCAAAGGTCAGGGTCACAAGCAGGCAGGGATAGTCAAGAACAAGCCAAGATCAGTAACTGGAAGCAGACATAGAAGACACAGCAAGAGGCACACGGAAGCTAAACACCCAAAGGTTGATCAGCAAGGCAGGCTTGCAGTGCACAGGTTAATATAGAGTTCCCTGATAGGGGCTGGGGTGGAGCCATGCTTTGAGGAGAGATTATTTAAGTTATTGGGTTACTGGGTCTTGAGGATGGACCACTGGCCAGAACTTGCTAAATATGCAATTGATCTACTGACCTGTCCTGCATCCAGTGTTCTTTCTGAACACACATTCACTGCTCCTGGAGGGTTTGTAACAGATAATACAGTGCGCCTGTCCCCAGACTCCCTTGATAGACTCACATTCATAAAAAAGAATCAGTTTTGGATCAGCAGCAGCTATCAAGCACCTGATGCTGATGTAACTGATTGATTTTTTTTATGGATGTGGGATCCCTTGAAGACTACCTATGCTGAGTGACTATCCTATTCCTCCTCAATCTTGATGATGCTAGCTTCCAACAATATTTTTGGTTTAGGGCACCAGCAGCAGAAAAAAAAAAAAAAAAAAAAAAAAAAGGACAAGCGTGCCCCACGGCCACCTGCAGAAGATGCATTATGTCCATGACCAGCACTGTGGACTTAGTCTCCCTGAGCCATGATTGCTAAAAGGCACCCTGCCTTTGGCCAATTATGGCTCTCTTAGCTGAGGGCGCTGTGATTGGCCAAAGCATGCAGGTCATGGTGCATACTCTGGCCAGTCATCATACAGCAATGCACTGCGCTCCCGCAGTGCATTATGGGCTGCTCGAATTTGGCACGAACGGTCCATAATGGTAGGTTTTTGGCAAACGTGCGAACAGCCAATGTTCGAGTCAAACTCATGTTCGACCCGAACAGAAAGCTAATCCCTACTGACAACCATTGTCATATTGAAAAAAATGAGGGGAAATCATATTTTAGAGTTGTCCCCAGAAAAAGTTAGGTAGGGAAGATCTTCCAATGAGAACACAATCACAGACTAGAGTCTTGTGGACCTTCTGTGCTGCCTGTGCACTTGATGGTGGTGTGTTTAATGGTGTAAAGCTTAACCAACTCCCGCGTGCCGTATAGGGAAATGACGTCGGCGGGGTGGTTCTATTGTTCTGGGACAATGTCATATGACATCTCCCCACTCTTACCATGCTTGCGCACTCACGGGAGTGTGCAGCGCAGTGATTGGTGGAGCGCTGTGTCCCCGGGACACGGCACATCCCCGGTCTCAGTAAAGATCCGATGACGAGGCTCTTTACCCATGTGATCAGCTGTGTCCAATTACAGGTGATCATATGTAAAAAAGGAAATTCAGATTATTGGCTTTCCCTTCCTCACACTCATGAAGGGGAGATCTGTACAAATCATCAGTGCAGCCCCAACAGTGCCCGTCAGTAATGCCGGTCAGTGCCCTTCAGTGATGCCAATCAGTGCTGCCTTTCAGTGCCCATCAATGCCTGATCATGAGTGCCGCCCATCAGTGCCACCTATCAGTTCCCATCACTGCTGCATATCAGTGCCGCCTATCAGTGCCCATCAGTGCTGCATATTAGTGCCTCCTCATCAGTGAAGCCCATTAGTCCCGCCTCATCAGCGCACATCAGTGAAGGAGAAAAATTACTTATTTACCAAAGGTTATAACAGAAGCTAAGAAATACTTTTTTTTTTGTCCTTTTCTCCTTTTTTTTTTTTTTTTTTTTTTTTTTTTAAAACGTGGTGGTTAAGCACCCCCAAAAGAAAGCTCTGTCTCAAAAATTGTTTTAATTTCATTTGGGTACAGAATTGCATGACTGCACAATTGTCATTCAAAGTGTGAAAGCGCTGAAAGCTGAAAATTGGCCTGGGCAACAAGGGGGTAAAAGTTCCCAGTAAGCAAGTGGTTAAAGAGTGCCTTGTCTTTACTAGAGCTCCTGGTGGTGGTGATGGATTTCACTGCAGGACAGGTCCCAGGTTGTGGTCTCCAATCACACCCATGCAAGCTACTGCTGAAAAGATCAATAGAGGCACAAGATTCAAGAATTAAGAAGGAACAAGAATGCTGGGCTCACAGGAAGGCAGGAATGCTATCAGGAGTTTACAGGGGCACACAGGGGCTGGAAGATTGGATGTGTATGGAGTGCACAGGGAACATAATGGTGCTGAAAGGCTGGATGCCGCTAGGGTGCAAAGGGCACAAATGGGAATTGGAAGGCTGGACAATGCTGGGGTCAGTGGCGCTCGCTCCATTAGGGGCGCAGGGGCACTGTCCCCCCTAATCTATGCACCCAACCCCTAATCTACATACAGGGTCCCATATCTGAGGTCTGTGCAAGAGAGGAGAGCAGAATGACAGTGAAGGAGAGATCAAAGTGACAGTGAAGGGGAGAATAGTGAGACCGGGAAGGCAGAGAAAACAGTGACTGGAAAGAAAACAGTGACCAGGGAGGAGAAAACAGGAACTGGGAAGGTTAGAACACAGTGGCTGTGGGAAGTAGGTTTTATGCAATAAGTGATTTTAGGGGAGAATATGTGCTGGGAGGGAAGAGTACTAGGAAGGGGGGATGAGTCAGATTTAAAGTCCAACCTTCCCAAGCCCCCTCCCCCTTCTTAGCACAAGTGCTCTCCCCTCCCAAAGTGTCCCTCCAGCACATATCCTCCTACCCCCCAGAAAGATGCCAGCTGCGATCATGGTGTCTGGGACCCGGGGCACCCCACAAGAGCTGGTGGGCATGTGCCCTGGGTGCCCACAGTAGCGCACCTCTGCCAGGCAGGCGATTGGAGCCAAGTGACGGTACTTGTTTTGGTATCTGGATCTGGGACTCGGCCCAGATTTGTGGGACAATGGGACTTTGTTCAAATCGAAAGAAGGTCCCATATAATCATGGTATATCTAGCATAACCCCCCAACCAGGATGGTTGGGGGGATATGCTAGAAGTGCGGAGAGGATTTGTGCTGGGAGGAGGGTCTGGGAGAAGGAGGGATTGCATGGATCCACACCCCAGGCCAGAAGGGCAATGGGGGCTGGTCAGGAGGACCAGGACCAAACATACAGAAGATATCTTCTGGACTGGACCGGAACCCCGAAACACGTGATCTTAGTACCTTAAATACCCTCTCCCAGAATGCACAGCAGGACCTCACTCCCACTGGGCTGGTTCCGAGAGAAAGAAGGGTATCCAATACACCTGACCAAACTGCGTTCCCATATTTGCCGGCAGTGACAGCGACACCTGCGGCCAAGTAGGACTCAGTGCAGTCCAGCCAGACTGGTACTGAAACCATAATTTGGCATAATTAACCCTGAAACCCAACTGTGGTCTCAGGAATACTTAACTTTGAAAACACATAGCGCATGCTCGTCAGGAGCAGGCACTACAAATACTTCTTACCAAAGTGTTTATTGTCTCAACAGTTACTGGTTGCTAATGACTGACTATTATACTATTATATTATATACTATTATATACTATTGACTATTATAAAGAAGTTATTCTGTAAGGTAAATAATAGGAAAGTGACTTTGCGCATGGTATAAAACATTCAAGTGATATCAAAATTTAACATACAGTGCTACTAAAACCACAGTGATCAATGTGTTAATAAACAACGTTAAAAATTCTTCATATTATAATAATCAATCAATAAATAATGGGATGGATAAAGGTGAATAAAACTATTAAATATAAAGTGATGACTGCTAGACTAATAAAACAGAGGTATAATAGTCCGTGCCAGAGGTAGAGATGTTTCTATATTGGGTAGGGCTTAGGTGCCTCTCTTCTAGTCTCTAGTGGTGTTGACCAGGGATGAGTGATATGATGCAACAAACAATCCTAGGCTAAGCTCCCAGAACTCTCACCTTCAGATTTCTTTAATGCTGCAAATAGAACAGATACTCCTTTCCACCGCTGGTCAGCCTCCAATGCACTCCTCCACGCGGCGGGCCACGAACCTCGAGTGCCCCAACCTATTGGTCTAGTCCGCTATACAAACTCCTCTGCCGCCAGTTCCTGCAGTGGCTTCTCTCTACGTCCTTCCAAATGGAATGTCTTCGTCTTCGACATTCCATTTGGAAGGACGTAAAGAGAAGCCAATGCAGGAACTGGCGGCAGAGGAGTTTGTATAGCGGACTAGACCAATAGGTTGGGGCACTCGAGGTTCGTGGCCCGCCGCGTGGAGGAGTGCATTGGAGGCTGACCAGCAGTGGAAAGGAGTATCTGTTCTATTTGCAGCATTAAAGAAATCTGAAGGTGAGAGTTCTGGGAGCTTAGCCTAGGATTGTTTGTTGCATCATATCACTCATCCCTGGTCAACACCACTAGAGACTAGAAGAGAGGCACCTAAGCCCTACCCAATATAGAAACATCTCTATCTCTGGCACGGACTATTATACCTCTGTTTTATTAGTCTAGCAGTCATCACTTTATATTTAATAGTTTTATTCACCTTTATCCATCCCATTATTTATTGATTGATTATTATAATATGAAGAATTTTTAACGTTGTTTATTAACACATTGATCACTGTGGTTTTAGTAGCACTGTATGTTAAATTTTGATATCACTTGAATGTTTTATACCATGCGCAAAGTCACTTTCCTATTATTTGTCTATTGAATTGTGTTTGTGCACATTTTTAGATTTTGCAGCAGGTATTTATTTATTGATTATAAGACACACACGTCTATCTCTATTAATTTAAACATTCATTTATTTATGTAATTTATCACCTTTATTTATGTGTATTTATTCAGTTTAGTAGTTTATACACTATCTTCACTTCTGGTGAAGCTATACACATTTTACTGTTGAATAGTAGCGCGAAGGACACATCACATTCTATCTCTATTCTGTAAGGTAGGCTCAGACAAAGTGTTAGCTCGCTGTCTATTTTCAGTGTGAATAAACATATATAATGGAAGCATTTTTAATTTTTTTTTGTGTGTGATTATACTGGAGTTTATATGTGTCAAATCTAGGGTGCCCACGTGTCCCGGATTGCCCGGGACAATCCCGCAATTAGCAGGTCTGTCCCGGGTCCCGGGCACCTTCATTCCGGGACAATACAGTGTCCCGGAATGAAACTGACAGAGTGGTCAAACCCTGCGGTAGCGCTGGTGCTCACTTCGCCTCCACCTGATACTCTACTGGCCACTGGTTGCTACAGCCGCCTGGCGTGTAGCAACCAGTGACGTAATAGATGCGACTCCTTGCTCAGCACTCAAAGCAGAGGAGGAATTAACTTCCTCCTCCTCTGCGCCTAGTGTTCTCCACCACGCTGGATGACCTCCCACCTCCTCTATCCTCTGCTGGCAAGTGACACTGTGTCTGGGCTAGGTGTCAGTGGGGGCCCCACTCACGGCATCCCAAAGAAGAGTCTCTGCTACCTAACTTCCAGTTTCCACAGGGATCTCTACTGGGCACCTGACCCTTCACAGCACAGCGAAGCGATGTTCCCCGATCAGTGTGATTGCACAGTGAGTGTTATTCTAGTAGGGGGGAGTAGCCAGCCTCTGCCCACACCATGAGGAGAATTGCCGGAAACACACTGGATTGTCAGAGGGAGTTGTAGGAGTTCTATAAGGCTGTCTGTTAGATGGATGAGCCTGTGCCTCCTTGTCAGTCCATTTCTGCACCTCCCCCCTCCCTAACATGCCTGATTGGAATGCTCCGCGGTGGCTGTGCTAGAAGAATCATAAATCCCTGTGATAGGACCATGAACCAGAGCTCGGGAGGGAGAGGGGAATGTACAGCTGTCAGTACATGTCTACTGCCTGTGTGTGTGCTACACTGAGACATGAGACAAAACTGGCTATGGGCAGAGAGACTGCTCACCCACTCACAGCATGTCACTGTACACAGAGAGGCAGTCCCTGACCTGAAGACCAGTCCCTCTCATTCACCCACTCTGTCCTTTTATTGTCTTCTGTCCCTCTTCCAAGTGTAACTATCATAGTTCTAATCCCTGTTTGGTAGACAGTCCATGAAGTACAGAGAAGGTCCATGTTATAGACAGTCCATTAAAGAAACGCTCCTTATTATCCACTTGCTCTCCAAAAGATTTACCCCTCCTTAATGACCAGGCCATTTTTTGCAAAAAAAAAAGTCACTGCATTATTTTAACTGACAATTGCGCAGTCATGCAACGCTGTAACCAAATAAAAAATAAAAGATGTCCCTTTTGTTCCCACAAATAGAGCTTTCTTTTAGTAATACTTGATCACCTCTGCGATTTTTATTTTTTGCACAGTAAACAAAAAAAGGACATCAATTTTGGAAAAAAAAAAGTTTTTTTACTTTCTGCTATAAAACATCCAATAAAAAAAAATTGAAATATAATTTCTTCATCAATTTAGGCCAATCTGTATTCTGCTACATATTTTTGGTAAAAAAAATCCCAATAAACGTATAGTGATTGGTTTGCGCCTATATGTTTATAGCATCTACATGGAACATTTATGGAATTTTATTTTATTTTTTCTACTCGTAATGGTGGCAAACAGCGACTTATAGCGGGACTGCGATGTTGCAGTGGACAAATTGGACACACTGCATCTGGTGGCAAGTGACAAGCTCAGGTTCCCACTGATTCTGCATTATGGTGAGATGAACTATTTCATTATATATTATAATGCAGTAATAGAAATAATGTGATTTGATCATCCTGACACCATATCAAGCATGGTGTCAGGAAAATTAAAGTGCCAACATCAGCCATTCGCCAGACAAACCACCCGCTGCCAAATTTCCCATCAACAATTTCCATACCACCTCACACACCACCACCCATCCGCCAGTTGCCTCTACCCCCCGGTCATTGGCAAAAGTTTGTTCCACGAAACAGGTCCCTCAAGAAGGGGGGGGGGGTGTCCCTGAATGGCAGTTTGGAAATGTGGTCACCCTAGTCAAAGCATATGTTATGAGTAGAAGAAAGCCTGGGTTTTGTTTACTGATGCCACTTAAGCCACTCTCACTGTTAACAACTTGGCCACACACACACTTTTGGCCATGGCACGCGTAGCGCACTGCAGGTTGCTGCCTCCCTGAACTGTCCCTCATTCTCAAGTTCAAAAGTTGGGAGGTATGTGTGCCATGTAAACAAGCAGAGCAAGCAATTTTAATAATTAGATACCAACAGTCCTTTCACTTTCATTTTCTACATTATATAAGCAGAACTTCCCTCTTCTTGGACAGTTGGTGTGTTTGAGAGTATAAAGATAAGACGGAGGAGATCCCTGTAGATCAGCTATGGATAGTGATAGTATGAGAACATATATCCAGAATTTCAGCCTTGATAACTGTAAACTTGGTAATCAGGGCTACAACCGGGTCCTCCTGCAGCTATTTGGTTTAGCGGGTCATGGAAAATCCTCCTTCATCAACTCCTGTAAGTATGTTATAGATGACGGTCCATACAAGACCTATGCAGAGACTGCTTCAGCTGGGAGCAGTGCTGGGGGAAAGACACTGAAAAGAAATTCATATAAACTCACCGAAACCATCACGCTGGTCGATAACCGGGGATGCGCCAAAATGGATAAGGATGAGACCGGAGAGATATACGCTCAGCTTGGTGAGTACAGGAGAGGTCACTCTATTCTTTGCAATATATGTACTTTAATCTTTGACAACAACTTTCAGATTATTGTGGTAAGTTCACTATGTATATTAAAGTGGTAGTAAACCCTCCTATACTTTCAAAACCATTAACATTTACATAAATACCATGTAATAATAAGTCGATTGATCGCTCTGATTTTTGATTTTCAATAATTAAATCAATAGTGAGATACACCTGTGATAAATACCCCAATAATAACCTAATAGGTTGTATATACAAAATATATGAACAAAAACCGTGTGCAAAACAAATATTGTAGCTTCTCTGGTACTTTGCATCTCACGCTGCAAGGAATGGACCCGGGAGGAGTTCTGGCTATTGTGGCTACCATTTAAGGCTCCATGCACACTAATGTTTTTGTAATCTCCTAGAAGCTGTTATTAGCATGTTTCCTGCTCCTATAAGTTAATTATTGTTATCCTATGTGTTCATGTACGCTACTTTAGGCTATTAGTGTTTTTTAAGCTTCAGCTTCTAGGAGCAAAAAAAAAAAAAAAAAGTTGTTGTAGAGTTTTTTGGAGCATTTTACCTTTAGAAACGCTCATAAATGCTATTGAGCTCTGCTAAATACTACTAATAGCTTTTTTAATTTATTTTTTGTTTCCTTTTTTTTTTTTAACCACTTCGCAACCAGGCCAATTCTGACATTTCTCTCCTACATGTAAAATTCATAATTTTTTTTTGCTCGAAAATTACATAGAACCCCCAAACATTATATATGTTTTTTTAGCAAAGACCCTAGAGAATACAATAAAGCTTGTTGCAACTTTTTATCTCGCACGGTATTTGCACAGCAATTTTTCAAACACGTTTTTTTCAGAAAAAAAAACAATTTCATGCTTAAAAAAAAAAAAAAAAAAAAACAGTAAAGTTAGCCCAAATTTTTTTGCATAATGTGAAAGATGAAGATACGCCGAGTAAATAGATACCCAACATGTCATGCTTCAAAATTGCACGCGCTTGTGGAATGGCGCCAAACTTTGGTATTTAAAAATCCCCATAGGCGACGCTTTAACATTTTTTACTGGTTACATGTTTTGAGTTACAGAGGAGGTCTAGGGTTAGAATTATTGCTCTCGCTCTAACGTTCGCGGCGATACCTCATATGTGTGGTTTGAACACCGTTTTCATATGTGGGCGGGGCTTACGTATGCGTTCACTTCTGCGTACGAGCTCACGGGGACAGGGGTGCTTTAAAAAAAAAAAAAATTTTTATTATTGTTAATTTGACTTTTATTTTTTAAATTTGACAGTTTAAAAAAAAAAAAATTGATTACTTTTATTCCTATTACAAGGAATGTAAACATCCCTTGTAATAGGAATATTACCTGATCGGACCTATTTACAGTGAGATATGTGGTCAATAAGACCCCACATCTCACCTCTAGGCTGGAAAGCCTAAAATAAAAAATAAATAAAAAAAGAGACTCTCTATAGTGATCATCCAGGGCCGGCGGTTCCTGTGTCTGACTCACCGATGGAAGCGGTGAGTGTCGGTAGAAGCACCGGAGGGCGGCGGGAGGGGGGGTGCAGGGAATCGCCGGCTGAAACCGGCAATATCTGAATGATGTCTGTAGCTACAGGCATCATTCAGATATACCCCCGCAAAGTGGAGGCAGTCATATGACGGCCTCCGGTCGGGAAGTGGTTAAGGAACTGCAAAAATGCTAATAAAACGCTAACACTCCTAAATGCTCTTAGGCTGGGTTCACACTTGAACACGCAGCGGCTCACAGCAGGTGTCCGGTGCGTCTCTATTCACTGTTTCAGGTCCGATTTCAGCCCACATTTTTTGGCGGAATTCGGACCTGTAACGGCCAAAAAGACGCACCGGTCTACTGTGTAATTCGCCCCGTAGCCGATCCGGAGATGTGTGAACCGGCTCCATAGAGAGCCAGTCACAATCTCCTGACATGCGAATTGGATGTGGGGGGGAAACCTGCATCCAATTCACATAAGTGTGAACCCGGACTAAAACGCTACTATTACAAAAGCTCTTAACCCCGTTTTTTATCCATCATTTTTTTAGTTTAACTACTTGCCGATCACCCACCACAGTTGTACTGTGGCAGTGACACTGCTGGACGAATCGACATACCTGTACATTGTTTCGTGCACTAGCCCTTGTGGGCACGCATGTCGATTGGCAAGAGGGGGAGTAAATCAACGGGTCTGGTGGACGCAATGTTCGCCGGCCACCTGCGATCATTCAGAACAGGGATCTGCCTATATAAACAAGGTTCTGACAGGGGAGGACACAGAGATCTCCAGGAAAATGGATCTCTGTGTTGTCCCAGTCAGTCCATCCCCCACACAGTTAGAAAACACTCCCAGGGAACACACTTAACCCCTTCATTATAATATATATATATATATATATATTATTTATATTTATATTTTATATATTTATAAATAAAACTGCCTGCACGCCACTAACTAACCTGCCTAATCCAGCTCAAGTTCTCTCAAGTGCCAATCTCCACGTCACACTACATATGGTCAATGTGTAAACAGCCTTATATAGTGTGGGGCGTGGACTTGCCCCCCTGAACCATGATTGGCCAAAGACTCCCTGCCTTTGGCCAATCATGGCTCTCACAGCAGATCGCACTGTTATTGGACAAAGGTCAGGAGCATGCTTTGGCCAATCAGTAGCCGTCGATGCACTGCGATCTCGTAGTGCATTGTGGGGTGATCCGCGGTGCTCTGCCGTGAATGCCCCATATTCTCGTTTGTTCTGCGAACAAATGAACTCCCGATGTTTGAGTCGAACTTACATGCAACTTGAACATCGGGATCATTCCTAGTCCTAATGATGCTGTTTGTGAGTCACCAGCTGCTATTCTGAGCCACTCCCAGCCCACATAAACCAAAACAAACAGATCTAGCTTCCAGCCAGGCCTGCCAAAATTTGCCTATGCTCACAAAATCCTAACCTCTTGCACCTACCTAGGTAGAGGGTGCTACATAACATTGATAATGGAACACCAAAAAGTGGGCAGGAAGACCTAAGGCTGGGTTCACACCTATGCAAATTGAATGTGGGTTTCCCTCCAATTTGTATAGCAGGAGATTGTGACTGGCTCAGTGGCTCTCTATAGAGCCGGTTCACACATCTCCGCAGAGGCTCTGGTGTGAATTGCACAGGAGCCCTGTGCATCTTTTGCTACATTTCAGGTCCAAATTTAGCCCAAAATTGGGACTGAAATTAGACCTGAAATGATGAATGGTGATGCACTGGACTCCTGCTGTGAGCCGCTGCGTGTTCTAGTGTGAACCCGGCCTTAATATCCAGGGTGAGCACTAATCTGTAGCTGAGGGTAGGGACATCTCAATGCTAGGGTCCTCCAGAGATAAAGATTAGGGATGAGCCGAACACCCCCCTGTTCAGTTCGCACCAGAACCTGCGAACAGACCTAAAGTTCGTGTGAATTTTAGAACCCTATTAAAGTCTATGGGACTCGAATGTTCAAAATCAAAAGTGCTAATTTTAAAGGCTAATATGCAAGTTATTGTCATAAAAAGTGTTTGGGACCCGGGTCCTGCCCCAGGGGACATGTATCAATTAAAAAAAAAGTTTTAAAAACTGACGTTTTTTCCGGGAGCAGAGATTTTAATAATGCTTAAAGCGGGACTGTACTGAAAAAAAAAAAATTAAAAGCCAGCAGCTACAAATACTGCAGCTGCTGACTTTTAAAAAATGGACACTTACCTGTTCCAGGGTCCAGTGGTGTCGGCAGCAGAGGCAGATTGATCGATCGGCTCTCTGCTGTAGCCGGCGCCATTCTCAGTGAGGGAATCAGGAAGTGGCTTCACTTCCAGATTCCCTACTGCGCATGCGCGAGTCGCGCGGCGCAATGAGAATCTTCAGCGCTGTCTGCCGGGACACGCGCCGGGACAGGAACTTGCGTAAACTCTTAGACAGGTATCTGCACCCCCTCCCCCTGAAAGGTGCCAAATGTGACACCGGAGGGGGGGAGGGTTCCGAAAAGCGGGAGTTCCACTTTAGGGTGGAATCCCGCTTTAAAGTGAAAACAATAAAAGTGTAATATTCCTTTAAATTTCGTACTTGGGGGGTGTGTATAGTATGCATGTAAAGGGACGCATGTTTCCCGTGCTTAGAACTGTCTCTGTACAAAGTGTAATATTTGCAGGAAAAAAAGCTATTTAAAATCACTTGCGGCTATAATGAATTGTCGGTTTCCATAATACAGAGTCATTGAAAGTCATTGAAAAAAAAAGCATGGGGTTCCCCCCAAATTCAATTACCAGGCCCTTCAGGCCTGGTATTGATATTAAGGGGAACCCAGGGTCAAATAAAAAAAAAAAATGGCGTGGGATTTACCCCTCAAAATCCATACCAGACCCTTATCCGAGCATGCAACCTGGCAGGCCGCAGGAAAAGAGGGGGGACGAGAGAGCGCCCCCCCTCCTGAACCATACAAGGCCACATGCCCTCAACATTGGGAGGATGCTTTGGGGGTCTGTGACCCCTCAAAGCACCATGTCCCCATGTTGATGAGGAGAAGGGTCGCATCCCCACAACCCTGGCTGGTGGTTCTGGGGGTCTGCGGGCAGGGGGGCTTATCAGAATCTGGAAGCCCCCTTTAACAAGGGGACCTCCAGATCCCGCCCCCCCTGTTTGAAATGGTAAGGGGGTACAAAAGTACCCCTACCATTTCACAAAGAAAGTGTAAAAATAGTTAAAAAACACACAGACACCGTTGGGAAAAGTCCTTTATTAAAAATACAAAAAATAAAAAAAAGATTCCAGCGGTGGTAATCTGCTCTTGGTATCCAGCGATGGGTGGTCTCTTCTCCGGGTTCCAGCGATGGATGATCTCTTCCGACGACGTCCATCGCAGCGCATTCTGTCTCCATGGAGACACTGAGGGAATCCCGTCTTAGCAGAGGAGGACCGGGGCACTCGTCACCTGACCCCGCCCCCTCTGACGCAACGCAGGTTTCCGCTACATCAGAGGGGGGCGGGGTCACCCGTACATCACTGGGGAAGCCCAGAGGGGGGAGGGTCAGGTGACGAGTGCCCCAGTCCTCCTCTGCTAAGACGGGATTCCCTCAGTGTCTCCATGGAGACAGGATGCGCTGCGCTGGACGTCGTCGGAAGAGATCAGCCATCGCTGGACCCCGGAGAAGAGACCACCCATCGCTGAATAGCAAGAGTGGATTACCACCGCTGGAATCTTTTTTTTATTTTTTTTTATTTTTAATAAAGGACTTTTCCCAACGGTGTCTGTGTGTTTTTTAACTATTTTTTACACTTCCTTTGTGAAATGGTAGGGGTACTTTTGTACCCCCTTACCATTTCAAACAGGGGGGGGCGGGATCTGGGTGTCCCCTTGTTAAAGGGGGCTTCCAGATTCTGATAAGCCCCCTGCCCGCAGACCCCCATAACCACCGGGTAAGGGTTGTGGGGATGAGACCCTTCTCCTTATCAACATGGGGACATGGTGCTTTGAGGGGTCACAGACCCCCAAAGCATCGTCCCAATGTTGAGGGCATGTGGTCTGGTACGGCTCTCTCGCCCCCCCTCTTTTCCTGCAGCCTGCCAGGTTGCATGCTCAGATAAGGGTCTGGTATGGATATTTAGGGGGACACCACGTCATTTTTTTTTTATTTGACCCGGGGTTCCCCTTAATATCCATACCAGACCCGAAGGGCCTGGTAATTTAATTTGGGGGGAACCCCACGCTTTTTTTTTTTTTTTTTTTTTTTTATCAATGACTTTCAATGACTGTTCTCTGTATTACGGGAGCCAACAATTTATTATAGCCGTGAGTGATTTTAAATAGCTTTTTTTCCTTCAAAAATTACACTTTGTGCAGGGACAGTTCTAAGCATGGGAAACATGCGCCCCCTTACATGCATACTATAGACACCCCCCAGGTACGAAATTTAAAGGAATATTACACTTTTATTGTTTCACTTTAAGCATTATTAAAATCACTGCTCCTGAAAAAACGGCTGTTTTTAAAACTTTTTTTTTCTTTGATACATGTCCCCTGGGGCAGGACCCGGGTCCCCAAACACTTTTTATGACAATAACTTGCATATAGGCTTTTAAAATTAGCACTTTAGATTTCTCCCATAGACTTTTACAGGGTGCTCGCGGCTTTTCGAATTTGCCGCAAACACCCCAAATTGTTCGCTGTTCGGTGAACAGGGAATGTTCGTGTCGAACGTGAGTTTGACTCAAACTCTAAGCTCATCCCTAATAAAGATAATTAGGAGTTGACTCAGCCCACTAGACTTCATCTTTTTGTAGAGGGTTGGTTTATTAATTACCAGCACCTGTTAAGCTACAGAATCACATAATATGCTACGCCTGTCAAGCTGAAGCTAATATAACTACATTTTTATCAGTATTTTTCTGCAATTCTGTTCTTGTTCCAGGGAACGTTTTACCACTTGATACTGAAGTTATCTGGCAGAATGATGGGTTTGATGCCTCTTTAAATCGGCTGCTGAATGCGGAGAAAGAGGACCGTTCAGCTGATTTTATTGTGCCCCTGTTTGTCTACAGGTAACGCTTCAAATGCTTTCAATGTGCAAAGTGACATGTACAGTATATATATATATATATTGTAAAGTTCGGGGGACCAGCTAGACCGCAGGACACAGGCTTTTAGTTCAAAAGGGGGTTTATTAAACTTAAACAGCTTCACAGCAGCAAAACAAAAGAAAAAGGTTTCAGTCTCACCGACTATCAAAGTCCAGAATTGCTATCGCAATCAAACACAGTCCTGGGGTGCTGTCGCAGGTGACTTCAACTGCTAGGAGGCTTCCAGGCCGAACGCTGCTGTCGACTTTTGTTGCTGCAAATCAAACCACACACAAACCACTTTCTCCACACCCATCTGCAACTTCCTGTCTTGTTTTTAAACCCACCTCCTCTGACAGGTGAGTTAACCCTTTTTGTTCCCTTAAAGGGATCACAGACCAAACAGAGGGGAAACATAGCGTCCTTCCAGGACCCAGCCACTGCGTCCTGTACAATATATATATATAGATATAAAATATATAAATATATCTATATATATATCTATATATATATAGATATATATATATATTTATATCTATATATATATATATATATATTTATATCTATATATATATATTTATATATATATGTGTAGCGCCCTGCTCCTAATATGAGCAGACGCTATTGTTTTTCAAATTTAGTTGTCTGAAGCTGCAGTTGGGCTCAGACTAATTATTCTAAAAAAGTTCTGGTTTCTGTGCCAGTCCAGCTGGGTTGCACTGGTTTCCACTTGACCGTAGGTGTCGCTGTCACCGCCAGTAAGCATGGAAATGCAGCAAGCTGGATGTATTGAATACCACCTCTTGCTCGGAAATAGCCCAGTGGGGTCCGCTATCCCGACATCATGGTCCTCCTGGCCTGGGGTGTGTATCGCATGATCCTGCGCCTCGGGGCCCGCTGAGAGGGTAGGCCCAAAAAAGTCTTGGGGCCTGCTGATCCATGGGTGGTCCTGTGCTGTCTCGCCTGCGGGGAGAGGACGCAAGAAATATAGAGGATCCAGGGGAGGACTTTTCTAGGAGAGGACCGAGCGCAAGGCTGGTATCTCTGGAGGAGCCTGGAAACTCAGTTAGGGGACGCAACCCGGATCAACACCCATACAGTATCGCCGGGTCGGCTGAAAGAAACTGTTGATATTGTATGGCAGTTTGTTTAATCTCTCAAGATCTCTCAAGAATGCTTTAGTTTAATTGACAAGTCTGTGGCAGAGACTTTGTTGAGCATCTCACCGGCTGCTAGGTCAAGTGAGAAGGGCCTATCTGGTGGTTGCTGGATCCAGTCTGTGGAGCTGTTTCTCCTCTGAATCTGACCAATACCTCTAACCCACAATTACCAGGTGCCTGAACTCCCACTAACCTTCTGACCCTCTATTGAAAGACTTCGTTCTTAACCCAAATAAATTTGTGAAAAGGACTAAGTGTCGGATTTAACATTCTTTGGGCTATTTTCCAACGGGACCCCTGAGGCGGAGAAGCGAGCAGGTGAGGTAAAGGTAAGCCCAAATAAAACCAGCAGCTCCTTCAGGGGTTAGTGCTACATATATATATATATATATATATATATATATATATATATATATATATCATTCAGATGTAGGACACTATCTTTACACATGAAGACAAGCTCTCTCCGGGATCCACTTCATAGTCATGCAGTTGTTGTCATGCAGCGCTGCATAACAATGGAATTCTTTATGGTGCCCATTCACATCAATGCAGCACAGCTGCAGTGCATTTTCAGAAAGGTGCAGGTCCTCATCCTTGTCTTGCTACAGGATGATCTGGAAGTGCCCCAATCATGAGTGGCTTTTGTATACAAATTTCCAGCTTTAAAAAAATCAAAACATCAACCTGCCCCAGTGCATCCTGCAATGTAGTGTAGGGACCTGTCAGCCTGATGTCAGATGTCCTCCACTGCACTGGGGAACAACTTAAAGGATAGATATTTGTAAAATAAAAAGTGGAACAATGATGTTGCCTCCAGGATTCATTCATTAGATATTTTTAAGGCTCAATTGAATGTTCAGTATAAATGAGAAAAATACTGTACAGTATATTCATTTCAACAGTCTTACAGTTGGCTTTCTCTAGCCACTTGCCGACCGCAATACATAAATATGCATTGCGGCTTTTGTTTGTTTTTTCAGCCGGCGATGCTGTTTCTCATGAAAGCAATCCAAGTGATTGATTAGCTGCTGGATCACTTTTACAAGCAGCAGGAGGGGACGTCCTCCCTCCTCCTGCCACGCAACTGTGTTTTTCAGGCTTTCTACTTTTACCGGTGAGCCCAGGAAATGATATGACAGTTTGCTCTGCTGGCCATAGAGGTGAACAGAGACCAGAGAGATCTCTGATCACCTCTAGGATCTAGGAGGACCAAAGCAATGTCATGATGTTAAACTTTTTTAAGCAAAAGATCAAATAATTATTTTTTAACTTTGCTTTTAAAGGTAGAGGAGATATCTGGGGTCTTATAGACCCCAGATCTCTCCATAAAGAGGACCTTCCTCCTTTGTCAAAAAAGCACTAAAGGAAAGGAGGAAGGTTCCTCAGAAATGCATTACCGCACTGCCTCCCGCTATCCACCCTAAGGCAGGCATCCCAGTGCAGAACGCTGAATGTTGATGGGACTTTTTGACAGCTGACAAACCCAGGCTCTGTAAGCCGGTAGGGAAAGTTACACACCAATGCCATTCCACACTGACAGCTTTGTATGACACAAGCTTCTGTAATGCTGATATATGCTGACAGCCCTGTGGTGCTTTTATCCAGTGTCTATGCCGACTATCAGAAATTTAATATGTGAGTGCTGGAGGAGCAGAACAGCGAGCGGTGCCTGACAAACTGAGTGTCTTTGATTGCTCAGTTCTCAGCGTAGAGCTGGCAGGAGACAGCTATAGCATTGGATCGAAGCTGCAGCCATCTAGGTGAGTACCGTATATACTCGACTATAGGCCGTCCCGAGTATAAGCCGAGACCCCTAATTCACCACAAAAAATGGGAAACCTGCATTGACCCGTGTATAAGCCGAGGGTACAAAATGCAGCAGCTACTGTAAGTGGAAAAGAGGGCCAGCAATGCCCATCTGCAGCTGCCTGTCCCCTGTCCCCTGTACAGACCCCCCCCGTGTCCCCATTACAGCCTACCTGTGCCGATCTTCGGTCCCCGCTCTCCGGTCCCCGCTCTCCGGTCCTCGGTCCCCGCTCTCCGGTCCCCGCTCTCCGGTCCTCGGTCCCCGCTCGCCGCTCTCCGGTCCTCGGTCCCCGCTCGCCGCTCGCCGCTCTCCGGTCCTCGGTCCCCGCTCGCCGCTCTCCGCTCGGTCCCCGCTCACCGCCATTGCAAAATTAAAAAGCCGCGCCTCCTCCTCGTCCGTGATAGGAGGAACGCTGTTTTCCCAGCAGTCAGTGCGCAGTGTTCCGCCTATCACGGACGCCCTCTCATCCTCGTCCATGAGATGAGAATGACAGGGCATCCGTGATAGGCGGAACACTGCACTGCTGGGAAAATTAGTGTCCGCCTATCACGGACAGGCGGGAGGAGGCGGCGCGGCTTTTTAAAACTGCCGTCTGTCTGCATGACAAGCTGTTCATGTAGGCAGACGGCAGTGACTCGAATATAAGCCGAGGGGTAGACTTTCAGCCCTAAAAAATGGGCTGAAAATCTCGGCTTATATTCGAGTATATACGGTATGTTTGTTTTACATTTATACACCTTTTTAACCACTTGCTTACCAGTGCACTTATACCTTCCTGCCCAGGTCAGTTTTCAGCTTTGAGATGTGCACTAATGAGGCTTCACTGATAGGATGCAATGATAGGCACTGATAGGCTGAACTGATAGGAACTGGTAAGGTGGCACTGATGGGCACTGATCAGGAGGCACTGATGAGGCTGCACTAATAGGAGGCACTGATGGGCAGCATTGAATGGCACTGATAGGCCGCACTGATTGTCGGCACTGATAGGCCGCACTGATTGGCAGCATTGATGGGCACTAATAGGTGGCACTGGTGGGCAATACTTAGCAGTACTGATGGGCATAAGTAGGTGGCACTGGTGGGCACTGGTAGGTGGTACTGGTGGGCACTGCTTAGCAGCAGTGGCTGTCAGTGTGCCCGACCAATGTCCCATTTACACAAGTCAGTAATCGGCTTCTGTTTACATCATGTGATCAGCTGTCATTGGCTGGCAGCTGATCATGCTATAAAAGGCTGGGATTTGCCCCTTACTCGTATCTGTGATCAGCCGAAACCCAAGGACTCGGTGATCACAGAGCGCGCTGGCTGCGTGCCACAGGGGGGCGCACGGGCAACACGAGCAAAGGAGGACGTACATGAACGCCCTCCTGGCAATTTAGGCCCGCGCTGTAGCCTTCATTCGGCTATAACATGGGCATCAAATGGTTAAACAAATGTGACATTACTGGCAACATGTGGTAATGTTGAGCTGGAATTGGCCAAAATAAAATATCAGATCATCACATTGACGGTAATGATTTTCAATATAAGTTCCAATAGTAAATTTGAGTTTGATAAAATTACTAATTTTTTGAGAAAATAATTATGTCAAAGAGAACATCCTTGTTGGATGCCACTCTGGCCAGTGTAAATGGGGAAGGGGGCATGGAATAATTACAATTTAAATCTCTTCTTGGCAAGGAATTCAATTCCTGCTTTACAACTGAGGGCACATCAAGTCTCTTGATAAAGATTGATCAGTGATGATCTAGGAAGGAGAATTGCTGATTTAGCTTTTTTCCTCTCCTGAATCCTTTTGGGTTTATGAAATTTCTGAATCCAGGCAAGCATTGTTATTATAATGTAGGATTCTCTAAATACTGAACAAAACTGATTAAATATTCTGCAACATTTAATACATATGAATAGAGTTGAGCGGACACCTGGATGTTCGGGTTCGGCGGGTTCGGCCGAACTTCGGAAAAAAGTCCGGGTTCGGGACCAAACTTGACCCGAACTTGACCCCGAACTCCGAACCCCATTGAAGTCAATGGGACCCGGACTTTTGAACACTAAAATGGCTGTAAAAAGGTCATGGAAAGGGCTAGAGGGCTGCAAATGGCAACAAAATGTTGTTAAGAGCATGGCAAATGATCTGCAAACAAATGTGGATAGGGAAATAACTTAAAATAACATAAAAAAAATAAAATAAAATAAAAATGCTGGAGGCCCCCTTCTCAGCAGAAGAGGTACAGGAAGTCATTAAGAACCTCAGAAACTCAACGGCACAATGCCACACATATGGTGGGAATACCCCAGAATACGCACTTTCTGGAAAAAAATATTAAATTTAATGGATAAGATAGTGGGAAAATAAAATACTTTGAAATTAAAAAAAAAGAAAAAATTATAATCTTGACCTAGGAGGACGAGGTCCATATGGAGTAGAAGGTTGAGGTGGCGGTGGATGTGGCGGTGTAGGTGGAAGCGGCGGTGGAGGAGGACGAGGTAGCCAACACTGGTTCAAAAATACAACAATGGCTGGGTAAGGCTAGTGGTGAATGATGTGTCGAATTCTGTCCCCCGTCGCATAGTGTCCGCCCTGTACTGCGCTTGCTCAGTACGTAGGACAAGGAGATTTTGAAACTCTCCGAAGACGATGCGCGGTGACTCCAGGTTCAAGCCACATCATCCGAGGTTGAAGCCTAGCCAAGCGAGCCCATGAGGGGCCCTGTTACTATCTGCTACCGTATGTCCACTTGGATGGTCGGGCTTGAACCTGCACTCACTGCGCAGGCGACGTTCATCTTTGGAGATTTTGTGAATCTCCTTGTCCTCCGTACTGCGCAAGCACTGCACCTGCGCAGTGAGTGGCTGGACACTATTCGATAGCAAGACAGTTTTCGTCAGAACAACGGTATATGTGTCTATTCTGCACAAGGTACGGCCAAGTCCTGTGGGATCCATGCCTGGTTCATTTTAATGAACGTGAGCTTGTCCACATTGGCTCTGGACAGGCGGCTGCGCTTGTCTGTGATAACGCCCCCTGCCGTGCTAAATACACGTTCAGATAATACACTGGCGGCAGGGCAGGCCAGCACCTCCAAGGCGTAAAGGGCAAGCTCAGGCCATGTGCCCAATTTGGAGACCCAGAAGTTGAAAGGGGCAGACCCGTCATGCAGTACGTGTAGGTGTGTGCACACATACTGCTCCACCATGTTGGTGAAATGCTGCCTCCTGCTAAGACGTTCCATCTCAGCTGGTGGTGCTGGTTGTTGTGGCGTGCTGACAAAGCTTTTCCACATTCCGTCTATGCTAACCCTGCCTTCCGAGGTGCTGGCGGTGCCCTGGCTGCGTTGGCGACCTCTTCCTCCTCCTCTGCCTTGGCCTTGTGCTTCCACCGTACCCCCGCTTCCAAGTGGGAAGGCCACCAGCAGCGCGTCTACCAGCGTGCGTTTGTACTCGCGCACCTTACGATCACGCTCCAGTGAGGTAATTAAGGACGGCACGTTGTCCTTGTAACGGGGATCCAGCAGGGTGGCCACCCAATAATCAGCACCAGTTAAAATGTGGGCAACTCAGCGGTCGTTGCGGAGACACTGCAGCATGTAATCGCTCATGTGTGCCAGGCTGCCCAGAGGCAAGGCAATAGGCAGAGGCAAAAGCTGTCCTCTGTGGGAGGTGTATCATCTGTGTCCTCTGTATCCCCCCAGCCACGCATCAGTGATGGACATGAGCTGGTCTGGGTGCCACCCTGCTGTGAACATGGTTCCTCCTCCTCCATCTCCTCCTCATCCTCCACCTCGTCATCCTCCAGAACTGTGCCCTTGCTGCCAGACAATTGTGTACCTGGCGCTTGTTGGTGCAGGAACCAACCCTCATAGCCACTTGTAAATGACTGCCCTGAAAGCCTTGGAAATGAACCCTCTTCCTCCTCCTCCTCCTCCTCCTTATCCTGTGCCACATCCTCTTCCATCATAGCCTGAAGAGTTTTTTCAAGGAGGCATAGAACTGGGATAGTAACGCTGAGAACGGCGTCATCGGCACTGGCCATGTTGGTGGAGTACTCGAAACAGCGCAACAAGGCACACAGGTCTCGCATGGAGGCCCAGTTATTGGCGGTGAAGTGGTGCTGTTCCGCAGAGCGACTCACGCGTGCGTGCTGCAGCTGAAACTCCACTATCGCCTGCTGCTGCTCGCACAGTCTGGCAAGCATGTGCAAGGTGGAGTTCCACCTTATGGGCACGTCACATATGAGACGGTGAGCGGGAAGGCCGAAGTTACGCTGCAGCGCTGACAGGCGAGCAGCAGCAGGGTGAGAACACCGAAAGTGCGCACAGACGGCCTGGACTTTCTGCAGCAGCTCTGGCATATCGGGGTAATTCTTAAGGAACCTCTGGACCACCAAGTTTAGCACATGCGCCAGGCAAGGGATGTGCGTCAAACCGGCAAGGCCCAGAGCTGCTACGAGATTTCGCCCATTATCGCACACCACCAGGCCGGGCTTGAGGCTCACTGCCACCAACCACTCATCGGTCTGTTGTTCCATGTCCCTCCACAACTCCTGCGCGGTGTGGGTTTTTTCCCCCAAACAGGAAAGTTTTAAAACTGCCTGCTGTCGTTTAGCCCTGGCTGTGCTGAAGTTGGTGGTGAAGGTGTTACGCTGACCAGATGAGGAGGCGGTAGAGGATGAGGAGGCAGAGTAGGAGGAGTTAGCAACAGGAGGCAAACTGAAGTGCCCTGCAATCCTCGGTGGTGGAAGGACATGCGCCAAACTGCTATCCGCCACTACATTTACCCAGTGTGCTGTTAGGGAGATATAACGTCCCTGACCGTGCTTACTGGTCCACGCATCCGTAGTTAGGTGGACCTTGCCACAGATGGCGTTGGGCAGTGCACACCTGATTTTGTCCCCCACTTGGTTGTGCAGGGAAGGGATAGCTCGTCTGTAAAAGTAGTGGCGGCTGGGCACGACGTACTGTGGGACAGCCAATGACATCAGCACCAGACAGAATGACAGCATTTCAAAGGCGAGGAATTTTGAAATGCTGGCATTCAGGGCCAGGGATCGCGGATGGCTAGGGGGGTACTTCCTCTTCCGCTCCAGTGTTTGGGAAATAGAGAGCTGAACGCTTCCATGGGACATTGTGGAGATGGTTGGTGACCCAGGTGGTAGTGTTGCTGACATATCCTCTGTTTGCGGGTTGGCAGGTGTCACTGTCACTACAGAGGTGGATGAAGAGGCCGAGACTGCAGCAGAAGAGGAAGCAGGAGGATCCAGAGACCTTTCTTGGTTTTTGAGGTGTCTACTCCACTGCATCTCGTGCTTTGCTCTTAGATGCCTGGTCATGCAGGTTGTGCTCAGGTTGAGAACATTTATGCCTCGCTTCAAGCTCTGATTGCACAGCGTGCAAACCACTCGTGTCTTGTCATCAGCACATTGTCTGAAGAACTGCCACGCTAGGGAACTCCTTGCACCTGGCTTTGGTGTGCTTGGTCCCTTGCTGCGTTGGGCAGTAGCAGACGTACTGTCTAGGGGACGGACGCTCCGCTTTTGCACCCTGCTCCCTCTTCTGCTGTGCTGGTGGCTCTGTGCGACCACCACCTCTTCCTCTGAACTACACTGGTCACCTGCATGACGTTGATTCCATGTGGGGTCAAGGACCTCATCGTCCTCCACATCATCTTCCACCCAAAATTCACCCCTGCCCTCCTTGTCGGTCTGCACAATGGCAGAAGCAGCAGCAGTTGGCACCTGTGTTTAGTCATCATCCGAGACGTGCTGCGATGGTCCTCCCATGTACTCATCATGAAACATAAGTGGTTGGGCATCGGTGCACACAATCTCTTCCACTTCTGGGGCAGGGCTAGGTGGATGGCCCTGGGAAACCCTGCTAACAGAGTCATCAAAAAGCAGAAGAGACTGCTGCATGATTTGGGGCTCAGACTGATTGGCTGATTTGCAAGGGGATGAGGTGAAAGACTGATGGACATCGGCTGCAGGTGCCAACTCTGAACTTTCATCAGGAGACTGGGTGGGAGACAATGTAAAGGAACCGGAGGCACTGTCAGCAGCAACCCAATCTACTATCGCCTGTACTTGTCCTGGCCTCAACATTCGTACAGCCTCATTAGGCGCGCCAAAATACTGCTGCAGGCTCTGTCGCCTACTCGCACCTGAGGAAGGTGTTTCACTAGTGCGTTTAGCTGGCACAGATCGATCACGTCCTCTCCCTGCAACAGGAGCGCCACCAGCAGCACCACGATCCGGGCCACGTCCCCTTTTTGATTATCTCCTCATATTTTCAAAATTTATGATCTCGCTCTAAATGGGTGTTTTTGTATATAGCAGAATACACGTACAGTGTCTAAAGCGTTTATGAACACGCAGAAAATGCTATTGGGAAGAAAAAAAACACTGCAAAATTACATTTTTTTGCAATGTTTTTCCAATATCAGAATAAACGGATAGTGTCTTTCTGCGTTTATGAAAACGCAGAAAATGCTATTGGGAAGAAAAAAAACACTGCAAAATGTATTTTTTTTGCAATGTTTTTCCAATATCAGAATATACGGACAGTATGTAAAGAAAATGCTATTGGGGGAAAAATAACACTGCAAAATTAAATTTTTTTGCAATGTTTTTCCAATATCAGAATACACGGACAGTATGTAAAGCGTTTCTGAAAACGCAGAAAATGCTATTGGGGAAAAAAAAACACTGCAAAATTAAATTTTTTTGCAATGTTTTTCCAATATCAGAATACACGGACAGTATGTAAAGCGTTTATGAAAACGCAGAAAATGCTATTGGGGAAAAAAAAACACTGCAAAATTAAATTTTTTTGCAATGTTTTTCCAATATCAGAATACACGGACAGTATGTAAAGCGTTTATGAAAACGCAGAAAATGCTATTGGGAAGAAAAAAAACACTGCAAAATTTATTTTTTTTGCAATGTTTTTCCAATATCAGACTATACGGACAGTATGTAAAGAAAATGCTATTGGGGGAAAAATAACACTGCAAAATTTAATTTTTTTGCAATGTTTTTCCAATATCAGAATACACGGACAGTATGTAAAGCGTTTATGAAAACGCAGAAAATGCTATTGGGGAAAAAAAAACACTGCAAAATTTAATTTTTTTGCAATGTTTTTCCAATATCAGAATACACGGACAGTATGTAAAGCGTTTATGAAAACGCAGAAAATGCTATTGGGAAGAAAAAAACACTGCAAAATTAAATTTTTTTGCAATGTTTTTCCAATATCAGAATACACGGACAGTATGTAAAGCGTTTATGAAAACGGAGAAAATGCTATTGGGAAGAAAAAAAACACAGCAAAATAAAAAATTTTTGCAATGTTTTTCCAATATCAGAATACACGGACAGTATGTAAAGCGTTTATGAAAATGCAGAAAATGCTATTGGGGAAAAAAAAACACTGCAAAATTTAATTTTTTTGCAATGTTTTTGCAATATCAGACTGCACGGATACTGTCTACAGCGTGTATGTATGAACACGCAGAAAATGCTATTGGGAAAAAAAAAAAGAAGCAAAATTAAATTTTTATGCAATGTTTTTCCAATAGCAGAATACACACAGACTATGGTGTATCTCTTACTATATGCAGTGTTGGTCCTAATGGTGCACTGAGCTTGCAGGTAAAACTTTTATATTTTGTCTGGCACTGGCCTCATGGCACTGTTAAAAGACTGTGCACTGCACCCCAGCCAGGGTACAATTGATTTAGGAATCTCTTCAATAATTATCTCTGCTTCTTTCTTTTGCTTAATAAAGAAACTCCCTACTCTACTCTAGCTATCTAGATCGCTCACTGATCTAACTAATTAGAAGAAAATTCAAGGAATGTGGACTGACTGACTGACTGACTTTAGCACACTAACTCCTAAAATCCTCTCTCTCAGCAGCACAGGAACCTGTCTATAGCAGAATGACGCTGTGTGCTGTGTGTCTGGACTATATATAGAGGCTGGGTCACATGCTGCACTGGCCAATCACAGCCATGCCATTAGTAGGCATGGCTGTTATGGCTTCTAAGGGCACACTAGTAAAACGATCGTCGATTGGCTGCCCTGCAGCTGTTAAAAGGTGCCAATACAGCGCCGAACACCGGACCCGAACCCGAACACCGGACCCGAACCCGAACTTGCAGCCAATAGTTCGGGTCCGGGTCCCGAACACCCAAAAGTCCGGTACGGACCCAAACTTTACAGTTCGGGTTCGCTCAACCCTACATATGAACTATTTGTTTGTTTTTCACCAATCTCTTCCATTTTTTGTATTTTACTGTTGTGATTTCAACAAATACATGGTTTCATTTTGTAGTGCTAAGACTGGTATTTCGAAAGATCAGGAAGCGGAACTGAATGAACTACTCGAGACTGCCAAAAAGATAACAGGTACAGAATTTCCTTTATTTTAAAAGTAGAAATTTGTTTGCAGTATTTTGTAAAGAAAAACTATTAATATAAGCAATGACATGAAAAAAATGCCACACAATAATGAATGTTCAGTTTAACTGCCCTAATATCGGACACCCCCCCCCCCCCCCCCCCCCCCCCCCCCCGCCAAGGCCAATTCTCAGCTTTCAACGCTGTCACACTTTAAATGACAATTATGCGGTCATGCAACACGGTACCCAGATGACATTTTTATCATTTTGTTCACAAAAACAGAGCTTTCTTTTGGTGCTATTTAATTACCACTGGGGTTTTTTTTTCTTAATAAAATTTAGGTCAAAATGTATTTTGCTACATTTCTTTGGTGAAAATAACCCAAATCAGTGTATATTATTTAGTCTTCAGAAAAGTTATAGTCCACAAAACTAACAAACTATGGTATCCACTTAAGCCCCGGACCAATTTGCAGCCAAAGGACCAGGCCCCTTTTTGCGATTCAGGCACTGCGTCGATTTAACTGACAATTGCGCGGTCGTGCGACGTGGCTCCCAAACAAAATTGTCGTCCTTTTTTCCCACAAATAGAGCTTTCTTTTGGTGGTATTTGATTGCCTTTCGTTTTTATTTTTTGCGCTATAAATAAAAATAGAGCGTCAATTTTGAAAAAAAATCAATATTTTTTACTTTTTGCTATAATAAATATCCCCAAAAAATGTATAAAAAAAAATTTTGTTTCCTCAGTTTAGGCCGATACGTATTCTTCTACATATTTTTGGTAAAAAAAAAAATCACAATTAGCGATTATTGATTGGTTTGCGCAAAAGTTATAGCGTTTACAAAATTGGGGATAGTTTTATGGCATTTTTATTAATATTTTTTTTTTTACTAGTAATGGCGGCGATCAGCGATTTTTATTGTGACTGCAACATTATGGCGGACACATCGGACATTTTTGACACATTTTTGGGACCATTGTCATTTATACAGAAATCAGTGCTATTTAAATGCACTGATTCCTATGTAAATTACACTGGCAGTGAAGGAGTTAACCACTAGGGGGCGGGGAGGGGCTAAGTGTGACGTGTGTGTTTTTTTTTTTACAGTAGGGGGCGTGGCTTTACGTCTGATGTCACTAATCGGCTTTCCCAATGACAGGGAACATCCGATCAGTGACAGGCAGTGCAGGAAGCACGGGGAGAGGTTTGTTTATACAGACCTCTCCCCGTTCTTTAGCTCTGTAACCCGATCGCGGGACACCAGCGGCGATCAGGTCCGCTGGTCCCGCGGCCACGGAGCTCAGGACCAGGTCGCGAGTGTGCCGCCGGCGCCGCGTGCGTGACCCACGGCTGGGCTCTTAAAGGGCCACATACAGGTACGTGATTGTGCCCAGCCGTGCCATTCTGCCGATGTATATCGGCGTGAGGCGGTCCTTAAGTGGGTATATACAGTATATCTAAAGAATTGATTAATCCTAATGTACTGACAGTCTATCTCATTTCTTGAGGCCCAAAAATTCCAGAAGAGTACAAATACCCCCCAAATGACCTCTTTTTGGAAAGCAAACAGTCCAAAGATTGTTAGTAAGAGGCATGGTGAGTTTTTCAAAGTTGTAATTTTTTGGTAAATAAAAATAAAAAAAATATTATTTTTCACTTTTTAACTGCTTGCCTAAAGGCCGCCGTCATTATACTGCATTGGCACAGCTGCGCAAATCTCCATAGGTGTACGTCGGCCTCTTTAAGAGCAAAGCAGGAGCTGATGTGCGTGGTCAGCGGCCACGATATCCACCGGCCACTGGCAATCGCTCCACAGAGAGCCAGAACAGGGATCTGTCAATGTAAACAAACAGATTCCTGTTCTGTCAGTGGAGTAGAGAGAGATCTGCTGTTCCTAGTGATCAGGAACATCGATCTCTCTCCTCCTCCTGTCAGTCCCCTCCCCCCACAGTTAGAAACACCTCCCAGGGAACACTTAACCTCTTAGTCGCCCCCTAGAGTTAACCCCTTCACTGCCAGTGACATTTATACAGTAATCAATGGCTATTTTTAGTTCTGATCACTGTATAAATGTCAATGGTCCCAAAAAAGTTTCAACAATGTCCGATCTGTCCACCGCAATCGCAGTCCTGCTAAAAATCTCTGATCACTGCCATTAAGGAAAAAAATAATAATAATAAAAATGCTATAAATCTATCCCCTATTTTGAAGACGCTATAAATTTTGCGGAAACCAATGAATACACGCTTATTGTGATTTTTTTAACCTAAAATATGTAGAAGAATACATATCGGCCTAAACTGATGTAGAAATTTTTGAAAAGAGCTATAATACAGAAACCATATTTGTAGCGCCACATCGCTTAGAATAGGATAAATATATAGGACAGAAATTTGGGACTTTACAAGCGCACAAACACAAATTCATATAAAAGTATAAATTTATTATAGTCAATTTAACAAAACATATATATAATTATTCAGAAATGTTTAAAAGAGATACATCTCTGAATACATATTGAAGTTTGCAAATAATGATATGTCTCTACATGTTTCGCCTTCCGTAAGGCTTCTTCAGGAGAACTGCTAGTATCGTAATGCTATGGTCACTGTAATGAAAAAAGAAAAATCAGAACAGAAAACAGAACAAGAAACAAACAAAATGGATCATTATCAAACACATAACAGCCATAGAAGATACCGAGAAGTAGGGATGGGCCCGGTGCTCGATGCGAACCCACGTTCGCATCGAGCACCGGGCGTTCGCTCGCTCGGCGAGCCCAGAACTATTTTGGCCGCTCGCATCACGTTCGTGTGATGCGAGCGGCCCCGCAATGCATTGCGGCCGGCGCGGCCAGCGCAGTGCATTGCTGGCTGATGATTGGCCAAGCATGCACTGTGACCCCGCATGCTTGGCCAATCACAGCCCCGGAAACTCGAAGAGCCATAATTGGCTACAGGCAGGACGCCTGTAGCCAATTACAGCTCAGGGGCTGTAGTACACGCCCCCCCCTATAAAAGGCCGCCACGCCGTCTGCGCCAGTCACATGCTGTTCCGGCGCAGATAGAGCACGCTAGATCTGTGACACTCTGCTGGATTTAGTTAGTTAGAGAGATTTACTTAGAGAGATCGAGTTAGATAGATTCATTCATTTAGATTGATTTAGAAAGAGGGGCTTGTAGTGTGCTCGTGGCAGGCAGGCAGAGCTCCTATATTTTGTTCCCAGAAGCACCTATAGGACTTGTAGTGTGTTCGTGGCAGGCAGGCAGAGCTCCTATATTTTGTTCCCAGAAGCACCTATAGGACTTGTAGTGTGTTCGTGGCAGGCAGGCAGAGCTCCTATATTTTGTTCCCAGAAGCACCTATAGGACTTGTAGTGTGTTCGTGGCAGGCAGGCAGAGCTCCTATATTTTGTTCCCAGAAGCACCTATAGGACTTGAAGTGTGTTAGTCCCATCACACAGACCTACATTTTCTTCCCAGAAGCACCTATAGGACTTGAAGTGTGTTAGTCCCATCACACAGAGATCATATATTTTGTTCCCAGAAGCACCTATAGGACTTGAAGTGTGTTAGTCCCATCACACAGAGATCATATATTTTGTTCCCAGAAGCACCTATAGGACTTGAAGTGTGTTAGTCCCATCACACAGACCTATATTTCCTTCCCAGAAGCACCTATAGGACTTGAAGTGTGTTAGTCCCATCACACAGAGATCATATATTTTGTTCCCAGAAGCACCTATAGGACTTGAAGTGTGTTAGTCCCATCACACAGACCTATATTTCCTTCCCAGAAGCACCTATAGGACTTGAAGTGTGTTAGTCCCATCACACAGAGATCATATATTTTGTTCCCAGAAGCACCTATAGGACTTGAAGTGTGTTAGTCCCATCACACAGACCTACATTTTCTTCCCAGAAGCACCTATAGGACTTGAAGTGTGTTAGTCCCATCACACAGAGATCATATATTTTGTTCCCAGAAGCACCTATAGGACTTGAAGTGTGTTAGTCCCATCACACAGACCTATATTTCCTTCCCAGAAGCACCTATAGGACTTGAAGTGTGTTAGTCCCATCACACAGAGATCATATATTTTGTTCCCAGAAGCACCTATAGGACTTGAAGTGTGTTAGTCCCATCACACAGACCTATATTTCCTTCCCAAGAAGCACCTATAGGACTTGAAGTGTGTTAGTCCCATCACACAGAGATCATATATTTTGTTCCCAGAAGCACCTATAGGACTTGAAGTGTGTTAGTCCCATCACACAGACCTACATTTTCTTCCCAGAAGCACCTATAGGACTTGAAGTGTGTTAGTCCCATCACACAGAGATCATATATTTTGTTCCCAGAAGCACCTATAGGACTTGAAGTGTGTTAGTCCCATCACACAGAGATCATATATTTTGTTCCCAGAAGCACCTATAGGACTTGAAGTGTGTTAGTCCCATCACACAGACCTATATTTCCTTCCCAGAAGCACCTATAGGACTTGAAGTGTGTTAGTCCCATCACACAGAGATCATATATTTTGTTCCCAGAAGCACCTATAGGACTTGAAGTGTGTTAGTCCCATCACACAGACCTACATTTTCTTCCCAGAAGCACCTATAGGACTTGAAGTGTGTTAGTCCCATCACACAGACCTACATTTTCTTCTCAGAAGCACCCATAGGACTTGAAGTGTGTTAGTCCCATCACACAGACCTATATTTTCTTCCCAGAAGCACCTATAGGACTTGAAGTGTGTTAGTCCCATCACACAGAGATCATATATTTTGTTCCCAGAAGCACCTATAGGACTTGAAGTGTGTTAGTCCCATCACACAGACCTACATTTTCTTCCCAGAAGCACCTATAGGACTTGAAGTGTGTTAGTCCCATCACACAGACCTACATTTTCTTCCAGAAGCACCCATAGGACTTGAAGTGTGTTAGTCCCATCACACAGACCTATATTTTCTTCCCAGAAGCACCCATAGGACTTGAAGTGTGTTAGTCCCATCACACAGAGCTCCTCTATTTTCTTTGCAGAAGCACCCACAGGACTTCTAGTGTGTTAGTGGCATCACACAGAGCTCCTATATTTTCTTCTCAGCAGCACCCACAGGACTTCTAGTGTGTTAGTGGCATCACACAGAGCTCCTCTATTTTCTTTGCAGAAGCACCCACAGGACTTCTAGTGTGTTAGTGGCATCACACAGAGCTCCTCTATTTTCTTTGCAGAAGCACCCATAGGACTTCTAGTGTGTTAGTGGCATCACGCAGAGCTCCTATATTTTCTTCTCAGCAGCACCCACAGGACTTCTAGTGTGTTAGTGGCATCACACAGAGCTCCTCTATTTTCTTTGCAGAAGCACCCACAGGACTTCTAGTGTGTTAGTGGCATCACACAGAGCTCCTCTATTTTCTTTGCAGAAGCACCCATAGGACTTCTAGTGTGTTAGTGGCATCACACAGAGCTCCTATATTTTCTTCTCAGCAGCACCCACAGGACTTCTAGTGTGTTAGTGGCATCACACAGAGCTCCTCTATTTTCTTTGCAGAAGCACCCATAGGACTTCTAGTGTGTTAGTGGCATCACACAGAGCTCCTATATTTTCTTCTCAGCAGCACCCACAGGACTTCTAGTGTGTTAGTGGCATCACACAGAGCTCCTCTATTTTCTTTGCAGAAGCACCCATAGGACTTCTAGTGTGTTAGTGGCATCACACAGAGCTCCTATATTTTCTTCTCAGCAGCACCCACAGGACTTCTTGTGTGTTAGTGGCATCACACAGAGCTCCTCTATTTTCTTTGCAGAAGCACCCATAGGACTTCTAGTGTGTTAGTGGCATCACACAGAGCTCCTATATATTCTTCTCAGCAGCACCCACAGGACTACCGACTACAATGGCTGGAAGACCGCCAAGGGGAGGCAGAGCGTGCAGAGCCAAGAACACAGGGCAGGCAGGCTCTGTTTCTAGTGGACGTGGACGTGGTAGTGCATCGTCATCAGCACGTGGCCATGGGACACGCGCGTCTTTGTTTTCGGCAGCTGGACATGTGGAGCCGCATCATGCTGAAGGCTTGGTAGAATGGATGACCAAGCCCTCCTCATCCTCCTCATCCTCTCTCACCCAGGCTCAGGGTACTGACAGAGCATCATCAGCCACCCCTTCCCTAGACCCACCATGTCCTCCTGAGGAGTCCCCCGAACTCTTTGAGCACAGTGTTGGGTACATGCTCCAGGAGGATGCCCAACGATTCGAAGGCTCGGATGATGATACCCAGCTTGAGGAATCTGGCAGTACTGTTCCACCAGCTGCAGCTTACTGCCAGGTTTGCTCTAGTGGTGAAGAGGGAGGGGATGATGAGGTCACTGACTCCACGTGGGTGCCTGAAGGGAGAGAGGATGAGGAGGAGGACGAGGAGGATGCGGCGTCACATGTCCAACGAGGCAGGATGCTGAGACGAGTGCAGCAGATCGCACCACTGCTATTTGCAATATTTGTCTCAAGCGTATCTCGCGTGGCCAAAACATCAGCCGCTTGGGCACCACAAGCATGACCAGACATATGGCGACCTGCCATGCAGCTCGTTGGCAGGCACACATAAAAGACCCACACCAAAGAACTAAGCGGACCTCTCCTTGCTCCTCCTCAGCTGGGATCTCCATCCCCACTACACCTTCAGTCCTCTCTGAAAGCTGCTCTGAGAGGACTGAAGGTGTAGAATTAGGTGTGTCACAACCAAGTACTTGCAGTACACCGACGTCCGATTGCAGCAGGCAAATTTCCCTGCCCCAGCTGCTGGACCGTAGAAAGAAGTACACTCCCAGCCATCCACATGCCCAGCGGTTGAATGCTAGCCTGGCTAAATTGCTAGCACTTCAACTGCTGCCTTTTCAGTTGGTAGACTCGGCCCCCTTCCGTGAGTTTGTTCAATGTGCGGTTCCTCAGTGGCAGGTTCCCAAACGCCACTTTTTCTCACGGAAGGCGATTCCGTCTCTCTACCGGCATGTGGAGGGCAATGTCCATGCCTCGCTGGACAGGGCGGTCAGCGGTAAGGTGCATATTACCGCTGACTCATGGTCCAGCAGGCATGGACAGGGACGGTACCTTTCTTTCACGGCCCATTGGGTCACTCTATTGGCAGCTGGGAGGGATGCAGGACAAGGTGCAGTAGTGTTGGAGGTTGTTCCGCCACCACGCCTCCAAAACGCTACTACTGCTACTGGTTGTGACACACCTCTCTCCTCCACCCCCTCCTCTTCTTCTTCCTCCAGTGCTCTGTCCTTGGAACCAGCGGTGCTCCGTAGGCGTACAAGGGGCTACGCAAGTACGCAGGCAAAAAGATGCCATGCCGTGCTTGCGCTGGTGTGTTTGGGGGACAGGAGCCACACTGGGCCAGAGGTTCTGGCAGCTCTGCAGGGGCAGGCCGAGAGGTGGTTGACGCCACGTCAGCTTAAGCCAGGAATGGTCGTTTCTGACAATGGCACCAACCTCCTCTCCGCCCTGCGACAGGGGCAGCTCACCCATGTGCCCTGCATGGCTCACGTCCTCAACCTGGTGGTGCAGCGGTTCTTGGGCAGGTTCCCAGGCTTACAGGATGTCCTGAGGCAGGCCAGGAAAGTCTGTGTGCATTTCCGCCGATCTTATAATGCCAGTGCTCGGCTGACTGAGCTGCAAAAGGAGCTGAACCTGCCCAAGAACCGCCTAATATGTGACATGCCCACCAGGTGGAACTCAACGTTGGCCATGCTGCAGCGACTGCACACGCAGCAGAGGGCCATCAATGAGTACCTTTGCGACTACGGCACCAGGACAGGGTCAGGGGAGCTTGTTGTTTTTTTTCCCCACGTCAGTGGAGCATGATCAGGGATGCATGCACTGTCCTCTCACCATTTGAGGAGGCCACGAGGATGGTGAGCAGTGACAGTGCATGCATCAGTGACACTGTCCCTCTTGTCCACCTGTTGGAGCATACGCTGCGTGGGATAATGGACAGGGCACTTGAGGCAGAACAGAGGCAGGAAGAGGAGGACTTCCTTGCCTCTCAAGGCCCCCTTTATCCGGACAGTGTTCCTTCTGTCCCACCCATCACACAGAAAGAGGATGAGGAGGAGGAGGAGGAGGAGGAGGAGGATTGTGTGAGCATGGAGGTGGAGCCTGGCACTCAGCATCAGCAGCAGCAGTCTTTTAGGGATGATGTACAGTCCCAACAAACCAGTGGACTTGTACGTGGCTGGGAGGAGGTGGCTGGCGATCATGTCATCCTCAGTGACCCAGAAGACTCCGGACCGAATGCCTCAGCTAACCTACGCTGCATGGCCTCCCTGATCCTGCAAAGCCTGCGGAAGGATCCTCGTGTTCTTCGGATCAAGGAGAGGGACCATTACTGGCTGGCCACTCTCCTTGATCCGCGGTACAAGGGTAAGGTTGCGGACCTTATCTTGCCGTCGCAGAGGGAGCAGAGGATGAGACATCTCAGGGAGGCCTTGCAGAAAGGTCTGTGCAACGCGTTCCCAGAAACTGGGAGGCTACAAACTCCTGGTCCTGGGCGACGAGTTGCTGAGGCTTCGGTCAGTGGCAGAAGGAGCGGTGGGGAAGGTGGACGTCTGACCGATGCGTTCAGACAATTTTTTAGTCCGCAGCCCCAAGGTATGATCGGTTCCAGCAACCATCGCCAGCGTCTGATATACATGGTGCAGGAATACCTTGGGGCAAGGTCAGACTTGGACACCTTTCCCACCGAAAATCCTCTGGCTTACTGGGTCCTGAGGATGGATCACTGGCCAGAGCTTGCACAGTATGCAATTGAGCTACTGGCCTGTCCTGCCTCCAGCGTTCTTTCCGAACGCACATTCAGTGCTGCTGGAGGATTTGTGACTGATCATAGGGTGCGCCTGTCCACCGCCTCGGTTGATCGACTGACCTTCATCAAAATGAATCAGTCTTGGATCACCACCAGCTACCAGGCACCTGAGGCGGATATAACCGAATAATTTTTAATGTCACATCCCTTCAAGACTGCCTATGCTGATGCTGAGTGACTGTCCTCTTATGTTCACTGACTATCCTCTTCCTCCTCCTCAATGATCCATGCCACCACACCAGTGCCTAAGGCACAATTTTTCAGCCCCTGTTTAACAGGGGCGTGTACATACAATTTTTATAAAAAAAATGCTTCGCAACACGTGTGACTGCTGTGCTCCAAGTACAGTATCTGTGAGGGGTTGCAGTGTTGTGGCACCAGCACCAGTGCCTAAGGCACAATTTTTCAGCCCCTGTTTAACAGGGGCGGGTACTTACAATTTTTTAAAAAATGCTTCGCAACACATGTGACTGCTGTGCTCCAAGTACAGTATCTGTGAGGGGTTGCAGTGTTGTGGCACCAGCACCAGTGCCTAAGGCACAATTTTTCAGCCCCTGTTTAACAGGGGCGTGTACTTACAATTTTTTAAAAAAATGCTTTGCAACACGTGTGACTGCTGTGCTCCAAGTACAGTATCTGTGAGGGGTTGCAGTGTTGTGGCACCAGCACCAGTGCCTAAGGCACAATTTTTCAGCCCCTGTTTAACAGGGGCGTGTACTTACAATTTTTTAAAAAAATGCTTCGCAACACGTGTGACTGCTGTGCTCCAAGTACAGTATCTGTGAGGGGTTGCAGTGTTGTGGCACCAGCACCAGTGCCTAAGGCACAATTTTTCAGCCCCTGTTTAACAGGGGCGGGTACTTACAATTTTTTAAAAAAATGCTTCGCAACACGTGTGACTGCTGTGCTCCAAGTACAGTATCTGTGAGGGCCGGGTTGCAGTGTTGTGGCACCAGCACCAGTGCCTAAGGCACAATTTTTCAGCCCCTGTTTAACAGGGGCGTGTACTTACAATTTTTTTAAAAAATGCTTCGCAACACGTGTGACTGCTGTGCTCCAAGTACAGTCTCTGTGAGGGGTTGCAGTGTTGTGGCACCAGCACCAGTGCCTAAGGCACAATTTTTCAGCCCCTGTTTAACAGGGGCGGGTAATTACAAATCTTGATCTAATAGTTCACAGCAGGGCCCATTCCTGCGCCCACCAAGAGTAACTATGAGGGCCTGCAGTCTTGTGGCAACACCGTCCACCACCACCGCCAAAGGCCCAATTTTTCTGCCCTGTTCATCAGGTGCTTGCAATTACAAATCTTGATCTAATAACTCACAGCAGGGCCCATTCCTGCGCCCACCAAGAGTAACTATGAGGGCCTACAGTCTTGTGGCAACACCGTCCACCACCACCTCCAAAGGCCCAATTTTTCTGCCCTGTTCATCAGGTGCTTGCAATTACAAATCTTGATCTAATAACTCACAGCAGGGCCCATTCCTGCGCCCACCAAGAGTAACTGTGAGAGCTTACAGTCTTGTGGCAACACCGTCCACCACCACCACCACCCCCAATTTTTCTGCCCTGTTCAACAGGTGCATGCAATTACAAATCTTGATCTATTAACTCATAGCAGGGCCCATTCCTGTGCCCACCAGTCTTGTGGCTACACCAACATCTAATAGGGCAAATTTCTGCAGAGTATATACGCCAGGGCCCTACTTTCAAACATCCAACTTACAAACGACTCCTACTTGCAAATGGAAAGAGAAAACAGGAAGTGAGAGGAAATCTACCCCTAGGAAGGGAAATTCTATCCTGTTAGATTTAATTTGGGAAAAAGGTATCTCCTCTCTACTGATACTTTATTATCACCAATCCTTGTTTCAATTAAAACCCCACTTTTCCAAAAACATTTGTCATTGGGACGGAAAGTGAGGTGACATGTTCTGAACAGATGTGCAAAGACAGCAAATGTTACAGGGGTGATAACCCCTCCCTATGTTCTCCAAAAAGCTTAAAAATAGATTTTTTTGGGATGGAGCTACACTTCATAATGTACCTGTTCAGATTCTACTTAAGAACAAACCTAAAGCCACAAGTGGTTTTAAATGGCTTCTTTTTTTCCTTTACAAATGTCATTTTGTGCAAGGACAGTTCTAAACACGGGAAACACATGCCACTTCACAGGCATACTTTAGACACCCCCCAGGTACCATATTTAAAGGAAAATTTCACTTTTTTTTTTCACTTTATGCATCATTAAAATGACTGCTCCCGAAAAAACGTTAGTTTTTAAAAGTTCTTTTTGCATTGATATATGTCCCCTGGGGCAGGACCCGGGTCCCCAAACCTGTTTTATGACATTAACATGCATATTGGCCGTTGTAAATAGCACTTTTGATTTCGAACGTTCGCGTCCATTATAACGTATAGGGTTCGAAAATTCGCGCGAACTTTCGGTCCGTTCGAAGGTTCTGGTGCGAACCGAACCCGGGGGTGTTCGGCTCATCCCTACCGAGAAGGCGGAGACATGACCTGAAATCCACAAACAGTTGGGTATAGAGGGGTTCAATAATGATGCAACCACAGAGAGGGAAATATTATCCAAGACGGTCACGTCTCAGAATCCATCTATTGGATTTATACAGGGAAAGTTATTTGAATAATACTTAGAAAATCAGGTAAGAAAACACATATATGATTACATACATGTAAACACCCCCATTGCACAACCTACCTAAAATCCCACGGAAGCAAAATCCCACGGAGGCAGGAAAACACCAAGACCATCCCTACAATAAAGGACTTCCGACAGTAAATATTTTCTGGGGACCCCTAAGGGGTAATAATGGGGAATTAATTAATTAATAATCCTACATTATTATTGCAACTCGCCACAAGGCTTTATTATTACCTGCAAAATATCTGCTCGTCCGAATTAGTTCATCAAAGGAAAAAAACATCCGAAGGACATGGTAAGTGGAAGGTGTAGATACCCCAAAACTTTCCCCTCTATAAAGATCAAAGGGAATGTTTTAAATGTCAACCGACCTAAAGGCAAGGTTTAAGCCAGGAGGGTGATCTGGATGTGAAGAATATTCTTACCTCATGTAAATCAAACCAAAGACAGGCCCCTGTGGATCAGCCCAAACAGACAGATCTTCCATGTCCTTTTATAACCCTCTCCACCTCCAGTTTTGGCGCCAAGATTTTGTCCTTATTTTCGTCAGCTTGACGCGTTGAGCCACATCATGCCGAAGACTTGGTAGAGTGGATGACCAAGCCCTTCTCATCCTCTCTCACCCAGGCTCAGGGTACTGGCAAAGCAGCTGCCAATGCGTCCTCTTCCCTCGTCTCAGTCACTCCTTCCCTAGACCCACCATGTCCTCCCGAGGAGTCCCCCGAACTGTTTGACCACAGTGTTGGGTACATGCTCCAAGAGGATGCCCAGCATTTTGAAGGCTCTGATGATGATACCCAGCTAGAGGAAGGCAGTAGCGTGAGCGCAGAGAGAGGGGATGCTCAAGGACAGCAATCTGGCATGATGAGGTCACTGACTCCACGTGGGTGCCTGATAGGAGAGAGGCAGAGGAGGAGAAGGAGGAGGCACATCTCCAACGAGGCAGGATGCCCTCCAGGGGCCAGCTTAAGGGCAGCACACCGACTGAATCACACCGCGGAGCTCCACCTGTGCAGGGCGCTGCCTCTGCGCGTTATTACAAAAGTTCTTTGGTGTGGGCCTTTTTTGAGACCAGTGCATCAGATCGCACCGCTGCTATTTGCAACATATGTCTCAAGCATATCTTGCGTGGCCAAAACATCAGCCACTTGGGCACCACAAGCATGACCAGACATATGTTGACCTGCCATGCAGCTCGTTGGCAAGCGTACCCTAAAGACCCACACCAAAGAACAAAGCGGACCTCTCCTTGCTCCTCATCAGCTGGGATCTCCAACCCCACTATACCTTCAGTCCTCTCTGAAAGCTGCACTGAGAGGAATGAAGGTGTAGAATTAGGTGGTTCACAGCCAAGTACTTGCGGGCACTCTGCTAGCAGTACACCGACATCCGATTGTACCAGGCAAATTTCCCTGCCCCAGCTGCTGGACCGTTGAAAGAAGTTCACTCCCAGCCATCAACATGCCCAGCGGTTGAATGCTAGCTTGGTTAAATTGCTAGCACTTTAACTGCTGCCTTTTCAGTTGGTAGACTCGGCCCCCTTTTGTGAGTTTGTGCAATGTCTGGTTCCCCAGTGGCAGGTTCCCAAACGCCACTTTTTCTCACGGAAGGCGATTCCGGCTCTCTACCGGCATGTGGAAGGCAATTTCCATGCCTCGCTGGACAGGGCGGTCAGCGGTAAGGTGCATATTACTGCTGACTCATGGTCCAGCAGGCATGGGCAGGGACGTTACCTATCTTTCATGGCCCATTGGGTCACTCTTTTGGCAGCTGGGAAGGATGCAGGACAAGGTGCAGTAGTGTTGGAGGTTGTTCCGCCACCATACCTCCAAAATGCTACTACTGGTTGTGACACACCTCTCTCCTCCACCCCCTTCTCTTCTTCTTCCTCCATGGCCTCTTCCTGTGCTTTGTCCTCAGAACCAGCGGTACTCCGTAGGCGTTCAAGGGGCTACGCAAGTACGCAGGCAAAAAGATGCCATCCCGTGCTTGCGCTGGTGTGTTTGGGGCACAGGAGCCACACTGGGGCAGAGGTTCTGTCAGCTCTGCAGGGGCAGGCCAAGAGGTGGTTGACGCCACGCCAGCTTAAGCCAGGAATGGTGGTTTGCGACAATGGCACCAGCCTCCTCTCTGCCCTGCGACAGGGACAGCTGACCCATGTGCCCTGTATGGCTCACGTCCTTAACCTGGTGGTGCAGCGGTTCTTGGGCAGGTACCCAGGCTTACAGGATGTCCTGAGGCAGGCCAGGAAAGTCTGTGTGCATTTCCGCCGATCATGTAATGCCAGTGCTCGGCTGGCTGAGCTGCAAATGGAGTTGAACCTGCCCAAGAACCGCCTTATATGTGACGTGCCCACCAGATGGAACTCAACGTTGGCCATGCTGCAGCGACTGCACACGCAGCAGAGGGCCATCAATGAGTACCTGTGCGACTACGGCACCAGGACAGGGTCAGGGGAGCTCGGATTTTTTTCACCACGCCAGTGGAGCATGATCAGGGATGCATGCACTGTCCTGTCACCATTTGAGTAGGCCACGAGAATGGTGAGCAGTGACAGTGCATGCATCAGTGATACTGTACCTCTTGTCCACCTGTTGGAGCATACGCTGCGTGGAATAAGAACAGGGCACTGGAGGCACAACAGAGGCAGGAAGAGGAGGACTTCCTTGCCTCTCTAGGCCCCCTTTATCCAGACAGTGTTCCTTCTCTCCCACCCATCACACAGGAGGAGGATGAGGAGGATTGTGTCAGAGTGGAGGTGGAGCCTGGCACTCAGAATCAGCAGCAGCAATCTTTTAGGGATGATTTACAGTCCCAAGAAACCGTTGGAATTGTACGTGGCTGGGAGGAGGTGGCTGCGGATCATGTCGTCCTTAGTGACCCACAGGACTCCGGACCGAATGCCTCAGCTAACCTACGCTGCATGGCCTCCCTGATCCTGCAAAGCCTGCGGAAGGATCCTCGTATTCTTCGGATCAAGGAGAGGGACCATTACTGGCTGGCCACTCTCCTTGATCCACGATACAAGGGTAAGGTCGCGGACCTTATCTTGCCGTCGCAGAGGGAGCAGAGGATGAAACATCTCTGGGAGGCTTTGCGGAAAGGTCTGTGTGACGTGTTCCCAGAGACTGGGAGGTTACAAACTCCTGGTCCTGGACAACGAGTTGCTGAGTCTTCGATCAGTAGCAGAAGGAGCAGTGGAGAAGGTGGCCATCTGACCGATGCGTTCAGAACATTTTTTTAGTCCGCAGCCCCAAGGTATGATCAGTTCCAGCAACCATCGCCAGCGTCTGATATACATGGTGCAGGAATACCTAAGGGCAAGGTCAGACTTGGACACCTTTCCCACCGAAAATCCTCTGGCTTACTGGGTCTTGAGGATGGATCACTGGCCAGAGCTTGCACAGTATGCAATTGAGCTACTGGCCTGTCCTGCATCCAGCGTTCTTTCGGAACGCACATTCAGTGCTGCTGGAGGCTTTGTCACCGATCACAGGGTGCGCCTGTCCACCGACTCGGTTGATCGGCTGACCTTCATAAGGATGAATCAGTCTTGGATCACCACCAGCTACCAGGCACCTGAAGCTGATGTAACAGAATAATTTATTTTGAGATGTCACATCCCTTCAAGACTGCCTATGCTGATGCTGAGTGACTGTCCTGTTATGTTGATTGACTATTAGACATGTGCATTCGTTTTCGTCCGAATGCATTTTCGTCCAAATTTCAGGTATTTTTGTTATCGTTTTAACAAACGATAATGAAGGTGCAGAATCCAAAAAACGAAAGATCCGACATAAACAAATGCTTTATTTATGTTGTGACAACAGTTCGATATAGATAGGAGATTCGACGCTGACAATAACAATCTGTGTCCATTGAACCTGTGGTCGAATGTGCCTAACCTTAACTCTATTAGTCCAAGATTATTCTACATAGAGAGAAAAGATTTGACGCAGAAAGGAAAGATTCGACGTAGAAAGGAAAGATTCGACGTAGAGAGGAAAGATTCGACGTAGAGAGGAAAGATTGCTGCTGGAATTGGGTGGAATTGCAGATAAACTATACAGAGTCATACAGTTTAGCTGCTCCGTCGAATCTTCTTTGAACTTTCGACAGACACCATAAGCCTTCAATGACAGATTCAACCTTAATTCATTTGGATTTTCGGACGAATGCAATTTTTTACGAAAAACTAAATAAATAAAAACGAATTACGGGAGTAACTAAATAAATTTATTTTTCGGACGAAAACGAAATTCCGAAATGAAATATTTCAGTGTGCACATGTCTATTGACTATCCTCTTCCTCCTCAATGATCCTGATGATAGCTTGGAAGAACATTTTTGTTTCTGGGTGACACCACCAGAGCCTAAGGCCCAATTTTTCAGCCCCTGTTTAACCACCTCACTACAGTGCATTTTCACCCCCTTCCTGACCAAGCCATTTTTCAGCTTTCAGCGCTGACACACTTTGAATGACAATTGCGCGGTCATACGACACTGTACCCAAATGAAATTGTTATAATTTTTTCCCCACAAATAGAGCTTTCTTTTAGTGGTATTTGATCACCTCTGCGTTTTTTATTTTTTGCGCAATAAACAAAAGAAGAGCAACAAATTTAAAAAAAAAACAATATTTTTACTTTTTGCTATACTAAATATCCCCAAAAAATATATAAAAAAACATTTTTTTTCCTCAGTTTAGGCCGATACGTATTCTTCTACATATTTTTGGTAAAAAAAATCGCAATTAGCGATTATTGATTAGTTTGCGCAAAAGTTATAGCGTTTACAAAATAGGGGATAGTTTTATAGCATTTTTATTAATATTTTTTTTTTTACTAGTAATGGCGGCGGTCAGCGATTTTTATTGTGACTGCGACATTATGGCGGACACATCGGACATTTTTGACACATTTTTGGCACCATTGTCATTTATACAGCAATCAATGCTATTTAAATGCATTGATTCCTGTATAAATGACACTGGCAGTGAAGGGGATAACCACTAGGGGGCGGGGAGGGGTTAATTATGTTCCCTGGGAGTGATTCTTACTGTGGGGGGAGGGGACTAACAAGGGGAGGAGACCGATCAGTGTTTCTCTGTACAGAGAACACACCATCGGCTCCTCTCCTCTGACACAGATCCACGGTCCCGCTGTGTTACCGGGCAATCGCAGGTGCCCAGTGGACATCGCGGCCGCTGGGCACGCGCATCGGGTGCCCAGTGACACGGCGAGAGCGCGCGCGCGCTCCTGGCGTCGCGTGCACGCTCCCTGGAGTGCACAGAAGGGGAGGACGTCATATGACGCCCTCCCACCACGAGAGCTGCGCCGCCTGGCTGTCATTTGACAGCCGGCGGTCGCAAGGAGGTTAACAGGGGCGTGAACTTACAATTTTTGATGCAATACTTTGCAACAGGTCTCATTGCTGTGCTCCAAGTACAGTATCTGTGAGGGGTTGCAGTGTTGTGGCACCAGCACCAGAGCCTAAGGCCCAATTTTTTCGGCCCCTGTTTAACAGGGGCATGTAATTACAATTTTTGATGCAATACTTTGCAACAGGTCTCATTGCTGTGCTCCAAGTACAGTATCTGTGAGGGATTGCAGTGTTGTGGCATCAGCACCAGTGCCTAAGGTCCAATTTTTCAGCCCCTGTTCAACAGGGGCGTGTAATTACAGATCTTGATCTAATAATTCACAGCAGGGCCCATTCCTGTGCCCACCAAGAGTAACTGTGAGGGCTTACAGTGTTGTGGCAACACCGTCCACCACCACCACCAAAGGCCCAATTTTTCTGCCCCTGTTCAACAGGTGCATGCAATTACAATTCTTGATCTAATAATTCACAGCAGGGCCCATTCGCGTGCCCACCAAGAGTAACTTTGAGGGCTTACAGTGTTGTAGCACCTGCACCACCACCAAAGGCCCAATTTTTCCTACCACTGTTCAACATTGGCATGTAATTACAATTCCTGATATAATAGTTCACAGCAGGGCGTTCCAGCACCCACCAAGAGTAACTGTGAGGGCTTACAGTGTTGTGACAACACCAACATCTAAGGGGCAAATTTCTGCAGAGTATATACGGCAGGCCCCTACTTTCAAACATCCAACTTACAAATGACTCCTACTTGCAAACGGAAGGAGACAACAGAAAGTGAGATGAAATCTACCCCTAGGAAGGGAAATTCTCTCCTGTAAGAGTTAATATGGGGAAAAGTTATCTCCTCTCTACTGATGCTTTATCACCAATCCTTGTTTCAATAAAAAACACACTTTTCCAAAAACATTTGTCATTGGGACGGAAAGTGAGGTGAAATGTTCTGAACAGGTGCACAGACAGCAACACAAATGTTACAGGGGTGATAACCCTTCCCTATGTTCTCCAAAAAGCTTAAAAATAGATTTTTTGGCTGCAGCTACACTTAAAAATGTACCTGTTCAAAATTACAAACAGATTCTACTTAAGAACAAACCTACAGTCCCTGTCTTGTTTGCACCGCCGGTATACTGCTGTTCAGAATATATAGGTTTTTAGGTATAGGGTTTTATTTTGGGTGCGGGGTTCCCCTTAATATATATATAATATACCCAAAGGGGCTGGTAAGGGGCTGGGGTGGGGGGGGGGGGGGGTGATGGAGTAGCCATGCCATTTTTCTCAAAGATTTTCATCCATATTGCCAGGACAAGACATTACATTAACTACCTCGCGACCGCCGGCTGTCTATTGATGGCCAGGCGGTGCATCTCTCAGAGAGCGATGTCCCCTGGGCACCCGCGATTGCCCTCTAGCCCCGGTAACACAGCGGGACCGTGGATCTATGTGTGTAAACACACAGATCAACAGTCCTGTCAGAGAAGAGGAGCCGATGGTGTGTTCTCTGTACAGAGAAACACCGATCGGTCTCCTCCCCTTGTGAGTCCCCTCCCCCCACAGGGAACATATTAACCCCTCCCCGCCCCCTAGTGGTTAACTAATTCACTGCCAGTGTCATTTATACAGGAATCAATGCATTTAAATAGCACTGATTGCTGTATAAAAATGACAATGGTCCCAAAAATGTGTCAAAAATGTCCGATGTGTCCGACATAATGTCACAGTCACAATAAAAATCGCAGATCGCCGCTATTACTAGTAAAAAAAAAATATTAATTTAAATGCTATAGAACTATCCCCTATTTTTTAAACTCTATAACTTTTGCGCAAACCAATCCATAATCGCTAATTGCGATTTTTTTTACCAAAAATATGTAGAAGAATAAGTATCGGCCTAAACTGAGGGAAAACATTTTTTTTTTTTATATATTTTTGGGGATATTTATTATAGCAAAGAGTAAAAAATATTGTTTTTTTTTTAAATTTGTCCCTCTTCTTTTGTTTATAGCGCAAAAAATAAAAACCGCAGAGGTGATCAAATACCACAAAAAGAAAGCTCTATTTGTGGGGACAAAATGATAACAATTTCATCTGGGTACAGTGTTGTATGACCGCGCAATTGTCATTCAAAATGCGACAGTGCTGAAAGCTGAAAAATGGCTTGGTCAGGAAGGGGGTGAAAATGCACTGTACTGAGGTGGTTAAAGCCGCAAGCAGTTTTAAATGGCTTCTTTTTTTCCTTTACAAATGTCATTTTGTGCAGGGACAGTTCTAAACACGGGAAACACATGCCACTTCACAGGCATACTTTAGACACCCCCCATGTACCATATTTAAAGGAATATTTCACTTTTTTTTTCACTTTATGCATCATTAACCACTTGCCGACCACCGCTCGGAGATGAGGGGGAGGCCACTCATTCGTGGCCCCCCCTCGCGATCACTCCCAGCCAATCAAACACTTCCTCTAGCCCCGTCATGTAAACAGGGCTAGAGGAAGTAATGTCATCCCTAACAGCCGCAGGTGGGGGGCCGATCGGGCCCGCCCCGTGCCTGTAATTGTCCGGGACATTGGGGAGGGATCGGAGATGAGGGGGGGGCACTCATTCGTGCCCCCCCCCCTCGCGATCGCTCCCAGCCAATGGAATGCTTCCTCTGGCTCTGTATTGTGTACAGAGCTAGAGGAAGTGAGGTCATCTCTCCTCGTGGCGGTCTTTTCGAACCGACGCCGAGGAGAGAAGACACGTGAGTTGCACAACGCTACACCTACACTACACTACACTAACAGTAGAACACTTTAGGCACACTTTTCACACCCCAGCCCCCCCGATTGCCCCCCTGCACCCCCTGTCACAGTGACACCAAAACAGTTTTTTTTTTTTTTTACTGTTAACTGCATTGGTGCATTGTGACCCTAATAACTGTTAGGGCAGTTAGATTTAGCCCCCTTTAGGTCTAGGAACCCCCCCCTAATAAAGCTTTAACCCCGTGATCACCCCCGTCACCAGTGTCTCTAAGCGATCGTTTTTTTGATCGCTGTATTAGTGTCACAGTTGACGCTAGTTAGGGAGGTAGGTATTTAGGTTTGCCGCAGCGTTTTATAGCGTCAGGGACCCCCCATATACTACCTACTAAAGGTTTTAACCCCCTGATTGCCCCTAGTTAACCCTTTCACCAGTGATCACCATATAACTGTTACGGATGACGCTGGTCAGTTAGTTTATTTTTTATAGTTTCAGGGCACCCGCCGTTTATTACCTAATAAAGGTTTAACCCCCTGATCGCCCGGTAGGTGATATAAGTAAGGTTTTAGAGTCAAATAGGGTCTGCGTCGCCCCAGGCAGCGTCGGGTTAGTGCCAGTACCGCTAACACCCACGCACGCAGCATACATCTACCTTAGTGGTATAGAATCTGAACAGATCGATATCTGATCTGATCAGATCTATACTAGCGTCCCCAGCTGTTTAGGGTTCCCAAAAACGAATTGTTAGCGGGATCAGCCCAGATGCCTACTAGCACCTGCGTTTTGCCCCTCCGCCCAGCCCACCCAAGTGCGGTATCGATCGATCACTGTCACTTACAAAACACTAAGCACACATAACTGCAGCATTCGCAGAGTCAGGCCTGATCCCTGCGATCGCTAACAGTTTTTTGGTAGCGTTTTGATTCAGTCGCTAACAGTCAGGAGCTTTTTTTTTCCTGTGAGTCTCACTAGTGTACTACTAAATTTAGAGCCCAAAATGGCAAGTCCAATGTACACTAGTGAACAGGCCTACTTGTTTCTGAGTATGATAGATAGTGAAGAGGAGGTCACTCATCTGTCAGAATCAGGCTCAGAATACGACCCAGTAGACGACAGCGGCTCCATGACAGATAGCTCTGACGGCGGAGTTGTGGTCCCTGCTAAGGTCAGGCGCACCAGACCCCAAACTCCTTCTTCTGTTGTTGAGGTGCAGGAACCGCAGGTCGCTCGTAGGAGGCAGAAACGTACTAGAGCCGCTATTCCTTCTGGTGAACAGGCAAGCACCAGCGGCCTAGTACACCCTGGACGTAGTCAAACCAGCACTGCAGTATCACGTGGTGACGTTGCGAGTCCCATAACTGCCAGTTCCAGCTGGCGAGGTGGCAAGCACAAGTAGTGTCCCGCTGCCACCAAGAAGACGACAAAGACAGGCCCGTCGTGCCCATAGTGCCCTTCCTGCAGAATTTGCCAATCCTGATTGGGTGCCCACCACTTCTGCAGAACCCGTACTTCCCCCATTCACTGGCCAACCCGGTATTCAGGTGGAAACAGCTGATTTTACGTCACTTGATTTTTTTTCGCTGTTTTTCACCGAAGATCTCTATAGATCTATTGTGGACCAAACCAATTTGTACGCTGGTCAACACATCGCCGCTAATCCCCAGTTGTCCACCCTTGCCAGAGATTGGAGACCAATTACGGTCCCCGAATTTAAGCTCTTTCTGGGCCTTTCCCTCATCATGGGCGTAGTTAAAATGGGTACGTTGCGTTCATATTGGTCCACTGAGCCAATGTACCATATGCCCGTGTTCTCTGCCTCCATGTCCAGGGCACGATACGAACAGATTTTGTGGTTCATGCACTTCAACGACAATGAACTCTGTCGTCCTCGTGGAGACCCTGCATACGATCGGCTCTATAAAATTCGGCCCCTCATAAACCATTTCAACCAACGTTTTGCAGACTTGTTTACTCCCCATCAAGTTGTCTGCATTGACGAGTCCCTAATTAAGTTTACTGCCCGCTTGTCATTCAAACAATACCTTCCCAGCAAGCGTGCCAGATACGGGGTCAAGATGTATAAGCTCTGTGACAGGGCCACAGGCTATACATGTAGTTTTATGGTTTATGAGGGCAAAGATAGCCACATAGAGCCGACAAACTGCCCTGACTACATAGGGAGCGCTGGCAAGATTGTGTGGGACTTGGTGTCACCCTTATTCGGAAAAGGGTACCACTTGTACGTGGACAATTATTACACGAGCGTGCCACTGTTTAGTCATTTGTTTGATCAGCAGATTGGAGCATGTGGCACTGTGCGACCTAATCGCCGGGGCTTTCCCCAGGGGCCTGTAGATTCCCGTCTTAGGCTGGGGGAGAGAGCCTGCTTGAAGTGTAATAATTTGCTCGCTATGAAGTGGAGGGATAATAAGAATGTTTTCATTCTTACCTCCCTTCATACAGACATGACGGTCAAAATTACTACGGCGGCTGGTGTTGTGACGAAACCCCTCTGTGTCCACGAGTACAACCAAAACATGGGAGGGGTGGACCTCAACGACCATTTGTTGGCGCCGTACCTAGTTACCCGTAAGGCTAGACGCTGGTACAAAAAAGTGTCTATTTACCTTTTCCAATTAGCTTTGCTGAACGCTCATGTGCTATACGGAGCTTCAGGACGTACTGGATCCTTAAATTCCAGGAAGAGATCATCGGAGCCCTTCTGTTTCCAGACGGTGCTCCACCTCACCTTCCCAATCCAAATGCAGTTAGCCGGCTGCATGAGCAGCATTTTATTTACCATATATACTCGAGTATAAGCCGAGTTTTTCAGCACATTTTTTTGTGCTGAAAGTGCCCCCCTCGGCTTATACTCGAGTCAAGCACTTTTCTGCAGCAAAAAAAAAAATTTCCGACCCGACTTTGGGGCCCCGTATCTCGGGGCCACTTGGGTCTAGGAGTCCCAAATTTGGTATGCCAACCCAGTGGACCTAGCACTATAACATATCCATATGGGGTTCCTAGCACTAAGTGGCCCCGAGATACGGGGCCCCAAAGTCGGTTCGGAAAATGTCATTCTCTGCTGCAGAAAAGTGCTTGAGATTTTCTGACCCGAATTTGGGGCCCCGTATCTCGGGGACACTTGGTGCTAGGAACCCCAAATGTTGTATTCCAACCCAGTGGAATTAGCACTACAACATATCTAAAGATGGGGTTCCTAGCACTAAGTGACCCTGAGATACAGGGCCCAAAATCGGTCAACTGTGTCCATCTGCATGGGCACAGTGAGGCTGCAAATGGGCATCGTTGACCCTCTTTTCCACTTACAGTAGCTGCGCATTTCTCACCCTAGGCTTATACTCGAGTCAATAAGTTTTCCCAGTTTTTTGTGGTAAAATTAGGTGCCTCGGCTTATATTCGGGTCGGCCTATACTCGAGTATATACGGTATGTCCTCCCGAGTACCCCTACCCAACGAGCCCCCCAAAGAAAATGTCGTGTCTGCAGAAAGCGCGGATTTAGGCGTGACACTCGCTATTATTGTCCCCGCAGTCCTGACAATCCTGGTCTTTGCATCGGTGAATGTTTTGAACGCTACCATACACTAGTTGAGTATTAGCGTAGGGTACAGCATTGCACAGACTAGGCACATGTTCTCAAGAATGCCATCGCATTTTGAGACCAAAACCGCTGGAACCGTTACAACAGTTCCGTTAGAACTGTTACAGTTACAAACAAAAGTTTAAAAAAAAAAAGTAAAAAAAAAAAAAAATATATAAAATAAAAAAAACAAAAATAGTTGTTGTTTTATTGTTCTCTTTCTCTCTATTCTCTCTCTATTGTTCTCTTTTTTACTGTATTCTATTCTGCAATGTTTTATTGTTAACCATTTTGTTTGTTTTCAGGTACGCCATTCAGTTGCAGCGCGGATTTATCTATCTTGACAGCAACAGCGTTTGCTCCCACGATACATAAAGCCGTGACTCCAACGCTGTAGGAGGTGATTTCACCACCACAGTTTAAAAAAAAAGAGCATATATGCCGAAGCATTGGGGCAGCAGGGGTGGAGGAGCAATTTGCTCCTAATGCCGCCTACATACGGTTGAAATTCCGACGGAGGCTTGCCCGTGGAAAATTCTGACCGTGTGTACGCGGCATAACTTTTTTGCGGGAGGATGCCCCCATGCTTCGGCATATATATTTTAGGCACAGGTTGCGTTAAAAAATGTTTTATTTTTTACTATGTTTTTTTTGGTATTTGCTTTGCAGGTATGGTAAATCTTACTGTTATACTGTAATGTTACTTTGTTTTATTGTTAACCATAATTTGCTTAGCAGGTACGCCATTCAGCTGCAGCGCGGATTTATTTATCTTGACAGCAACAGCGTTTGCTCCCACGATACATAAATCCGTGACTCCAGCGCTGTTGGAGGTGATTTCACCACCACAGTTAAAAACAAAATGGTGCATGTATGCCCATCATTAGAAGTGGGTGGATGAAGGGAGGTATTCTAATGGTGGGCATACCCACGGATCAATCTTTTTTTTTCGTTCAGCCCACAGGCTGCATGAAAAAAAAGATTACAATATATGCCAAACAAGGGCCAGCAACATACTGGTATGTTGCTGGACTTTGAGTGGTTATACCAGAATGATGCCGGCGGGTTTAGGTATTATCTTGGTATCATTCTTTTCAGCCAGCAGTCGGCTTTCATGTAAAAGCAATCCTAGTGGCTAATTAGTCTCTAGACTGCTTTTACAAGCAGTGGGAGGGAATGCCCCTCCCCTCCCACCATCTTCCATGGTTTTCTCTGGCTCTCCTGTCCCAACAGGGAACCTGAGAATGCAGCCGGTGGTTCCGCCAGCTGACCATAGAGCTGATCAGAGACCAGAATGGCTCCAATCATCTCCATGGCCTAAGAAACCGGAAGCTACGAGCATTTCATGACTTATATTTCGCCGGGTATAAACAGCGCCATTGGGAAATTGAGAAAGTATTTTATCACACCGATCTTGGTGTGGTCAGATGCTTTGAGGGCAGAGGACAGATCTAGGGTCTAATGGACCCCAATTTTTTCAAAAAAGAGTACCTGTCACTACCTATTGCTATCATAGGGGATATTTACATTCCCTGAGATAGCAATAAAAACGATAAAAAATATATATAAATGAAAGGAACAGTTGAAAAATAAAATAAAAAAGCAAAATCAATAATAATAATAAAATTTTAAAAAAGCACCCCTGTCCCCCCCTGCTCTCGCGCAAAGGCGAACGCAAGCGTCGGTCTGGCGTCATATGTAAACAGCAATTGCACCATGCATGTGAGGTATCACTGCGAAGGTCAGATCGAGGGCAGTAATTTTAGCAGTAGACCTCCTCCCTAAATCTAAAGTGGTAACCTGTAAAGGCGTTTAAATGCTTTTAAAAACGTATGTAGTTTGTCACCGCTGCACGTTTCTGCACAATTTTAAAGCATGTCGTGTTTGGTATCCATGTACTCGGCCTAAGATCTAATTTTTTATTTCATCAAATATTTGGGCAAGATAGTGTGTTTTAGTGCATTAAAATTTAAAAAAAGTGTGTTTTTTCCCAAAAAAATGCGTTTGGAAAATCGCTGCGCAAATACTGAGTGAAAAAAAAAAAAAATGAAACACCCACCATTTTAATCTGTAGGGCCTTTGCTTTAAAAAAATATATATTGTTTGGGGGTTCAACGTAATTTTCTTGCAAAAAATAATTATTTTCTCATGTAAACAAAAAGTGTCAGAAAGGGCTTTGTCTTCAAGTGGTTAGAAGAGTGGGTAATGTGTGACATAAGCGTCTAAATGTTGTGCATAAAATGCCAGGACAGTTCAAAACCCCCTCAAATGACCCCATTTTGGAAAGTAGACACCCCAAGCTTTTTGCTGAGAGGCATGTCGAGTCCATGGAATATTTTATATTTTGACACAAGTTGCGGGAAAAATAATAATTCTTTTTTTTTTTTTTTTTTGCACAAAGTTGTCACTAAATGATATATTGCTCAAACATGCCATGGGCATATGTGGAATTACACCCCAAAATACATTCTGCTGCTTCTACTGAGTACGGGGATACCACATGCGTGAGACATTTTGGGAGCCTAGCCACGTACGGGACCCCAAAAACCAAGCACCACCTTCAGGATTTCGAAGGGTGTGAATTTTTGAATTCACTCCTCACTGCCTATCACAGTTTCAGAGGCCATGGAATGCCCAGATGGCACAAAATACCCCCAACTGACCCCATTTTGGAAAGTAGACACCCCAAGCTATTTGCTGAGAGGTATGGTGAGTATTTTGCAGATCTCGCTTTTTGTCACAAAGTTTTGAAAATTGAAAAAAGAAAAAAAAAAAATTTTTCTTTTCTTTCTTCATTTTCAAAAAAAAAATGAGAGCTGCAAAATACTCACCATGCCTCTCAGAAAATAGCTTGTGGTGTCTACTTTCCAAAATGGGGTCATTTGGGGGGGTTTTGTGCCATCTGGGCATTTTATGGCCTTCAAAACTGTGATGGGTAGTGATAGGTAGTGAGGAGTGAAATCAAAAATTTACGCCCTTAGAAATCCTGAAGGCGGTGCTTGGTTTTCGGGGTCCCGTACATGGATAGGCTCCCAAAAATTCCCACACATGTAGTATCCCCATACTCAGGAGAAGCAGCTGTTTTTTTTTTGGGGTGTAATTCCACATATGCCCATGGCATGTGTGAGCAATATATAATTTAGTGACAACTTTGGGCAAAAAAAAAAAAAGTTTGTAATTTTTCCCGCTACTTGTGGCAAAATATAAAATATTCCATGGACTCAACATGCCTCTCAGCAAATAGCTTGGGGTGTCTACTTTCCAAAATGGGGTCATTTGGGGGGTTTTGTGCCATCTTGGCATTTTATGGCCTTCAAAACTGTGATAGGTAGTGATAGGTAGTGAGGAGTGAAATCAAAAATTTACGCCCTTAGAAATCCTGAAGGCGGTGCTTGGATTTCGGGGTCCCGTACACGGATAGGCTCCCAAAAAGTCCCACACATGTGGTTTTCCCGTACTCAGAAGAAGCAGCAGAATTTATTTTGGGGTGTAATTCCACATATGCCCATGGCATGTGTGAGAAATATATCATTTAGTGACAACTTTTTGTAATCATTTTTTTTTTTTTTTTTTTGTCATTATTCAATCACTTGGGACAAAAAAATGTAATATTCAATGGGCTCAACATGCCTCTTAGCAATTTCCTTAGGGTGTCTACTTTCCAAAATGGGGTCATTTGGGGGGGGGGTTTTGTACTTCCCTGCCATTTTAGCACCTCAGGAAATGAGATAGGCAGTCATAAACTAAAAGCTGCGTAAATTCCAGAAAATGTACCCTAGTTTGTAGACGCTATAACTTTTGCGCAAACCAATAAATATACGCTTATTGATATTTTTTTTACCAAAGACATGTGGCTGAATATGTTTTGGCTTAAAAGTATGACTAAAATTGAGTTTATTGGATTTTTCTTATAACAAAAAGTAGAACATATCATTTTTTTTCAAAATTTTCTGTCTTTTTCCGTTTATAGCGCAAAAAATAAAAATCGCAGAGGCAATCAAATACCATCAAAAGAAAGCTCTATTTGTGGGAAGAAAAGGACACAAATTTCGTTTGGGTACAACATTGCATGACCGCGTAATTACCAGTTAAACCAGTGCAGTGCGAAATTGTAAAAAGTCCTCTGGTCTTTAGGCTGCATAATGGTCCGTTCTGAAAGTGGTTAAAATCACTGCTCCCGAAAAAATTTATTTTTGCATTGATACATGTCCCCTGGGGCAGGACCCGGGTCCCCAAACCCTTTTTAGGACAATAACATGCATATTAGCCATTATAATTAGCACTTTAGATTTTGAACGTTCGTGTCCATTGTAACTAATAGGGTTCTAAGGTTCGCGTGAACTTTCGGTACGTTCACAGGTTCTGGTGCGAACCGAACCCGGGGGGTGTTCGGCTCATCCCTATTATTTTCCTTGCATGTCCCCCTCGGATCTACAGCGACTTTACTTCCAAGTGCACTTGCAGTGCAAAGTGGATTTTCCTTTAGTAAATAACCCCCTATATATCAAAAACCAACAAACTTTTACTCATACAAAAAATACATTAAAATATACAAGAATAAAACATGGCGCCACTTAGAATTGCATCTACACATGTATCCATATAAGTCAATATAAACTTCTTGCAGAAGCTGTCAACAGAATAGACTATTTGATGTTTAAAGGAATCTCCCGAGGTAGTTTGAAGGATTTTTGTGTTTTTTTTTTTGTTTCATGTCACTCTCATAGTTGCATTAGAAGGACCCCCTTACTGCTATGTGGGATTTTTTTTCCTTTGTTGAGTTGCAGGGTCCACCTCCCCCATACAACCCTGATAAAAGCATGCCTGATAGCCTTTAACTACTTCCTGCCCACCCTATAGCTGAAAGACGGCTACAGCATGGGCTTAGTTGGCTGGGAGGGCATCCATGGACATCATTCCGTGATCACAGATCGGGATAGAGATCCAATCACAATGGCCCTTTACTACATGATCAGCTGTGTACAATGACAGCTGATCACAGGATGTAAACACAAGCCGGTTATCGACTTTTCTTTCCTCGTGGTCAGCATGAGGAGAGAAAAAGAAAGCCGATCCCCGGCTTGTGTTAAAGGGACATTGGCACTGATAATCAGGGCACTCAATCAGTGCCCACCTGTGCTGCCAATCAGTTCTTATCAGTGCCCACCTATCAGTGCCCATCAGTGCCTCCTCATCAGTGCCCATCAGAACAGCCTCATCAGTGCACATCAATAAAGGAGAAAAATTACCTGTTTGCAAAATTGTATAAAAAATGTTTTGTTTATTTTTTTTCAAAATTTTTGGACTTTTTTTGTTTGTGTTGCAAAAAATAAAAACCCCAGTAGTGATTAAATACCACCAAAAGAAAGCTCTATTTGTGTAAAAAAACATTATAGAAATCTCATATGGGTACAGTGTTGTATGACCGCGCAATTGTCATTCAAAGTGTGAGAGCGCTGAAAGCTGAAAATTGGCCTTCACACTCTAACACGATGTGCACTTTATAAATGTAGCAAGCTGAAGATATCAGATATACATGTAAAACTTATGTAGGGAGATTTGTTTCATCTCTGTGTATCATCTGAGGCTGTTCACTTCACTGGGTATATGGAGGGTTTACATCCACTTTAAACTTTACAGTGTCAGCTTTTGTGCTTTTTACATTGAAAGCTTGTTGAGCTCATTCTAATGTTATTCAGTTATTAAATGATATAATTTTATTAGCTACTTTGGCATTACTGTGGCAGTAACTCTGTACAGCATTACAGGAGATGGTGGAGGTGCAGCATATAACTCAGAAATAATAAAAAATAGAGGAATATACAGTCCTTTGTACAGTATAGGGCATAGAGCTTCCAGGATTGTGTGTGTAAGTAATATTGTAATAAAAAAAAAGAAAATCACACTTTTTTCCTGTTTTAAGGACTCATGCCCATCGTGGTCATCACTTGGGAGCTCCACGAAAAGCTGCCAGATGTGAAGGAAAAATTCAGGCAGATGGCGGTAAAGAATATGTTTTCACTGGAGAATTACACTGAGAAGGATAATCTGAAAACTCGCGGTAAACACGAGACCATCCTGAAGGGTCTTTATGAGCTCATTAAAGATGTGGAGTTCCGAATGGGAATGGAAAGAGACCTTATTGCTGAGAAGATCGAGAGAAAAAAAATTTTACACAAATTTATTCACGATAGAGAACAAGAGAAAGTAGTGATGGAAGCTGAACGTAGAGCAAGAAGAGAACTCTTAGCAGCTCAGGAAGCCGCTAAAAAGGGTTCTTGTATTATACAGTAGACTCATCAAGCCTGATTTAAGCCCAACCTGAAAAAGCTAACTTTTTGTAATTAAAGTTATTGCAAAGTCTAAACTGTTTTTTTACCTCAATGCATTCTCTGTATTAAAGTGTTACTAAACCCAGTAATATTAAAATATTTCACCCCCCCCTCCCCCACAGTGCCCACAGCTTATAAATATTTTTGCATTAAAATCCTGCCACTATACACCTTTTTGGATGATCTGTATACCACGGTTACATGATAAACTGCACAGTTTCTTCAGTGCTGAGAGATCAGGAAGGAGGAGATTTCCTCTTCAGCCTGTATACACGCCCGCATGCGTGATGTCAATATCATGTGACCTGGCTAGCTCTGAGAACAAGAAACTGTTTTCTGCAGCATAAAAGACACAACTGAGCATGTGCAGGTCAGCTACTCCGCCTGTGTTAGCTGGCCTTCCCCAGATAGACAGTGCAGGAGGGGAGGATCTGTGCATACAGGATCAAACAGCCTTTTTACACAATGCAGAGGATTAACCCCTTAAGTTCCACAGTGAGTACAACAAGCATGCTATTCTACATATACAGACTGATTTTACTGTTGTGGGTTTAGTAACAATTTAAGGTAATAAACCTTGTACCTGCAGCCCCCCCCCCCCCAATATAAAATATAAAAAAAAATATTACCCGAGCTGATCTCTATCCACCGAGACCAAGATCAGCAGCATCTCCTCTCTCTTTACCCTTACTGGACCTCATGAAAGCAGTGGGAGTCATTGGCTCATGCTTCTGTCAATCAAATCTAGTGATGAGGGTGTAGGGGGCAGGGCTGAGCCTCACTGTGTGTGTGTCAATAGATGCACACAGTGTGGCTCTTAATGGACCTCACATGAGTGTCCCCATAGCAAGTGACTTCCTATGGGGGCACTAAGAAGGCAGGAGCACTGGCAGAGGCCCTGAGAGGAGGAGGAGGCTGCTTTGTGCAAAACCATTGCACAGAGCAGGTGAGCATAACATGTTTGTTATTTAAAAAAAAAAAAAAAAAAACCTTTACAACCACTTAAAAAACAGTACCCTTAAATGTGCAAAAAATAAAAAAGCAGCTCCCAGGTTACAATACACACCTTCAATCCAGAGATGTCCCACACAGGATCTCTTCTTCTCCACAGGATGTCCTCAGTCTTCCAGTTTGAATGACTGGCAGCATCACAAAACCCAAAAGTCTGGAAAAAAAGACAGTGAATGCAGGGTGTCATGGCCCCATCTTCTAAAGGGGGCATCACCATAGGGCCCTTTTTTTCACCATTTAAAAGAGAAGTGTGGGATTTTTAAAGATGTTAGAATCATACTTACCTTGGTGCATGCTGCATCTGTCCCCCGCCAGCTCTAAGGATGAGAACCGAGCGATCAAACACTGCAGATCACTCAGTTCTCAGAGCTCCCAGAGCAGAAAGCTGGTGAAAGTCAGTCACTGCTGTCTGCTTTGCTCCCCACGCTCACTGAAGCGCTGGGCTGTGGAGGGGGTGGAAGCGGCCAGCTTAGGCTCTTAGCGGCGCTGTGCCAGTCCAGGCATGTGGATAGATCTGTGAAATAAGCTGACATATAGTTACATAGTTAGTCAGGTTGAAAAAAAGACCATCAAGTTCAACCAAAAAAAATAAAAAATACAATCCCATATACACAATCCTTCACCCACAGTTGATCTAGAGCAGGGTTTTTCAAACTATGGCCCTCCAGTTGTTCAGGAACTACAATTCCCATCATGCCCAGTCATGTCTGTGAATGTCAGAGTTTTACAATGCCTCATGGGATGTGTAGTTCTGCAACAGCTGGAGGGCCGTAGTTTGAGGATCCCTGATCTAGAGGAAGGCAACCCCCCCCCCCCCCCAGAAAAGCATGCTCCAATTTGCTACAGCAGGGGAAATGTTAGTACCCAGTTATATTATGTACATTTAGGAAAGTATCCAGGCCTTTCTTAAAGCAATCGACTGAGTTAGCCAGAACCACCTCTGCAGGGAGTCTATTCCACATTTTCACAGCTCTTACTGTGAAGAAACCTTTCCGTATTTGGAGATGAAATCTTTTTTCCTCCAGACGTAAAGAGTGCCCCTTGTCCTCTGCGATGACCTTAAAGTGAATAACTCAACACCAAGTTCACTATATGGACCCCTTATGTATTTATAAATGGTGACCATATCCCCCCTTAATCTTCTTCTCAAGAGAGAATAAATTCAGTTCCTCTAATCTTTCCTCATAGCTGGATGGGCTTATCGCGCAATGCTCTGCTACCTGGAGCCCACCCTATTTTGAAGCCTATTAGAGCCTCTGGCTCTAATCAGGTGCTTCAAAAAACACACCACCCCATTGGAATCCAAACGTCCAGAGTCCTGCATGGATAACGGATGCATGGATAGGGGGGCGGGCATGGATAGGGGGCAGTGCCCGTGGCTGGGCCACCCCTTGTTTCTACTATTCTTAGCCTCCTACCTAACAATCACCAGGTTTTGCTCAGAAAGTTTATTCTTTCCTTGTTCCCACATTTTTATGCTGATTACTGGAGAAGCAGGTTTCCGGAAGCTTCAAGTTACTTGTTCTAAGTTTTATTCTTTTGTACCATTGGATGTTGTGTATGTGACTCTTCAAACCTCGCTGTATTGTTTTATTTCTTGGTAAAACCCAATAAAATTCTTGGAAAAGAAAGAATGTTTAAGGAATGTGGAATCCATGGCTGAAAGAATTGGGGGAGGCCTCACCCTGTTCTTGTACAGTGTTCCTAGTAAATTGCTCAGGGAATATACTCTATGTATACGGGAGTGGCCACTCTTTGATGCTCATTTTTACAATGGAAGTTTTGTAGTTTGTGCTGCCATTGAAAACATTACTTTGCCTTTGTGACTGATATCTTATCTGAGATAACAACTGATTTCAGTTCTTGTTTCCTCGCTAATCTATAGAATATGACATTAATTAAATAAAATATGTTTGTAAAATGTGAAAGTCAAATTACTTTACTTTGGAAAGGTGTGGGAAAGGTTTATAACCCCTGTCAGAATTTATCATTATAGTAGAAAATAATAAAGCGGTTGTCAACTCTTATGCCGCGTACACACGAAGGGACAATCCCGCGGGATTATCCTCTGGACTGAAGTCCAGCGGATAATCCCCTCGTGTGTGGGCGCCGGCGGACTTTTTGGCGCCAAAGTACGGCGGACTAAAGTTTGAAGTTTTGTTTTCAAATTATCCGCTGGACTTGGAAGTCCAGCGGACAATCCCGCCGTTAGTGGGCAAGTCCGCGGGACTTTTGAAATGAAGGGACTTGCCGCTCATCGGCAAGTCCGTTCATTTAGCACGTGACTTCAGGTTACGTAGCTAGCGTAGGCAGTTACTGCCGCCGCGCTAGCTCCGTGACCTGGCATGGATTTAAAGGGACTCCCCACGCCGAAAAAAACGGCGTGGGGGTTCCCCCCAAATCCAAGTCAGACCCTCATCCGAGCACGCAGCCTGGCAGGCCAGGAAAGGGGTGGGGACGAACGAGCGCCCCCCCCCCTCCTGAGCCGTACCAGGCCGCGTGCCCTCAACATGGGGGGTGCCCTGGGGAAAGGGGGGCCGTGCGGCCCCCCCACCCCAAAGCACCTTGTCCCCATGTTGATGAGGACAAGGGCCTCTTCCCGACAACCCTGGCCGTTGGTTGTCGGGGTCTGCGGGCGGGGGCTTATCGGAATCTGGGAACCCCCTTTAATAAGGGGGCCCCCAGATCCCGGCCCCCCACCCTATGTGAATGAGTATGGGGTACGATGTACCCCTACCCATTCACCTAAGGTGTAAAATGTAAAGTAAAAAAAAACACCCACACTTTTGAAAAAATAGTTTATTGCACTGCTCCGGGGGTCTTCTTCCGTCTTGGGGGTCTTCTCGCCGGACTCCCCCGCCATTTACCAAGCTCTTTTACCGAGCGGGGGAAGTCCGGCTACCTTCTTCGTCGTCGCCGCCGTCTGGGGGTCTCGATCCGCCTTCGGGGGTCTTCTTCCGTCTTGGGGGTCTTCTCGCCGGACTCCTCCGCTCTCTTCTGCTCTTTTACCTAGCTCTTTCACGAGGGGAGGAGTCCGGCTACCTTCTTCGTCGTCGCCGCCGTCGTCTGGGGGTCTCGATCCGCCTTCGGGGGTCTTCCGGGGGTCTCTTCTGTTCTTGCGGCTGTCGTCGTCTTCCGCGCCGCCGGCGCCTTCTTCTTCTTCTTGTCCTTCTTCTTGTCCTTCTTGGACAAGCGCCGTTTTTTCGGCGTGGGGATTCCCTTTAAATCCATGCCAGCTTGCGGAGCTAGCGCGGCGGCATTTACTGCCTACGCTAGCTACGTAACCTGAAGTTACGTTCGAAATGAACGGACTGCTCCGTGTGTGGGCAAGTCCGTTCATTTTCAAAAGTCCCGCGGACTTTTGGCCGGCGGATTATCCGCTGGAGAAGTCCGTGCGTGTGTGGGCAAGTCCACACCCTCGGAAAGTCCAGCGGACCTAGCCGGAAAGTCCCGCGGGATTGTCCGCTGGACTAGGTCCGCCGGCAAAAGTCCCTACGTGTGTACGAGGCATTACATATACCCAGTGAAGTGATTGACCTCAGGTGATACAGATGAAGCAGACAAAGAGCCTCCTGCACTTGAAAGTGGTACTCAGATGCTACAGCAGGGGTACCCAACCTTTTGAAGAGCAAGGGCCACTTAAGCGACTTGGTAACTGGTCGCGGGCCACAATGAGCGGAGCGGGTGGTTGACATGTCTGTCTGCTCACATGGATACAGCCCACTATATTTCACACTGATGCGCTGTGGTTTACCCAGGTGAAACGCAGTGTACCTTTGGCTTTCCTGCACTTTGCAATAGACTTCTATTATATTCTGCAGGTTTGGTGCACTTTCCGAAAGCTCACCAAACTCTCCGGTAATAACAGAAGTCTATGGCTCAGTGCAGGTAACCCTCAGGTGCACTGCTCTGCATCTGCGGATCAGTTTGAAAGCAGCCCAGTAACCACTGCAGAACAGATATGCCCATATATACACTTTGCTTTTAGTAATAAACTGACCTTTAATAACAGTATTCTATTCTATTCCATCCCAGAGCTGGAGGTCGCGGGCCACATCAGAGGGCTCCGCGGGCCACATGTGGCCCCCAGGCCACTGGTTGGGCACCCCTGTGCTACAGGCTGTTAATTCAGTGGTCACATCTTGAGTTCCAAGGAAATGCCACGCTTCGCTGCCCTCCAGGACTGATTCTGCCTGTCAAAAGTGTCAGTTAGTGTCAGATGGTCCGTCACCTCCAAGTCGCTGATCACTGCAATTACTAGTATAAAATAAATAAATAAACATAAATTCCAGTATATATCCCATAGTTTGTAGACGCAATAACTTTTTGAGCAAACTAATCAATATATGCTTATTTTAGCAATTTTTTTTATTAGACATGTTTTATAGCAGAAAGTAAAAAATATTGTTATAAAAATCAGTGGTGATCAAATGCCACCAAAAGCAAGCTCTATTTTTGGGGAAAAAATTACATAAATTTAATTTATGTACAGCGTTGCATGACCACACAATTGTCAGTTATGGTAGGCTCAGATAAAGTGTTTTTTAATGATTGTGCTGAGGTTTATATATGTCTGTGAGACTCTTGCTTGTGGCAGAGCATCACATTATGAGTGCAACATGACGAAGGTACCAGGAAGATTGTAGACAATGGGGGGGGGGGGGGGGGGTGGCAGGAGGACAGTGGGGGCAACAATATGCACCTCCGCCTGTGTAGACAAAAATCATTGCACTGACCCTGAGCACAGCCTTATCAGTGCCCATCAGTGCAGCCTATCAGTGCCTATTGGTGCAGCCTCATTAGAGCACATCAATGAAGAAGCAAAATTACTTTTATTCCAATTTTTATAACAGAAAATAAGAAAAATATATATATTTTGTCTTTTTTTATTTGTTTAGAAAAAAATAAAATTAATAAAAAATAAGTGGTGATCAAATACCACCAAAAGAAACCTCTATTTGTGGGAAGAAAATTATAAAAATGTAATTTGGGTACAGTGTTGCATGACCGCGCAATTGTCATTCAAAGTGCGACAGCCCTGAAAGCTGAAAATTGGCCTGGGCAGGAAGGGGGTGAAAGTGCCCGGTATTGAAGTTGATAAAGCAGAACTTCCTTTTGGGAGTTTAGTTCCACTTTAAAGTGTATATCCAGGTATTTCCTCAGATTTACCCCCAGACTCCCATCTTCCCCTCCAGATCATACCCCATTATTAGTTTTTCTTTTACCTTGATCCTGTATTGAGAAACAGCTTGTAATACTCCCTGTGACATCATCACCAGTCTTGTAAAATTTGTGCAAGCAAAAATGCTAGGAGGCCACTCCTCCAGAACTACATCTCCCAAGGGCCCTTTCCCTAATTGCAGTTGGGAGGGGGGATCGATTCTAGGAATAAAGAATTGTTTGCTGTCAAAAAAAAACAGGCTGAGTTCTGTAGTCCATCAGGCAGAGCTGATAAGTGATAACATTGTTTGAGATTTCAGTGCAGCACAGGCATGAGTCATCCAGACAGGAAGCTCACTGGATTTCTGGCAAATCAACAAGTTTTTTTCTGTACTTGCAGAGTTTCTAAAGGGATAAACCATGGAGAAATGTACACGTATTGCAAGGATATAATACATGTTTTTCTTTTTTTTTACTCTGACATACATGTCAAAGTTGGGCAACCTTCACATGTGTATGTTAAGATTAGTTCTGTCTTTGTGCAAATGACACTTTCAATTAGGGATGGGCCCGGTATTCGATTCGAACCCATGGTCGAATCGAGCACCGGGCGTTCGCTCGCTCGGCGAGCCCAGAACTATTGGGGCCGCTCGCATCAAATTCGTGTGATGCGAGCGGCCCCGCAATGCATTGCAGCCCGCGCAGTGCAATGCTGGCTGATGATTGACCAAGCATGCACTGTGACCCAGCATGCTTGGCCAATCACAGCGCCGGCAGCGAGGAGAGCCAAACTTGGCTACAGGCAGGATGCCTGTAGCCAATTATAGCTCAGGGGCTTTAGTACACGCCCCACGGTATAAGAGGCCGCCATGCCGACGGCCTCGCATATTCTGTTTCAGTCAGTGTCAGCGTGTCAGTGTGCTGCTGACAATATGTGCTTTATTTCTGGGGATATGTGTGTGCGTGCTGTTAGAACAGCATTGCAGTATCACATCTGGGGGGTGTCTATAGGTGGCCTGTGAAGGGGGGCAGGTTTCCTGTGCTTAGAACTTTCCCTGCAAAAAAGTGTCATTTTTGCAGGAAAAAAGCTATTTAAAAGCACTCGCGGCTAATGAATTGATGGCTCCTGTAACACAGAGAACTGTCATTCATTGATAAAAAACTAAAAAAAAAAGCGTAGGGGTCCCCCCTAATTTAATAACCAGGCCCTTCAGGTCTGGGATGGATATTAAGGGGAACCCCAGCCAAAAAAAAAAAAAAAAATGGCGTAGGGCCCCCCTCAAAATCCATACCAGACCCTTGAGGTCTGGTATGGATTTTAAGGGGAACCCTAGCCAAAAAAAATGGCGTGGGGTCCCCCTCAAAATCCATACCAGACCCTTATCCGAGCACGCAACCTGGCAGGCCGCAGGAAAAGAGGGGGGGACGAGAGCGGCCCCCCTCCCGCCTGAACCGTACCAGGCCACTTTGGGGGTCTAAGACCCCCAAAGCACCTTGTCCCCATGTTGATGAGGACAAGGGCCTCTTCCCCACAACCGTGCCCGGTGGTTGTGGGGGTCTGCGGGCGGGGGGCTTATCGGAATCTGGAATCTTCTTTCTTCTTTTTTCATCCTTCGGTTTCTTCATCTTCTCCTTCCGTCATCTTCTTCCATCTTCTTCTTCCATTTTCTTCTTCCTCCGATCCGCTTCTTCTTGCGCTGGTCTTCTCGTCCTTCTCGTCCGGCATCTTCTTCCGTCGGCGTCGGTGTCGGTGTCTCTGTCTCTTCTTGGGCCGCTCCGTGCAATGGGAGGCTCCCGCTGTGTGAGGCTCCGCTCCGTCTGACAGGTCTTTTATAATGGAGGGCACCTGGTGACCCCGCCCCCTCTGACGCACGGGGACATCATGGGGAATTCCATGATGGCTTTCCCCATGACGTCAAAGGGGGGCGGGGTCACCAGGTGCCCTCCGTTTTAAAAGACCTGTCAGACGGAGCGGAGCCTCACACAGCAGGAGCCTCCCATTGCGCGGAGCGGCCCAAGAAGACACCGACACCGACGCCGACGGAAGAAGATGCCGGACGAGAAGGACGAGAAGACCAGCGCAAGAAGAAGCGGATCGGAGGAAGAAGAAAATGGAAGAAGAAGATGGAAGAAGATGACGGAAGGAGAAGATGAAGAAACCGAAGGATGAAGAAAGAAGAAAGAAGATTTTAATAAAGGAATTGTCAAAGACCGTCTCCTGTCATTTTTGCCATTTTTGCCACTTTTTTGGTGAAATGGTAGGGGTAAGTACCCCCTTACCATTTCACACAGGGGGGGGGCGGGATCTGGGGGTCCCCTTGTTAAAGGGGGCTTCCAGATTCCGATAAGCCCCCCGCCTGCAGACCCCCACAACCAATGGCCAGGGTTGTGGGGAAGAGGCCCTTGTCCTCATCAACATGGGGACAAGGTGCTTTAGGGGTCTTAGACCCCCAAAGCATCCTCCCAATGTTGAGGGCATGTGGCCTGGTATGGTTCAGGCGGGAGGGGGGGCCGCTCTCGTCCCCCCCTCTTTTCCTGCGGCCTGCCAGGTTGCGTGCTCGGATAAGGGTCTGGTATGGATTTTGAGGGGGACCCCACGCCATTTTTTTTTGGCTAGGGTTCCCCTTAAAATCCATACCAGACCTCAAGGGTCTGGTATGGATTTTGAGGGGGACCCTACGCCATTTTTTTTTTGGCTGGGGTTCCCCTTAATATCCATCCCAGACCTGAAGGGCCTGGTTATTGAATTTGGGGGGACCCCTACGCTTTTTTTTTTTTTCATTTTTTTTATTTTTTATCAATGACTTTTTTTTTTTATGAATGAGTTTCAATGAATGACTGTTCTCTGTATTACGGGAGCTGTCAATTAACATTAGCCGCGAGTGATTTTAAATAGCTTTTTTACTTTCAAAAATGACACTTTGCGCAGAGACAGTTCTAAACACGGGAAACATGCGCCCCTTCACAGGCATACTATAGACACCCCCCAGGTACGAAATTTAAAGCAATATTACACTTTTATTGTTTCAATTTAAGCATTATTAAAATCACTGCTCCTGAAAAAACGGCCGTTTTTAAAACTTCTTTTTGCATTGATACATGTCCCCTGGGGCAGGACCCAGGTCCCCAAACACTTTTTATGACATTAACATGCATATTAGCCTTTAAAATTAGCACTTTTAATTTCGAACGTTCGCATCCATTATAACTAATAGGGTTCTAAAGCTCGCACGGACTTTAGGTCCGTTCGCGGGTTCTGGTGCGAGCCGAACGGGGGGGGTGTTCGGCTCATCCCTACTTTCAATATTGGATTGGGAATCCCAGTACATTGTGATTATGCCATAATAATCAACATCCACAAATTAAAACATAAAAGCTAATCAAAAAACAAATAGATACTTTATTTGATATATTAGTTACAACCACAAAACTCTTTCTATTTACTATTTCTATTCATAACAACCCACTGTATGACTTCCTTCTTACAAAATAGTACTAATAGGATGTCACATTCAATAAACACATTGTCAATGCACTCTAAAGGAGTGTTTGAAAGGGTTATCTGCTCTGGCAATGAGAAGCTGCCTAGCCATACCAGGCGAAACAGCCCATTTTCCGAATTTCCGAATGGACATGACTGCATAAATTCTGCTTTGTTCAAGCAACCAAGGATAAAGATGACGTCACGAACCGGTTGTAACATTCATTAAGCATGTGTTCAATACACTCTAAAGGAGTCTTTTCCACTCACTCTGTGAAGGGGTCATATATGGTGCCAATGAGTAGTCTCAGAACCTCCTCAGTAAAATTAACCCTTGTCATCTTCTTCCCAAGTAGAGGTGAATAAACATGTGATTCCTACTTAGTCCAGGCAGGCTGTGATTAGGATGATGGTGACCAAGTTGTCAGAATTAAGCATATGGTCCAGACACTCTAAAGGAATGCCTGAATTCATCTCCTGCAATGTCCAGTCTTCTTTTCAGGGCCTTCTCAAGCCAATCAATTCTCTTCAGTCTCTAAACAGGAAGATGAGGACTACCTTTTTCCAGATTGGTAAGGTTGATGAAATGCCTTTGAGTAGAAGTGAAGCTTTGGAAATATTTTAAGTACCTCCAGAGGACAGCTTGACAATGTCCTTATGTTGGATGGATCAAGTGCTTGTTCTACAAGATTGGAATGTTGTCACAGCAGGATGTAAAAGTTATGCCCTTTTGAACTGAAAGATGTCCAGGGGGTGGGATCACCCCTCTGGTCAGTGTGTGTCCCTTGTGGGATTCGCCACATACATGACCTTACCATCAGAAGATGTTGTGGCCTTCAAGGACAAACGCTATTGTAGCATTTTTCTTGATCATAGAAGGTCAAGCCTAAATTTAATAGTGATCAGTTTGGCTTCCTGCCTCAAGCTAAATGTCTGCTGAGTTAAAGGAGACCGAAAAACTCAAGAGTCAGTTTCCACACCGACTCTTACTCCAGAGAGCTTAGATTCTGCATTTCTGGCTGGGAGTCCAGGAAAAACTGGGAAGCCAACTCATAAACCAAGAAGTCAGTAAAGAGTTCCACGTCAGGATGCTTTCTGTTATTTTGGGATTGTGCCACCCATACATGCCCTATGGGCACTATGTGGCTCCTCTCTGGACATAGGCATGGCTTTGGTGATTGACACGTGGTCCATTAAGGCAAGCATTTTAGGCCATATTTGGAGATCTTTCATCCTTCACATCTCAGATTAAGCCATAGAAATCAGCTTGCTCCAGCAGCTTAGGTAGGCTCAGTTTAACTCTCTCTCCCGTTCAAGTAGGATTTCTGGACCAGTGGCCTAAGCTTATGGTTGAAGAAACTAAATCGTCTGCAATGTTTTGGGGTAAGCGTGTCCTGGTAAAGTTGGACAGCGCAACGACTGTGGCCTACATCTGGAAACAAGGCTCAGTCTATCCTTTCTGAAGGAGGTTTCTCTAATTCTAGAATCTGTCCAAGTCAATCTTCTGCAGCTATCTGCGGCCTATGTGCCTGGTCAGAAGAATCTTCAAACAAACAATTTGTCCAGGACAAGTCTGGACAACAGTGAATGGTCCAGACTACTGCGAGTCTTTCGAGAACTAACATAGCTTGGTATTTTTCTTCCAGAGGTAGGCCGCTTTCATCCCCAGTCAACACAAAGTTGCTGAAGTTCCATTCCAGGGCACAGAATCCGCAAGTAATCTGGGTGGAGGTGCTGACTGCAGAGTAAATCTCCAAGACAGCTTATGCCTTTCTGCTGCTCCCTCTGATTCTCAGTTCCAGCTGAGGCTGTGGCGGTGGAAGGTGACAGGTCTGGTGATGATCCCAGATTGGTCAAAGGGGCCTTGGTACCCTTTGCTTATCCTTATAAGTGTCAAGGGTTGACTACTTCTGTATGTAAGATCAAATCTTCTCCAAAGTCCCATTCATCCAGCATCCGACAGGCTCAGGCTGATGGCCAAGGTCTAGAGAGGCAGAGGCTAATGGATTTGAATGCTCTGTGAAGATTGTAAATACTCTTACGAAAACGAGAAAGGACTGTGCTAACCGTGCCTATAGTAGAATATGACATAAATTCCCAGTATTATTATTACTGATCAAGATTTTAGGCTGGACTCTTCAGAAGTCTGTTCTGAAATGCCTGCAGGCGTGGCTTGATTTAGGTCTATGCGTAAGTATGCTATAGGCACACATTTCGGCTATCTCTGCCTTCACCGGCATACAGTGGGCATCCAGCACCTAATTATACTGTTTTTCAAGATGCTGTACCGAAATGGGATCTCCCATTACTGTTGGACTTTATTGCATCAGATGCCTTTAATCACCCTGTGGTACCTCTCACTGAAAACTGCTTTACCGGTGGCATTAACATCAGCCAGTAGAGAGTCAGCATTGGTGGCCTTGGGGTTTAAAGAACCCATACTCACGTACTTCCCAGACAGGGTGGTACTCATGCCAATGCTCAAATTTTGTGCCTGAACTGACCTTCAGAGTCCATATCACACAAGAGGTTGTCCTCCTACGTTCCTTTTGGGGAGTACTCAAGAAATTAGCCCATTGGATTTGAGCCAAGCTTTAAAATGTTTAATGAAGGCAACTTCAGGAAATCGGAGCATCTGTTTGTCATTCCAGGTGGAACACATAATGATTTTACGGCTTCCAGCAAGATTATTGCCTCTTGGTTGGTAAAGCTCATCTCCTTGGCCTACAAGTTGAAATGGTTGGCCGTGCCAGGAGAATCACGGCACCCTTCACTAGAAGAGTCTTGACCCTGAGAGTGGCAACATGCCGAGTGTCTGAAACTTTCTGCAAGGCAGCTACGTGGGCACAAAAATATTCATATTCATGGCTTAATGTCAGTTGAATTTGTTTTTTTTTTTTTTTTGTCAGAATTGAGGAGTGTGTAGCATTATCCCTCCCCTGTTTTGGCTAGTTAGTTCCCAGCTGTGCTGACATAGAGAAATCAGGAAAACGGAAAATTGAATTAAAATACTTAATGTAATTTTCCTTTCCTGACAAGCTCCATGGCAGCACAGATCCCACCCAGCTTGGTAGGACTAGTTACAGAACGCAGAGGCTGTGGGTGGGCTCAAATTAGTTAAGTCCTGGAGGCATGGGGGGGCGGGGCCTATACCCAGCTGTGCTGCTATGGAGTTTGTCAGGAAAGGAAAATTACGGTAAGTATTTGAATACAAATTTTCGTTTTGCTGTGTCCCTGCTGGAAATATTCACTTCTCTGTTTACCCTGTGACCATTGTCAGAGATAGGGATGAGCTGAGCATTTGGTCCAAATGTAGCATTCACTGTTTAGATGTTTGCCTGGATTTTGGGACATTCGATGGGAACTGTTTCACCAATATTTCCATGATGCATTGCCAAAGACATTATTTTCCCAAAGTCTGACTCCAAAGCTGCTCCTTTTATCATTGCAGGCCACAAAAATATCCCACAAACTGCCTTCATTTCCATGTCTATTCTCCATGAGCGCACCCAGCCACCATTAGCTCACCCCTCCACCTTCTACTGTTTACACCTCCTGCCACTGTTGTAGGCTCACTACAATTACTGTCTGAAATAGGGCCATAACTGCTGCTCTATGCTATTTTTTATTATGCATTTGCTTTATTTAATATTTTTATGTGACACCCCAAATACTTTATAAGGTGTTTCATAGTTGCAAATGCTGTGAATTTTGTTTAAAAGGGTCCTTCCTGCACTCTGTAAAAGAAGAAAAAAAATGTAAAAAACAGAATTTTTTTTTAAAAATGTAGTAAAAAATTTTATTTTTTTATTTTTTTTCCTTTCACATACTTTCACCAGTCAGTATCCCTAAACATCGCCATACCACTCACATGATGATTCTGTACTGCACTGGCGCCAGTATGTAAAAAAAAAAATGTAAAGGAAAAAAAATTTTTTTTTTTTAATTATGACAAAAAAATGCAACTTCAAAAAATTTGTCATGCATTTTCCTAAATACCATGGACTGTCTGCTTTCCAAAAAAGTAGACCCATTTGGGGGGTATTTGTACTGTCCAGGCATCATAGTACATCAGCAGAAAAACAAAGCCGAGCTTATGCAAAGAGTATTCAAACAGATAAAAATATCAAATAAAGTCCTTGTGAAACAATCAAACAAAAATAAAATAGCAAGTGAAGTCCACGTGAATCCGTGAATGAAGAAATCTCCTTATAGTGTCAAGGGATCCAACACCATGAGTAAACAGAACTCCACCAGTGAAAACCTCCACCTCTGACAATAGGGGTGCTTACCAGATCTTATGTTAGATGTGCAACATAGTAGTGAAATCCACTGCACATCCATACAAATATAAAATAAATGTGACAATTATTTTCTTCAAACTTGGTACATAAATCACTCCTCTGCATCACCACTGTGCTCACAGAACTCTCACCTTAATTGTCATTCAAATAAGCCTTATGGTTAAGCTTGGTAGATGGAATAGTCATCCAGGAACTGCCAGTACTCTCCCAGTATGCCCAGATTTAGCATATAAAATAAAGGGGTGCTGGTCCCTTTAAGGCACCACACACAATTTTCTCTTTAACTATCCATTTATTGTAGTCAATGCTTGTACCTATTATTGCAATGAGGTTTACTATGTTTGTGGCTGTATACATAAACCCACAAGAAAATGGCCACCAGTGAGCGTTATCTTAGTTCTCTAGTGTATAGACTAAGACTATAGGTCACATCAAAAACGTCTGCCAACCATAATCTATAAAGACTTCAAAAAAATTGCTGCTGATGAATTTCCTGTTAAAAGCATATTAGTATAGATCACCACAACCAATCTGGCCCCCCTGACAAAGTCACGTGATGTAACGCGTAGGGTATCTCGGATCAGAAGTGATGTCACAAACCTACACATGCTGGGCTTCCAAGATACTCCAGCGATCTCCACTTCCAATGGGTAAACAACCAAGGTACTCCAGTACTCTCCACTTTCAATGGATAAACACTCATGATTTATGGTACTGTTCCCTTTAAATCTCTTATGATCACCTTCAACCTCAGATATAACAGCTCAGCAACATGTGAAAATATGCCTCCCATAGTGAAAAATTGCATACACAATTCTTTATTTAGAATAAGAGAGATATTAACCAGTACGCGCCCGCGCTATAGCCGAAAGACGGCTACAGTGTGGCGCTCAATTGCCGGAAGGGTGTCTCTGGACGTCCTCCTGTTTACTTCCTCCCTGTGCGCGCATCGGGGGAAATCTGTGTTGGCTGTGTCCCTTGGACACAGCCAATCACAGATCATGCTAAATGGCCAATCACAACGGCCATTTAGCACTCGATCGCAGTGTTTAATGAGAGATGATCTCATATGTAAACATATGAGATCATCTCTCATTGCCGGCTATCCCTCCTCACATAGAGACCGCTCACACAGAGTGCCAAACTAACACAACACAGTGCCCACAGTACCTATCAGTGCCATCTGTCCCCAGTGCCACCTGTCATTGCCATCTGTCCCCAGTGCCACCTATTAGTGCCAATTGTCCCCAGTGCCACCTGTGTCCAGTGCCACCTGCACCCAGTGCCACCTGTCAGTGCCATCTGTCCCCAGTGTCACCTGTCCCCAGTGCCACTTGTCAGTGTCACATGCCATCTGTTATCAGTGTCACGTGTCATCAGTGCCACGTATTAGTGCAATCTGTCATCAGTGCCACATCAGTGTCACGTGTCATCTGTGCCAAGTATTAGTGCCTTCTGCCATCAGTGTCACGTGTCATCAGTGCCACATATTAGTGCCATCTCTCATCAGTGTCACGTGTCATCAGTGCCACGTATTAGTGCCATCTGTCATCAGTGCCACATCAGTGTCACGTGTCATCTGTGCCACGTAGTAGTGCCATCTGCCAACAGTGTCACGTGTCATCAGTGCCACATATTAGTGCCATCTGTCATCAGTGTCACGTGTCATCAGTGCCACATATTAGTGCCATCTGTCAAACATTGCCACATCAGTGTCACATGCCATCAGTGCCACGTATCAGTGCCATCTGTCATCAGTGCCACATCTGTGTTACGTGTCATTGTCCTGGTGCTCCAGGGCCTTCAAAAGTGTAATAGATAGTCAACAAGTTATATGTGTAATTTATGCTCCTAGAACACGTGATGGTGCTCCCTGCATGTTGGGCCACACAGAAAGTCCCACACAAGTCCCACACAAGTCCCACACTTGTGATATCGCCGGACTCGGGAGGAGTAGCAGAATGTATTTTGGGGCATCATTTGTGGTATACACATGTGAGAGAAATAACCTATTACAATGACAATTTTGTGGAAAAAAAATCTTAATTTTGCAAAGAATTGTGGAAGAAAATGACAACATCAAAAACCTCACTATGCATTTTACTAAATAACTTGGAATGTCTACTTTTAAAAAAAGGGGTCATTTGGGGGGTATTTGTACTTTCCTGGCTTGTTCGGGTCACAAGAAATGGCCACCAGTACATCAGATGTGATCATTTTTTTATGATTTGCACCACAGCTTGTGGACTCTCTAACTTTCACAAAGACCAAATAATATCCACTAATTTGGGTTATTTTTACCAAAGATATGTAGCAGTATAAAATGTATTAAGAAAAATTAATTATTTTGCTAAATTTTATCACAGAAAGAAAAATTATATTTTTTTAAAATTTTCGGTCTTTTTTCATTCATAGCGCAAAAAATAAAAACCCCAGAGGTGATCAAATACCACCAAAAGAAAGCTCTATTTGTATGAAAAAAAGTACAAAAATTCATATGGGTACAGTATTACATGACTGAGTAATTGTCATTCAAAGTGTGAGAGCACCGAAAGCTGAAAATTGGTCCGGGCAGGAGGGGGCTTTAAGTGCCCAGTAGGAAAGTGGTTAAAACAGTAGTATATATAATAGTATATATAATATTATATATAATACATCTTTGGCCAATATGGCTCTCTTAACTGAGGGCGCTGTGATTGACCAAAGCATGCAGCTCAATCTAAATGACACTCTCTCTCCATCCACGCCAACAACACACTACACGGAGCCGACATGCAGGCAGCCTTATATAGTTTGGGGCGCGAACTTAGTCCCACTGAGCCATGATTGGCAAAAGGCACCATGCATTTGGCCAATTATGGCTCTATTAGCTGAGGGCGCTGGGATTGGTCAAAGCATGCAGGTCATGGTGCATGCTTTGGTCAATCATCATACAGCAATGCACTGCGCTCCCGCAGTGCATTATGGGCCGATACGCGCCACTCAAATTTGTTGCGAACGGCCCATAATGTTCGGTTTTCGATTATGTAGTATTTAATTTAGATGTTAAAAGGAAACTTGTATATTGTATAAGTTAAATGGTTTTACATATAGCTTTCCTCTTAGCCCATACCTTGGGAATGTTGACCCCCACTTTTGTGAGTTGGGAGGAAAGATATGTTTCAGGATAGCCCGCAAATTTCTATAGAACTACAAGTGAAATAAGAACTTTTAAGACAAACCAACCCTTTTTAGGAAGGTGGGGGCTGATTTGAGTACTAAAAAGCTTGTAACAGGGGCAGACAGGCAGATTCTGCAACACTCAGACTCTCACCGGCAGACACGAGACACACACACACACAGCATGAGAACTGCTGCTTCATCTACACACACATATCTGATTTGATCTTCATTTTAAGAATATAATACAATATTAATGACATCTATACTTTGATATTATCAACAAAGAGGGGATGGTGGACTAGGAATTATAGCGGTGCAAGAATAATGTGGAGGAGTCGGGGGTAACTCACAGTTCAATGCTCGTAATGCTTGTTAATTGATAAAATGGTTTTTATTACATATAGAAAATTACATCAACACACAAAAAAATAAGAAAAAAAAAAATATATATAAGGAAAAATTTGACAATGTATTTTTAGCAAGACTCGATCATGAAAATCATGACAGACAATGATTAAAATCTCATTTGAAGCAGCATGTGGTCATTAATATAGAAGACAATACAGAGTTATCAGTTGGTTCGAGTTATGCACATAAAGTTAGAAGTGCAATTTCAGATTTACTGTAGATAGGGTGACCTGAGATAGACTCGATGAGTCTTAGTAGACAGTTCCGACATGTTTCGCCATAACAATGGCTTCCTCAGGGTGCGTCTACTTAGCGTAATTAGTATATCTAGTAAAGAAAGCATCATAATTAATTCAATTTAATAGTACATAGGTTCAAAAAATAAGCCCCTATAGAGACAAATAGAAAGAGAAGATTTCTCATGGGAATAACCCGGGAGGGTTCCACTAAATGCCAATCCAGAGGAGGTGCCTTGGCCCCTCCTACCTTGGTGGAGAAGAGAAGGGAAGAGTCCCCCTTAATGTCATCCAGAGCTTACCCAAGTCGGTGTGTAGGTCAGACTCGGCCCCAGCCGTGAGGCAAGGCAGTCATACAGGGTGCCAAAATTGCTTAGCAGAAGGCGGGTAGAACCAGGTCAAACATTGGATATTTTATCTGGTTAGAGAAGGAAAAAAGGTGTTTCAAAAAAATAAATAAATGGTAAAAAAGTAATTTTAGTAGTGTTGTAAGTCCATGAGAAAGTTGGTTCATGGACATGACGCCATACACTACATAGGGGACAATGTCTCAAATATTCACTTACTTGGATAGATTGAAAAATACTGTTAAAAGGATGTAATGAGGGAACCAAAGGGTTCTGGAAAATGACCAAATAATAGACGGGAGGCACCTGGGAAGACATTAAATAAGCGGAGAGTCGCAGTATTATACAGGGTATGAATCAGAAGGAAAGGAGAAATAAATTAAGTATGGTTACGGACAGTGATGATCCAGTACCTGTGTTAGAATATAAGGTAAGGAACCAGTTCTGCCTATAATAGGCAATTATGGGCACCCTTAGAGAAAGGGGGGGAGGGAGATGTCCAGACAGTCAGGGGTCTGCAAAGAGTTGAAGAAATTATTAAAACAGTCCACTTAGATAGAAGTACTCTCCCCCTTTCTCTAAGGGTGCCCATAATTGCCTATTATAGGCAGAACTGGTTCCTTACCTTATATTCTAACACAGGTACTGGATCATCACTGTCCGTAACCATACTTAATTTATTTCTCCTTTCCTTCTGATTCATACCCTGTATAATACTGCGACTCTCCGCTTATTTAATGTCTTCCCAGGTGCCTCCCGTCTATTATTTGGTCATTTTCCAGAACCCTTTGGTTCCCTCATTACATCCTTTTAACAGTATTTTTCAATCTATCCAAGTAAGTGAATATTTGAGACATTGTCCCCTATGTAGTGTATGGCGTCATGTCCATGAACCAACTTTCTCATGGACTTACAACACTACTAAAATTACTTTTTTACCATTTATTTATTTTTTTGAAACACCTTTTTTCCTTCTCTAACCAGATAAAATATCCAATGTTTGACCTGGTTCTACCCGCCTTCTGCTAAGCAATTTTGGCACCCTGTATGACTGCCTTGCCTCACGGCTGGGGCCGAGTCTGACCTACACACCGACTTGGGTAAGCTCTGGATGACATTAAGGGGGACTCTTCCCTTCTCTTCTCCACCAAGGTAGGAGGGGCCAAGGCACCTCCTCTGGATTGGCATTTAGTGGAACCCTCCCGGGTTATTCCCATGAGAAATCTTCTCTTTCTATTTGTCTCTATAGGGGCTTATTTTTTGAACCTATGTACTATTAAATTGAATTAATTATGATGCTTTCTTTACTAGATATACTAATTACGCTAAGTAGACGCACCCTGAGGAAGCCATTGTTATGGCGAAACATGTCGGAACTGTCTACTAAGACTCATCGAGTCTATCTCAGGTCACCCTATCTACAGTAAATCTGAAATTGCACTTCTAACTTTATGTGCATAACTCGAACCAACTGATAACTCTGTATTGTCTTCTATATTAATGACCACATGCTGCTTCAAATGAGATTTTAATCATTGTCTGTCATGATTTTCATGATCGAGTCTTGCTAAAAATACATTGTCAAATTTTTCCTTATATATATTTTTTTTTTTCTTATTTTTTTGTGTGTTGATGTAATTTTCTATATGTAATAAAAACCATTTTATCAATTAACAAGCATTACGAGCATTGAACTGTGAGTTACCCCCGACTCCTCCACATTATTCTTGCACCGCTATAATCCCTAGTCCACCATCCCCTCTTTGTTGATATTCTCACACCAAGGGATGAGGTGCTGTATTACCTAGTGGACCCTCTCTGTCTTTTTGTATATACTTTGATATTGTTTTTGTAATATTTAGATTTTTTCTATTATTTAATACATTTTTTGAGTTTTTACACAAGAACTGAACGGACTTTCTTGGAACTTTTCTCATCAATATGAATTATTGAAATATCGTTATTAATACAGCAATAACGACATTTTTTAATTGGCGAGGCTTTGCCAGCTTCATTTTGTCCGAATATCAAACTTTAAAAAAAAAAAAAAATATTTCTCCTTCCGCTTGCCGAGAGGGAATACAAGCAAAAACATTGACTATTCAGTCAAGCTTCAAGGAGAAATAGAAAAAAGCTAATTCATTTCGGCATCGTTGAATAACCTTGAAATCATAGAATTATCAGAATTGGTGAGACATTTGCGCACATGCAAGAAAATCCAGTTTCTTGGTGACGTAATTTCCTGCCAAGAGAGGGAACGCGTGTTACATGAAGGAAGTCTGTTTATAAATTGGTAAGTGTGGATTTTATTGATGTATTGTCTAGTGAGAGTAAATTAGAATTAAAAAATTTGTCAAAGCTTGTTAAAGATGATGAATTATGGTGTTACATGTTCAATGAATGTTTACAGGAAAATATTAAGATACAAAAGTCAAAATTTACATTTAAGGAAGTCAGCAAATTAGTAATGTGATAGCTAATGTGAAAGCTGATTAAAGTTTTGGACACAATGATATCAGGAGTTCCTGAAAGGAATCTTGTTTGTACAAAAGGGAAAACAAAGGACAATAGTTTATGTACTAATTGTCTGATTTTGACTGAACAAATAGATGATTTGCAAAGTGCAATTCAAATAAAAGATATTCGGTTGTTTGAGTTACAGAATAATGTAAAGTTTAAAACAGAGTCAAGCAAGAGTTATGTTAATGCAGACTCTATGCAGAAGTCTTTTGTACCAGATAAGTGGTCTATAGGAAAATATGACCAGGAAATGAATAAAGATGCAATATGCACACAAAGTCTAGACAGACAAAAGGAAAATGGTGATCAGACAGTTGCCCCGTGTGAGGCCACACACAGAGATGGTGAGATACATGTCACAGGCGGAACTAAAGTTTAAGAGCAGACAGGAAATGTTACTTGCTTACATTGTAAGAAATGTGGTCATGTACAGAAGGAAGGTTTTAAATATAAATAGATTCACAAGAAAAATTTAGGAAGTAGAAAATGAGGACTAGAGTTGAGCGGACACCTGGATGTTCGGGTTCGACGGGTTCGGCCGAACTTCGCAAAAAAGTTCAGGACCGAACTTGACCCGAACTTGACCCCGAACCCGAACCCCATTGAAGTCAATGGGGACCCAAACTTTTGAGGACTAAAATGTCTCTAAAAAAGTAATGGAAAGGGCTAGAGGGCTGCAAATGGCAGAAATTTTTTTTTAACAATAAAAGTGTAATATGTCTTTCAATTTCGTACCTGGGGGGTGTGTATAGTATGCCTGTAAAGGGGCGCATGTTTCCCGTGCTTAGAACTGTCCCTGCACAAAGTGTAATTTCCGAAAGAAAAAAAGTCATTTAAAAGCACATAATGAATTGTCTGCTCCCGTAATACAGAGAACAGTCATTGAAAGTCATTGATAAAAAATAAAAAAAAGCGTGGGGTTCCCCCTAAATTCAATTACCAGGCCCTTCAGATCTGGTATGGATATTAGGGGAACCCCGCATCAAATTTAAAAAAAAAATTACTTAGTTCCCCTAAATATCCATACCAGACCCTTCATACTACCACTCCATGCCAAATTAAAAAAAAAATGGCGTGGAGTTCCCCCAAAAATTCATACCAGACCCTTTATCTGAGCACGCAACCTGGCAGGCCTCAGGAAAAGAGGGGGCGAGAGAGCGCCCCCCCTCCTGAACCATACCAGGCCACATGCCCTCAACATTGGGAGGATGCTTTGGGGTCTGTGACCCCTCAAAGCACCTTGTCCCCATGTTGATGAGGAAAGGGCCTCATCCCCACAGCCCCGGCCGGTGGTTGTGAGGGTCTGCGGGCGGGGGCCTTATCAGAATCTGAAAGCCTCCTTCAACAAGGGGACCCCCAGATCCCGCCCCCCCCTGTTTGAAATGGTAAGGGGGTACAAAAGTACCCCTACCATTTCACAAAGAAAGTGTAAAAAAATTGTTTAAAAACACACCGTTGGGATAAGTCCTTTATTAAAAATTAAAAAAAGATTCCAGCGGTGGTAATCCACTCTTGCTATCCAGCGATGGCTGATCTCTTCTCCGGGGTCCAGCAATAGATGATCTCTCCCGATGGTCCAGCGCAGCGCATCCTGTCTCCACGGAGACACTGTGGGAATCCCAGGTTTTAGTTGAGGAGGAGGGCCACTCGTCACCTGACCCCGCCCCCCCCTCTGACGCAAGGGGGAAACTGGGCTTCCCCAGTGACGTACGGGTGACCCCGCCCCCTCTGATGTAATGGAAACCTGCATTACATCAGAGAGGAGCGGGGTCCCCCGTACATCACTGGGGAAGCCCGGCTTTTCCTTTGCGTCAGAGGGGGGCGGGGTCACCCGTACATCACTAGGGAAGCCTGGGTTTCCCCTTGTGTTAGAGGGGGGTGGGGTCAGGTGACGGGTGGCCCTGTCCTCCTCAGCTAAGAGCTTAACATGCTGTTGGGATTCCCGCAGTGTCTCCATGGAGACAGGATGCGCTGCGCTGGACCATCTGAAGAGATCACCCATCGCTGGACCCCGGAGAAGAGATCAGCCATCGCTGGATAGCAAGAGTGGATTAACACCGCTGGAATCTTTTTTTTATTTTTAATAAAGGACTTTTCCCAACGGTGTCTGTGTGTTTTTTTAAAAAAAAATTACACTTTCTTTGTGAAATGGTAGGGGTACTTTTGTACCCCCTTACCATTTCAAACAGGGGGGGGGTGGGATCTGGGGGTCCCCTTGTTAAAGGGGGCTTCCAGATTCTGATAAGCCCCCCGCCCGCAGACCCCCAAAACCACCAGCCAGGGTTGTGGGGATGAGGCCCTTGTCCTCATCAACATGGGGACAAGGTGCTTTGAGGAGTCACAGACCCCCAAAGCATCCTCCCAATGTTGAGGGCATGTGACCTGATATGGTTCAGGTACTCAGTGGCCTGATATGGTTAGGTAATCAGTGGCCTGATACTTTTCCTGCGGCCTGCCAGGTTGCGTGCTCAGATAAAGGGTCTGGTATGGATTTTTGAGGGAACTCTACACCATTTTTTTTAAATTTGGCGTGAAGTTCCCCTTAAAATCCATACCAGACCTGAAAGGTCTGGTATGGATATTTGGGGGAACCCCACGTCATTTTTTTTTTTAATTAGACACAGGGTTCCCCTTAATATCCATACCAGACCTGAAGGGCCTGGTAATTGAATTTAAAACTGCCGTTTTTAAAACTTTTTTTTGCATTGATACATGTCCCCTGGGGCAGGACCCGGGTCCCCAAACTCTAACCCAGGGTTCGCTCAACCCTAATGAGGACATTTCTGAGCAATTTTTTCTTTCTTCTCCAAACAATAGGTTGATTGATTTGCCTTATGCCTCAGAAGTCAAACAGATCAGTACATTGACTGTTAATGACAGTTCAATCAATATGACAAACAATGATGACAATGAGATAGATGGATTACTTCCATCACCATCAGGGTGTAAGAAAAAAAATTCTGCGACCTCTCCAACATTAAATTATGTTGCTCCAATTTTAATAGATGAAGGTGGAAGGCCATGGGTTCATGGGTTATTAAATGGTAAGAAAACTAAATGGTTAATAGATTTAGAAGCTGAACTCAGTTTAATTAAACACAAATTACCTGTGAATATTAATTCTCCAAAATGTAATTTAATTGGTTTCAGTGGAAAAGAAAATACAGTTGCAACTAAAGTTTCTGATGTAAATTTTGAAATTCCAGAACTTTTGAAAACGAATATAGACATCTGGTGTTTCCAAAATACAGAGAATATTTTAGGCATGGATGTGATTAGTAAATTAGATTGGATTATTGATTTAAGTAATTCTACTATATGGAAGGATTCATCTAGGCCCAAGTCTATGTTAATAGATTCTTCAATGTACAGTAATTTTGGAAGTATTTGTACAGCAGTCGCTGACATGTCTTCAGATTATAATTGCCCACATACAGGAACCAATCTTGTATTGGATCAATTGATTAGAGCACATAAAAGTCTTTGAAGTCAGACCAAAATGGATACAGGTTTGTTTAAAGATATTGAAATAGAAATTGAGGGAAGAGATCCTCAAACCCAAATTCAAAATAAGTTGCCACAATATTCTATAAAACCAGTTTCTGACATTGTACAATCATTTTTACAACAAGGAATATTAAAGAAGGCACATTCAGTGGTAAACAGGGCTCAAGTCCTGCGGGAACGCATGGGAACGGAGTTCCTGTACTTTTTCCACAACAGGAACTCAGTTCCCATTGGCAGCCATGTCCTGCAAGACTTTGAAGTATGCGAGCTGTGTGGGAGGTGCTACACCAGCAGCTGCCGACACAGCTCACAATAGTAAGTGCCGCACACCTGACCATTCAGGCATTGCCAGTAGGGGGCCCCATGACAGCTTCGGCTTCGATCTACCTGTCGATCACAGCTAGCTGGCGGGTAGATCAGGTCCCCGCTGCTAAGAAATTGTATTTAGTCAGACCTCTCGTGATGCGCTCCCCCCGCCGGTCCCTCCTGATTTTCTCTCTCCTCACCCCCCCCCCCCCAGTCTCCTGCATACTTGCTCTGTGTGTCCTGCTGAATCCCCCCTCCTCTATCTTCAGTGCCATATGATGAGAGCACCCAGAGGAGGAGCACAGCTATTCTGCTCACAGGACATGCAGGGAGAGAGGTGAGCAGAGGGAGGAACATCAGTTTGGGGTGGTAAGCTGAGCACAATACCTGTCAAAGTTTAATGCCAGGAGGGAAGTTTATGTGGAAATATGTGAAGGGTTGGAATAGCAGCGAGTGTGTGTTGGAGCCCTGCAGAGTTTGCAGCCCCCCAAGCTAACATACATCTCCTAAGCAGGAACACATCACTATCTCCCCCCAAGCATTCTGTCCAGATAATGTGCAGTTCATTTATGACCTTTCCGTTTAACCCTGTGTTATCCAAACTCTGTTCAATGAAAAGTGTAAACTCACCACATAAACACTCTATATACAAAATAACATTCCCCAATAAAGATCAGAACATGATGTTGACATTTGCATGGAAGCACAATTGAATGAATGCTAATTATTCAGAGAATTACCGTATTTATGTTTATTGAGGATTGTTTTTTTTTTTTTTTATGTACTAACAGTTAAGCTTCATACACACAATATGAAAATTGGATGAAAAATACCACTTTTGAAGCATTCGTGCATATGAGCGTATCTTTTTTTATGGTGGGGGAGTGGATCTTGGGTAAGAGTTCCCACACTTTTTCCCCAGGACTTGACCCCTGGTGGTAAATAATTGTATTTGGCCTATCAAGAATGCTGATGATTCGTATTCTTTATAAGTTGATTTAAGATCACTGAATAAAGGCATTACAAATAACAAACCTATTGTTCCTAATTAAAATTTAATGTCACACATGGATGCCAAGGCCAAAGTATTTTCAGTATTGGAAATCGCCAATAGTCATTTTTCAGTACCATTAACTAAAAGCTGTCAATATAAACTTGCCTTTAATAAAGAAACCTATGCATTCACGAGAATAATTCCAGGATTGGACATTAGTGATGGTTTAGTGCACGAATGTTTGGAGAATGTATTATCAAAATTTTCTAGACCAAAATATATTTTCCAGCATGTGGACAAAATTTTGCTGTTTACACAAAGTATGGAGTAACATGTCACTGTTGTCGGAGTTATTTACTCTGTTACAAACAGCAGGGCTGAAACTGAACACAGAGTAGTACAGTTGATGAAAGATAAAGTTACATTTTTTCATGTGCCAATTAGTCATGGACAGAGACAGTTATCACAGGAAAAAGTTAGAAACATTTCTGCTATTCCAAATTCCAACATCTTACAAGGCATTATATCAATTTTTGAGTGAAGTAAATTGTTGCAAAGAGTTTTTACAGAAATATGATGATAAGTTAAACCATTATTTGATTTCTTGAAACAAAAAGATGTTGTGTTTGATCAATGGGGTCAAACCCAGACAGATGCCTTTAAAATGTTGAAAAGAGATCTGCAGAATGCTCCTTCATTAAATACAATTGAAATTGGTATATCAAAGCTTGTTCTCTTGTATACTGATATATCTGAGAATTTGACCTCAGTTATTTTTTCTCAATTGGTGAACCTGAAATAATAGTTTTTTTCTCCAGAGGTTTGACAAATATGGAAAAGAGTTTTGACACAAATATGAAGCAATTGTTAAGTGTTTATTTTTCAGTCTAAGTAACAGAAAAGATTGTGAGATCTAGTAGGATCATATTACAGACACACTTGATTTGTCATTAAAAATAATTGTTAAAGAAAATTAATTCAGGAGAATTATATGACAAATATTATCCATTTTTTAAAACTTTACAATTTAAATCTATACAGGTAGATTTGGTAAGCTAACATTCTCAGTTAAATGTATTCAGAAAGCCTGTAAATGGTATTTTTAGAACAAGTGCTGAGAGAGACTTTGAGCCAGTATTTGTTAATGCTATTAAGAATTGTTCAACAGGTCTTCCTATTGCCTCGTACACACGCTCGGACTTTCCCGCGGGAATGTCCGCCGAACCTAGTCCGGCGGACGAATCGCCGGACCTTCCAGCGGGGCTTCGTCGGACTTTCCGAGCGTGTGACTTGTCCACACACGCCCGGACTTCTCCGGCGGACAATCCGCAGGAAAAAGTCTGCGGGACTTTTGAAAATGAACAGACTTGCCCAAACACGGAGCAAAGTACGTTCATTTAGAACGTAACTGCAGGTAGACGGGGCTAGCAAAGGCAGTGAATGCCGCCGCGCTAGCCCCGTCACCTGGTATGGATTTAAAGGGAATCCCCACGCCGGAAAAACGGCGTGGGGGTCCCCCCAAATCCAACTCAGACCCTTATCCGAGCATGCAGCCCGGCCGGCCAGGAAAGGGGTGGGGACGAGCGAGCGCCCCCCCCTCCTGAGCCGTACCAGGCCGCCTGCCCTCAACATGGGGGGTGCCCTGGGGAAAGGGGGGCCTTGCGGCCCCCCCACCCCAAAGCACCTTGTCCCCATGTTGATGAGGACAAGGGCCTCTTCCCGACAACCCTGGCCGTTGGTTGTCGGGGTCTGCGGGCGGGGGGCTTATCGGAATCCGGGAGCCCCCTTTAATAAGGGGGCCCCCAGATCCCGGCCCCCCACCCTATGTGAATGAGTATGGGGTACGATGTACCCCTACCCATTCACCTAAGGTGTAAAGTGTAAATTAAAAAAACACACAATTTAAAAAAAATATTTTATTGCACTGCTCCGGGGGTCTTCTTCCATCTTGGGGGGTCTTCTCGCCGGACTCCTCTGCTATTTTACCTAGCTCTTTTACCAAGCAGAGGAGCCCAGCTACCTTCTTCGTCGTCGCCGCCGTCGTCGTCTGGGGGTCTCGATCCGCCTTCGGGGGTCTTCCGGGTCTCTTCTGTTCTTGCCGCTGTCGTCGCTTTCTGCGCCGCTGCCGCCTTCTGCGCCCCCGCCGCCTTCTTCCTCTTCTTCCGATGTTGACTCGTCCCTGTCTCTGGCCAGAATGGCAGAGCCACGCTGTGCTGGGACTTATATAGGGATAAGGAGGCGGGGTCACATGCTCATGTCACATGGTGACCCCGCCCCCTATGATTTCACAGTCCTGGAGGATGCTGGGACTGTGACATCATAGGGGGCGGGGTCACCATGTGACATGAGCATGTGACCCCGCCCCCTTGTCCCTATATAAGTCCCAGCACAGCGCTGCTCTGCCATTCCGGCCAGAGACAGCGACGAGTCAACATCGGAAGAAGAAGAAGAGGAAGAAGAAGAAGGCGACGGCGGCAGCGGCGGCAGCGGTGGCAGCGCAGAAAGCGACGACAGCGGCAAGAACAGCAAAGACCCCGGAAAACCCCCGAAGGCGGATCGAGACCCCCAGATGACGACGGCGGCGACGACGAAGAAGGTAGCTGGGCTCCTCTGCTTGGTAAAAGAGCTAGGTAAAATAGCGGAGGAGTCCGGCGAGAAGACCCCCCAAGACGGAAGAAGACCCCCGGAGCAGTGCAATAAAATATTTTTAAAAAATTGTGTGTTTTTCTTATTTACACTTTACACCTTAGGTGAATGGGTAGGGGTACATCGTACCCCATACTCATTCACATAGAGTGGGGGGCCGGGATCTGGGGGCCCCCTTATTAAAGGGGGCTCCCGGATTCCGATAAGCCCCCCGCCTGCAGACCCCGACAACCAACGGCCAGGGTTGTCGGGAAGAGGCCCTTGTCCTCATCAACATGGGGACAATGTGCTTTGGGGTGGGTGGGCCGCACGGCCCCCCTTTCTCCAGGGCACCCCCCATGTTGAGGGAATGCGGCCTGGTACGGCTCAGGAGGGGGGGCGCTCGCTCGTCCCCACCCCTTTCCTGGCCGGCCGGGCTGCGTGCTCGGATAAGGGTCTGAGATGGATTTGGGGGGGACCCCCACGCCGTTTTTTCTGCGTGGGGATTCCCTTTAAATCCATACCAAGTGAGGGGGCTAGCGCGGCGGCATTCACTGCCTTCGCTAGTCCCGTCTACCTGCATTCATGTTCTAAATGAACAGACTTTCCGATGATCGGCAAGTCCGTTCATTACCAAAAGTCCGGCGGACTAGCGTACTAACTGCAAAATTCAGCGGACAATTTTAGAACAAAACTTAAAACCTAGTCCGCCGGACTTTTGGCGCCAAAAAGTCAGCCGGCGCCCACACACGGGCGGATTGTCCGGCGGACTTCAGTCCGGCCGACAATCCCGCAGGAAAGTCTGCTCGTGTGTACACCGCATATGTGTTACCCAAAGAATGGTTATGCTATTCAGCAAAAATTCTACAGAAAATGCTGAATTGAAAAATGCTAAACAATGACAGTACAGCATGCATTATTCTTAATCTTAAAAAGTGAATGGATACAGTTTTTTTTTTACACGGAAGGGTATAATGGGAGAATACATGATTTAAAGGAAAAGGAATTGAGTGGGAAGGGACAGAGCAGACTTACCCTAGGGATGGCGGGGAGGAACGGGGGGGGGGGGGGGGGGTGAGGAGGGCATTAACAATCCCTTTTTTTTGTGTGTCTTGTTTTTTGCTTTGTTTGCTTTGGGGGGGGGGTTTAGTATAACTGGTAAACTTTCGACAAGATAGCTTTGTACTTAGTTCTTTCTTGTAGTGTGTATTCTTTAGACATGGGAACTGTCAAAAAATTTGTTTCGTTTCGTTTCGTCCCGTTTCGTATATAAAAAAATTTGTAATTCGTGTACGAAATTCCGTTCAAATTCGTACGAAATATGAATTTCGTACGAATCGTAAATAAAATTACGAATCGTTAGTAAAGTTACGAATCGTTATGAATCGTTAGCAGCTAATGAATTGTCGGTTCTCATAACACAGAGAGAACAATTCGAATCCAACTACAAATATCGAATTTCAATTTCAAGTTACGAATCGTTACGAATCGTTACGAATAGTTACGAATCGTTAGTAAATCCAACTACAAATATCGAGAACAGTCATTCATTGATAAAAAAAAAAAAAAAGCGTGGGGGTCCCCCCAAATTCAATAACCAGACCCTTCAGGTCTGGGATGGATTTTAAGGGGAACCCCGGCCAAAAAAAAAAAAAAATGGCGTAGGGTCCCCTCAAAATCCATACCAGACCTTTATCCGAGCACGCAACCTGGCAGGCCGCAGGAAAAGAGGGGGGGATGAGAGCGCCCCCCCCCTCCCTCCTGAACCGTACCAGGCCACATGCCCTCAACATTGGGAGGGTGCTTTGGGGTCCCCCCCAAAGCACCTTGTCCCCATGTTGATGAGGACAAGGGCCTCTTCCCCACAACCCTGGCCGGTGGTTGTGGGGGTCTGCGGGCGAGGGGCTTATCGGAATCTGGAAGCCCCCTTTAACAAGGGGACCCCCAGATCCCGCCCCCCCCCCTGTGTGAAATGGAAAGGGGGTACAAAAGTACCCCTACCATTTCACCTAAAAAGTGGCAAAAATGGTAAAAATTACAGGAGACGGTCTTTGACAATTCCTTTATTAAAATCTTCTTTCTTCTTTCTTCATCCTTCGGTTTCTTCATCTTCTCCTTCCGTCATCTTCTTCCATCTTCTTCCATCTTCTTCTTCCTTCGATTCGCTTCTTCTTGCTCCGTTCTTCTCGTCCTTCTCGTCCGGCATCGGCGTCTCTTCTCGCAGGCCGCTCCTCGCAATGGGAGGCTCCCGCTCTGTGAGGCTTCGTCAGGCTTCCAGATTCCGATAAGCCCCCTGCCCGCAGACCCCCACAACCACCGGCCAGGGTTGTGGGGAAGAGGCCCTTGTCCTCATCAACATGGGGACAAGGTGCTTTGGGGGTCTCAGACCCCCAAAGCATCCTCCCAATGTTGAGGGCATGTGGCCTGGTACGGTTCAGGCAGGAGGGGGGGGCGCTCTTGTCCCCCCTCTTTTCCTGCGGCCTGCCAGGTTGCGTGCTCGGATAAGGGTCTGGTATGGATTTTGAGGGGGACCCCACGCCATTTTTTTTGGCTGGGGTTCCCCTTAAAATCCATCCCAGACCTCAAGGGTCTGGTATGGATTTTGAGGGGGACCCTACGCCATTTTTTTTTGGCTGGGGTCCCCCTTAATATCCATCCCAGACCTGAAGGGCCTGGTTATTGAATTTGGGGGGACCCCTACGCATTTTTTTTATCAATGACTTCAAAGAATGACAGTTCTCTGTATTACGGATCCGACAATTCATTTGCCGGCAATAGCCGCAAGTGATTTTAAATAGTTTTTTTTCCTGCAAAAATGACACTGTGCAGGGACAGTTCTCTATATTAGATATACTGAATCTCAAATCATTCGAAGCATTCGTTATATCCGCTATTATAATTTCTTTCATATTAGTTGAAATTAGATATTTGTTAGTTGTTGTATTCGAATTGTTCTCTGTATTACGGGAATCGGCAATTAGCCGCGAGTGATTTTAAATAGCTTTTTTTTTCCTGCAAAAAATGACACATTGTACAGAGAGAGTTCTAAGCACGGGAAACATGCCCCCCTTCTATATACTATATACTCTATAGTATGCCTATGAAGGGGCGCAGGTTTCCCGTGCTTAGAACTCTCTCTGTACAATGTGTCATTTTTTGCAGGAAAAAAAAAGCTATTTAAAATCACTCGCGGCTAATTGCCGATTACCGTAATACAGAGAACAATTCGAATACAACAACTAACAAATATCTAATTTCAACTAATATGAAAGAAATTATAATAGCGGATATAACGAATGCTTCGAATGATTTGAGATTCAGTATATCTAATATAGAGAACTGTCTCTGTACAAAGTGTCATTTTTGCAGGAAAAAAAAACTATTTAAAATCACTTGCGGCTATTGCCGGCAAATGAATTGTCGGATCCGTAATACAGAGAACTGTCATTCATTGAAGTCATTCATAAAAAAAATGCGTAGGGGTCCCCCCAAATTCAATAACCAGGCCCTTCAGGTCTGGGATGGATTTTAAGGGGAACCCCAGCCAAAAAAAAAAAAAATGGCGTAGGGTCCCCCTCAAAATCCATACCAGACCCTTATCCGAGCACGCAACCTGGCAGGCCGCAGGAAAAGAGGGGGGGACGAGAGCGGCCCCCCCACCCGCCTGAACCGTACCAGGCCACATGCCCTCAACATTGGGAGGATGCTTTGGGGTCCCCCCAAAGCACCTTGTCCCCATGTTGATGAGGACAAGGGCCTCTTCCCCACAACCGTGCCCGGTGGTTGTGGGGGTCTGCGGGTGGGGGGCTTATCGGAATCTGGAAGCCCCCTTTAACAAGGGGACCCCCAGATCCCGCCCCCCCCTGTGTGAAATGGTAAGGGGGTACAAAAGTACCCCTACCATTTCACCAAAAAAGTGGCAAAAATGGTAAAAATGACAGGAGACGGTCTTTGACAATTCCTTTATTAAAATCTTCTTTCTTCTTTCTTCATCCTTCGGTTTCTTCATCTTCTCCTTCCGGCATCTTCTTCCATCTTCTTCCATCTTCTTCTTCCTTCGATTCGCTTCTTCTTGCTCCGGTCTTCTCGTCCTTCTCGTCTGGCATCGGCGTCTCTTCTCGCAGGCCGCTCCGCGCAATGGGAGGCTCCCACTCTGTGAGGCTTCGCTCCGGCTGACAGGTCTTTTATAACGGAGGGCACCTGGTGACCCCGCCCCCCTCTGACGTCATGGGGAAAGCCATAGGGAAGTCCACATGACGTCCCCATGCGTCAGAGTGGGCGGGGTTACCAGGTGCCCTCCATTATAAAAGACCTGTCAGCCGGACGAAGCCTCACAGAGCGGGAGCCTCCCATTGCGCGGAGCGGCCTGCGAGAAGAGACGCCGATGCCGGACGAGAAGGACGAGAAGACCGGAGCAAGAAGAAACGAATCGAAGGAAGAAGAAGATGGAAGAAGATGGAAGAAGATGACGGAAGGAGAAGATGAAGAAACCGAAGGATGAAGAAAGAAGAAAGAAGATTTTAATAAAGGAATTGTCAAAGACCGTCTCCTGTCATTTTTACCATTTTTGCCACTTTTTTGGTGAAATGGTAGGGGTACTTTTGTACCCCCTTACCATTTCACACAGGGGGGGGGCGGGATCTGGGGGTCCCCTTGTTAAAGGGGGCTTCCAGATTCCGATAAGCCCCCCACCCGCAGACCCCCACAACCACCGGCAACGGTTGTGGGGAAGAGGCCCTTGTCCTCATCAACATGGGGACAAGTTGCTTTGGGGATCTCAGACACCTAAAGCATCCTCCCAATGTTGAGGGCATGTGGCCTGGTACGGTTCAGGCGGGGGGGGCGCTCTCGTCCCCCCCTCTTTTCCTGCGGCCTGCCAGGTTGCGTGCTCGGATAAGGGTCTGGTATGGATTTTGAGGGGGACCCCACGCCATTTTTTTTGGCTGGGGTTCCCCTTAAAATCCATCCCAGACCTCAAGGGTCTGGTATGGATTTTGAGGGGGACCCTACGCCATTTTTTTTTTTTTTTGGCTGGGGTCCCCCTTAATATCCATCCCAGACCTGAAGGGCCTGGTTATTAAATTTGGGGGGACCCCTACACATTTTTTTTATGAATGACTTCAATGAATGACAGTTCTCTGTATTACGGATCCGACAATTCATTTGCCGGCAATAGCCGCAAGTGATTTTAAATAGTTTTTTTTTCCTGCAAAAATGACACTTTGTACAGAGACAGTTCTCTATATTAGATATACTGAATCTCGAATCATTCGAAGCATTCGTTATATTATAATTATTATAATTTTCTTTCATATTAGTTGAAATTAGATATTTGTTAGTTGTTGTATTCGAATTGTTCTCTGTATTACGGAAATCGGCAATTAGCCGCGAGTGATTTTAAATAGCTTATTTTTTCCTGCAAAAAATGACACATTGTACAGAGAGAGTTCTAAGCACGGGAAACATGCCGCCCCTTCATAGCCATACTATAGAGTATATAGTATATAGAAGGGGGTCATGTTTCCCGTGCTTAGAACTCTCTCTGTACAATGTGTCATTTTTTGCAGGAAAAAAAAAAGCTATTTAAAATCACTCGCGGCTAATTGCCGATTCCCGTAATACAGAGAACAATTCGAATACAACAACTAACAAATATCTAATTTCAACTAATATGAAAGAAATTATAATAGCGGATATAACGAATGCTTCGAATGATTAGAGATTCAGTATATCTAATATAGAGAACTGTCTCTGTACAATGTGTCATTTTTGCAGGAAAAAAAAACTATTTAAAATCACTTGCGGCTATTGCCGGCAAATGAATTGTCGGATCCGTAATACAGAGAACTGTCATTCATTGAAGTCATTGATAAAAAAATGCGTAGGGGTCCCCCCAAATTCAATAACCAGGCCCTTCAGGTCTGGGATGGATATTAAGGGGGACCCCATCCAAAAAAAAATGGCGTAGGGTCCCCCTCAAAATCCATACCAGACCCTTGAGGTCTGGGATGGATTTTAAGGGGAACCCCAGCCAAAAAAAATGGCGTGGGGTCCCCCTCAAAATCCATACCAGACCCTTATCCGAGCACGCAACCTGGCAGGCCACAGGAAAAGAGGGGGGGACGAGAGCGCCCCCCCCTCCCGCCTGAACCGTACCAGGCCACATGCCCTCAACATTGGGAGGATGCTTTGGGGGTCTGAGACCCGCAAAGCACCTTGTCCCCATGTTGATGAGGACAAGGGCCTCTTCCCCACAACCCTGGCCGGTGGTTCTTTCTTCTTTCTTCATCCTTCGGTTTCTTCATCTTCTCCTTCCGTCATCTTCTTCGATTCGCTTCTTCTTGCTCCGGTCTTCTCGTCCGTCTCGTCCGGCATCGGCGTCTCTTCTCGCAGGCCGCTCCGCGCAATGGGAGGCTCACGCTCTGTGAGGCTTCGTCTGGCTGACAGGTCTTTTTTATAACAAAGGCACCTGGTGACCCCACCCCCCCTCTGACGTCATGGGTAAAGCCATAGGGAAGTCCACATGACGTCCCCGTGCGTCAGAGGGGGCGGGGTTACCAGGTGCCCTCCATTATAAAAGACCTGTCAGCCGGACGAAGCCTCACAGAGCGGGAGCCTCCCATTGCGAGGAGTGGCCTGCGAGAAGAGACACCGATGCCGGACGAGAAGGACGAGAAGACCGGAGCAAGAAGAAGCGAATCAAAGGAAGAAGAAGATGGAAGAAGATGACGGAAGGAGAAGATGAAGAAACCGAAGGATGAAGAAAGAAGAAAGAAGATTTTAATAAAGGAATTGTCAAAGACCGTCTCCTGTCATTTTTACCATTTTTGCCACTTTTTTTGTGAAATGGTAGGGGTACTTTTGTACCCCCTTACCATTTCACACAGGGGGGGGCCGGGATCTGGGGGTCCCCTTGTTAAAGGGGGCTTCCAGATTCCGATAAGCCCCCCGCCCGCAGACCCCCACAACCACCGGCCAGGGTTGTGGGGAAGAGGCCCTTGTCCTCATCAACATGGGGACAAGGTGCTTTGGGGGGGACCTCAAAGCACCCTCCCAATGTTGAGGGCATGTGGCCTGGTACGGTTCAGGCGGGAGGGGGGGCCGCTCTCGTCCCCCCCTCTTTTCCTGCGGCCTGCCAGGTTGCGTGCTCGGATAAAGGGTCTGGTATGGATTTTGAGGGGGACCCCACGCCATTTTTTTTTTTGGCCGGGGTTCCCCTTTAAATCCATCCCAGACCTGAAGGGTCTGGTATGGATATTTTGGGGGGACCCACGCCATTTTTTTTTTGGCTGGGGTTCCCCTTAATATCCATACCAGACCTGAAGGGCCTGGTTATTGAATTTGGGGGGACCCCTACGCTTTTTTTTATATATCAATGAATGACTGTTCTCTGTGTTATGGAGCCGACAATTCATTTGCCGGCAATAGCCGCAAGTGATTTTAAATAGCTTTTTTTTCTGCAAAAATGACACTTTGTCATTCGAAGTCATTCAAAGTCATTCGTTATATCTGCTATAATAATTTCGTTCGCATTAGTTGAAATTTGATATTGGTAGTTGGATTCGAATAATTTGGAGCTGAAATTCGTAAACGGAATTTTTCCTGCAAAAATGACACTTTGTCATTCGAATTCATTCGAATCCATTCGAATTCATTCGAATCATTCGGCGACGAAATTCGTAAACGGAATTTCGTATTCCGTATGGAATTCGTATTAAAAAAAAATTCGTACTACGGATTCGTAAATTCGTACGAATTTCGAAAAATTCGTACGAATTTCGAAAAATTCGTACGAATTACGAATTCGTACGAAACGAATCGCACATGTCTAGTATTCTTATGTACCTTAATGTAAACTATGGAAATACAAGAATGTATAATATTGAATGGAGATGTTGAAGTCTATAATAATAAAAAAAATAATAATTTGATTATAAAAAAAAAGCATGGATACAGTTTGCTTCAGTCTTCTGGGGTTAATTTGTTTGTGAAAACTAGGTTTTGAATCATGACAAAAAAAAGAGAAATTGTGTCCTGTAATGCCTCATACACACGCTCGGACTTTCCGGCGGACAAACCGCCGAACCTTCCAGCGGGGCTTCGCCGGACTTTCCGAGCGTGTGACTTGCCCGGACTTCTCCGGCAGACCATCCGCGGGAAAAAGTCCGCCGGACTTTTGAAAATGAACGGACTTGCCACACAGAGCAAAGTCCGTTCATTTAGAACGTAACTGCAGGTAGACGGGACTAGCAAAGGCAGTGCCGCCGCGCTAGCCCCGTCACCTGGCATGCATTTAAAGGGAATCCCTACGCCGAAAAAATGGCGTGGGGATTCCCCCCAAATCCATATCAGACCCTTATCCGAGCACGCAGCCCGGCCGGCCAGGAAAGGGGTGGGGACGAGCGAGCGCCCCCCCCTCCTGAGCCGTACCAGGCCGCGTGCCCTCAACATGGGGGATGCCCTGGGAAAAGGGGGGCCTTGTGGCCCCCCCACCCCAAAGCACCTTGTCCCCATGTTGATGAGGACAAGGGCCTCTTCCCGACAACCCTGGCCGTTGGTTGTCGGGGTCTGCGGGCGGAGGGCTTATCGGAATCCGGGAGCCCCCATTTAATAAGGGGGCCCCAGATCCCGGCCCCCCACCCTCTGTGAATGAGTATGGGGTACGATGTACCCCTACCCATTCACCTAAGGGGTAAAGTGTAAATAAAAAAAACACACAATTTTTTAAAAATATTTTATTGCACTGCTCTGGGGGTCTTCTTCCATCTTGGGGGGTCTTCTCGCCGGACTCCTCCACTATTTTACCTAGCTCTTGTACCGAGCAGAGGAGCCCGGCTACCTTCTTCGTCGTCCCCGCCGTCGTCTGGGGGTCTCGATCCGCCTTCGGGGGTCTTCCGGGGTCTTCCGGGGTCTCTTCTGTTCTTGCCGCTGTCGTCGCTTTCTGCGCCGCCGCCGCCTTCTTCTTCTTCTTCCGATGTTGACTCGTCGCTCTCTCTGGCCGGAATGGCAGAGACGCGCTGTGCTGGGACTTATATAGGGACAAGGAGGCGGGGTCACATGCTCATGTCACATGGTGAACCCACCCCCCCTATGATGTCACAGTCTCAGCATCCTCCGGCACATGCAAAACTGACATTTACCACCAGCAAGGCTTTTTTAAAAACCTAGACAGACATTTTCAAAAAACATTATCAAAAATAAAATATGGGGATTTGGTCACACCATATTGCTATATGGTGCTTAAGCCCACTTACTGCAACAAAGCACTTAAAGCACTTAAGCACCATATAGCAATATGGTGTGACCAAATCCCCATATTTTTTTGATAATGTTTTTTGAAAATGTCTGTCTAGGTGTTTTAAATAGCCTTGCTGGCGGTAAATGTCAGTTTTGCATGTGTGCGCTGTAATATGTTTGTAACATTACATTACAGCCGCAAGCAGTTTTAAATTACTTTTTTTTCTTTAGAAATGTAATTTTGTGCAGGGACTGTTCTAAACACAGGAAACACATGCCACTTTATAGGTATACTATAGACACCCCCAGGTACGATATTTAAAGAAATATTTCACTTTTATTTTTTTACTTTAAGCATCATTAAAATCACTGCTCCTGAAAAAAACATCAGTTTTTAAAACTTTTTTTTTTGCATTGATACATGTCCCCTGGGGCAGGACCCAGGTCCCCAAACACTTTTTAGGACAATAACTTGTATATAAGCCTTTAAAATTAGCACTTTTGATTTTTCACGTTTGGGTCCCATGTGATGTCAGTAGACTCCCCACCCACCTCTACACTCCCCTTGTCAATATGCATTTTCACCTGTGTATTTCTTACACTGAACTTCTGCTATGATCTCTAACATTCAGTGAAATGACAGGAAAGTAACCACATGACTTCAGCATGCCCAATTATGCTGAGGTGTGGAACATCTAATCCTGGCAGAGCAGCAGAAGAAAGGAGTGGGAGGGAATTAAGTGCTAGTGCAAGAGATATGTAAATCACCTGTCACTCACAGCAAGGGGGAGAATTTGACAAAGTTTTTCTCTGTTTGTCAAGATTTATCTCACTGAACAATAAAAGAGTTTTCTCAGAGCTGGATTAACTCTTTGTGGCAAGACTGGGCTCAAATTATAGGAAATCTTATACTCTACATTATGACATAAAAAAAATGGGTTTACATCTACTTTAACACCACCCTTTTGGTGGTGGTAACCAGTGTGGTACCAGAAGGAGGGGCCAATTCAAACCCTCAGAAAGAGGCATTCCACCCACTGAGAGCTTAATTCAACCCACAGAACACCCACAGGAAGGGGTGCAATACTACCCTCAGAGAGGGGTCTAATTCCACCCACAGAGGACCCACAGGAAGCAGTCACTACTCCACCAGCAGTGGACAAACACATTTTTATGAATGTATTTCAAGGGGTTGTAGAGAGCATTAAAGTGAAAAACCTTTTGTGCTGCAGCATCCCCCCAGACCCCCCCCCCCCCCCTTTTCTTACCTGAACCCAATCGTTCCAGCGGCGGGGACGAGCACAGCAGCTCCAGCCACTGTCTCTGGTCCTCATTGGACAGATTGCTAGCAGCGGGAGCCATTGTCTCCTGCTCCAGTCGATCAAATCCAGTGACAAGTGAGCTGGGGGCAAGGCCGAGTCTTGCTGTCTGTGTCAATAGATGCAGCAGCAGGACTCGGGAGCGCACCCGCATGAGTGCCCCCATGGAAAGCAGCTTTCCGTAGGGCACTCGAGAAGAGGAGGAGCCAGGAGTGCCACAGGGGACCCCAGAAGAGGAGGATCAGGGCCCCTCTGTGCAAAACCCTTGCACATAGGAGGTAAGTATAATATCGTTACATAGTTAGTAAGGTTGAATAAAGACACCAGTTCATCCAGTTCAACCTGAGTGAGTTTCCACAATTGTCCCTATCCCTGTACATTGCACACTCACATTGGTCCCTACCCTCAAGGAGCCCACAATCCAAGGTCCCCATGCATATACTAGGGCCAATTTCTGGACAGAAGCCAATTAACCTACCTGCATGTCTTTGGAGTGTGGGAGGAAACCGGAGTACCCGGAGGAAACCCACGCAGGCACAGGTAGAACATGCAAACTCCAGGCAGGTAGTGTCGTGGTTGGGATTTGAACCAGCGACCCTTCTTACTGCTAGGCGAGAGTGCTAACCACTACACCACTGTGCCGCCCACCATATGTTTGTTATTTAAAAAAAAAAGAACCTTTATAATCACTTCAAGGCAAAATTCCTACTGAATTGAATGTGAGGTTTAACAGTTGGGGGGGGGGGGGGTAAATTTGATCCAAAAGAGTGACAGCAAAAGGCGTATGCTCGGAGTCTCCTAAGATGGCGGCGTAAACTCGGAGCTCCGCACAACGTCGGCCACACAGCGACGATAGCCGCAGATTACGGCTTCCACGCTCCCTACAAATAACGGGAGAAGATGGAGCAGACATCAGCGGCCACGCTCATGCCGGGAGGTCAGGAGCCTTGGAACCCCAATTTGACTCTGCAGACGGCCGGGATATTTCCAAGATGGCGGCCGCAACACAGCCACGAGACCAGGCCACAGAGGACTCCTCCATTACAGGCAGGCAAGTGCTGAAACCGGCCACTCTACCATAAACCCCACTGATGTCAGGCCCAGCCCCAGCAGGGAAAAAAACCCTCTCCAACTTCCACAGTGTCACTGATAGAGCGCTCCATAGGTCCCTATGGGATGTCCTCATTTGCAGCCTCTCCTAATCAGTCTGACTCCACTACAACCCAGCCTGTGCAGGCTCTTGATGTAACTTTCAATGTATCAGAACTTTTCACTAAAATCTCAGAGATGCTTGACAGAGGTTTATCACAAAATGCAGACAGGATCACAGGAGAAATTAGAGCAGATTTCCAGAATCTGGGCTCCAGAATTGAACATATTGAGCATAAGTTGGACATTACAATTTCCAGGGCAAACCAAAACACAGACAATTTGCACTTCGTATAAGAGCAGCTTGAAGCAGTCCAGGCCCGGATCGACGATCTCGAGAATCGATTGAGGAGGGATCATTTTAGGATCAGAGAGATCCCCGAAACAGTTACGGATGTCCCTTCGACTGTGCAGGAAGTTATTAAACACCTGATCCCCTCTGTCCCATCTCACAAGCTGGAATTGGATAGAGCTCACAGATCCCTAGGCCCTCCAAGGAAAGATGAAACCCCAAGAGACATTGTGGTGAAACCACACTATTACTCCATCAAGGAGGAGGTGATGAAATGCTCCCGCCAACAGGACCACATACAGTTTCAAGAACAAGAAATACAGATATTTGCCGACATCTCTCCGCTTACCATCCAGAAACGGAGATCTTTGAAACCCCTTCTTGACGCTCTATCCAAAAAGGATATTAAATACCACTGGGCATTCCCATTTGCCCTCAAATTCTCCTATAAGGGCAAACAGCATGCAATACATAACTTTCCTGAAGGCGAACGTTTACTATTAGATCTCAAGCTCATCTCTCTGGACACGGAAATGGACACGTCACATTCTCAACAGGGGTCTGCCAAATGACCTACACCTTAGAGTCCCACATCACCCTTATGGGGAAAGGCTAACCCCAAGAGAGTCAAGGATAACCTCCCCCCCTGATATTGTCGCTTACAAATCTTTGTGTTGAGTTTCAGTTTTCCATAACTGTTTCTATTTCCAAGATGGAAGTTTCATTCAAGAACTTTATCTGGAACCAGACAGAACTTACCCCCTAATTTTCTGACCCCTGCTGATATGCAGCCATAGGGCATGACTCCCCTCCACTCTCCCCTGAACATGCTCCCCCAAGTTGGACATTTTAGTCTACATTATCTAATAGGGAGACTGGTGGCTGTTTCCGCATTATAATATGTTTCACAGTTTTGTTTCTACGCTGTATAGGGCCGGGGCTGATGCCTTGCGCCCAATTCTACTATCCAGACAATAATTTTCCATCTCTGGGTGGTGGGACTTTAGCCCTACATTTGAACTATGCAAACGTTGTTTGTTCTGATTGAGGGAAGGAAGACCTACTTCTTCCCTTAATCCGGGCCTGCCATAGGCTTTACACTTTTAAGTTAGATGACAGATCTCCTTTTTCTCTTTTTTTCCATGACTAACCTCTTGTCTTTTTTAGCCTATCTACTGTGTGATACATCCTCCCTTATTCTCTACACAGGATCTGGTAAGTGACAATAGATCAAGTGACATTTTTTCCCTTAAGCTCCATGGCTAATGACAATACTACTCTGCATCCTTAATACAGATAATCTCACACAATACCCAGGGACTCCATTCTCCCATTAAGAGACAAAAGGCCTTTCAGGTCTACCAATCTCGTCACATAGATGTACTCCTATTACAGGTGACTAATTTTCCGGTGTGGCATACCCCCTCTTTCCTCCATGCATAATTCCCTTTGTTTTTCTTGCCCAATGCCGAAGATGAGATGAAATGGGTAGCAATCTTGTTTTCCAAACAGTGCAAATTTTCTGTATAATTGGAACACAGAGACCCGGAGGGAAGATTTCTTCTAGTAAAAGGTACTATTGATAATCACCTATATTCATTAATTTTCTACTATGCCCCCAATAGAGGTCAGACGAGGTTCTTTCAGCAAATGTTCCACACCCTTGGCCCAATGTTAGAAGGTATCACAATTATGGGAGGAGTCTCCAATATGGCTTTTGACCTGGGATCGACAAGTCCAAACCTATTCACTCGCAATTGATTAGGCCTAATAAACATAGCGTTCAAATAGCACGACTGATTTTTCAATCTCATTAAGCTGACATCTGGAGGGAATTAAACCGATCTACACGGGACTTCACCCATTTCTCAAATCCACATCAATCTTATTCGCGCATTGATCATATCTTATTATTCACCCATCACATCCCGCTAGCCCTCATGTCCAAAATTTTACAGGTAACTTGGTTCGATCACTCTATGGTCCTCCTTACGCTGTGCAGAGATGCTCCCAGACATCATTCCTCACATTGGATCCTTAAGCAGTCCATACTGAATGACCCAATCAGGGTTATTGAAATACAGGGAGCCCTGCAGGAATATTTCCGACTCAATGACATTGGGGATGTTTCTGCCGAGACTCTCTGGGCAGCGCACAAGGTGACGATCAGGGGTAAGCTGATTCAAATTGTGGCACAACAGAAGAAAGATAGGATGGGTGACATTGAAAAACTTGAGAGGGAATTCTGCAACCTGCGCAAGCAGCATAAAAAAGATCCTGCTAGAGTCCTTGGGCATACTTTAGACGCAGCCCGAGCGGCCCTGAAACTGGCCCTCACTGCGAAGGCTGAGAAATCCATCAGATGGACTGGGCTAAATTTTAACAGAAACAGAACAAAATAGGACCCTTGCTTGCATACAAATTATCCCCTAGATTTTTTTCCCACTCACTTCCCAAAATCAGACAGGCGGACGGTACTCTCACCCTTAACCCACAGAGCATCATGAAAGCTTTTCAGGACTTTTACAAGGAGCTCTATAAAGCAGATAAACACACAAACTTTAATTGCATAGATGAGTTTATAAGAGATCTGAACCTACCAAAACTTTCTGAAGATCAAAGAGCAGAGATGGAGGCTCCTGTCTCAGTCACAGAGGTAGCAGAGGTAATTAAAAATCTAAAAGGGAAAACGGCACTGCGGCCTGATGGGTTCTCTACCCCTTACTTCAAAACGTTTACTGACACCTTGACCCCATACCTCACTAGATTCTTTAACTCAATGATTAAAGGTACCCCCATCGGAAATCAACTCAACATTAGACATGGGAGCCGTCAAAAAATGTGTTTGTTTCGTTCCGTTTCGTATAAAAAAAAAAAAATCGGAATTCGGAATTCCTGTACGAAATTTAATTCAGATTCGTACAAAATACGAATTTCCTACGAATCGTTACAAATCGTTAATATCGTTACGAATCTTAACGAATCGTTACGAATATCGACACTCTACGAATAATAACGAATTATCCGAAAACGTATTAACTTTACATAAGTAGCACAAGTCTATTGTCTATTGTTCACCAATCACTCAGAGAAAGTACGAAATCTGAAGTTTCGTTTACGAATACGAAATATCTCAGTAATTCCCAAGCCAGGTAAAGACACAAGTTTAACAGGGAATTATAGGCCCATTTCATTGATTAATAATGACCTAACAATTTTTACTAAAGTGGTGGCAAATCGTCTAGCGTCGTTTATAGGCCTCTATATACATAAAGACCAGGTCGGATTTATCCCTGGCAGACAAGGCCCCGACCAAGTTAGAAGGGCGGTTGACCTCATTTCGGTTCTACAATCAAATTGGGCGGGGGGACAAAAACAAGAGGGCATGCTTCTATCGTTGGACCTCCAGAAGGCCTTCGATTACGTTTCTTGGCCATATCTCTTTGCGGTACTAAGACAATGGGGTTTTGGCCCAAGCTTTTTAGGAGCTTTGGAGGCTCTTTACTCGAAACCTGAGGCCAAAGTTAGACTTCAGGGACTCTATTCTGAACCGATATTGATAGCCAGGGGTACTCGTCATGGTTGCCCGTTCGCCCCCCTGATTTTTGCTATGATGATTGAATCGCTGGCAATCGCAATCCGTGGTCACCCAAAAATTAAGGGTGTCCAGTGTGGAGAAACAACTCATAAATGCGCCCTATTTGCAGATGATCTCCTGCTTTTTGTAACCTCTCCAGCCTCCTCTCTCTCTGTGATCTGCACGCTACTGAATGAGTTTGCAGCTGTTTCGAAGTCTCAAGCTCTTAACGTGTCTCTTCCTAGTTTGCTGGTCTCCCTCCTTAAGAACACATATCAATTTGAATGGAGTGACTCCTCCATTAAATACTTGGGGCTTAATATCACATTGAAAATAGAAAATCTTTATCAAGCAAATTACCCCCCAATGTATCAGAAACTAGAAGCAGATCTCAGGAGCTGGGAATCTCATGACATATCTTGGACGGGGAAAATTAATTCAGTCAAGATGACTCTTTTACCCAGATTATTATATCTTTTTCGCTCACTCCATATCCAGATTAGGAGGGACCATCTGAAAGTGTTTAAGGGCAAAGTCACTAAATTTATTTGGCACAAGAAAGGACCTTGTCTTTCACACCGTACTCTTTTTAATCTTTCCTCTCAAGGAGGGTTGGGGGTCCCAAATTTTCTGTGGTACTACCAAGTGGCACGTTTAGTACAACTATCTACCATTTACCTTAAAGCGGTTCTGCACTCATTTCATTTAGTAAATCTCTTTGCCTTCCAAATCAGGCAAAGAGTACTAAATGAAATGTTTTTTTTTTTTTTTTTTTTTTACTTACCTTGTAATTGAAGACTTCCGGTCTTCTCCCTCTGCGGCGGCGGGCGGGGTCTTGCGTCGATCGTCGTCACGCCGCACTGTCTCCTGGGATCTGGTGTCATTGATCCCAGGAGCCAGTGCGGGCATCTTCCGAAATCTCGCGAGATTTCGGCCACATCTTCCGAAATCTCCCGAGATTTCGGCCGCATCTGCCGAAATCTCGTGAGATCTCGGCAGATGAGCCGTTACTGCGCACGCGCGAGTAACGGCAGTGCATGCTGGGCCATCTAAAGTCCCTGTGGGTGTTTCACATGCCCACAGGCAAGATGGCCCCCAGCACTAAAGAAGAAGACGAGGAACTTCATCGGACGAAAACCGGCGGCGATCGAGATGGAAGATGGAACAGGTGAGTCCCCTAATAAAGGTAAGCACACTTTATATTACATCCTAAAAAAAAAAATTTTTTTTCAGAGTGCAGAACCGCTTTAAGGTTGAAAAACCTGATTGGATAGCCATTGAACGACAAACTGTGCTTAAGTTCACCCTAGATTTTCTACTATGGTGTCCCTCCAAAAACAGACCTCCTATTCTAGCACCGACCTTATCACACTCACTCTCTTTGTGGGATACACTAAGAAAGCTTCCCTCCCTGGTCTCTAGGTATCAACCGTTAGCTCACTTATTTCATAACCCTCTATTCCAACCCGGTATGGACATCAGAGCCTTCAAATGGTGGCTCGATAAGGGGGTCTACCGCATCGGACACTTCTTCTCTAGTGCAGGTCCCCTACCTCTTAAGCATTTTGTGAAGGATCTGGAACTCCCCACTACTGAGCAGTTTAGGTTTCACCAAATCTCCCGCTTCATTCACTCCCTTTGGTCAAACAAACCTAATCCCCCAGGATTTACGAAATACGAATGCTGGTGTGGTCAAGCCATGGAGCAGAGGGGAGGAATCTCAGTAATCTACGAGTCGCTTGCTACCAATCCAAACAAATTACCATATATGATTTCCTGGGAAAGAGATCTCCAGACCTCCTGGGAAGTGGAGGACTGGCACGATTCCTACTCTAGATCTCTCAAAGGCATCTATAATGCCTCTCTCCTGGAGGCCAACATCAAACTTTTGACAAGATGGTACCTAGTCCCGATCAGATTGGCCCACATGTATCCCTGCTCATCTCCTCTTTTCTTTAGAGGATGCCAGGGACTAGGTACCATGCTCCACATATGGTGGGAATGCCCCAGGATCAGGGGTTTCTGGAACAAAGTCTTTCACCTAATCCGTAAGGTTACTGGTGGCACTATCATCCAGACACCCGCAATAGCATTGCTTAATGGTCTAGCACTGAGCATCCCTAAACTAACTTGCAGATTAATACTATTTATATTAACAGGGGCTAAATTGAACATCGCCAAGGCATGGAAATCACCCACAGTTTCGCTATCATCCATGAAAAGGAAGATCTCATGGATGATGGCACAAGAAAAACTGGTGAGTTCCCTGTTAGATATGACTGAACAACTTACAGCGATATGGGAACCCTAGGCTCTTGGCATCTCCCTGATATCTGGCATCGGCAACAAGTAGTAACCCTGATTTTAGGGACCTACATCAGGTAGAAAGGCAACTTACCTACCCTTACTTTCCTCTACCTTCTTTTCTCTCTTTCCCCTCTCTCCTTCCTACTCTCTCTATCCCTTTATCTTATGTTTTTTTGTTTGTCTCGGTTTTTTTTAGTTGGTTCAATAGTGATACGGATGAGTCCTCTTAATGTGACTCTGGATTGGTAATCTTAGTTACAATTCCGGAGCTACTCCTCAAACCTAGGGTACTCCGGCTATAAGCTCAGGTTTTTGTATAAAATATCTACAGGCAGTGGCAGAATTATAGGGGTCGCCAAGATCCCCATGGCTACCGGGCCCTTGCTGCAGGGGGCCTTTGAGGGCCCCCTGTACTCTTTGATAGGAGGGGAGGCTGAGAGGAGCTCCCCGATCGTCAGTCGAATTGTAATCGGTGCAGGGAGCTCCTCACATACCTAAAGTGAAAGCAGTGCTGTGCTGTGCTCTTTGTCTCCCCCTACAGTGCAGTACCCGGCAGGAAGAAGGTAAATGTCTGCCGTTTTTTTATAAGACTATCTACTGTATGTGTGTTTATATGTGTGTGCATGCATGTGTGTGGCGGTGTGCATGCATGCATGTGTGTGTGTGGGGGGTGCATGTGTGTGGGGGTGTGCATGTGTGTGGGGGTGTGTGTGGGGGGGGGTGTGCATGTGTGTGTGTGCATGCATGCATGTGTGTGGGGGGTGTGCATGCATGTTTGTGGGTGTGCATGCATGTGTGTGTGTGGGTGTGCATTCATGTGTGTGTGTGGGGGGGGGTGTGCATGCATGTGTGGGGGGGTGTGCATTTATGTGTGTGTGTGTGGGGGGGGAGGGGTGCATGCATGTGTGGGGGGTGTGCATGCATGTGTGTGTGGGGGTGTGCATGCATGTGTGTGGGGGGGTGTGCATGTATGTGTGTGTGGGGGGTGTGCATGCATATGTGTGGGGGTGTGTATGCATGTGTGCGGGTGTGCGAGTGGGCGGTGGGGATTCACAGTGGCAGCATTTGGCACACTGGCAGCATTTAATGGGCACACTGGCAGCATTTGATGGGCACAGTGGCGACATTTGATGGCACAGTGGTGGCGTTTGATGGTACAGTGGCTGCAATTGATGTTTTTATTTCTGAATTTTTCAGTTTGCTTGCGCCCCCCTAAAAATTTTGAGCACCAGCTGTCACTGGTTTATATGTGCATTTATATATATATATATATATATATAGTGTGTGTGTGTGTTTTTATATAAAAATGAAGAAATTGGTTCCTTTATATGCAGCCACCCACTTGTGACTGGGCCCTGGTGTTCCAACATCGGGCTCAGAGTAAAGAGCTTTGTCCGGAGGTCGGGGGGGCCCTCCATGGTTTCTTGCATCGGGCCCTGAGGGTTCTAGTTACGCCACTGTCTACAGGATATGACCCTGCAGGAGTCATGGATTATTTTCTCTGTAAACGGAAGACCCCCTTTGGAGGGGAGTAGGCTGGGGGGGTTTGGGTCCGTGCTCCTCACCGGACACAGTGTGTTCCCTTTAGGGGTGTCTGGCAGGGAGTGGGATCTTGAGCGATCCCCAGCATAAAGAATTTTTTTCTTTACGTCATGAAATTGTGATATGTTACAATTAGGGATGAGCCGAACACCGACCTGTTCGGTTCGCACCAGAACCTGCAAACAGACCTAAAGTTCGTGTGAACTTTAGGAACCTATTGAAGTCTATGGGACTCGAACTTTCAAAATCAAAAGTGCTAACTTTAAAGGCTTATATGCAAGTTATTGTCATAAAAAGTGTTTGGGGACCAGGGGTCTGCCCCAGGGGACATGTATCAAGGCAAAAAAAAGTTTTAAAAACTGACGTTTTTTCAGGAGCAGTGATTTTAATAATGCTTAAAGTGAAACAATAAAAGTGTACTATTCCTTTAAATTTCGTACCTGGGGGGTGTGTATAGTATGCCTGTAAAAGGGCGCATGTTTTCCGTGCTTAGAACTGTCCCTGTCATTTTTGCAGGAAAAAAAAGCTATTTAAAATCACTCGCGGCTATAATGAATTGTCGGCTTCCGTAATACAGAGAACAGTCATTGATAAAAAAAAAAAAATTAAATTACCAGGCCCTTCAGGTCTGCTATGGATATTCAGGGGAACCCCGCGTCAAATTTAAAAAAAAATTACGTGGGGTTCCCCCTAAATATCCATACCAGATCCTTCAGGTCTGGGATGGATTTTAAGGGGAACCCTGCGCCAAAAAAAAAATGGCGTGGGGTCCCCCTCAAAATCCATACCAGACCCTTTATCCGAGCACGCAACCTGGCAGGCCGCAGGAAAAGAGGGGGGGACGAGAGTGCTCCCCCTCCTGAACCGTACCAGGCCACATGCCCTCAACATTGGGAGGATGCTTTGGGGGTCTGTGATGGGGACAAGGGCCTCGTCCCCACAACCCTGGCCGTTGGTTGTGGGGGTCTGCGGGCGGGGGGCTTATCGGAATCTGGAAGCCCCCTTTAACAAGGGGACCCCCAGATTCTGGCCTCCCCCCTGTGTGAAATGGTAAGGGGGTACAAATGTACCCCTACCATTTCACACAAAAAAAAAGTGACAAAAATGTTAAAAATGACAGGAAACGGACTTTGACAATTCCTTTATTCATCGGTTTCTTCATCTTCTTCTTCCATCTTCTTCCATCTTCTTCTTCCTCCGACCTGCTTCTTCTTGCTCTGGTCTTCTCGTCCGGCATCTTCTTCCACGGCATCTCTTCTTCTGTGTCGGGCCGCTCCACGCAATGGGAGGCTCCCGCTGTGTAAGGCTTTGCGTCTTCTGACAGGTCTTTTATGATAGAGGGCGGGGCCACCTGGTGACCCGCCCCCCTCTGACGCATGGGGACTTCCCTATGGCTTTCCCCATGACGTCAGAGGGAGGCTGGGGTCATCGGGTGGCCCCCGCCCCCCTCTGACGTCATGGGGAAAGCCATAGGGAAGTCCCCATCAAGTCCCTGTGCGTCAGAGGTGGGCCCTGCCCTCCGTTATAAAAGACCTGTCAGAAGACGCAAAGGAATTAATAAAGGAATTGTCAAAGACCGTCTCCTGTCATTTTTTAAATTTTTGTCACTTTTTTGGTGAAATGGTAGGGGTACTTTTGTACCCCCTTACCATTTCACACAGGGGGGAGGCCGGGATCTGGGGGTCCCCTTGTTAAAGCGGGCTTCCAGATTCCGATAAGCCCCCCGCCCGCAGACCCCCACAACCAACGGCCAGGGTTGTGGGGACGAGGTCCTTGTCCCCATCAACATGGGGACAAGGTGCTTTGAGGGGTCGCAGACCCCCAAAGCATCCTCCCAATGTTGAGGGCATGTGGCCTGGTACGGTTCAGGAGGGGGGGCAATCTCGTCCCTCACTCTTTTCCTGCGGCCTGCCAGGTTGCGTGCTCGGATAAAGGGTCTGGTATGGATTTTGAGGGGGACCCCACGCCATTTTTTTTTGATTTGACGCGGGGTTCCCCTTAATATCCATAGCAGACCTGAAGGGCCTGGTAATTGAATTTGGGGGGAACCCCACGATTTTTTTTTTCTTTTTACCAATGACTTTCAATGAATGACTTTTCTCTGTGTTACGGGAGCCGGCAATTCATTAGCCGCGAGTGATTTTAAATAGCTTTTTTCCTGCAAAAATGACACTTTGTGCAGGGACTGTTCTAAGCACAGGAAACATGTGCCCCTTCATAGGCATACTATACACACCCCCCAGGTACAAAATTTAAAGGAATATTACACTTTTATTGTTTCACTTTAAGCATTATTAAAATCACTGCTCCTGAAAAAACGGCTGTTAAAAAAAAAATTTGCATTGATCCATGTCCCCTGGGGCAGGACCCGGGTCCCCAAACACTTTTTATGACAATAACTTGCATATAGGCTTTTAAAATTAGCACTTGAGATTTCTCCCATAGACATTTACAGGGTGCTTTTCGAATTTGCCGCGAACACCCCAAATTGTTTGCTGTTCGGTGAACAGGCAATGTTCGAGTCGAACATGAGTTCGACTCGAACTCGAAGCTCATCCCTAGTTACAATATCCTATATGGTAGCTTCTGGGTTTTAACACTCTTATGCTATAAGTCATATGTGTGTTTTTTTTTCCTATTGTTTTCTTTTTTCCAAATCCAACTTGTATAAGTTCCATAGTAGGACTCCATTGTGATTTTGGATGATATACGCTGTTAATTTGAATTGATGCAAAATAAAAACTTTTATTGAGTGACAGCAAAATAGGAAAAAGGAACAGAGGGACGTGGCTTTAACAGTTTCTCAGAATGAAGGCCAGTTGGGAGCTATAGTTGCAGTTGAGTAGAAGTGAAAGTGAAAGAAATTCTGATAAATATCACACGGCCATTTTCAAACACCTAAGAAGGTTACAGACACAGGGTGACATCCACGGAGCAGAGACCTTTGAGTAATTCCTAACACAATATTACTATGCAAGACAATATATGTTCAGATGGAGGGGATTCGGATTCACAGAAAGAGTAAGTACTCTAAACTGACTAACAAATCCCTTAGATTAACCGTTTAGAATGGCCAATAATAGGGCTTTGTTATGTGCCAGTCCCCTCACTTTTAACCACTTCAGCCCCGGAAGGATTTGCCCCCTTAATAACCGGCCCATTTTTGCGATTTGGCACTGCATCGCTTTAACTGACAATTGCACAATCGTGCAACGTTGTACCCAAACAAAATTTATGTCATTTTTTCCCCACAAATAGAGCTTTCTTTTGGTGGAATTTGATCACCTCTGCAGTTTTTATTTTTTGTGCTATAAGCAAAAAAAGCCACAATTTCAGAAAAAAAAAACAATATTTTGTAGTTTTTGATATAATAAATAGAAATTGCAATAATCGTATATTGATAGGTTTGCGCAAAAGTTATAGAGTCTACAAAGTAGGGGATATATTTATGGCATTTTTATTATTATTATTTTTTTTTACTAGTAATGGCGGCGATTTGCGATTTTTATCAGAACTGCAACATTATGGCGGACACATCGGACACTTTTGACACTATTTTGGGACCATTGACATTTATACAGCGATCGGAGCTAAAAATAGCCACTGTTTACTGTGTAAATGTAGGGAAGGGGTTAACACTAGGGGGCGAATAAGGGGTTAAATGTGTTCCCTCACTGTGTTCTGACTGTAGGGGGGCTGGGATTGACTGGTAGGGGAGGAGAGAGATTGGTGTTATACAGCGCGCTATGATTCTATATTGTGATATATGTATATTAAGTGAGTTTGATATATATATATATATATATATAAAAAAAAGTACACCCCTTTGAAACTGACATGGTGTATTTTTTCCATGATGTAAGTTAAAGTGATTGTAAGGGTTTGTATTTTTTTTTGTTGTTTTTTTTTGTTAAATAACAAACATATTATACTTACCTGCACTGTGCAGCTCATTTTGCACAGTCTAGCCCGAGGATTACCTTGGGGCGCGCTCCCGAGTCCAGCATTTGGAGTCCATAGACACCAATGCCGGACTCAGCCCTGCCCCACGGCACCCGCGTCATTGGTTTTGATTGACAGCAGCGGGAGCCAATGGCTGCCCTTCTATTAATCTATCCAATCAATAGTCGGGAGCCCGTGGAGAGAGGGAGAGCGCGCCCCTGCCGACTGAATTAAGGGGTTCAGGTTAGTAAAAGGGTAGGTTGGGGGGGGGGGGCGGTGACTGCCAGGTGTTTTTTCACCTTAATGCATAGGATGCATTAAGGTGAAAAAACACAAACCTTTACAACCCCTTTAAAGTTCATGTTTTTCATATAGAAAAAAATAATACAATTACCAGCTTTACCAATGAATTTAACCTCAGCTATATAACGTTTTGTGTTCTCATTCTATTGATGTGCGTAGTGTCATCCTACACTGTATCAGCAAAAGTATTGGGACACCTGCCTTTACACACACATGAACATTAATGACATCCCAGTCTTAGTCCGTAGGGTTCAATATTGAGTTGGCCCACCCTTTCCAGCTATAACAGCTTCAGCTCTTCTCGGAAGGCCGTCCACAAGGTTTAGGAGGGTGTCTATGGGAATGTTTGACCATTCTTCCAGAAGCACATTTGTGAGGTCAGGTACTGATGTTGGACGAGAAGGCCTGGCTCACAGTCTCCACTCTAATTCATCCCAAAGGTTTTTTATCGGGTTGAGGTCAGGACTCTGTGCAGGCCAGTCAAGTTCCTGCACCCCAAACTCGCTCATCCATGTCTTTATGAACCTTGCTTTGTGCACTCATCCAAATCATTTGGCGAAGGGGGGATTATGGTGTGGGGTTGGATTGGCCCCTTAGTTCCAGTGAAGGCATAGCTCTCAACTGTCCCTGATTTGGAACAATGTCCCTCTGTCCCTCTTTCCTCCTCATTTGTCCCTCATTTTGGTTGGATCTATATAGTTGTATATATAAAGGACTATTTATCTAATGCTCCTTTAAGGGACATGGCAGGGTCTACATCTACATATTTTTGATAATAGGTGTCCCTCGTTCCCATATTAGAAAGTTGGGAGGTATGGTGAAGGGAACTCCTAAGGCATCAGAATACCAAGACATTTCCATGCTCCCAACTTTGTCTGAACAGTTTGGTGATTGTCCCTTCTTGTTCCAACATGACTGCGCACCAGTGCACAAAGCAAGGTCCATAAAGGTGCTTCTGGAAGAATGGTCAAACATTCCCCATAGACACACTCTTAAACCTTGTGGACGGCCTTCCCAGAAGAGGTGAAGCTGTTATAGCTGCAAAGGGAAGGCCAACTCAATATTGAACCCTACAGACTAAGACAGGGATGACATTAAAGTTTGCGTAAAGGTAGGTGTCCCAATACTTTTGGTAATATAGTGTACCAAGCTCAGCAGAGGAAACTATAGTGTATAGACTCCTATTGCATGTGTGTAGGATTCCTATGTATGACTTTTTTCTTCTGTAAATGAATAGTTGTATTTTATCTTTCTTCAATGCCACACTCCAGAAAAATGTACACTTTCTGAATGGTTATGTAAAATTCCTACAAGACATTGTTTCTGCTAAATGGGGCAATACCTGCTTTTAATGTCGCGTTTGTACTTGCTTTCTTAACAGTACACCATTACATGTATTGATGTTTTTATTTGATGAACAAAAAGGCACATTTGTATTATGTTTTTATTCAATTAGATCCCCTTATTCTGTAGGCATAGATGAAAAAAAAATGTCATGTTGGCCTGTAGAAATATATAGAAAAAGTCCACAACTTCCATAATATTGTAGTCTAGAGTTTAAGGTTTTTTTTTTTTTTGGGAGGTATATTTTATTTTATTTCATTTTTGATCTGGCCTTTTTTTTCGGGATCCATAGTGTACACTTGTTATACAGTACAGTGAGATTAGCATTGTCAGCCTAGGATCATGAGGTGGCAGAGTGTCCATGAGCATCCCATAGGGGAGTATCCATGAGGGGAGGTTGAACAGTAGTAAGGGTAGTGCTGAATTTAGACCTTGGGGGGCCCAGGGCACTTTAAAATCACTTACCCACTGGGCACTTAAACCCCCTTCCTAACCAGACCAATTTTCAGCTTTCGGTGCTCTCACACTTTGAGTGACAATTACAGGGGGTCCCGACTTACGACCGCCCGACCTACGAACATCCCCTACTTACGAACCGGGCGCTGTCCGCCGTCCTTCGGCCGTTTTGCGCATGCGCGGCCAGACGGAGCCTCGGAAAATGACGGCAAACATCGGAAATGTCCGTAATTTGCCGCGCATGCGCAGAACGGCATTTGACGGAACATCGGAAATGTCCGTAATTGTCGGTCTGCGCATGCGCAGCCGACTTACAAACAATTCCGAGTTAAGAACAGACGGCCAGTCCCTAACGAGTTCGTAACTCGGGGACCCCCTGTACTCAGTCATGTAACACTGTACCCATATGAAATGTTTGTCCTTTTTTTCACACAAATAGAGCTTTCTTTTGGTGGTATTTAATCACCGTTGGTTTTTTTATTTTTTGCGCTATAAATCAAAAAATGTGAATAAGGAAAAATGATAGCGCTAAACTCAAAATAAGAAAACAAGGGCTAAATAAAGCAGCTACACTAGAATGTGACGAGAATTCAGTAGGCAATGTGGGTGAGAGTGTAGCGCTAAAATGAATGAATAGGTGTGAAACCCATAAAAAGATCAAAACCATAAAACCATCTGCATCTTGCTTGTGAAGTTGGTATCGGTTCCACAGAGCCTATCAAGATCGCCTTGAGATGTCCAGTCTGCCGGTCCTTTGAGCCTCTTTATGTTCAAGACATCCTTGTTTTGACACCTTCATTGTTTTATCACTTGGGACATTTATATATATTTATGGTTTATACCTCATTTGTACACTGGACATTTTTTTATGATTTGTTCATTTTAGGGAGCACATTCCATTGTTTTTTATTGTATATGATTGATTTATCCCAGGGAGCACATCCTATTGTTTTTTCATCATATATAATTGTTTTATCCTAGTGAGCACATCCCATTGTTTTATGGTTTTGATCTTTTTATGGGTTTCACACCTATTCATTCATTTTGGCGCTACACTCTCACCCACATAAATCAAAAAAGACTGATAATTCTGTAAAAAAATCGTTGCTTCTGTTAAAATTTATTGCAAAGTATTGGCGAGTATTGGCAGAGTATTGGCGAGTATTGGTGAGTATTGCACAGTATTGCACAGTATGGCAGAGTACTGGCATAGTATGGGCACTGAGCAGTGCTGTGGGCTGGATCTGTAGTGCCCACAGCGCTGCAAACGATCTCTTACTCTCTCCTCGCACATTGTACCGATCAGTACAGAGAGGGGATGTTTGTTTACAAGTGATCGCTCCGTCATTTGACGGAGCAATCACGCTGTAAACGGCCGTTATCAGCGGCCATTTACCGTGCTCCGTGATGCACCGGGTCCCCCGGACCCGGCGGTCATGGATGTTCCTGGGTGTGCACCCCAGGGGGCGTGCAGGAGCGCAATTATGTGAGGACGTGTCACCGACGTCCACCCAGAATAAGCCGACCATGTGTAGCCATCTTTCGGCTATGGCCCAGTCGGCATGTGGTTAAGATCAAGGGCCCCTCGACATAGAAATTAAATTGTATGACAAATAAAAAAGCTGGGGTGTGGTCTGACTCCGGTCCAAGATGGACGTGTGAGCCCTGTATTCCCACACACAGGAGCAGCTTTAATCAGCCCCAGGGACCAATATTCCTCCCACAGCCATGGGAAAGGGAGATCGGAACTCCTCTAACCCCCGCGGACCACAGGACGCTACCCCGCAGTAAATCCCCAATATTCCGGTGATGTTCCGGGCATCACAAGGGGAAGGCCTCACAGCCTTGGCCTCTCCTAAACCCACCATCCCGCTCGGCGGATCGTGCCCCATAGCGGATGGCGCTCAAGCACCCCAGGTGCTGCAAACACCCCAGACCTCACAACCTCTATGCCTATCAGACCTGCAATCTGTTGCTCAGGACATCAAAGCAGCAATCACGGAGCTCAAGAGTGATATTCAGGGCATAGCAGTAAGGATGGGATCGGGGGAGCAGGCCACAGCACGCCATGCAGACGCCATTAAGCAGGTACAGAGGACATCTGACATGCATATTTCACACATAATAGATATGCACCGTCATTTAGAAGACCTCGATAACCGAGGAAGTCGCCATAATATCAGATTAAGAGGAATCCCAGAAAGCGCAGATCAAAACCCACTAGAGCAAACTGCTGCATTGATATTTAATGATTTGCTTGACAGACCCCCTGACTCTCCCATTGATTTTGAGAGAATACACAGAGCTCTCAGGCCAAGAAGAAGTGACACAGAACCCCCTAGAGACATTATTTGCTGCCTGGTCAATTTCCCCTTAAAGGAAGCCATCCTTAAGAAAGCAAGAGAGAGAAAGAGTTCTCTTTAATAGCAATGAAATAAAACTCTACCAAGACCTGTCTAACATTACACTGCAACAATGCAGAGCACTACGCCCAATCCTGGATCAATTGCACACCCGAGGCATTCCTTACTGGTGGAAGTTTCCATTCTGTCTCTCAGCTACATTGAGAGGCCACACAGCATTGCTCCACACGCCTGACGATCTCAGTTCATTTTTTGAATCACTAAACATCCCCCAATCAAAGTTCCAGACTGGTACAGCTCCTTCATGATGAATGAAGCATGGATGGAAGTATCCAACAACTATACACCAAAAGCTCAGAGAAATAGAGACCGTCGTCGCAGATCTCCATCTGCTCAGCATAGCAGAAGAAGACCACCAAATGGAAGCTCTGGATTTTCCCCACCCAGACCGTATGGATCACCCAGATCAGATGGACACTTGAATCCCACAAACAGCTTTTCTACACTTTTCGCAGCCGCCATTCTGTGAACCCTCTCAAATGAAGAGAAAGAAAATCCAAAGTGCATAAATAATCATAAAAGATGGCAAAATGACTGTAAGTACACTAACAGACTTGTGGTTACTCAGGAACTAAAGCTACAACTCACATAACCATAATGGTCCAAGTTATTATTTTTACGTTTTTTTTGTTGTTCTCTTCCTTTCAGCTTTCTTATACCCTACATTTAATTGTTGTACAGGAGATGCAAAATTTCCTGGATAACAAAGCAATACTGCCTTATAAAAGAATGTATATTGCATGTTGCGGTTCCGTATTGGAGTTTGAAATAGATATAGAGCAAACTTACCACTGTTGTCAATGACAAATAAATACACATTGTTTACTGTTGTATATTGATATCTCAATAACTTACAATATTCAAAATTAAGCAAAAAGACATGATGGTGGATCACAGTAAAGGAAATATAATGACCAACATATCAAGTAAAAATTTGTACACCTCTTCTCATACATTTAATCTCAAAACTTTAATTCCCATGATCTCTAGAGGGTTTCCCCTCAAGATATAACAAAGTATGACTCAAAGTGTCCACCATGATGCCTCATTTCTTAATGCCTGATACCTCAGGAGAAGTTTTCCAAGGACGATCTATATAAGAATGTAATATCTACATCACCAGGCCAACCAGTTACATTGAAAATATTATATTTTTCACTTAGGGATGAATACAACCACTATCTCTCTCATATGGTCTGATATTTACCAGGAGCTTTAACTTCCTTATACAATGGCGCCCTCTAGTGGTCGTCCTACACAAGTGCCTAAGATGCAATAATCAACCTGTATTCCACATAGAGTAATTCCACTCAGTTAACAAACAATAGTATTCTATGGCAAGAGTGAATGCGCCAGCATGACACTACATAGAATCCCCTCTCAGCAAACACCCCTAAACACCATATCATAATAGGTCCTGAAGACTATAGCAGTAACATATCCCTTAAAACACACTATTTACCCCAACCCTGACCCAGTTGAAAATCCATATTCTAGCTGCAACACAGTACTAGAAATTATACATTGAAGAAAAGGTAAAAGAAATTGTTCCTCTTCTTCTATCCGTGTACTCTACAACATAATAGACCCCATCTGGACTTACTGAGACCTCGAACCCACACAAGGGACAGAACTTCTCCCTGTCCTTTGAACCTCCTGACCTTATAAATAGGGTAGACTAGCTGGTCTAAACCTACCTCCGGATCACCTCAACTCCTCATACTTCCCTGCCCCCCCACTTATAATCTCATCTAATTTATCTTTTTTTTTTTGTGTTTTGTTTGTTTCTCCCTTCTCTAGAGTTGAGCGGACACCTGGATGTTCGGGTTCGGCCGAACTTCGGAAAAAAGTCTGGGTTCGGGACCGAACTTGACCCGAACTTGACCCCGAACTCCGAACCCCATTGAAGTCAATGGGGACCCAGACTTTTGAACACTAAAATGGCTGTAAAAAGGTCATGGAAAGGGCTAGAGGGCTGCAAATGGCAACAAAATGTTGTTAAGAGCATGGCAAGTGATCTGCAAACAAATGTGGATAGGGAAATAACTTAAAATAACATCAAAAAAATAAAAAATAAAAAAAAATGCTGGAGGCCCCCTTCTCAGCAGAAGAGGTACAGGAAGTCATTAAGAACCTCAGAAACTCAACAGCACGATGCCGCACATATGGTGGGAATACCCCAGAATACACACTTTCTGGAAAAATTTATTCAATTTAATGGATAAGATAGTGGGAAAATAAAATACTTGGAAATTTAAAAAAAATGAAAAAATTATAATCTTGACCTAGGAGGACGAAATTCAAATGGAGTAGGAGGTTGAGGTGGCGGTGGATGTGGCGGTGTAGGTGGAAGCGGCGGTGGAGGAGGACGAGGTAGCCAACACTGGTTCAAAAATACAACAATGGCTGGGTAAGGCTAGTGGTGAATGATGTGTCAAATTCTGTCCCCCGTCGCATAGTGTCCGCCCTTTACTGCGCTTGCTCAGTATGTAGAACAAGGGGATTTTGAAACTCTCCGAAGACGATGCGCGGTGACTCCAGGTTCAAGCCACATCATCCGAGGTTGAAGCCTAGCCAAGCGAGCCCGTGAGGGGCCCTGTTACTATCTGCTACCGTATGTCCACTTGGATGGTCGGGCTTGAACCTGCACTCACTGCGCAGGCAACGTTCATCTTTGGAGATTTTGTGAATCTCCTTGTCCTCCGTACTGCGCAAGCACTGCACCTGCGCAGTAAGTGGCCGGACACTATCCGATAGCAAGACAGTTTTCGTCAGAACACCGGTATATGTGTATATTCTGCACAAGGTACGGACAAGTCCTGTGGGATCCATGCCTGGTTCATTTTAATGAACGTGAGCTTGTCCACATTGGCTCTGGACAGGCGGCTGCGCTTGTCTGTGATAACGCTCCCTGCCGTGCTAAATACACGTTCAGATAATACACTGGCGGCAGGGCAGGTCAGCACCTCCAAGGCGTAAAGGGCAATCTCAGGCCATGTGTCCAATTTGGAGACCCAGAAGTTGAAGGGGCAGACCCATCATGCAGTACGTGTAGGCGTGTGCACACATACTGCTCCACCATGTTGGTGAAATTCTGCCTCCTGCTAAGACGTTCCATCTCAGCTGGTGGTGCTGGGTGTTGTGGCGTGCCAACAAAGCTTTTCCACATTCCGGCCATGCTAACCCTGCCTTGCGAGGTGCTGGCGGTGCCCCGGCTGCGTTGGCGACCTCTTCCTCCTCCTCTGCCTTCGCCTTGTGCTTCCACCCTACCCCCGCTTCCAAGTGGGAATGCCACCAGCAGCGCGTCTACCAGCGTGCGCTTGTACTCGTGCATCTTACGATCACGCTCCAGTGAGGTAATTAAGGATGGCACGTTGTCCTTGTAACAGGGATCCAGCAGGGTGGCCACCCAATAATCAGCACCAGTTAAAATGTGGGCAACTCGGCGGTCGTTGCGGAGACACTGCAGCATGTAATCGCTCATGTGTGCCAGGCTGCCCAGAGGCAAGGAAAAGCTGTCCTCTGTGGGAGGTGTATCATCTGTGTCCTCTGTATCCCCCCAGCCACGCACCAGTGATGGACATGAGCTGGTCTGGGTGCCACCCTGCTGTGAACATGGTTCCTCCTCCTCCTCCATCTCCTCCTCATCCTCCACCTCGTCATCCTCTAGAACTGTGGCCTTGCTGCCAGACAATTGTGTACCTGGCGCTTGTTGGTGCAGGAACCCAGCCTCGTAGCCACTTGTAAATGACTGCCCTGAAAGCCTTGGAAATGAACCCTCTTCCTCCTCCTCCTCCTCCTCCTCATCCTGTGCCACATCCTCTTCCATCATCGCCTTAAGAGTTTTTTCAAGGAGGCATAGAACTGGGATAGTAACGCTGAGAACGGCGGAGTACTCGAAACAGTGCAACAAGGCACACAGGTCTCACATGGAGGCCCAGTTATTGGCGGTGAAGTGGTGCTGTTCCGCAGAGCGACTCACGCGTGCGTGCTGCAGCTGAACCTCCACTATCGCCTGCTGCTGCTCGCACAGTCTGGCAAGCATGTGCAAGGTGGAGTTCCACCTTGTCGGCACTTCACATATGAGACGGTGAGCGGGAAGGCCGAAATTACGCTGCAGCGATGACAGGCGAGCAGCAGCAGGGTGAGAATGCCGAAAGTGCGCACAGATGGCCCGCACTTTCTGCAGCAGCTCTGGCATATCGGGGTAATTCTTAAGGAACCTCTGGACCACCAAGTTCAGCACATGCGCCAGGCAAGGGATGTGCGTCAAACCGGCAAGGCCCAGAGCTGCTACGAGATTTCGCCCATTATCGCACACCACCAGGCCGGGCTTGAGGCTCACTGCCACCAACCACTCATCGGTCTGTTGTTCCATGTCCCTCCACAACTCCTGTGCGGTGTGGGGTTTTTCCCCCAAACAGGAATGTTTTAAAACTGCCTGCTGTCGTTTAGCCCTGGCTGTGCTGAAGTTGGTGGTGAAGGTGTTACGCTGACCGGATGAGGAGGCGGTAGAGGATGAGGAGGCGGAGTAGGAGGAGTTAGCAACAGGAGGCAAACTGAAGTGCCCTGCAATCCTCGGTGGTGGAAGGACATGCGCCAAAGTGCTATCCGCCTCAGGCCCAGCTGCCACTACATTTACCCAGTGTGCTGTTAGGGAGATATAACGTCCCTGACCGTGCTTACTGGTCCACGCATCCGTAGTTAGGTGGACCTTGCCACAGATGGCGTTGCGCAGTGACGCCTGATTTTGTCCCCCACTTGGTTGTGCAGGGAAGGGATAGCTCGTCTGGAAAAGGTGTTTCACTAGTGCGTGTAGCTGGCACAGATCGACCACGTCCTCTCCCTGCAACAGGAGCGCCACCAGCAGCACCACGACCCGGGCCACGTCCCCTTTTTGATGATCTCCTCATATTTTGCAAATTTATGATCTCGCCCTAAATGGGTGTTTTTGTATATAGCAGAATACACGTACACGTAAAGCGTTTATGAAAACGCAGAAAATGCTATTGGGAAGAAAAAAAAACACTGCAAAATTTTATTTTTTTGCAATGTTTTTGCAATATCAGACTGCACGGACAGTATGTAAAGCGTTTATGAAAACGCAGAAAATGCTATTGGGAAGAAAAAAAAACACTGCAAAATTTAATTTTTTTGCAATGTTTTTGCAATATCAGACTGCACGGATAGTATGTAAAGCGTTTATGAAAACGCAGAAAAAATGCTATTGGGAAGAAAAAAAAAACACTGCAAAATTTTATTTTTTTGCAATGTTTTTGCAATATCAGACTGCACGGATAGTATGTAAAGCGTTTATGAAAACGCAGAAAATGCTATTGGGAAGAAAAAAAAAACACTGCAAAATTTTATTTTTTTGCAATGTTTTTGCAATATCAGACTGCACGGATAGTATGTAAAGCGTTTTATGAAAACGCAGAAAATGCTATTGGGAAGGAAAAAAAAACACTGCAAAATTTAATTTTTTTGCAATGTTTTTGCAATATCAGACTGCACGGACAGTATGTAAAGTGTTTATGAAAACGCAGAAAATGCTATTGGGAAGAAAAAAAAACACTGCAAAATTTGATTTTTTGCAATGTTTTTGCAATATCAGACTACACGGATAGTATGTAAAGCATTTATGAAAACGCAGAAAATGCTATTGGGAAGAAAAAAAAAACACTGCAAAATTTTATTTTTTTGCAATGTTTTTGCAATATCAGACTGCACGGATAGTATGTAAAGCGTTTATGAAAACGCAGAAAATGCTATTGGGAAGAAAAAAAAAACACTGCAAAATTTTATTTTTTTTGCAATGTTTTTGCAATATCAGACTGCACGGATAGTATGTAAAGCATTTATGAAAACGCAGAAAATGCTATTGGGAAGAAAAAAAAACACTGCAAAATTTAATTTTTTTGCAATGTTTTTGCAATATCAGACTGCACGGATAGTATGTAAAGCATTTATGAAAACGCAGAAAATGCTATTGGGAAGAAAAAAAAACACTGCAAAATTTTATTTTTTTGGAATGTTTTTGCAATATCAGACTGCACGGATAGTATGTAAAGCATTTATGAAAACGCAGAAAATGCTATTGGGAAGAAAAAAAAAACACTGCAAAATTAAATTTTTTTGGAATGTTTTTGCAATATCAGACTGCACGGATAGTATGTAAAGCGTTTATGAAAACGCAGAAAATGCTATTGGGAAGAAAAAAAAACACTGCAAAATTTTATTTTTTTGCAATGTTTTTGCAATATCAGACTGCACGGATAGTATGTAAAGCATTTATGAAAACGCAGAAAATGCTATTGGGAAGAAAAAAAAACACTGCAAAATTTAATTTTTTTGGAATGTTTTTGCAATATCAGACTGCACGGATAGTATGTAAAGCGTTTATGAAAACGCAGAAAATGCTATTGGGAAGAAAAAAAAACACTGCAAAATTTTTATTTTTTGCAATGTCTTTGCAATATCAGACTGCACGGGCAGTATCTACAGCGTGTATGTAGGAACACGCAGAAAATGCTATTGGTAAAAAAAGATAAAAAGCAAAATTCAATTTTTATGCAATGTTTTTCCAATAGCAGAATACACACAGACTGTGGTGTATCTCTTAGTATATGCAGTGTTGGTCCTAATGTTGCACTGAGCTTGAAGGTAAAACGTTTATATTTTGTCTGGCACTGGCCTCATGGCACTGTTACTGTGACTGTGCACTGCACCCCAGCCAGGGTACAATTGATTTAGGAATCTCTTCAATAATTATGTCTGCCTCTTTCTTTTGCAAAATAAAGAAAATCCCTACTCTAGCTATCTAGATCGCTCACTGATCTAACTAATTAGAATAAAATTCCAGGAATGTGGACTGACTTTAGCACACTAACTCCTATCTTCTAATCTTCTATCTATCTATCTGCAGCACAGGAACCTGCCTAACAGTGTGTGTCTAACAGAATGACGCTGTGTGCTGTGTGTGGGCTATATATAGAGGCTGGGTCACATGCTGCACTGGCCAATCACAGCCATGCCATTAGTAGGCATGGCTGTGATGGCTTCTAGGGCACACCAGTAAAACGATCATCCATTGGCTGGCCTAAAGCTGTGAAAAAGGCGCCAATACAGCGCCGAACACCGGACCCGAACCCGAACTTACAGGCAATAGTTCGGGTTCGGGTCCGGGTCCCGGACACCCAAAAGTCCGGTACGGACCCGAACTTTACAGTTCGGGTTCGCTCAACCCTACCCTGCTCTCCTTCCCTCATCACTCTACCACATTTCCCCCTCATAATAACTAGACCACCAGCGAAACAAACCAAATAGCCTCAAAATTTCTTAACGAATTCCAAAAACAAAAAGCCAACATTATTTGCATACAGGAAACCCACATTAAGACTGACAAGATCCCAAAGCTTAAGGATAGCAGATTTCCGTTAGTATTTCACGCAACTAACTCTGAAGGGAAAACAAAAGGTGTCTCCATATTGATTTCAAAACAGACCCCATTTAATCTTCTCTAGACTCTATTCATGATCCTGAAGGAAAATACCTATTCCTTAACCACTTGCTTACCGGACACTTAAACCCCCCTCCTATCCAGACCAATTTTCAGCTTTTGGTGCTCTGACACTTTGAATGACAATTACTCAGTCATGCAACACTGTACCCAAATTAAATTGTTGTCCTTTTTTTCCCCATAAATAGAGCTTTCTTTTGGTGGTATTTGATCACCTCTGGGTTTTTTATTTTTTGCGCTATAAATGAAAAAAGACCGAAAATGTTGAAAAAAAACTAATTTTTCTTTGATAAAATTTAGCAAATTATTAACTTTTCTTCATAAATTTTGGCCACAATTTATACTGCTACATATCTTTGGTAAAAATAGCCAAAAAATTGTGGAAATTATTTGGTCTGTGTGAAAGTTTTAGAGTTTTAGAGTCTACAAGCTGTGGTGCAAATCATAAAAAAATTATCGCATCTGATGTACTGGTGGCCTATCTCATTTCTTGAGAACCTAACAAGCCAGGAAAGTACAAATGCCCCCCAAATGACCCTTTTTGGAAATGAGATGAGATGAGGTGGCACAGGTGGGCACTGATGAGGTGGAACAAATGTGCACTGATGAGGTGGAACATATGTGCACTGATGAGGCGGCACAGGTGGGCACTGATTGGCACAGTTGGACACTGATGAGGTGGCACAGGTGGGCACTGATGAGGCGGAACAGATGTGCACTGATGAGGTGGAACAGATGTGCACTGATGAGGTGGCACAGATGGGGCGGCACAGATGGGGCGGCACAGAGGGGCACTGATGAGGCGGCACAGATGGGCACTGATTGGCACAGGTGGGCACTGATGAGGTGGCACAGGTGGGCACTGATTGTGAAGATGTGTAGATAGACACTGATCGGCACAGGTGGGCACTGATCAGCACAGGTGGGCACTGATTGGCACAGGTGGGCACTGATTGGCACAGATGGGGCACTGTACTGATGGGGCACTGTAAGGATGGGGCACTGTTTTGGCACTGTAATGTGTGTGTGTGTGAACACAGTCCGATCGCTGTCACAGATCCTCTCTCTCCTCACACGCTGTCTCTGTGTGAGGAGAGAGAGCCGGCAATGAGCGATGATCTCATATTTGAGATCATCGCTCATTGGCCAGGGCGATCGCACTGTAAACAGCTGCTGTGATTGGCCGTTTACAGCGATCTGTGATTGGCTGTGTCCAAGGGACACGACCAACACAGAATTTCCCCGCTGCGCGCTCGTGAGTGCGCACAGGGAGCGAGGAAAGGGGAGGACATCATATGACGCCCTCTCGGGAATTGACATCCGCGCCAAAGCCGTCATTCGGCTATGGCCGGATGTCAAGTGGTAAAGGAAAATTGGGACCTCACCCCATAACCATAGCAAATAGTTATGCCCCAAATACTAAACTAGTATAATTTTTCCATACAATAAAAGACTTACTAACCACTTTTGCTTCAGGTATTCTCATTCTAGGAGGGGATTTCAATATCCCCCTAAACCTAATCATTGACACATCGAATGATATATCGAGCCTTCCTTATAGAGCATTGAAACAAATTAAATTACAATTGCAAGAATTAATGCTGCATGACGCATGGAGAACTTTGAACCCTCAAACAAAAGACTTTACCTACTTCTCTTCTGCCAATCAGAAGTATTCTAGAATTGACTATTTCTTCTTATCCCAGACTGACCTCAAACTACTAGACAAAACAACAATTGAAAAAGGGGGGAATTTGGGAAATTGGGACTTTAAATGAAGCCATGGCTGTGTAAAGCCATGTACCTCCATCCCTGTCATTTGAGAACAAAAGCACCATTGCGGCAAGGGGCAGCAGTGGTGCAAACAAAAAGGTGGGACTTTAAATGAAGCTCAGGATGACAAAAATGAATAGAATGGTGGAGAATAAATAATTTAATGATGCATAAAAACAGGTTTACATACAATTCATCCAATGTACACCATATTATGGGTGCATTTCTGTGTACATGGGATGAATTGTATGTAAGCGTGTTTTTATGCATCATTAAATTATTTATTCTCCACCATTCTATTCATTTTTGTCATCCTGAGCTTCATTTAAAGTCCCACCTTTTTGTTTGCACCACTTGTTTGCACATTCTGAAAGACCCCATCAATGTTCAACACTTCAATGACATATTAAAAAAACAAATTCACACAAAATGAAAATGCAGAAACCTCACTACTTACCCAATTGGAAGCACATAAATGTATCATTAGGGGAGAATTCATAGCCAAATTAGCCAAAAAAAAGAAGGAACAACAATCAAAGATAAAATCCCTAATTGACCAAATCGATAGATTAGAGAAGGCGCACAAGCGAACGATTGCAACAGCGACATTAGAAGAATTAACGAATGCTAGAACAACACTATCCGAAGAACTAAGCACCAAAACAAAAAGACAATATATACTACGCCATAAGGTTTATTATGAACAAGGTAATAAAAGTGGGAAAATGCTAGCAAAGGCAGTCCAGAACAAAAAAGTTGCATCCACAGTACACAAAATAAGAGACAAGAGAGGCAACACACACTCATCTAATGAAGATATAGCTAAACAATTCGAACTTTACTATCAAAGCCTATATAACATACCAGCCAATCCTAAAAGCCCCCATAACACAGAAAAAAGATCAAAACTCATACAAAACTTCCTACAGAAATATAGTCCACCCCAAATAGCACTAAACACAGCCCAAGAACTTGAAACCCCAATCTCAGGCCCTGAATTTGACCAAGCTATTAAAGACATGAAAATAGGCAAAGCCCCAGGTCCAGATGATCTACCCCTACAATATTATAAATTATTCACCAACATCCTAAAACCTAGATTCCTGAAATCCTTCCACTCACTTCATTCAATGCATAACCCACCAAAACAATTAGAAGCCCACATTTCTGTTATTCCCAAAGAAGGTAAAGATCCCAATCAGGTAACTAACTATAGGCCAAAATTTTAGCAAATAGACTTCTCCCTCTATTGCCCTCCCTTGTTTCCCTGGATCAAGTGAGCTTTATTCCAGGGAGAGAAGGGCGAGACAATACGATCAAAGCAATAAACATCAATCATTGGCTTACCTCTAAAAAGAAACAAGGTTTTTTTCTCTCCCTGGATGCTGAGAAGGTGTTCGACAGAGTGGCCTGGGACTTTATTGATGCTTTCTTGGCCCATATTGGTATTCTACCTCTAATGAGAGCATACATAAAAGCCCTATTGTAACGCCGAGCGCTCCGGGTACCTCCTCCACCCCGGAGCGCTCACGGCGTTCTCTTCCCTGCAGCGCCTCGGTCGGCTCCCCTGACCGCAGGCGTTGCTTTGTTTCCGGGATGCGATCCTCGGTCTGCCCGGGGATCGCATCCCGCTCCTCTCACCTGTCCCCTGCTGTCTTCCGGCGTGCGCGCGCCCCCGCTCCCCAGGCGCGTGCGCGCGAGTCTTCCCCAGGTTAAAGGGCCAGCGCACAATCAATTGGTGCCTGGCCCAATTACAGTTTTCCACCCCAAAACCAATAAAAACCCACTTCCCCTTCCTGTCCTCGCCGGATCTTGTGTTGCCTTAGTGCCCAGTGAAAGCGTTAGTGTGTTTTGCTCCTACTGTGTATCCAGACCTTTGCTGTTGCCCCCGACTACGAACCTTTGCCACCTGCCTTGACCCTTTGCTACGTCTGACCTTGCCTCTGCCTAATCCTTGTGTACCGCGCCTGTCTCAGCTGTCAGTGGGGTCGAGTTGCTATTGGAAGACACGACCTGGTTGCTACCGCCGCTACAAGTCCATCCCGCCTTGCGGCGGGCTCTGGTGAAAACCAGTAGCAACATTAGAACCGGTCCTCCAATACAACCCGTGCTATCGCCCCATTGGCATAGGGGATCCACCTCCTGTTCCCCGCTGTACCCGGAACGTGACACCTATATACTAATCCAAGTACAAAAGTCTGCGTCAATGGCCACCTGTCGAACGCCTTCAACTTAAGCAATGGTACAAGACAGGGCTGCCTGCTTTCCCCTCTCCTGTTTGTCCTTACATTGGAACCGCTGTTAAACAGAATAAGATCGAATCCAGACATAAAGGGAATACAGATTCACAACCAAACATATAAGGTCGCAGCCTTTGCAGACGATATGCTTCTCTTCCTCTCAGACCCCCACATATCCATCCCCAATCTTATTCAAGACTTAGAACAATTTCAACTAAAATCGAACTTGAAGATTAACCATGCAAAATCAAACGCTCTCAATATCACACTACCTTCATCTTCAATTGAACTATGCAAAAAAAAATTTCCCCTTCACGTGGGCCAACCACTTCATTACATATCTAGGAACAGAAATTCCTACTAATTTAAATGATCTTTTCAAGCTCAATTACACACCAATACTGAAAGACTCAAAAGAGGACTTAAAGAAATGGAACTCCTTAAACATCTCTTGGTTTGGAAGAGCCTCTTTAATCAAAATGACAATACTGCCCGCTTTCTCTATATCATGCAAACGATCCTGTCAGGTAACCTGAGAGCAGGTGACAGATGCACTCCGTAGGAGTCAGAAGTGCACCGCTATGTAGTGGACCTTAGGACTGACTGCTGCGGATTGAACCCTGGGAGATTCAGGAAGCAGGTCTACTGGATCACTAACACAGATCCCAGTGGGAGCTAGAGCATAGATTCCCCAGGGCGCGGAGTCTAAGAGCCAGCAGGTGTTCACCAGAGCCTCCAGTGATGAGGATGGACTTCGCTGCAGTCTGGCTCCAGGTCGCGGCCCCTAGGGTCTCACAGCTCACAGTAGACTACAGGAGAAGGAATCAGCAGGCTGGAACAACAAGGATAGTAAGGGGATAATGCAGAGGTCAGGGCAACTAGCAGACAGGAACAACAGAGTACACGCAAAAGGTTCAGGGTCACAGGCAGACAGGGATGGTCGGGGACAAGCCAAAAGGTCAAAGTCACAAGCAAACAGGAATCTTTGAGAACACACCAAGGTCGGTAACAGAGACAAACGTAGAGCACACGGCAAGCAGGAAACAGGAAGCAGAAAACACAATGGATACACAATGGTTGATCAGCACCGCTGGCTTGCAGTGCACAGGTTAATATAGGGTTCCCTGATAGGGCCTGGGGTGGAGCCATGCTTAGAGGAGAGGTTATAAAAACCACCAGGTGGAAGTGGCTGGCCTCTTAGTCTGAACACATGAGGAGAGGTAAGCAAACAGAGGAAGATTACTGCATAACCATGACAGATCCCCATTAAGTTACCACCATCCTTCTTCACCTCCTTTCGAACAGCGTGCACATCCTTCATATGGAGAAGTAAACCCCCCAGAATAAAATTTGCTAGACTAAATCTACCAAAAAATAAAGGAGGGATAGCGCTCCCTGATCTATGCAAATATCATCAAGCTGCCATTCTAGCAAGAATAGTAGACTGGAACATACACCATTCAGTTAAAGACTGGGTTCATCTAGAACACATACAACTCTCCCAACCTACTAGATCGCTCCCATGGATAAACCCAAAGCACCACCCAATAGCTGCCAAAACCCACCCTCTCATAGGTCCAACCCTAGAGATATTTAGAAATACCTTCAAACCCAGTATTCATGGCTTAGCCCGCTCACCCCAATAAGGAACAATCCAGATTCCCCCCCCCAGGAACAGAACAAAATTTCCTTACTGATGCCTGGCCCTATACAGAAAAAAGGATCACTTCTCTCTAGAGAGGACCTAAACAAAGAAATCAATCCTAATATTATTTCACAATGGAATTACACACAAATAAGACATTTCCTGACCAGAAAAGAAACAGCACAGTCTTGGTCTAGAACTACCACGACCTTTCTTCAAAAAAAACCCCACAAAGACATATCATTTCTACTCTGTACAATTCACTGTTTGAGGGTAAATCAGACTCCAGTTTGACTTGTCAAGCATGGGAACAGGATCTCAACATCAATCTATCACAAGCAGACTGGGAGACAATCTATATGCATGCCCATAAAGGCTCTCTCAACGTAGCCACTCAAAATTATAACAAGATGGTACAGAACTCCTGCTCTGCTACATAAATTCTCACCTCAAATCTCAAATAAATGTTGGAGATGTAAACAGGAGGAGGGCTCGATGCTACACATCTGGTGGACCTGCCCACTGATCCAGACCTTCTGGAAAATGGTACATGAAACTACAACCTCAATCACATCGGAAAATCTTAGTCTTGATCCAGCACATTACTTACTTCACCACTAGGGATGAGCCGAACACCCCCGGGTTCGGTTCGCACCAGAACCTTCGAACGGACCGAAAGTTTGCGCAAATTTTCGAACCCTATTCATTATAATGGACGCGAACGTTCTAAATCAAAATTGCTAATTACAACGGCCAATATGCATGTTAATGTCATAAAACAGGTTTTGGGACCCGGGTCCTGCCCCAGGGGACATATATCAATGCAAAAAGAACTTTTAAAAACTAACGTTTTTTCGGGAGCAGTCATTTTAATGATGCATAAAGTGAAAAAAAAAAGTGAATTTTTCCTTTAAATATGGTACCTGGGGGGTGTCTAAAGTATGCCTGTGAAGTGGCATGTGTTTCCCGTGTTTAGAACTGTCCTTGCACAAAATGACATTTGTAAAGGAAAAAAAGAAGCCATTTAAAACCACTTGCGGCTTTAATGTCATGTCTTGTCCTGGCCGCCATATGGCTGAAAATCCTTGAGAAAAATGGCATGGCTACCCCATCACCCCCCCCCCCCCCCCCCCAGCCCCTTTGGGTCTTGTATGGATATTAAGGGGGACCCCGCACCCAAAATAAAACCCTATACCTACAGCCCTATATACTCTGAACAGCAGTATACAGGTGGTACAAACAAGACACGGACTGTAGGTTTGTTCTTAAGTAGAATCTGAACAGGTACATTATGAAGTGTAGCTCCATCCCAAAAAAAATCTATTTTTAAGCTTTTTGGAGAACATAGGGAGGGGTTATCACCCCTGTAACATTTGCTGTCTTTGCACATCTGTTCAGAACATTTCACCTCACTTTCCGTCCCAATGACAAATGTTTTTGGAAAAGTGGGGTTTTAATTGAAACAAGGATTGGTGATAAAGCATCAGTAGAGAGGACATACCTTTTTCCCAAATTAAATGTAACAGGATAGAATTTCCCTTCCTAGGGGTAGATTTCCTCTCACTTCCTGTTTTCTCTTTACGTTTGCAAGTAGGAGTCATTTGTAAGTTGGATGTTTGAAAGTAGGGGCCTGCCGTATATACTCTGCAGAAATTTGCCCTATTAGATGTTGGTGTAGCCACAAGACTGTAAGCCCTCACAGTTACTCTTGGTGGGCACAGGAATGGGCCCTGCTGTGAGTTATTAGATCAAGATTTGTACTTGCATGCACCTGTTGAACCGGGCAGAAAAATTGGGCCTTTGGTGGTGGTGGTGGTGGTGGTGGTGGACGGTGTTGCCACAAGACTGTAAGCCCTCACAGTTACTCTTGGTGGGTGCAGGAATGGGCCCTGCTGTGAGTTATTAGATCAAGATTTGTAATTGCATGCACCTTTTGAACAGGGCAGAAAAATGGGGCCTTTGGTGGTGATGGTGGTGGTGGACGGTGTTGCCACAAGACTGTAAGCCCTCTGTCATGGTTATGCAGTAATCTTTCCCTGTTTGCTTACCTCTCCTCATGTGTTCCAACTAAGAGGCCAGCCACTCTCACCTGGTGGGTTTTATAACCTCTCCTCTAAGCATGGCTCCTCCCCAGGCCCTATCAGGGAACCCTATATTAACCTGTGCACTGCAAGCCAGTGGTGCTGATCAACCATTGTGTATCCGTGGTGTGTTCAGCTTCCTGGTTCCTGCTTGTCGTGTGCTCTATGTTTGTCTCTGTTACCGACCTTGGCGTGTTCTCAACGATTCCTGTCTGCTTGTGATCTTTACCCTTTGGCATGTCCCCGACCATCCCTGTCTGCCTGTGACCCTGAACCTTTGGCGTGTACTCTGTTGTTCCTGTTTACCCTGACCTCTGCCTTATCCCCTTACTATCCTTGTCATTCCAGCCTGCTGCTTCCTTCTCCTGTAGTCTACTGTGAGCCTGAGCTGTGAGACCCTGGGGGTCGCGCCCTGGAGCCATACTGCAGCGAAGTCCATCCTCACCACTAGAGGCTCTGGCGAACACCTGCTGGTTCTTAGACTCCGCGTCCTGGGGAATCTATGCTCTAGTTCCCACTGGGATCTGTTAGTGATCCAGTAGACCTGTGTCCTGAATCTCCCTGGGTACAATCCGCAGCAGTCAGTCCTAAGGTCCACTACCTAGCGGTGCACTTCCAATTCCTACTGAGTGCACCTGTCACCTACTCTCAGGTGACCTGACACCCTCACAGTTACTCTTGGTGGGCGCAGGAATGGGCCCTGCTGTGAGTTATTAGATCAAGATTTGTAATTGCATGCACCTGTTGAACAGGGCAGAAAAATTGGGCCTTTGGTGGTGGTGGTGGTGGTGGTGGACGGTGTTGCCACAAGACAGTAAGCCCTCACAGTTACTCTTGGTGGGTGCAGGAATGGGCCCTGCTGTGAGTTATTAGATCAAGATTTGTAATTGCATGCACCTGTTGAACATGGCAGAAAAATTGGGCCTTTGGTGGTGGTGGTGGTGGTGGATGGTGTTGCCACAAGACTGTAAGCCCTCACAGTTACTCTTGGTGGGCGCATGAATGGGCCCTGCTGTGAGTTATTAGATCAAGATTTGTAATTGCATGCACCTGTTGAACAGAGCAGAAAAATTGGGCCTTTGGTGGTGGTGGTGGTGGACGGTGCTGCCACAAGACTGTAGGCCCTCACAGTTACTCTTGGTGGGCGCAGGAATGGGCCCTGCTGTGAACCCTTAGATCAAGATTTGTAATTACACGCCCCTGTTAAACAGGGGCTGAAAAATTGTGCCTTAGGCATTGGTGCTGGTGCCACAACACTGCAACCCCTCACAGATACTGTACTCTGAGCAAAGCAATGAGACCTGTTGCAAAGCATTGCCTAAAAATTGTAATTACACGCCCCAACAGGGGCTGAAAAATTGTGCCTTAGGCACTGGTGCTGGTGCCACAACACTGCAACCCCTCACAGATACTGTACTTGGAGCACAGCAGTCACACCTGTTGCGAAGCATTTTAAAAAAAAATTGTAAGTACACGCCCCTGTTATACAGGGGCTGAAAAATTGTGCCTTAGGCATTGGTGCTGGTGCCACAACACTGCAACCCCTCACAGATACTGTACTCTGAGCACAGCAATGAGACCTGTTGCAAAGCATTGCCTAAAAATTGTAATTACACGCCCCAACAGGGGCTGAGAAATTGTGCCTTAGGCACTGGTGCTGGTGCCACAACACTGCAACCCCTCACAGATACTGTACTTGGAGCACAGCAGTCACACCTGTTGCGAAGCATTTTTAAAAAAAATTGTAATTACACGCCCCTGTTATACAGGGGCTGAAAAATTGTGCCTTAGGCATTGGTGTGGTGGCATGGATCATTGAGGAGGAGGAAGAGGATAGTCAGTGAACATAACAGGACAGTCACTCAGCATCAGCATAGGCAGTCTTGAAGGGATGTGACATTATAAATTATTCAGTTATATCCGCTTCAGGTGCCTGGTAGCTGGTGGTGATCCAAGACTGATTCATTTTTATGAAGGTCAGTCGATCAACCGAGTCGGTGGACAGGCGCACCCTGTGATCGGTGACAAATCCTCCAGCAGCACTGAATGTGCGTTCGGAAAGAACGCTGGATGCAGGACAGGCCAGTAGCTCAATTGCATACTGTGCAAGCTCTGGCCAGTGATCCATCCTCAGGACCCAGTAAGCCAGAGGATTTTCGGTGGGAAAGGTGTCCAAGTCTGACCTTGCCCCTAGGTATTCCTGCACCATGTATATCAGACGCTGGCGATGGTTGCTGGAACCAATCATACCTTGGGGCTGCGGACTAAAAAATTGTCTGAACGCATCGGTCAGACGTCCACCTTCCCCACCGCTCCTTCTGCTACTGACCGAAGCCTCAGCAACTCGTCGTCCAGGACCAGGAGTTTGTAACCTCCCAGTTTCTGGGAACGCGTTGCACAGACCTTTCTGCAAGGCCTCCCTGAGATGTCTCATCCTCTGCTCCCTCTGCAACGGCAAGATAAGGTCCGCAACCTTACCCTTGTACCGTGGATCAAGGAGAGTGGCCAGCCAGTAATGGTCCCTCTCCTTGATCCGAAGAACACGAGGATCCTTCCGAAGGCTTTGCAGGATCAGGGAGGCCATGCAACGTAGGTTAGTTGAGGCATTCGGTCCGGAGTCTTCTGGGTCACTGAGGACGACATGATCGCCAGCCACCTCCTCCCAGCCACGTACAAGTCCACTGGTTTGTTGGGACTGTACATCATCCCTAAAAGACTGCTGCTGCTGATGCTGAGTGCCAGGCTCCACCTCCATGCTCACACAATCCTCCTCCTCCTCCTCATCCTCTTCCTGTGTGATGGGTGGGACAGAAGGAACACTGTCTGGATAAAGGGGGCCTTGAGAGGCAAGGAAGTCCTTCTCTTCCTGCCTCTGTTCTGCCTCAAGTGCCCTGTCCATTATCCCACGCAGCGTATGCTCCAACAGGTGGACAAGAGGTACAGTGTCATTGATGCATGCACTGTCACTGCTCACCATCCTCGTGGCCTCCTCAAATGGTGAGAGGACAGTGCATGCATCCCTGATCATGCTCCACTGGCGTGGGGAAAAAAAGCCAAGCTCCCCTGACCCTGTCCTGGTGCCGTAGTCGCAAAGGTACTCATTGATGGCCCTCTGCTGCGTGTGCAGTCGCTGCAGCATGGCCAACGTTGAGTTCCACCTGGTGGGCATGTCACATATTAGGCGGTTCTTGGGCAGGTTCAGCTCCTTTTGCAGCTCAGTCAGCCGAGCACTGGCATTATAAGATCGGCGGAAATGCACACAGACTTTCCTGGCCTGCCTCAGGACATCCTGTAAGCCTGGGTACCTGCCCAAGAACCGCTGCACCACCAGGTTGAGGACGTGAGCCATACAGGGCACATGGGTGAGCTGCCCCTGTCGCAGGGCGGAGAGGAGGTTGGTGCCATTGTCAGAAACCACCATTCCTGGCTTAAGCTGGCGTGGTGTCAACCACCTCTCGGGCCCCTGCAGAGCTGCCAGAACCTCTGCCCCAGTGTGGCTCCTGTCCCCCAAACACACCAGCGCAAGCACGGCATGGCATCTTTTTGCCTGCGTACTCGCGTAGCCCCTTGTACGCCTACGGAGCACCGCTGGTTCCGAGGACAGAGCACTCGAAGAGGACATGGAGGAAGAAGAAGAGGAGGGGGTGGAGGAGAGAGGTTTGTCACAACCAGTAGTAGCATTTTGGAGGCGTGGTGGCGGAACAACCTCCAACACTACTGCACCTTGTCCTGCATCCCTCCCAACTGCCAATAGAGTGACCCAATGGGCCGTGAAAGAAAGATAACGTCCCTGTCCATGCCTGCTGGACCATGAGTCAGCGGTAATATGCACCTTACCGCTGACCGCCCTGTCCAGTGAGGCATGGACATTGCCTTCCACATGCCGGTAGAGAGACGGAATCGCCTTCCGTGAGAAAAAGTGGCATTTGGGAACCTGCCACTGAGGAACCGCACATTGAACAAACTCACGGAAGGGGGTCGAGTCTACCAACTGAAAAGGCAGCAGTTGAAGTGCTAGCAATTTAGCCAAGCTAGCATTCAACCGCTGGGCATGTGGATGGCTGGGAGTATACTTCTTTTGACGGTCCAGCAGCTGGGGCAGGGAAATTTGCCTGCTACAATCGGACGTCGGTGTACTGCAAGTACTTGGTTGTGACACACCTAATTCTACACCTTCAGTCCTCTCAGAGCACCTTTCAGAGAGGACTGAAGATATAGTGGGGATGGAGATCCCAGCTGATGAGGAGCAAGGAGAGGTCCGCTTTGTTCTTTGGTGTGGGTATTTTATGTGTGCTTGCCAACGAGCTGCATGGCAGGTCGACAAATGTCTGCTCATGCTTGTGGTGCCCAGGCGGCTGATGTTTTGGCCACGCGAGATACGCTTGAGACAAATATTGCAAATAGCAGTGGTGCGATCTGATGCACTCGTCTCAAAAAAGGCCCACACCAAAGAACTTTTGTGATAACGTGCAGAGGCAGCGCCCTGCACAGGCGGAGCTCTGCGGTGTGATACAGTTGGTGTGCTGGCCTCTAGCTGGCCTCCAGGGGGCATCCTGCCTCGTTGGACATGTGCAGCCGCATCCTCCTCCTCCTCCTCCTCCTCCTCTCTCCCTTCAGGCACCCAGGTGGAGTCAGTGACATCATCATCCCCTCCATCTTCACCACTAGAGCAAACCTGGCAGTAAGCTGCAGCTGGTGGAACATTACTGCCAGATTGCTGTCCTTCAGCATCCCCTCTCTCTTCGTGCACACTACTGCCTTCCTCAAGCTGGGTATCATCATCCGAGCCTTCCAATCGTTGGGCATCCTCCTGGAGCATGTACCCAACACTGTGCTCAAACAGTTCGGGGGACTCCTCAGGAGGACATGGTGGGTCTAGGGAAGGGGTGGCTGATGATGCCATTGAGTACGCGTTGGCAGCTGCTCTGCCAGTACCCTGAGCCTGGGTGAGCGAGGATGAGGAGGATGAGGAGGGCTTGGTCATCCATTCTACCAAGCCTTCGGCATGATGCGGCTCAACATGTCCAGCTGCCGAAAACAAAGACAAGCGTGTCCCATGGCCACGTGCTGATGACGATGCACGACCACGTCCACGACCAGCACTGTTGTCTCTAGAAACAGAGCCTTCTTGCCATGTGTTCTTGCCTTGGGACGGTCTGCCTCTCCTTGGCGGTCTTCCAGCCATTGTAGTCGGTAGTGTATATTGTATAAAAAATAGAGCTCCTATGTGTGCTCACAACACACTATAGGTCCTATGGGTGCTGACACTAACACACTATAGGTACTATGTGTGCTGCTGACAAGAAAATATAGGAGCTATGTGTGCTGCCACTAACACACTATAAGTCCTATGGGTGCTGCTGACACAAAGACACTATAGGTACTATATGTGTGCTGCTGACAAGAAAATATAGGAGCTCTGTGTGCTGCCACTAACACACTATAAGTCCTATGGGTGCTGTTGACACAAAGACACTATAGGTACTATATGTGTGCTGCTGACAAGAAAATATAGGAGCTCTGTGTGCTGCCACTAACACACTATAAGTCCTATGGGTGCTGCTGACACAAAGACACTATAGGTACTATATGTGTGCTGCTGACAAGAAAATATAGGAGCTCTGTGTGCTGCCACTAACACACTATAAGTCCTATGGGTGCTGCTGACACAAAGACACTATAGGTACTATATGTGTGCTGCTGACAAGAAAATATAGGAGCTATGTGTGCTGCCACTAACACACTATAAGTCCTATGGGTGCTGCTGACACAAAGACACTATAGGTACTATATGTGTGCTGCTGACAAGAAAATATAGGAGCTCTGTGTGCTGCCACTAATACACTATAAGTCCTATGGGTGCTGCTGACACAAAGACACTATAGGTACTATATGTGTGCTGCTGACAAGAAAATATAGGAGCTATGTGTGCTGCCACTAACTATAAGTCCTATGGGTGCTGCTGACACAAAGACACTATAGGTACTATATGTGTGCTGCTGACAAGAAAATATAGGAGCTCTGTGTGCTGCCACTAACACACTATAAGTCCTATGGGTGCTGTTGACACAAATACACTATAGGTACTATATGTGTGCTGCTGACAAGAAAATATAGGAGCTATGTGTGCTGCCACTAACACACTATAGGTCATATGGGTGCTGCTGACACAAAGACACTATAGGTACTATATGTGTGCTGCTGACAAGAAAATATAGGAGCTCTGTGTGCTGCCACTAACACACTATAAGTCCTATGGGTGCTGCTGACACAAAGACACTATAGGTACTATATGTGTGCTGCTGACAAGAAAATATAGGAGCTATGTGTGCTGCCACTAACACACTATAAGTCCTATGGGTGCTGCTGACACAAAGACACTATAGGTACTATATGTGTGCTGCTGACAAGAAAATATAGGAGCTCTGTGTGCTGCCACTAACACACTATAAGTCCTATGGGTGCTGCTGACACAAAGACACTATAGGTACTATATGTGTGCTGCTGACAAGAAAATATAGGAGCTCTGTGTGCTGCCACTAACACACTATAAGTCCTATGGGTGCTGCTGACACAAAGACACTATAGGTACTATATGTGTGCTGCTGACAAGAAAATATAGGAGCTATGTGTGCTGCCACTAACACACTATAAGTCCTATGGGTGCTGCTGACACAAAGACACTATAGGTACTATATGTGTGCTGCTGACAAGAAAATATAGGAGCTATGTGTACTGCCACTAACACACTATAAGTCCTATGGGTGCTGCTGACACAAAGACACTATAGGTACTATATGTGTGCTGCTGACAAGAAAATATAGGAGCTATGTGTGCTGCCAGTAACACACTATAAGTCCTATGGGTGCTGCTGACACAAAGACACTATAGGTACTATATGTGTGCTGCTGACAAGAAAATATAGGAGCTCTGTGTGCTGCCACTAACACACTAGAAGTCCTATGGGTGCTGCTGACACAAAGACACTATAGGTACTATATGTGTGCTGCTGACAAGAAAATATAGGAGCTCTGTGTGCTGCCACTAACACACTATAAGTCCTATGGGTGCTGTTGACACAAAGACACTATAGGTACTATATGTGTGCTGCTGACAAGAAAATATAGGAGCTCTGTGTGCTGCCACTAACACACTATAAGTCCTATGGGTGCTGCTGACACAAAGACACTATAGGTACTATATGTGTGCTGCTGACAAGAAAATATAGGAGCTCTGTGTGCTGCCACTAACACACTATAAGTCCTATGGGTGCTGCTGACACAAAGACACTATAGGTACTATATGTGTGCTGCTGACAAGAAAATATAGGAGCTATGTGTGCTGCCACTAACACACTATAAGTCCTATGGGTGCTGCTGACACAAAGACACTATAGGTACTATATGTGTGCTGCTGACAAGAAAATATAGGAGCTATGTGTGCTGCCACTAACACACTATAAGTCCTATGGGTGCTGCTGACACAAAGACACTATAGGTACTATATGTGTGCTGCTGACAAGAAAATATAAGAGCTCTGTGTGCTGCCACTAACACACTATAAGTCCTATGGGTGCTGCTGACACAAAGACACTATAGGTACTATATATGTGCTGCTGACAAGAAAATATAGGAGCTATGTGTGCTGCCACTAACACACTATAAGTCCTATGGGTGCTTCTGACACAAAGACACTATAGGTACTATATGTGTGCTGCTGACAAGAAAATATAGGAGCTATGTGTGCTGCCACTAACACACTATAAGTCCTATGGGTGCTGCTGACACAAAGACACTATAGGTACTATATGTGTGCTGCTGACAAGAAAATATAGGAGCTATGTGTGCTGCCACAAATACAATATGGCTCCTATAAATCCCTGCCTGGGATGAGACAGAAGGTTGGGACAGAAGTTGGGGTGCAATGCTGTGCTAACAGCACTGCGATTGGTGCTACTGCAAATCTGTTCTAACAGTACGCACACACCAGACTAATCCCCAGCAGCAGCTAATAACACACTTAAGCCCCATACACACGCGCGGACAATCCGTGGACCAGGTCCGTCGGACCATGTCCGTCATACTTTGTCTGATGTTGGTTTTGCGTACACACGATCGGACAAAGTTGTCGGAAAATCCGATCATTCTGAACGTGGTGACGTTTGTTGCCTACGACGGGACTACGTAGAGGCTAGTAGCCAATAGCTTTGGTCTTGTAATGTGATCTGAGCATGCGTAGCACTTTGTCCGGTCGGACAACCGTACACACGATCGGATTTGGTGTGATCGGACCGTGTTGACGGCAAAGTTTTCCAGCAGGAGATAAGACTTTGTCCATCGGCCAAACCGACGAACACTGTCCGATGGTGCATACACACGGTCTGATTTTTCAACAACCTTGTCCGATCGGACAGAATCCATGAAAAAGTCCGACCGTGTGTATGGGGCTTTACTGTGCAATCAGCAGCAATGAATGATCAGTAATGACGAATGACTCAGGTAGCAATGGATAGCAAATCAATAGCAATCAAGCAAATCAATCAGCAGACTGTTCTCCCCTAAAGCCGGAACACATGTGACCTGGGCCGACGGCGTGGCGGCCTTTTAAATGGTGGGGCGTGTACTAAAGCACCTGAGCTTTAATTGGCTACAGGCGTCCTGCCTGTAGCCAATTATTGCTCTCCTAGTTTCCGGCGCTGTGATTGGCCAAGCATGCGGGGTCACAGTGCATGCTTGGCCAATCATCAGCCAGCAATGCACTGCGCCGGCCGCAATGCATTGCGGGGCCGCTCGCATCACACGAATGTGATGCGAATGGCCCAAATAGTTCTGGGCTCGCCGAGCGAGCGAACGTCCGGTGCTCGATCCGAACGCAGGTTCGAATCGAGCACCGGGCCCATCCCTATTCACCACAATTCGATCCCTAAAAATCAGTATTCAAAATCACTAGCAATGGTCATGATTAATGCAGCAAGACATTGCATTCCCCCTCATTGGCGTTCAAGCGTCACTCCAACAAAAAAGAGTGGTTCCGCAGAATAAATAACATTGAAAAAATAGAAGAACTTATCAGCATATCTCAGGAAAAAAAAATAAAAATCACAGCGATTTGGTACAATTGGTTAGAATTCAAAGATACTCCAGCCTACAAATCACAGAATTTATACTAGATTAAACTAATTCACAACCAACCTGCAAAAAAGGTTCCTATAGGTACTATATGTGTGCTGCTGACAAGAAAATATAGGAGCTATGTGTGCTGCCACTAACACACTATAAGTCCTATGGGTGCTGCTGACACAAAGACACTATAGGTACTATATGTGTGCTGCTGACAAGAAAATATAGGAGCTCTGTGTGCTGCCACTAACACACTATAAGTCCTATGGGTGCTGCTGACACAAAGACACTATAGGTACTATATGTGTGCTGCTGACAAGAAAATATAGGAGCTATGTGTGTTGCCACTAACACACTATAAGTCCTATGGGTGCTTCTGACACAAAGACACTATAGGTACTATATGTGTGCTGCTGACAAGAAAATATAGGAGCTATGTGTGCTGTCACAAACACACTATAAGTCCTATGGGTGCTGTTGACACAAAGACACTATAGGTACTATATGTGTGCTGCTCACAAGAAAATATAGGAGCTCTGTGTGCTGCCACTAACACACTATAAGTCCTATGGGTGCTGCTGACACAAAGACACTATAGGTACTATATGTGTGCTGCTGACAAGAAAATATAGGAGCTCTGTGTGCTGCCACTAACACACTATAAGTCCAATGGGTGCTGCTGACACAAAGACACTATAGGTACTATATGTGTGCTGCTGACAAGAAAATATAGGAGCTCTGTGTGCTGCCACAAACACAATATGGCTCCTATAAATCCCTGCCTGGGATGGGACAGAAGGTTGGGACAGAAGTTGGGGTGCAATGCTGTGCTAACAGCACTACGATTGGTGCTACTGCAATACTGTACTAACAGTACGCACACACCAGACTAATCCCCAGCAGCAGCTAATAACACACTAACTGTGCAATCAGCAGCAATGAATCAGTAATGACGAATGACTCAGGTAGCAATGGATAGCAAATCAATAGCAATCAAGCAAATCAATCAGCAGACTGTTCTCCCCTAAAGCCGGAACACATGTGACCTGGGCCGACGGCGTGGCGGCCTTTTAAATGGTGGGGCGTGTACTAAAGCCCCTGAGCTTTAATTGGCTACAGGCGTCCTGCCTGTAGCCAATTATTGCTCTCCTAGTTTCCGGCGCTGTGATTGGCCAAGCATGCGGGGTCACAGTGCATGCTTGGCCAATCATCAGCCAGCAATGCACTGCGCTGGCCGCAATGCTTTGCGGGGCCGCTCGCATCACACAAATGTGATGCGAACGGCCCAAATAGTTCTGGGCTCGCCGAGCGAGCGAACGCCCGGTGCTCGATCCGAACGTGGGTTCGAATCGAGCACCGGGCCCATCCCTATTCACCACAATTCGATCCCTAAAAATCAGTATTCAAAATCACTAGCAATGGTCATGATTAATGCAGCAAGACATTGCATTCCCCCTCATTGGCGTTCAAGCGTCACTCCAACAAAAAAGAGTGGTTCCGCAGAATAAATAACATTGAAAAAATAGAAGAACTTATCAGCATATCTCAGGAAAAAATTTAAAAAAATCACAGCGATTTGGTACAATTGGTTAGAATTCAAAGATACTCCAGCCTACAAATCACAGAATTTATACTAGATTAAACTAATTCACAACCAACCTGCAAAAAAGGTTCCTATGGTCTTCACTTCAAAATACTTTGACTGATACCCCCCTTTCCTCCTCTACTTTTTCCACCCCTCTTTCTCCCTCTTTCCCCCTCAAACCCAAAAGAACACGCCTGTCTCATAATCCTCACAAAGCGGAAAATCTATACTCATTTTTTCCACATAATCATACAAATTATTCATCTTTATCTGATATACCAATTATCATTTTGTCGTTATAGAAATGTTATGCCTCTATTGAAAAATGTATTGTATTACCATGACTTTATTCAAACTTACATAAGACTACATCACTGTAACCCTGTTTGTTTTTTGACTTTCTGTTCAATCAATAAAAACTTTATGAAAATAAAAAAAAAAAGCTGAAATGAATGATAAACTGCATTTGTTTTAAAAAAATATGTTAGGTTCTGAAGAAGACACTTGTCTGATTTTTTTCTCAAGTTTATTGACTGTAAGAATACACATTACACAGGTAATTGGAACTGGCAAGTCATACATCCCGGTCATACATCACACTACAATATTTACAATTTTTTTTTTCCTGAACAAAATCTGTAACTAACTCATCAAATCATATCTTGAGGATACGGCTCAAACCATGCTCAAATATATTCTTATGCCCTGTACACACGATAGGATTTTCCGACAACAAAACCATGGATTTTTTTTCCAAAGGATGTTGGCTTAAACTTGTCTTGCATACACACGGTCACACAAATGTTGTCAGAAAATCAGAATGTCAAGAACACGGTGATGTACAACACGTACGACGAGCCGAGAAAAATTAAGTTCAATAGCCAGTGCAGCTCCTTCTGCTTGATTCCGAGAATGCTTGGAATTTTGTGCGTCGGAATTGTGTACACACGATCGGAATTTCCGGCAACAATTTTTGTTGTCGGAAAATTTGAGAACCAGATCTCAAACATTTGTTGGCGTAAAGTCCGACAGCAAATGTTCTATGGAGCTTACATACATATACATAGTTACATAGTTAGCTAGGCTGAAAAAAGACACAAGTCCATCCAGTTCAACCACAAAAAAAAAGAAATAATAAATAAATATAAAAAACATCGTACAATACAATACACACGGTCGGACTTTCCAACAACAAGCTCACATCCAACATTTGTTGTCGGAAAATCGTACCGTGTGTATGCGGCATAAGAGCTACATTAACACCTGGAAAGGTATTAGACATGTGCAATTTGTTTCGTTTTTTTTCGTTTTTCTTTTTTTTCATTATTTTTGTTCGTTCGTTTTCGTACGAATGAACGAATCGTTCGAATCGTACGAATCCGAATAACGAATCGTAACGAATCGTTTGAATCGTACGAATCCGATTAACGAATCATTCGAATCAAACGAATCCAAAAAACAACGAAAATCCGAAAAAAAATTATTAGAAACAACGAATGTACTAATGAAGAAAATCCGAAAAACGAAAACGAACGAAAAAATTTGTACATTCGTAACTTTTTTTTTGTTGAATTGGTAATTTTCCGTGTCCCTTACAATGGCGTTTTTCCTAAACGTGCTTCGGATGGATTGAACAAAAAAATTCGTACATTCGTAACTTTTTTTTTCGATTCGTAACTTTTTTTTTCGATTCGTAACTTTTTTTTTTCGATTCGTAACTTTTTTTTTCGATTCGTAACTTTTTTTTTTTTTTTTTTTCGATTTGTAATTTCCGTATCTATTGAACAAAAAAATGTGTACATTCGTAACTTTTTTTTGGATTCGTAACTTTTTTTTTCGATTCGTAATTATTATTTTTTTTTTCGATTTGCAATTTCCGTATCTCTATTGAACAAAAAAATTCGTACATTCGTAACTTTTTTTTCGATTTGTAACTTTTTTTTTTGATTCGCAACTTTTTTTTTTCGATTCGTAAATTATTTTTTTTTCAATTTGCAATTTCCGTATCTTTATTGAACAAAAAAATTTGTACATTCGTAACTTTTTTTTTTCGATTCGTAACTTTTTTTTTTCGATTCGTAACTTTTTTATTTTTTTTTCGATTTGTAATTTCCGTATCTCTATTGAACAAAAAAATTCGTACATTCGTAACTTTTTTTTCGATTTGTAACTTTTTTTTTTGATTCGCAACTTTTTTTTTTCGATTCGTAAATTATTTTTTTTTCAATTTGCAATTTCCGTATCTTTATTGAACAAAAAAATTTGTACATTCGTAACTTTTTTTTGGATTCGTAACTTTTTTTTTTGGATTCGTAACTTTTTTTTTTTTCGATTTGTAACTTTTTTTTTCGATTCGTAATTATTATTTTTTTTTTCGATTTGCATTTTCCGTATCTCTATTGAACAAAAAAATTCGTACATTCGTAACTTTTTTTTGGATTCGTAACTTTTTTTTTTGGATTCGTAACTTTTTTTTTTTCGATTTGTAACTTTTTTTTTCGATTCGTAATTATTATTTTTTTTTCGATTTGCATTTTCCGTATCTCTATTGAACAAAAAAATTCGTACATTCGTAACTTTTTTTTCGATTTGTAACTTTTTTTTTTGATTCGTAACTTTTTTTTTTTCGATTTGAATCGTACGAATCCGATTAACGAATCATTCGAATCAAACGAATCCAAAAAACAACGAAAATCCGAAAAAAAATAATTAGAAACAACGAATGTACTAATGAAGAAAATCCGGAAAACGAACGAAAAAATTCGTACATTCGTAACTTTTTTTTTGTTGAATTGGTAATTTTCCGTGTCCCTTACAATGGCGTTTTTCCTAAACGTGCTTCGGATGGATTGAACAAAAAAATTCGTACATTCGTAACTTTTTTTTTCGATTCGTAACTTTTTTTTTTCGATTCGTAACTTTTTTTTTTCGATTCGTAAATTTTTTTTTCGATTCTTAAATTTTTTTTTTTTTTTTCTATTTGTAATTTCCGTATCTATTGAACAAAAAAATTTGTACATTCGTAACTTTTTTTTTCGATTCGTAACTTTTTTTTTTTTTTTTTCGATTTGTAATTTCCGTATCTCTATTGAACAAAAAAATTTGTACATTCGTAACTTTTTTTTCGATTTGTAACTTTTTTTTTTGATTCGCAACTTTTTTTTTTCGATTCGTAATTTTTTTTTTTTTTCAATTTGCAATTTCCGTATCTTTATTGAACAAAAAAATTCGTACATTCGTAACTTTTTTTTTCGATTCGTAACTTTTTTTTTTCGATTCGTAACTTTTTTTTTTCGATTCGTAACTTTTTTTTTCGATTCGTAACTTTTTTTTTTTTTTTTTCGATTTGTAATTTCCGTATCTATTGAACAAAAATTTTTTTTTCGATTTGCATTTTCCGTATCTCTATTGAACAAAAAAAATTCGTACATTCGTAACTTTTTTTTCGATTTGTAACTTTTTTTTTGATTCGTAACTTTTTTTTTTTCGATTCGGAAATTTTTTTTTTCGATTTGCAATTTCCGTATCTTTATTGAACAAAAAAATTCGTACATTCGTAACTTTTTTTCGATGCGTAACTTTTTTTTTTTCGATTCGTAACTTTTTTTTTCGATTCGGAAATTATTAAAATGTAATACGTAATAAAACGAAAATCCGAAAAAAAATAATTAGAAACAACGAATGTACTAATGAAGAAAATCCGGAAAACGAACGAAAAAATTCGTACATTCGTAACTTTTTTTTTGTTGAATTGGTAATTTTCCGTGTCCCTTACAATGGCGTTTTTCCTAAACGTGCTTCGGATGGATTGAACAAAAAAATTCGTACATTCGTAACTTTTTTTTTCGATTCGTAACTTTTTTTTTTCGATTCGTAACTTTTTTTTTTCGATTCGTAACTTTTTTTTTCGATTCGTAACTTTTTTTTTTTTTTTCGATTTGTAATTTCCGTATCTCTATTGAACAAAAAAATTTGTACATTCGTAACTTTTTTTTCGATTTGTAACTTTTTTTTTTGATTCGCAACTTTTTTTTTTCGATTCGTAATTTTTTTTTTTTTCAATTTGCAATTTCCGTATCTTTATTGAACAAAAAAATTTGTACATTCGTAACTTTTTTTTTCGATTCGTAACTTTTTTTTTTCGATTCGTAACTTTTTTATTTTTTTTTGGATTTGTAATTTCCGTATCTCTATTGAACAAAAAAATTTGTACATTCGTAACTTTTTTTTGGATTCGTAACTTTTTTTTTTGGATTCGTAACTTTTTTTTTTTCGATTTGTAACTTTTTTTTTCGATTCGTAATTATTATTTTTTTTTCGATTTGCATTTTCCGTATCTCTATTGAACAAAAAAATTCGTACATTCGTAACTTTTTTTTCGATTTGTAACTTTTTTTTTGATTCGTAACTTTTTTTTTTTTCGATTCGGAAATTTTTTTTTTTCGATTTGCAATTTCCGTATCTTTATTGAACAAAAAAATTCGTACATTCGTAACTTTTTTTCGATGCGTAACTTTTTTTTTTCGATTCGTAACTTTTTTTTTCGATTCGGAAATTATTAAAATGTAATAATTGCATACACATTAAATAAAATTATGAATTATGCTCCGATTACGAATCTACGAATTTTAACGAATGTTCCGAATGTACTAATAAATACGAATGCGTCCGAAAATTAAACTAACGAAAAAACGAATCAACGAAAAAATAACTCTTACGAATGTACGAATCGTTACGAATACAAACACGGACGACTTACGAATGTACGAATATACGAATCGTTACGAATACGAACACCGACAACTTACGAATGTACGAATCGTTACGAATACGAATACCGACGACTTACGAATGTACGAATCATTACGAATACGAACACCGATGACTTACGAATGTACGAATCGTTACGAATACGAACACCGACGACTTACGAATGTACGAATCGTTACGAATACGAATACCGACGACTTACGAATGTACGAATCATTACGAATACGAACACCGATGACTTACGAATGTACGAATCGTTACGAATACGAACACCGATGACTTACGAATGTACGAATCATTACGAATACGAACACCGATGACTTACGAATGTACGAATCATTACGAATACGAACACCGATGACTTACGAATGTACGAATCGTTACGAATACAAACACGGACGACTTACTAATGTACGAATCGTTACGAATCCGAAAAACCGACGACTTACGAATGTACGAATTGTTACGAATCAATGGAAACGAAAAAAACGAAACAAAAAAAAAAGATTTTTTTCGGAAACGAAAATAACGAAACGAAAATAAACAAATTTTTTTGTTGTGCACATGTCTAAAAGGTATCAGCACGTCCTTCATCATGTGATAAAACTGCCTGTTGAGACATGACCAGAGTTTGGCAAAGGCTGGACGAACAGACTACTACAGACTACTGAAGACACTAGGAAAAATATGTTTTATTTTTTATAAAATTGGCCATTTTGCCCCTTATATAGTGCATCCAGAAATAATTCACAGCACTTTTTCCACATTTTGTTATGTTACAGTCTTGTTCCAAAATGAATTAAATTTAATATTTCCCTCAAAATTCTACAAACAATATTCCATAATGACAACGTGAAAGAAATCTTTGTGAATTTATTAAAAATAAAAAACTAAATAAATCTCATGTACATAAGTATTTACAGTCTTTGCTCAATACTTTGGTGGAGCACCTTTGGCACCAATTACAGCCTCAAGTCTTTTGGAGTATGATGCTACAAGCTTGGCACACCTATTTTTTGGCAGTTTCTCCCATTCATCTTTGCAGAACCTTTCAATCTCCATCAGGTTGGATGAGGAGCGTCGGTGCACAGCCATTTTCAGATCTCTCCAGAAATGTTCAATCGGGTTCAAGTCTAGGCGCTGGCTGGGCCATTCAAGGGCATTCACAGAGTTGTCCCATAGCCACTTCTTTGTTATCTTGGCTGTGTGTTTAGGGTCATGGGTTAATCCATAAGCCAGTCCTCGCCCTGCCCCCAGAACCTCCAGCGATTACCAAAACCTTATCCCAAATTGTTTTGGTCTACCTCCAAACTCCCAAAGAGGGGGTGGAGCGGAGACTGGCTGATGGATTAACCCTGACTGGATATGTACCTGCAGGGGCGTAACTAGAAATCACAGGGCCCCATAGCAAAATGTTGTATGGCCCCCCCCCCCCCTCACCCAGGGGCGGATCCAGAGTCTAGTCTCGTGAGTGGCACTGCCAGAAAATATGTTTTTTTGGGGGCAATTTATCGGGGCAATGGCTGATGTTGGCGCTTCAATCATCACGGCACCATGGTTGTTATGGTGTCAGGATGATTGAAACACATTATTTCTATTATTTCATTGTTATAGAAAATTAAATAGTTCAACTCACCATAATGCAGAATCAGTGGGAGCCCTGAGTGTGTAACTTACCACCGTCGAATGCCACCAGATGCAGATTGTCACTTGTCACACATTGCAGATTGTCACTTGCCAAAAGTTGCGGATTGTCACTTGCCACGTCACCTGCCACCCATTGCGGAATGTCCACTTGCCACGTCACCTGCCACAAGTTGCAGATTGTCACTTGCCACGTCACCTGCCACCCATTGCGGAATGTCCACTTGCCACGTCACCTGCCACACATTGCAGATTGTCACTTGCCAATTCACCTGCCACACATTGCGGATTGTCACTTGCCACGTCACCAGCCGCACATTGCAAATTGTCCACTATCGCCTGCCACACATTGCGGATTGTCCACTTGCCACGTCACCTGCCACAAGTTGCGGATTGTCACTTGCCACACGTTGCAAATTGTCCACTTGCCATGTCACGTGCCACCCATTGCGGATTGTTCACTTGCCACGTCACCTGCCAGCCGTTGCGGATTGTCCACTTGCCACATCACCCGCCACAAGTTATGAATTGTCACTTGCCACAAATTGAAAATTGTCCACTTGCCACATCACCTGCCACCCATTGCGGATTGTCCACTTGCCACGTCACCTGCCACCCGTTGCGGATTGTCCACTTGCCACGTCACCTGTCACCCATTGCGGATTGTCCACTTGCAAATTCACCTGCCACAAGTTGCGGATTGTCCACTTGCCACATCACTTGCCACAAGTTGCAGATTGTCACTTGCCACGCATTGCAAATTGTCCACTTGCCACGTCACCTGCCACCAATTGCGGATTGTCCACTTGCCACATCACCTGCCACCTGTTGCGGATTGTCCACTTGCCACGTCACTTGCCACAAGTTGCGGATTGTCACTTGCCACAAGTTGCAAATTTTCCACTTGCCACATCACCTGCCACCCATTGCGGATTGTCTACTTGCCACGTTACCTGCCACCCATTGCAGATTGTCCACTTGCAAATTCACCTGCCACAAGTTGCGGATTGTCACTTGCCACGCGTTGCAAAATTGTCCACTTGCCACGTCACCTGCCACCCATTGCAGATTGTCCACTTGCCACGTCACCTGCCACCCGTTGCGGATTGTCCACTTACCACGTCACTTGCCACAAGTTGCGGATTGTCACTTGCCACAAGTTGCAAATTGTCCACTTGCCACATCACCTGCCACCCTTTGCGGATTGTCCACTTGCCACATCACCTGCCACCCATTGCGGATTGTCCACTTGCCACGTCACCTGCCACAAGTTGTGTATTGTCCACTTGCCACGTCACCTGCCACAAGTTGCAAACTGTCCACTTGCCAAATCACCTGCCACAAGTTGCAGATTGTCACTTACTGCTAAGGTGGGGTATGGGGATTGTCACTTCTGTTTTCCAGTCTGAGTCAGGCAGCACAGAGATGATGTAATCTCTCTGCTGCCTGCAAAGTGAGTGAGGGCGAAAACTGCCAGGATGCAGGGCGGGCACCGGGCGGTGAGAGATGATGTCATCTCTCTGCTCCGCCACCCGCTGATTGGCCACCCACCCACCGAGCCTCCCAGATGGCAGCTTCCCCCCGCCACCGAGCCACCCAGCTGTGGCTCAGTGTGACTGTACGAGGGCTGAGCGGACGGGCAGCTTGGCGGCTCACCCGCCGCCCGATCACAGGGTCCTCCTTGGCTGCGAGCCCCATAGCGGCCGCATGGATCGATATGGCGGTAGATCCGCCACTGCGTACCTGCCATTTGGAGTCTTCCTATTCAAAGGGATTTAAAGCCGAGTTCCAACTAGAAAAAATAATTAAAAGTCAGCTGCTGCAAATACTGCAGCTGCTGACTTTTAATATTCGGACACTTACCTGTCCCAGGGTCCAGCGATGTGGGGAACAAAGCCCCCGCTTGTCTCCCCCTCCTGGGGCCGGCATTGTCATTGTGGACTGTGGCTGTGGCTTCACAACCGGGCACGCACTGCACATTCGCGAGCCGTGCTGCGCACTGTGACTGGCCAGGCAAGCATCTGGGACCTGTGACGTGTCCCAGATGATTACAGAGAGGGAGGGGGAGAAGTGAACTTCCTTCTGGCGCCGCGGTGCCCCGGGAGAAAGTGGGAGCTGGAACTCTCTAAAAAGAGGGTTTCCGCTCCCCCCTCAAAAAAATGACATGCCAAATGTGGCATGTCAGGGGGTCACCTTCCCTTAAGGCAAAAGTTCAATTTTTGGGTGGAACTACGCTTTAACACACACATTTGACCATTTTATATGATGGTCCACAGGATCTGGTAAGGCGCTCATTTATCTGGTGTCACCTGTTGGTGGAAGCACTGATTATTGATAACGTGGGAACAATTGGAATAATTGGATTGTGAATTGATTGTTCCTTTCTGAACTTTGTTTTTCAACACATTTTTTCTTATGCCTGTACTGATGGGCTTTTATGGACTGATTATTTTTGTCAAAAATTTGTTTGGTCATCATAACACATAATATTTTTGTTTTAACAAATATTGTTTTAGGATTTAATCACTGTTTATTGTTTTAGCGCTCCTTCCATACGTTATTATATTTTGGATGTTGGTGTCACAATTTGCTTAAGCGGCTTCTCATTTTCAGCATATATGCTCCAGCGGAGGTTTTCTATACGATCAGCAACTGAAACTTGGATGAGGACCTCTGAGATTTGCAAAATATTGGGTGAAGTTAGGAGGTCATGAGGGGGCTACATGATGACAAGTCTAAAATTGGATGAGGAATATGTCATCATGATCAGCGGGTAAGATCACCTGGGGCTGTAGCTCAAGATCTAGTGGCCAATGCAACAACTAACCAGGTGTACCTGTGTATGGGTCCTCACAGATGTGGGAGCAGTGTGACCACATGGAATGATGGTATGCCACAGTTGCAGGGCCACCCGGTCTTCTCCAGGGCCACTGGTGGTGTGGGTGTTTCGCTGCATGGCAGCCCTTAGCTCTCTTGCACACCCATGTGGGCACAATAGCACACTGGAGGGACACGGGAGTACACACAGGAGCTTAAAGAGGAAGTAAACCCTGATGGGTTTTACTTCCTCTTTGTTTCCCTGCAAAGGTAAAGCATAATGGGCTACTATGCATCGCATCGCATTGCATAGTAGCCCATTATGTGTCACTTACCTGAAACCGAAGCCTGCGATGTGCCCGATATCCCCCACTGGCTGGAACTGTCCATCTTCGCCCATCTTCCTTCCGGGGGCCCACGGACTCCGGCTCTGTGACTGGCCGGAGTTGCATGACGTCACTCCCGCGCACGCGTGCAGGAGCCGCCAGTCACGACATGACCCCAGCTGCAAATGGCACAGAGTGCCCTTTCTAAAGTGCGCATGCGCCAAATACATTGGCGCATGTGCAGAAGAACTCATCGTACGGGGAATTGTAAATATCTCCTAAACCGTGGACATGTGTGATTTGTTTTGTTATAAATCGAAATCTGGACGAAATTTTCATTATTTGGTGATTTGGATGTACACAAATCTCTAAATCACAATAGTAACGGATTTCAATTAATCTGAAATAAATGATAATGAATACAAAAAAATTATTTGTTTCATTTAGATGACAGGATGCAAAAGTTTGAGCTTTTTGGTAATGTGTGCAGCATCCAAAACAGCATAACGACATATCGAATGATCCAAATTGTTTCAGATCCATTTAGTTTTTATGTTGTATTCACTTTTTTCATTATTATAAAAAATGCACTACATATGTGATGGAAAAATATTGCAATAAATAGAGATAAAGCTAATAAAATACTGTGCCAACCCCAAGTATAAGCAGCCAACACAACAATAAGACTAATTTAAAGCTAATAAAATCTAATTTGGATCTCCATCGGCCTGTATAGGAGGTTATCGTGTGGCTCATCCTGGGAGCTTGACTTCACGTCTCCCATTCCATACCTGATAGATCCACCACCGTACAGTGAGTTGGGTCCACTATTTTTGGTAAGAGTACCTTTTTCTCTCCCCTCTCCCTGGAGGGTGAAGGCACTCCCGGGTGTATATATCCACCATCGAACACATCTGCTCCAGAGACTGTCAGATATTTGCAGCAGTTGCATTTTTGGAATCATCACTGTTTACCTCTGATACCTTTTGGACTAGTACATTTCTATTTGTATTTACTTTTACTCACAATTGTAATTAGCACTGTGTTATTTGACATACCCGTGATCATATATGGGTCTGTTTCTTTTATGTGCATAGAATAGTGTCTTTGCATTAACAGGTCACTATCATCACTATTTTTAGGTCACCTTATTTTATTTTTATACACTGGTTAGATTATATAGAAGTTCATTTCATTAAGCACTTCTACATGATATTGTGGTCTTTATCTAATTTTTATAATTTTCTTGCGACGCACTGTCGCATGAGGTTCTATTTTTATGCTGTGATTTATGTTGTCATGCTCTTCATCATAAGAGACTGACCTTTTTTATATATCCTCGATCAGACAGCCCCCCAGGTCTATTATGTTCACTTATTTTCAGCGCTACACTTTTCACTCACATATTGCAATAAATACAGTGTAAGGTATAAAAGTGAAAAATCACTACTTATTGTGTTTGGGTTGGGTGGAGGTGGATCCATCAGAATCTCTGAATCATAACATAACAAATGAATCTGAAATGTATTTTAAATTTGAAATTAAAGTGATTGTAAAGTCTAATTTTTTTTCCCTATACAAATAACAAACATGTTATACTTACCTCCTCTGTGCAGTGGATTTGCACAGAGCAGCCCAGATCCTCCTCTTCTCGGGTCCCTCTTTTGTGATCATGAACCCTCCCTCCTGTTCAGTGCCCCCACTGCAAGCAGCTTGCTATGGGGACACCCAAGCTGAGTCACAGCTCCCTGTATCCATTCAGATACGGAGCCCCAACCCGATCGCACCCCTCTCTCCCCTGATTGGCTAGCTGAATTTGATTGACAGCAGCGGGACCCAATGGAGCCACTGCTGTGCCTTAGCCAATAAGGAAGGAGAATCTCAGATGGCTGAGACACTCATGGACATTGCTGGAGAGGGGGACCTCAAGTAAGTGTTAAGGGGGCTGCTACACACAGAAGGCGTTTTATCTTAATGCAAAGAATGCACCTTCTGTCTTTACAACCCCTTTAATCAATGTGTTACTTTTGGATAAACTCGACTCCAGTCAATATCATCCAATCACCTCATTACATTTCTTTTTGTGTGTTGGACTAGCAGGGATGATTCAGAGTGCATAATCTTCTGAAATAGCTCACGAAAATATGAATCGATTCCGAACAACTAATATATGAAATTTATTCCAAAAATGAATCATTCATGAATCATGAATCATTCTAACATAACAAATATGATGTAACAAAATTATTTACTTAATGAATGAATACAAAACAAAACACATTTTTCCATTGAGCACATCTCTAGATTTAAAGTAAAACTGGTAATACATGGCTGAACCAATTCCCCCATCTACACAATCAATCTAGATGGGGGAATCCTTTCCACTGTGTTATTGTATTCTGGCAGCTGGGACTCCTCTACTGTCAGAATACACTGATCGTTGCTGCAGCCAATTGGCTGTATCACTGATCAAAGGTAAGTTTTCCAGCAAGCCTGTTCTAATGATCATCTTCTCTTGTTTGACTTCTCTTGAACAGAAATGGCCCTAGATAGATCAACATTTGTCTGGTCCCTACTGAACCCTGCCCAATTTCAATCCATCTATGGTCAGCTTAGAGCAAATCTAAAGGAAGGAATACTCACCTTCTCCTAGCTCCCTTTTCCTATGTGCTGGGTTTCAATCATCTTCATTGGCCAATGAAGGATGACATCACTTCTGCACGTGCTCAGGAGCTAGTCATTCTGGCACATAGGGTCAGCTTGGCCGCTGTAAGCTGACCTCTGCATACATCATGGGGTCACTGTGAGCAGTGTGATTTTGCTTTATTGCAGAAGAGACATTGTGTGTACCTTTTCTGCAATAAAATACCTGCCTGCTCAGTGTATCATAATGTAACTTTAATACCGTGTACAAACGACCGTTTTTTCAGTCGAAATAAACTCCGAAGGTGTTTCCGACGGAGTTCTGACGGAGTTCCAACGGAGTTCCGCTGTAACGTTCTTGCCTACACACGATCACACCAAAGACGGTCTAGAACGCAGTGACGTACAACACGTATGACGGGACTAGAAAAAGGAAGTTCAATAGGCAGTAGCCAATAGCTGCCGTCTCGTACTTGCTTCAGAGCATGCGTCGCTTTTGGTCCGTCGGATAGCATACAGACGAGCGGTTTTCCCAAAAGGTATTGATTCCGTCGGAAATATTTAAAACATGTTCTATTTCTATGTCTGTCAGAATTTTCAAAAGAAAAAGTCCGATGAGGCCCACACGCGATCGGAATATCCGATGAAAAGATTCCGTCTGACTTCTTCTGCCGGAAAGTCCGACCGTGTGTACGCGGCATTAGACTTTATTGAGTTTGAGAAGAAGATGATGATTATGGAGGTTTGAAGGAGGAGCAGGAAACATTTTGAAATGCACCCTAATATGGATGCCATTTATAGGTTCCACTAGCCATATCCAAATAATATCTCCATGGCTATCACTTTGGACAAGTGTGCAAAGTGGTGGGAGTTAAAAGAGATGGAAGTGGTGAGATAGCAAACAATGGTTAGGATGGTGGGGGTACTAAAGAGGAGCTCCAGGCTTCTGCAGAAATGTTTTTTTTTTTAAAGTTCAGCAGCTACACATACTGTAGCTGCCCTTTAACCTGTTGCCGACCGCCCACTGTCAATTGACGGCGGAGCGGCTCGGCTCTTGTGGCAGGCCGCCATCATATGACGGCACTAACTTTGCGGCCACTAGGGGGCGCGCGTGCCCGCCGCGTCGCTGGGGACCCGATGCGCATGCCCGGCGGCCGCGATGTCCGCCGGGCACCTGCAATTGCCCAGTTACTGAGCAGGACGTGGATCTGTGTGTGTAAACACACAGATCCACGTCCTGTCAGAGGAGAGGAGACCGATCGGTCCCCTCCCCCAGTCAGTCCCCTCCCCCCACAGTTAGAATCACTCACATAGGGAACATATTAACCCCTGCAGCGCCCCCCTAGTGTTAACCCCTTCCCTGCCAGTCATATTTATACAGTAATCAATGCATTTTTATAGCACGGATCGCTGTATAAATGTGAATGGCCCCAAAAATGTTTTAAAAGTAAGGAATATAAGAAACAAATAAGGAGGAGCCAGGAGTGCCAGTGGGGACCCCAGAAGAGGAGGATTGGGGTTGCTCTGTGCAAAACCACTGCACAAAGCAGGTAAGGATAACATGTTTTTTATAAAAAAATAAAATAAAGGAACCTTTACTATCACTGTAAGTACAGATAATAATGGGTTGGGGTTGCAGGAAGAGTAATAGGGGTTTGGGAATGGTAAGTCTGGGGCAGTGGGTAGGCTGCCCAGGTGCTGATAATTTATTGAGTTTAATTATACCCTATAATATGACCTAATTTTATTAAGGTTAAAACTTCTCTCCCTCTGTTATAGCAGTAATAAACAAATAAACAAATCCCCAGGATTTTTATTCTGGGACAAGAATACTGAGATACAGTGGCTGCAAGATTTTCTTCCAAAGACTTCCATCACCGGTGACTCTGTTTGCTGCATTTCACATAATCCTGGGGAGGTCTGGAAAACTCTAGCTGAGAGGTCCTCCCCCATCATTCTGTGTCACTCGTTCTCTACAAACACTGAGTGGACTTGTCTAGAGGAATTTATTACACACTGCAAAAGCTTACATGGTAAGTAATATACAGTGTTAGATTTCATCCGAGTTTATTTGGAGTTACATCATTGTACTATATGGGTTCTTAGCTATGGTTAAGGCTACACTCCAAAACGCGTAAGCCCTGTATAGTTTTGTGCTACACATGGATGAATAAACTCATTCATTGCGCTAGATTGAGTTGCCGTCTCTCTTTTACCTATATGCTTGCTCAGATGCTAGGAGGACACTACAAGCCAGCGCACCGACGGCTCACCAGCACAGGGAATTACAATAGGTGTCTTCTACTATATTACATGGGTTAAGAATGTAGGAGTAAAGCCCAGCTCATGCTAACTGGAAAAAGCAGTGGGCAAAATAATAAAATTACATATAATACAGTCTGTCAGAAGCATTAACACAGCATTTATTTTTTTCTGAGCCCCTCCAAGTCCTTAAAGCGGAGTTCCACCCAAAAATGGAACTTCCACTTTTCCGGTTCCTCCTCCCCTCCGGTGTCACATTTGGCACCTTGCAGGGGGAGGGGGGAGCAGATACCTGTCCAATACAGGTATTTTGCTTCCACTTCCAGGCATATATACCCGAGCCACCTGCGGGTATCTACGCCACTTCCCCCTCCACCACCCCCCCCCCGCTGTATTCTGGGAGACACACAGGTCCTAGAAGATAGCAGGAAGCAGTGGGATAGTGCAGAGCGACTCGCACATTAGGGAACCAGCAAGTGAAGCCGCAAGGCTCACTTCCTGATTCCCTTACCGAGGATGGCTGAGGAATAGATCAGCTTCGGGTGCCAACATCGCGGGCACCCTGGACAGGTAAGTGTCCATATTTTAATTTCCAATAGTTTTTTTATTGAATTTTATCAAGAAATAGGTACAGAAAAAAAAAAAGAAATACCATAAATGTGGTAAGGTACATTAACAATATATAATAACATTGTAAAGCTAAAGGGTAAAGGGTACACACTGTGTCACATGAAGGGAGGCTCAGTATCCTCTCTTTTGTTAACAATAGTTTTTATTGAGTTTAGTAGGCCATTAAACATTTACACTTTGTGTAGTAGAATATAAACAATATTATCAGATGATAAAGTATTGTACAAAGACATGTAACCATATATCTGAAACAAACTGAGAATAAACTAACAGAAAATAATAACAGTCAAGGTGGTTGTCACTTAATCCCTTGTGATCCAACAATACTAATTCCCGATGTCTATTTGGCTCTGTTCTTATACCAATCATTCCAAGGATCCCAGAATTTCTGTACTTTGGTATAGTTCCCTGCTGCTGAGGCGTGTAGTACCTCAAATGAGCCATTGATGTGTATGAGTTGTGTCACTTCTGTGATTGTTGGAATTGTCACTTCCCTCCAATGTCTCAGTATAGTCAGTCTGGTGGCCAGTAAAATGTGGGACACTACAACCCTGTAGGGTGCAGGTATAGAATGTAATTCCAAGGATAGGAGCACCATCCCTGGAGAGAGCTTCTGAGGGGTATCTATAATTTCTGTCATTAACCCTTCCACCCAATACCATAGTGATCTTAGGTTAGGGCATGACCGTAGTATATGAATTAGTGTTCCTGTGTTTCCACAGTCTCTCCAGCAGCTCGAGGAGGCACCTGGAAATATTTTTGCTATGCGGTGGGGGGTTAGGTACCATCTAAGTAAAAATGTTTGTTGCATTTCCCCTAAGTTGGTGCTTTTGGTGGAGGAATGTAGTAGTCTTAGTGATTGTTCCCAGTGTAATGGTGTGTATTCTATTCCTATGTCCTTCTCCCACACCAACATGGATATGGATTTTTCCTGAAGACTTAAGTAGATAAGTGATATACCTTTGCTCCTATCTGAATTTACTTGAAAGAATTGTGTCAGATTCGTTGGTAACTCTATAGTGAGGTGAGGGTGTCTTTTTACCAAGTGTACTATTTGTGAGTGTTTATAAATCTGTATTCGGTAGTTGGTATTCGGTAGTTGTTGCAGTCTGGCGAATTTTTTAACTAAATGTCCATCCATTATTTCACTTAACCAATTTATTCCTCTATCTCCCCATTTGGATAAGTTAAGGTCATGTATTATGTGAGTTAGTGCAGATATTGGGAATTTCAGCAGCGATTTCACGCCACTCCACTCCCGACCTCTACACATGTGTGTCCACGCTCTGACTGATGCAAGAATTGGGAGTGGCAACGTCTTGTGAAGTGATTGGTTATGTTGAACGGTTAGTATAAAGTCTCTAAGATTTCCTTTTGGAATTTGTGCACTTTCAATGTCTTTCCATATTGTGTTAGAGTCTTCTCTCAGCCAGTGTTGGAGCTGAGCCAGGATAGCTGCAAAATAGTAATCTTGCACTTGGACATGACCCACTCCTCCCGCTTTTTTGTGCTTGATCAATCTGCTGAAGGCACACCTCGCTCTTTTACCTTTCCACAAAAAATTGTTAATAGACATGTGCAGAACAAAAAAATGTGTTTATTTTTGTTTCGTTTTTTTCGTTTCCGAAAAAAAATCGTTTTTTTTTCGTTTCGTTTTTTTCGTTTCCGTTGATTCGTACATTCGTAAGTCGTCGGTGTTCGGATTCGTAACGATTCGTACATTAGTAAGAGTTATTTTTTCGTTGATTCGTTTTTTTGTTAGTTTATTTTCGGACGCATTCGTATTTATTCGTACATTCGTAACATTCGTAACATTTTCGTAGATTCGTAAACGGAGCATAATTCATAATTTTATGTAATGTGTATGCTATTATTACATTTTAATAATTTACGAATCGAAAAAAAAAAGTTACGAATCGAAAAAAAAGTTACGAATGTACGAATTTTTTTGTTCAATAGAGACACGAAAAATTACGAATCGAAAAAAAAAAAAAGTTACAAATCGAAAAAAAAAGTTACGAATCGGAAAAAAAGGTTACGAATCGAAAAAAAAAGTTACGAATGTACGAATTTTTTTGTTCAATCCATTCGAAGCACGTTTAGCAGCACCATTGTAAGGGACACGGAAAATTACCAATTCAACAAAAAAAAAAAGTTACGAATGTACAAATTTTTTTCGTTCGTTTTCGTTTTTCGGATTTTCTTCATTAGTACATTCATTGTTTGTAATATATTTTTTTTCGGATTTTCGTTGTTTTTCGGATTCGTTCGATTCGAACGATTCATTATTTGGATTCGTACGATTCGAACGATTCGTTCATTCGTACGAAAACGAACGAACGAAAATAACGAAAAAAAAAAAAACAAAAACAAAAAAAAAAGAAACGAATTGCACATGTCTAATTGTTAATAATAGATTGCAAGGAGTGAAAATATGAGTTGGGAAGCGGTATCGGCAAACTTCTAAACAGATATAGCAGCTGTGGGAGTATTTGCATCTTAAAGCGGAGCTGCACCCGCACAAAAAATATTAAAAGTCAGCAGCTACAAATACTGCAGCTGCTGACTTTTAAGAAATGGACACTTACCTGTTCCTGGTTCCAGCGGTGTAGGCAGAATGTGACGAGAGACCGGTCGTCTCTCGCTGCCCCGCCGCCATCCTCTGTTAGGGAATCAGGAAGTGAAGATGCAACGTCTTCACTGCCCGGTTCCCTACTGCGCATGCGCGAGTCGCCGCTGTGTCCTGGGAATTGTGTTTCCCAAGACACAACGGGGCATCTCCAGATAGGGGCGGGGCAGCCCCGAATAATTTGTCATGGAAGTGGGTGCAGATACCTGTATTATACAGGTATCTGCACCCCCCTCCCCCCTGAAAGGTGCCAATTGTGGCACTGATAAGCAGAAGTTCCACTTTAGGGTGGAACTCCGCTTTAAAAGCCGCCAATCTCCCAAGCCACAACAACTCATTGTGGGCGATATTAGATAGTTTGTTCTCCATAGAGTTCAAGCAGGGTGTATAATTTGCAGCTATTAGGTTTTCTGTTCTGTGGGTAAGGATTATGCCCAAATATTTGATGCCCTCTGTTTTCCAGGTGTATGGGAATTTTTGTTTTTGGCAATCCCCTTCCGGTGTTCCCAGGTTCAGTATGTAAGATTTAGTTTTGTTAACCTTGTAATATGATACATTGCTGAAGAGTAGCAGTGCTTCATGTACACAGGGAAGGGATACACCTGGGTTGGAGAGCATCAAGATTATGTCAATCGGCAAAGAGGCTTATGGTGTGTGATCTATTGCTGATTTTTATGCCTGATATTTTTGGGTGTGAGTGGATGTAAGTAGCAAGCAGTTCCATCAACAGATTGAAGATCAATGGGGAGAGGGGGCACCGCTGTCTAGTTCCATTGGAAATCACAAATGGAGTAGACAGAGCCCCTGAGATATAGACCTGCGCAGATGGACAAGAGTAAAGTGCCATTATTGCATTGTAAATAAAGCCCATGAATCCAAATTTCCTTAGAACCATCGCTAAAAACTCCCAGTGGATCATGTCGAACGCCTTCTCTGCATCCAAAGCTAGGAGCAGAGAAGGCGTCCGACGTCCTCTACTTACATGCACAACATTTATTAATCGCCTAGTGGCATCAGCGGTCTGTCTACCCTTGGTGAACCCTGATTGATCCATATCTATAAGGGAAGGTAATATGTCCACCAAACGCATTGCCAAGAGTTTTGCATATATCTTAATATCATTGTTTAACAACGAAATGGGACGAAAGTTCTGCGGTGAGTCAGGTTCCATGTCCAGTTTTGGCAAGGCTACAATTAAAGCCTGTAACATCTCTTTAGGGAAGGAGGAGGAAGCAACAGCAGCGTCAAATACTTTTTACAAATATGGTGCTAATATGTCTTGGAATGTTCTATAATATTCCCCTGTGAACCCATCGGGCCAGGGGATTTGTTAGATGGGAGTGTCATTATAATTTGTTTGATTTCTTCTACCTTTATTGAGGAGTTTAGCTCTGTGAGTTGTTCTTGTGTCAATGCGGGTACAGTATTTTGATTAGTTCCAAGAATTTCTGAATGGATTCTGGTGTAGGTTGTATTACTGTGTTGTAATTTTTAATGTAGTAGAGTGAGCCGTAGTATTGGCTGAATGTGTCTGCTATGTGTTGTGGGTGGTATTGTTTATTATGTGTGGTGGGGTGTCTTACAAAGGGAATTTGAGTCTTATACCTATGGCCCTTGAGTTTGTTGGCTAATAATTTCCCCGCCCTGTTGCCACTGGTATAATATGACAGTTTGAGTCTCCTATTCGCTTTTTCAAATTCATCCATGAACAATAGCCTTAAGTCAGTTCGGAGTTGTGTTAACTTTTCAGTGTGTTTGTGGGAAGTACAAGCTTTGTTCTGTTTTTCAATCTGGTCTATTTGAGTCACTAACAACTCGACCTGCTGCTGCCTCCTCCTTCTGAGTCTGGCTCCTTGTTGAATCATAATACCCCTGGCGAACGCCTTGTGGGCATTCCATATTACATAGGAACAAGATACCTTTATTATTCTCAAAGAATTCCTCCAGCTGTTTTTGAACATGGCCCTTGATGGTATTGTCCTGGAGAAGTTTAGGGTTAGCTCTCCACACTCCATACTCCACAAGGGAGGACCCCGTATGGAGAGATCGCCCACCACTAAGCTCACTGAGGCATGATCCGACCATGTAATACTATTAATAACAGCCAACTTACATTGGAATAAAGTTCTCTTATCTACTAAGAATAGATCGATCCTGCTGTAGGATTGGTGGACGCTAGAAAAAAAGGAATAGTTTCTCTCGTTAGCATTACATTGGAATAAAGTTCTCTTATCTACTAAGAATAGATCGATCCTGCTGTAGGATTGGTGGACGCTAGAAAAAAAGGAATAGTTTCTCTCGTTAGCATTGATGCATCTCCATGCATCATATAATTTGTAAGCTCTTATGGCAGCCTTCAGCGAAGGTGGTGGACGCTTCGGATTAGATGTTAAGTCAATAGTTGAGTCAGGGGTGATATTTAGGTCCCCGCAGATTACCAGCAGACCTTTTTTTACCAATTGTATTTTCTTCATAGTTCTGTGAAAGAATCTTATTTGCCTGGTGTTAGGGGCGTACACATTAACAATCATGTAAGTGGTAGAATTAATGTCGCAAATCAGGATAATGTGCCTCCCTTGAGGGTCACATGTGACCTTTTGGAGCTTGAAAGCCACTGTGTTCCTTATGGCTATCATTACTCCCTTCCTCTTAGACTCAGCGTTGGCATAAACAGTAAATGGGAACTTGGGGTGGGTACACTTAGGCGGCGATGTGGCACTAAAATGTGTTTCCTGGGCACATAGAATGTCACAGTTATTCTGTAGAGCCTCCTTCCACAATGACCTCCGCTTCGCAGGATGGTTGAGGCCTTTGGAATTGATAGTCAAAAATTTAACAGGCATTTGGGGAGTCTCAGGGGTTGATGTGTGTTGCAGACTGAATGTATTTCACTTACTGTTAGCAGAGCCTGGATTCCTGCCCGATAGGTGGTTGAAATTTGATGGCTTCTCTGGTGTGCAATCTTGGATCGTCTTGTGATTGCAGGATCGTTTTTGACTGGGAGATTTTGAACAAAAAAACAAAACAAAACCAGGGCCTTTAGCCCAACCGCATAAAGAAAGGAGTGGGTGTGGCGCATAGCCACTCAGTATGCAATAGGGGGAAAGTTGGTCCGACTGACCAACAGCTGGCAGAACCGAGCAAAATAGGTGGGTCTCCCCACAGCGGGTATTGACATTCACTTTTGCAACCGACCCCTGTTATTTGTGGGAGCGGGCGTTCTTGTAGTTCACAGTGCGCCAGCCAGAATCAAGGGTGTTGTTGGTGGCAAAGCTGGGTGCGGTGTCTTGTTCAGGTATAATGCCCCAGGATTCCAAGAGAGCTATGCCTTTAGCCATTGAATCCATTGTATAGTCCTTACCCTCTCTTGTGACAATTAGCTTTGTGGGGAAACCCCATTTGTAACGCTTTCCTGATAGTGTGTAAGTTCCTGCGCTTCTGGAGAGTGTACTGAGACAAATCAGCAAATAGCTGTAGGTCAGCGTATGGTGGTGGAATATGTTCCCTCTGACGGTAGATTTGCATCAGTTTTTCTTTGGTGTGGTAAAAATGGAGTCTTAATATGACGTCCCTGGGTACGCTAGCCGGGAGGTGTGTGGGCTTGGGAAGGTGATGGATTCTGTCCACTGTAAAGTCCAGGGCGGTCAGTTCTGGAAGAACTGTGGTAAAGAGCTGGCTGACATAACCTTGCAGATCATGCTGCAGGACCGATTATGGTATCCCACGGATCTTTACGTTGTTCCTCACAGCCCTATCTTCCATATCTGCCATTTTAGGCTTAATGCTCTCGATGTCATGCTCATTATCTTCATTTGCGTCTACCAGGGCATTAATGGTGGAAGAAAACTCCCCCATCTTGTTTTCCACATGGGACACTCTATCTGTTACTGCATTTAAGTCCTTGCTAAAAGAATGCATGCAAGATACCATATCTGAGTGTAGGGAACTCCTTAGGGACACCAGCATCTACTTGAGCACAGTATCTATAACCGGCTGGTTGTTAGTGGGAAGGTGATCTATAGAATCTGTTAACTCTCTGGTGTCCTCCCCAGAATCATGTGCAGAGCCCACCTCAGTGTCTTCCTCTGCATCCATCCTCACCCGTGCTTTCTCTGGGCTGCCAGATGTTGGTGTAGCTGATGGGGATAATGAGTTCCTCGGTGGGCTTCTTCTTTTGTGCACCTTCCCCTCCTGTGTATGGCTCTGTGTTTGCCTTGCTGCTGGCGTGGCTGACGCTCCGGCGCCATTTTTCCTAGGCCCCGGCGGGAAGAACTCCGTCAGCTTTTGTGGATGGGTCCCCCCGTTTTTCGTCTGGTCATGATGGCTCTGTGTTCTGTCGGGTCTTGTGAGCAGGAACGCCACTATTCAGAGTCTGGATGGGGCTTTGGTGCTTTGTGCTGAGCCGTTTTAGTCCCGCTGTGAACGGAGCTCTCCTAGATCGCGGCCATCTTGGTCTCCGGCAAACTCCGCCCCCCAAGTGTCCATATTTTAAAAGTCAGCAGCTGCAGTATTTGTAGCTGCTGACTTAAAAAAAAAAAACTGAGACTTTATTATTTAGTAGTATTAGTACCTTTAAGGCAAAAAACCTATGCATACCTTTTCTGCAGCCGCTCCATTCCAGTCCCAAGCTGAGCTGTCAGCGGTAACTTCTGTGTATAGGCTTGTGCATAAGAGGCCGCCAACAACAGAAGACCCATAGTAACTCTATGGGTGACGTTACTTCCCAGCCGTTGTCATAGCACGCGTTGGGGAAGATTTACTAATACTGAAGACTGCAAAATCTGGTGCAACTGTGCAGAGAAACCAATCAGCTTCCAGGTTTTATTGTCAAAGATTAACTTATCAAGCTGAAGTTGGAAGCTGATTGGTCTCTTTGTAGAGCTGCACCAGATTTTGCACTCTGCAGGTTTAGTAAATCAACCCCTTCGTTTTACTTGGCGTCTAGGTGGGCTATGGATAAGGAAAGGAAAGTTCAAGATGTACTAAATTTTACACAGATCAAAGTCACAAGGGTTGATTTACCAAAGGCAAATAGACAGTGCTCTTTGCAAGTGAAGTTGCTCCAGAGCTTTGTAAATGAGAGGAAGTTCTGCTGACTTCCATCATCCAATCATGTGCAAGCAAAAATGCTGTTTTTTATTTTCCTTGCATGTGATTGGGTGTTCTTTGTAAAGTGAAGTTTCTCCTCATTTATTAAGCTCTGAAGCAACTGCACTTGCAGAGTGCACAGTCTATTTGCCTTTAGTAAATCAACGCCATAGTTACAAAGGTTGGATAAGGATGCCTGTCCATTAAGTTCAACCAGAAGACAAACATAAATAAATGAAAATAGCATGCCTCATCAGAAACCTAAAGCCTCAGTTTATCCAGAGGAAGGCACAGATTCTTACAAAGTATGGCTTTATTTGCTGCAACAGAGAAGAAATCTTCAGGTTCCCCAAAAGCAATCAGATATTCCCCAGGTTAAAAAAATACAAAATATACAGTGCCTTGAAAAAGTATTCATACCCCCTGAAATTTCCCATATTTTGTCATGTTACAACCAAAAACGTAAATGTATTTTATTGGGATTTTATGTGATAGACCAACACAAAGTGGCACATAATTGTGAAGTGGAAGGAAAATTATAAATGGTTTTCAATTCTTTTTACAAATAAATATGTGAAAAGTGTGGGGGACATTTGTATGGCGCCCCCCAGAGTCAATACTTTGTAGAACCCCCTTTCTCTGCAATTACAGCTGCAAGTCTTTTTGGGGATAACTCTACCAGCTTTGCACATCTAGAGAGTGACATTTTTGCCCATTCTTCTTTGCAAAATATCTCAAGCTCTGTCAGATTGGATGGAGAGCGTCTGTGAACAGCAATTTTCAAGTCTTGCCACAGATTCTCAATTGGATTTAGGTCTGGACTGTGACTGGGCCATTCTAACACATGAATATGCTTTAATCTAAACCATTCCATTGTAGCTCTGGCTGTATGTTTCGGGTCGTTGTCCTGCTGGAAGATGAACCTCCGCCCCAGTCTCAAGTCTTTTGCAGACTCTAATGCTGGGTACACACGGTCAGACTTTCCGTCAGAAAAATTCAGACGGAATCTTTTCATCTGATATTCCGAGCGTGTGTGGGCCTCATCAGACTTTTTTTTTTGAAAATTCTGATGGACCTAGAAATAGAACATGTTTTAAACATTTCCGACGGAACCAATTCCTATCGGGAAAACTGCTCATCTGTATGCTGTTCCGACGGACCAAAAACGACGCATGCTCTAAAGCAAGTACGAGACGGGAGCTATTGGCTACTGCCTATTGAACTTCCTTTTTCTAGTCACGTCGTACATGTTGTACGTCACCGCATTCTAGATGGTTGGAATTTGGTGTGTTTCTGTGTATGCAATAGAGTTTCAGCAGTACTCCATTGGAACTCGGTCGGAAAAACCGTCAGAGTTTATTCCAATGGAAAAAACTGTCGTGTATAGGCGGCATGACAGGTTTTCTTCTAATGCCGCGTACACATGACCGTTTTTTCCATTGCGTGATCACACCAAGGTCCGACCGTCTAGAACCGCGGTGACTAGAAAAAGAAAGTTCAATAGCCAGTAGCCAATAGCTTCCATCTCGTACTTGCTTCAGAGCATGCGTCGTTTTTGGTCCGTGGGAACAGCATACAGACGAGCGGTTTTCTCGATAGGTATTGATTCCATCGGAAATATTTAAAACATGTTTTCTAGGTCCGTCAGAATTTTTGGAAAAAAAAGTCCGATGAGGCCCACACACAATCGTAATATCCGATGAAAAGATTCCGTCTGACTTTTTCTGCCAGAAAGTCTGACCGTGTGTACGTGGCATGAGATTGTCCTGTATTTGGCTTCATCCATCTTCCCATCAACTCTGGCCATCTTCCCTGTCCCTGCTAAAGAAAAGAATTCCCACAACATGATGCTGCCACCACCATGTTTCACAGTGGGGATGGTGTGTTCAGGGTCATGTGCAGTGTTAGTTTTTCCTGCCACACATAGCATTTTGCTTTTAGGCCAAAAAGTTTTTTTTTTTTTCATCTGACCAGAGCACCTTCTTCTGTTCGCCACATGGCTTCTCACAAACTGGACTTCTTATGGCTTTCTTTCAACAATGGCTTTCTTCTTGCCACTCTTCCACAAAGGCCAGATCTGTGGAGAGCACGACTAATAGTTGTCCTGTGGACAGATTTTCCCACCTGTGGATCTCTGCAGCTCCTCCAGAGTTACCATGGGCCTCTTGGCTGCTTCTCTGATTAATGCTCTTCTTGCCCGGCCGGTCAGTTTAAGTGGACGGTTATGTCTTGGTAGGTTTGCAGTTGTGCCATACTCTTTCCATTTTGAGACGATGGATTGAACAGAGCTCCGTGAGATGTTCAAAACTTGGGGTATTTTTTTATAACCTAACCCTGCTTTATACTTCTCCACAACTTTATCTCTGACCTGTCTGGTGTGTTCCTTGGACATCATGCTGCTGTTTGTTCACGAAGGTTCTTTAACAAACCTCTGATGGCTTCACAGAACAGCTGTATTTATACTGAGATTAAATTACAGACAGGTGGACTCTATTTACTAATTAGGTGACTTCTGAAGGCATTTGGTTCCACTTGATTTTAGTTAGGGGTATCAGAGTAAAGGGGGCTGAATACAAATGCCCCCCCCACTTTTCACATATTTATTTGTAAAAAAAACTAGAAATCCATTTATCATTTTCCTTCCACTTCACAATGATGTGCCACTTTATGTTGGTCTATCACATACAATCCCAATAAAATACATTTATGTTTTTGGTTGTAACATTTGTAAAATTTCAAGGGGTGTGAATACTTTTTCACAGCACTGTAATATAGCCAGTTATATTGTTTACATTTAAAAAAAAAAAAAACATTCAACCTTTTCTGGAAGCAATTTATTTAGCTGGCAAGAACAAGCTCCTATTAAAGCCTAAAATAAAATAAAGCCTTAAATAATTTGGACCAAGCTTGTTTTAATGAGGTGGAGCGGCTGGTAGATGACATCACTATCCCTACCTCATCCAGTAAGAGGAGGCATTGTATTCATTGCTAGAAATACAAGGTTTCCTGTGATTGGCTTAGCAGTGCTCAGCCTTAGTTGATTTTTTCTGGAAATGGGACAGGAAGTCTCCATGCCACTGTTGGAAGTGCTGTATATTGTATGTAGCTGATGATGCATAGTTTATACAGTGCTAACAGTGGCCACATTTCTTAGTAAAGGAAATATTTTTTTTGGGCAAACTTGGTTCAAATGGACTATTTAAAAGAGAAGTATGGGTTTTTTTTTTTTTTTTTTTTCCTCCATCATACTTACCTAGGTGGATGCTGCATCTGTCCCCCGGCACCTCTACACTGAGAACTGAGCAATCGAACATTGCTGATGGCTCGGTTATCACAGCTCTCTGAGCAGATAACTGCTGACTGTCAATCAGAAGCTCTCCTCTCTGGTCCTCCATGCTCACTGGAGCGCTAAGCTGTAGAGGGGCAGGGCTCTCTGCAACTCGCTGAGAGGCTGAGACAGGCATCAGTGCCGGCTCCTGGCGGATTTAGACTTTATTGTTGTGATGACACGATGCCTGGACTGATTCCAGTGACGTCAGCAGAGAGCGGAAAATGGGTCACTGGGGTGCAAAACAAATTTCACTCCTGTGACCCATAAGAGAAGCCCAGCCAAACGAGCCCAGGCTGGACTTCTCCTTTAAAGTGAGACCCTTGCAAGGCCTTGCAAAATTCAGTCACCACCCCATACCATACCCCCCATACCAGGCTTTGCACTCCCATCGGAGGGACCCAGGAATGGCATGGCAATTATCACCGGGTAGAGGGGAGGGAGGTCTGCTAAAATCTGTCCTACTAATTACCCAGGAGAAACATGTAAAATGCTACTACCGGGTTATTTTGTCACTTACCGCTGGGAAGAAGTTAATAGAGCTGTGCTTCATTAGCTTCATTAGAGGGCAGGTAATACCCATGATGACTCCTTAATACGGAGCACCACCCAAAAGGGGGAGCTCCACTTATTTGCACCCTTCCTCCCTCCACTGCTACATTTGGCACTTTTTTGGGGGAGGGGGAGCTGGTACCTGCTCCCACTTCAGGTTCAAATCACCACGACCAACTGAACCAGAAGTTTGCCCCCCCCTTCCCCCGCAGTCTTCTGGGACACATCAAAGAAGACTACGCGACCATTCACAGGGTGCAACACAACTTGCGCATGTTGGCACTGGCACCCCAAGCCGATTAAAGAACCAGCTCGGGTGAATACATTGGCTTGACTCTGCAAATGCAAATCCTCTCTTACCTCTGACACCCTGGGTTCCGTCATGTCACCGGCAGTGATAGTAAATAGAGACTCACACAATATTAAAGAAGCAGTTCAAATATGTTTACTGTAATGTCAAAAACACAAAATACATACATATATATATATATATATATATATATATATATATATATATATATATAATAAACACAATATATTAATGAACAAAAGTCCCTTGATTGTGAATGTACAAAAGTATTACCTCAATACAGCAACCTATGTGAACAGTTTTACAGGAGAGTAAACACCCGTCACTATAGCTTATGTGTCAAGTGCCTCCCTTCTGTCCCCTCAACCCACAGGCCAGCAAATCTTGCACAATATGGAAACAGTATAAACAATATTACTTTCAATAGGATGGCTCCCTTTAGCAGTTTGGCACAATAGAGCAAATGAGGAAAGAGGATTATAAAAGGAAAGTGAGGAAAAGGTGTTCCTTGAAATCCAGATGTCTTCAGCTAGCCTCTTTATGTTGTAAATGAAGTACTGTAATCCAAAATGGCAAGGTGTAACAAGATTAGCAAAGCTCTGGTTTATCCTGGTAGTAGTATAACTCAGTGTTTTTCAACTCCAGTCCTCAAGCCACCCCAACAGGTCATGTTTTCAGGATTTCCCTCCGATGAAACAGCTGTGGTAATTACTAAGGCAGTGAAACTGATCAAATCACCTGTGCAAAAATAATGGGAAGCCTGAAAACATGACCTGTTGGGGCACCTTGAGGACTGGAGTTGAGAAACACTGGTATAAATTCCTCCTTTTATGAACCCAAAGGTATCAACTGATGTAACTACTGAAATCAGTAATATGTACTGAGCATAGGCATCTGCTTGCTGTGTCCACTATAACAAAGGATTACAAGTACCACCAGCTAGACTGTGTGGGTTATGTCAAACAGGAGTACCCTTAACTATAACATGGGCTATGCCCGCTCACCACTCCAGATCTCAGATGTATTAGATGACAGTGTAGATGATGAGAAGACTTCAGCCGGAACTCTCTCTCTGTGTCTTTACTCCGGATAATGGCGGCAGCCACGCCACGCTGCAGCTCACTGGATCCTGAATTGCAGACGCCTCTGGGTGACCTGGAACACCCTCCAGTTGTACTGAAAAAGCGATGCTGTCTGCAGAGATCCCTCTGGGTGTAGCTGTGTAGGCCGCAAATTGTGAGCAAACTCCCTGTCACACAGACCTCCTGCTGGCAGAGTCAAAACAGCATCCAGAAAGACTGATCTAGGCCGCGCCTGCCCCTTTTATATCCTCTCCCAGCAGTCTGTTCTGTTCACTCAGCATTCTGTTCCTTGTAGTTCAGATAAGTCCTGCTGGCAGAGTCACTTTTGCATTCTGAACTACACATCCCATGATGCTTTGCTCTATATCCTCACACAGGAAGAAAGGAAATTCACACATAGAGTCCAGCAAACACTAGAGGGAGCCAACCCCACATTAAAGTGGAGTTCCACACAAAAATGGAACTTCCGCTTTGCAGAACCCTCCCCCCTCCGGTGTCACATTTGGTACCTTTCAGGGGGGTGCAGATACCTGTATAAGACAGGTATTTGCACCCACTTCTGGGCATAGACTCCCGCGGGGGTCTACGCCACTTCCCGCCCCCCCCCCCCCCACGCTGTCTGCTGGGAGACACATGGGTCCTAGAGAAAGCAGGGACCAACGCGTGCATGCGCAGTAGGGAACAAGGAAGTGAAGACTGCAAGGATTGCCGAAGATAGCAGCGGCAGCATCCGAGAACTGAGGGACGGTTCGGCCTCGGGTGCCAACATTGCGGGCGATCAAGGACAGGTAAGTGTCCTTATTTTAAAAGTCAGTAGCTGCAGTATTTGTAGCTGCTGACTTTAAAAAAATAAAAATTTCTCCGAAGTACGCTTTAATAACACAGAAAATGTCTCTAACTTATAAGCATTATAGCTGACCTTGGCTACATATTTTAAACCAAAAATTGTATAATATATTGTGTTTGTGTGCACTAAAATTTACTTTTATGTATTTTTTACTGAAATCTTGCCCTTGATAAACCTTTGCGCTGATATCATGTGACATAAAAATTTGGAGCTACAATTATAATTTACAGAAACCAATTAGAATAATTTACTATTCCTGATTATTATGAGTTCTAAAATGTACGCAAAAAAAGCCTGCCTAGAGTTGATATAAACAGTATGTGTGTCTGTGTGTATATATATATATATGTAATCTAATTTGTCACAGTTACATGTTTAGGTAAACGGGTGATCGTCATTATTACTGATGTGAAGGATAGCGGTTCTGAGAAATCAATACAAGAAGAATGGAGAAAATGGAAATTACCTGAATTTGAACTCGTTACCCTGACATGTCAAGAAATAGACTCCATCAGTACAAACATATCAGAGGACTTATCACCAGAGAGGAAAATGGCAAGAAAAATTAATATTCTGAAAAATATTCTGAAAAGAACTGCAGGTAGATGCGGGGTGTTATCTGTTGTATCTAGTGGTGGGCAAGTCTGCAATTTTTTAAATATGAAAGATGTCAGATCTGAGCTGCTTTATACTTTATACTCTGTGGTCTCAACTATATCCTTCATTGCTGTAATAACATATACTATTTATTGTTGTAAAACCAGCCGTAGATTATGCATTTTTTCTCTGCAAGTGCAGTTGCTCCAGAGCTTAGTAAACGAGCAGCTGACTTCCATCATCCAATCATGTGCAAGCAAAAGTGGTTAAAGCGTAACTCCACTTTTGTTGAGAAAAAAAACATTCCCCTCAATGTGATCTCTGTAAATTACAGGGATTTTAACAAACTTTGGTGCAGATTTATTCCTTTAGTTATTTTGAAGAAATCACTGTTTGTTCCTCTGTGCCCAGGTTTTGAGTGAGTCTAATGGGAGTGGTTTCATAATTATCAACCAGATGTGCACCTGCAGGGCTCTAATAAGGAAAATGGCAGGGTCTGCATCCCTTTAGCCATGATTTCCTATTGGGAGTATCTCACCAAAAATTTTATTTTTTGTTGCAGGGGTTGCCTGAAATCTGACATGTGTCTTAGTGCAGACTTCTGGGAAAATCAGAAACTATACGGAAAAACGTTGTAGCATCGTTGGGCAAGGCAGTTAGCCGCAAGGCCCACGTTATTGCTGACACGTGGTCCAGATAGCATGGGCAGGGATGATATATTTAACTCACAGTACACTGGGTTGCAACTTGGAAGGATGCAGGACAGGGATCAGTGCTGGAGCTTGTTGTGCCCCCACATCTCCATACAGCTGGTGGTGATGATGCAAGATTTGTCAGCTCCGCTCCTCCTTCTCCTCCATGCACTCCCCTGCTGAATTGTCCTATGAACCACCAGTGCCCCCTAAGTGTTCAAGGGGCTATTCAATGAGTCAGGCTAAAAGATGCCAGGGGACAGGAGCCACACTGGAGCAGAGATTATTTCAGCTCTGCAGGGATGGGACCCAGAGATGGTTCCTGCCACGGAAGCTTGAACCAGGAATGGTGGTGTGTGATAATGACACTAGCCTCCTGTCCGCACTTAGACAGAGAAAGATGACACATGTGTCATGCCTGGCACATGTCCTCAATATGGTGGTGTTTATTTCTTAAACAGGTACCCAGGTTTGGAAGATCTGCTAAAGCAGGCCAGAAATGTCTGTAGCCATTTCAGGCGGTCATACACAGCCAGTGCTCGGTTGACTGAAATTCAGCAGGAATTCCACCTAAGCCTGTACACCGCCTGATTTGTAACATGAACTTTGCTAATGCTAACACAATTTAAAGTGATATAAAAAGCTCTTGTTTTTTTAAAATAATTAACATGTTCTATTCACATGCTCTGTGCAGTGGTTTTGCATAGAGCAGCCCCTATCCTTCTCTTCTCGGGTCCTCCGCCGGTGCTCCTGGCCCCTCCCCCTTTCAGAGTGTGTGCATGCTCCCAAGCCCTGCTTCAAGTGTCCATAAGACACAGAGCGCTGCTTGGCCCCACCCCTTGCTCCCTCCTCACTGGCTGTGATTGGTTGTGAGCCAATGGCTCCCGCTACTGCATGCCAGCCAATGAGGAGGTAGAGGCTCGGGAGAGATGCTGCTCTCATGCACATCACTGGATCAAATGGGGCCCAGGTAAATATTGGGGAAGCTGGGGGGGGGTGCTGCACACAGAAGGTGTTTTACCTTTATGACCACTTTAAATATTTATAGTCTACTCAAGGTGTCTCCAAGCTTTCCCAACAAATGTCCTTTAGGCTTTTGGGGGGCTGGACTTTGGCCAGTGGGAGTATAAAATGACTCAATGTCAGAGAGAGTAAAAAATACCCCATGATTGGTTTCAGAGGGAGGGATAGTTCCCCATAATTGATTTTAGTGGGAGGAATAGTGTCCCATCATTGGTATCAGTGGGAGGAATAGTGTCCCATCATTGGTATTAGTGGGATGAATAGTGTCCCATCATTGGTATTAGTGGGATGAATAGTGTCCAATCATTGGTATCAGTGGGATGAATAGTGTCCCATCATTGGTATTAGTGGGATGAATAGTGTCCAATCATTGGTATCAGTGGGATGAATAGTGTCCCATCATTGGTATTAGTGGGATGAATAGTGTCCCATCATTGGTATCAGTGGGATGAATAGTGTCCCATCATTGGTATCAGTGGGAAGAATAGTGTCCCATCATTGGTATCAGTGGGAGGAATAGTGTCCCATCATTGGTGTCAGTGGGAGGAATAGTGCCCCATCATTGGTGTCAGTGGGAGGAATAGTGCCCCATCATTGGTATCAGTGGGAGGAATAGTGCCCCATCATTGGTGTCAGTGGGAGGAATAGTGCCCCATCATTGGTATCAGTGGGAGGAATAGTGTCCCATCATTGGTATCAGTGGGAAGAATAGTGTCCCATCATTGGTATCAGTGGGAAGAATAGTGTCCCATCATTGGTATTAGTGGGAGGAATAGTCTCCCAACAGTTGCGCGGTTGTGCGACATTGTACCCAAATAAAATGTCCTTTTCCCCCACAAATAGAGCTTTCTTTTGGTGGTATTTGATCACCTCTGCGTTTTTTATTTTTTGCGTTATAAACAAGAAATTTGGAAAAATTTGGAAAAAATAAACAATATTTTTTACTTTCTGCTATAAAACATATCCAATAAATAATAATAATCTAAAAAAATCTAATTTGTTCATCAATTTAGACCAATATGTATTCACCTACATTTTTTTGCCAAAAAATCCTGATAATTGTATATTGATTGGTTTGCACAAAAGTTATCGCATCTACAAACTATGGGATATTTTTATGGCATTTTTATTTTTACTAGTAATGGTGACGATCAGCGAGTTTTAGCGGGAACATTGCGGCAAATCAGACACTAAGTGACACTTTTTGGGAACCAGTGACACTAATACAATGATTAGTGCTAAAAAAAATTGCACTGTCACTGTACTAATGACACTGACAGGGAAGAGGTTAACATCAGGGGCAATCAAAAGGTTTAGTGTGTTCCTAGGGTTTGCTTTCTAATTGTGTGGGGGATGGCTTAACTGAAGGAAGAGATAAATCCGTGTTCCTGTTTAGCAGAAACACAGGATCTTCATCTTCCTCTCTGACAGAACATCGGTCTGCCTTGTTTATATAGGCAGACTGCCGTTCTGCCTCTCCTGTCAATGATCATCAGGTCCAATCAAAGCTCGCGCATGCCCCAAACCCGGAAGAAGCCGCAACGTACAAGTACATTACTTCGAACAGCCAGGCCTGCTGCAGTCAATGTGCTATGGGCGGCCCAGAACTGGTTAATGGCTTTGTGAAATGATGCATCACATGACCAAGATGCAGTCTCCAGACATTTTTTTTTCTGCTTGAGCACTGATTTTAACAGCTGTCGATACTCCTGAACTCCCCCAGTCTGCTACGATCTACCCAGTTTGCTATAGTTTACCCAGTCGAATACAGTCTATCCAGTCTGTCATAGTCCCCCCAGCCTTCTACAGTGTGCCAAGATTGCTACAGTCTACTTCCGTCTGCTACAGTCACTACCAGTCTGCTTTAGTCTCTAATGCCGCGTACACACGATCGGAATTTCGGACAGCAAAAGACCGATGAGAGCTTTTCATTGGAAAATGTGACCGTGTGTATGCTCCGTCGGAATTTTGCTGGCCAAATTCCCGCCAGCAAAAATTTGAGAGCATGTTCTCAATCTTACCACGGAAATTCTGATCGTCTGTAGCAATTCCGACACGCAAAATTCCTACGCATGCTTGGAAACAATTTGACGCATGCTCAGAAGCATCAAACTTGATTTTTTCTCGGCTCGTCCTAATGTTGTACGTCACCGCGTTCTTGGCGGTCGGAATTTGGTGTGACCGTGTGTAGGCAAGACCGCTTGAGCGGAATTCTGTCGGGAAAACCATCAGAGCTTTTTCCGACAAGAATTACGATCGTGTATATGTGGCATAAGGCACTGTTCACATCTCCACATTTTCAATCGTGCTGCAAACTGCACAGAAAATGCGCGCATGTTTTGGAAACAGGCTGCAAATGTGCATTGCGCTTGCATTGCCATTAAATGTTAAAGTGCGGGTACCCTGTGCACATTTGCCATGTGTTTTTTTACCGCATGACATGCTGCAAATGCACCAAAACGCAATGTAAAAAAAATGCACCGCGCTTCGCTCCAAAAAATGTACAGCTTCTTTGGGACGTTTGCCAGGCATAGTGAATGGGCTGTCTAATGTGCAAAAAAAGTGAAAAATGCACAAAAAAGTAAGTGGGAATGCAAGTTCCCACTAAGCGCAAATGTGAATCCAGCTTCAAAGTTAGCTACAGTCACCACAAGTCTCTACCAGTTAGCTCCAGTCTGCTACCAGTTGGCTCTGTTATGATTGCCCACTAGGGATGAGCTAAACACCCCCACCGGTTCGGTTCGCAGCAGAACATGCGAACATTGTACCCGTACCATTTCACAAAAAAAGTGTCAAAATGTTAAAAAAAACAGAAGACACATCTTGGGACAAGTCCTTTATTAAAAAATAAAAAAAATAAAAATGTCACACGAAGTCCATTCATCTTCTTCTCTTGCTCCGCCGACAGACTAAAAAATAAATAAAAAAGATCCGCCACCATGGGATTTCTTTAATAACTGAGGGCGGGGCCACACAGTGATGTACCCGGGTGACCCCGCTCACCGCTGATGCGCGGAGACTTCCCAATGGCATCCCCGTGGCGTCAGAGGGGGGCGGGCCATCTCTCATCCCCCCTCTTTTCCTGCGGCCTGCCAGGTTGCATGCTCAGATAAGGGTCTGATATGGATTTTTGGGGGGACCCCATGCCGTTTTTATTTTTATTTTTCTGCGGGGACCCCAACGCCATTTAAAAAAAAAATTGGCGCATGGTTCCCCTTAATATCCATACCAGACCTGAAGGGCTTGGTATTGAATTTGGGTTGACCCCCAAGCCTTTTTTTTTATTTTATTTTGGTTCGGGTTTCCCTTAATATTTATACCCAAAGGGCCTGGTAATGGACTGGGGGGGGGATCCCATGCCATTTTTTTCAATGACTTTTATCTGTATTGCCGGACCCGACAATTCATTATAGCCGCTATTACTTTTAAATTACTTTTTTTCCTTTAAAAATGTCATTTTGTGCAGGGACTGTTATAAACACGGGACAAATGCGCCACTTTACAGGCATACTATAGACACCCCCCAGGTATGAAATTTAAAGGAATATTACACTTTTATTGTTTCACTTTAAGCACTATTAAAATCACTGCTCCCGAAAAAACGTCAGTTTTTAAAACTTTTTTTTGTATTGATACATGACCCCTGGGGCAGGACCCAGGTCCCCAAACACGATTTATGACAATACCATGCATATAAGCCTTTAAAATTATCACTTTTGATTTCTCCCATAGGTTTTTAAAGGGTGTTCCGCGGTTTTCAAATTTGCGCGAACGCCCCAAATTTTTCGCTATTCCGCGAACAGACGAACACCTGATGTTCGACTCGAACTTACGTTCGACTCGAACATTGGGCTCATACCTATTGCTCACCTTTGTCTGCTCTACAGGCACCTGTCCACCTGTGCATCCATAAGTACCTGTTAGGTGACTTGGGAGTATCCTGCAGCTACAAACAAGTCACCCAAGTCCAAGTTCCCGTGAGGGGTTCCCTGGAGTAACCACAGGTATCCCTTAGACCTTATCCTCATGGAAAGCAGATGTTTCCAGGGTTGGGCCTACACTTGTGACAGACGGTCAACCCTCACACTCAGAGTTACCTCTTAAAAAGCCAAACTGGTTCAGAGATCCTAGATGAAAACACTGGTGGGGTGAAGAAATCCCAGCTCCCCAGAGCCTCTTTACATAGAAAGAGGTGGAGGTGGAAGAGCTAAAGAAGAAAGAAGAGCAGTAGTGGTGGGAGGAACTGGTGGAAGAAGGTCACATTATCAATGTTGAGCATGTGGCAGCACCTCAACCTCTCCTTATAGGCTTGTCTTTCATTTTTTCACCAGTCTTTATTTGGAGAATGGCAGTCCATGACCTATGTAGACGATGCAGGGCTTTCTTCACAAGTCCCACCAGATTTTTCTTTTATAGTGTGACTGTCTCAGATCTTACTCTAGCCAGTGAAAATAGAAAATAGGACACGATCCCAGATCTGAGATTATTGGAGCACTGCTATGAGAATTTTTGAGCTTTAAACATTTGACTGCTTTAGGTAAGATTGCCTGAGAAAAGAGGAATACCATGCACCATATATGGTGGACTTTCCCCCGTATCAGAGGCTTCTGGAATAGATTCTTCCATCTGGTACAGAAGGTTATGGGTATTGGAGTCCCACAAACCCCCACTTTTGCATTAATGGACCACAGAATAGACGGTGCCCCCAAACAAACAAATAATCTAATTTTCTTCATGCTAGGAGCAAAACTTAACATTGCAAGGGCGTGGAAAACACACAAGGTCTCTTTAGTATCTGCAAAGCAGAAAATTTCTTGGATTTGTACCTAAGAACAAATAACTGCAAAACTGTAAGACAGGGTGACCAGGTTTGAAGCAACTTGGGAGCCTTGGGCTTGTTACATTAAGGTTCCCATGTATCCGGGCCAATTCACTCCCCTTGAGGACTGACACGGATGTCCGACTCCCTCTCCTGCTCTTCCTCGCTCGTCATACAGCAGATCCACTCACTCTTTCTTGTTTCTTCTTTTTTTATTTTTCTCTTTCCTTACCACCTATTCTGGCTTCAAGGTTACCCAGCAGGGTCTGTCCCGTGGAGCTCAGAGTATCTACCCCCTGAAAGGCTGAGTTTATTAGAATGAATGTCACTTACAGTTCTCTTCCACTTTGTTTTTGTTAGCTTCCACTGAGTTCCATATGAGCACAATCATCTATTACTGACTACAACTTTTAATACACTGACTCAACGCAGTCTCCACATTTATCTAACAAATGGAAACAGTTGGGAGGGGAGGGGCTGGGGGGCACGTGCGGGCCACAGCATGATCCCTTTTTGGGTGGTTGGTGGGTGTCCTCTTGGACCAACCAGAACAAAACGCAAAATTCACCCTCCGCCTGCCCAGGCTCAACCTTTCTGATCTGCGGCATGCAAAGCATCTTCAGTCGCTTTAAAGCTCAGTTTAGAGGTTTATATTAAGCCTTCAGGGGGTCGGGTCTCACCAATGTATTTTTTAAATTTATTGTTACACTAATACACTGTTCTATTGTTACATTCTGTTTGTGTCAAACTCTACCGAAGGGCTATGTTGGCTCTCGGATGGGGTTAATTGTTATAACAATATTTTGCATTAAAGCGGGATTCCACCCTAAAGTGGAACTTCCGCTTTTCGGAACCCCCCCCCCCCCAGTGTCACATTTGGCACCTTTCAGGGGGGAGGGGGGTGCAGATACCTGTCTAAGACAGGTATCTGCACCCACTTCCGGGCATAAACTCCCACGGGAGTTTATGTCACTTCCTGGGTCCCAGCAGACAGCGCAGACTATTCTCATTGCGCCGGGTGACTTGCACATGTGCAGTAGTGAACCGGGAAGTGAAGCCACAAGCTTCACTTCCTGATTCCCTCACCGAGAATGGCGCCGGCAGCAGCAGAGAGCCGAGCGATTGATCTGCCTCTGTTGCCGACATCGCTGGAACCTGTGACAGGTAAGTGTCCATTTATTAAAAGTCAGCAGCTGCAGTTTTTGTAGCTGCTGGCTTTTAAAAAACATTTTTGCAGGTACAATCCCTCTTTAATGTAAAAAATGTTCTCAATAAAAATATTGAATGAGAAAAGGGGAATACCACAATCCTGGCTGCCGTCCTCATACCTTTAAAGATACATACCGTACTTTAACTGTGGGGGAAACACCTTCTTAGACCTTTAACAATTTCAGGGTTAGGGATGGGCCCGGTGTTCGATTCGAACCCGTGTTCGAATCGAACATCGGGCGTTCGCCCGCTCGGCGAGCCCAGAACTATTTGGGCCGCTCGCATCAAATTCGTGTGATGCGAGCGGCCCACAATGCACTGCGCCAGTTGCAGTGCATTGCTGGCTGATGATTGGCCAAGCATGCACTGTGACCCACATGCTTGGCCAATCAAAGAGCCAGCAGCGAGGAGAGCAATAATTGGCCACAGGCAGGATGCCTGTGGCCAATTATAGCTCAGGGGGTTTAGTACACGCCCCACAGTATAAAAGGCCGCAGCGCAGGCGGCCTCGCATATTGTGCTGTCAGTGTCAGCGTGTCAGTGTTATGCGCTGCTGACTGCTGACATTATGTGCTATGATTCTGGGGATTAGTGTGTGCGTGCTGTTAGTACAGCATTGCAGTATCACATCTGTGGGGTATCTATAGTATGCCTGTGAAGGGGCGCATGTTTCCTGTGCTTAGAACTGTCCCTGCACGAAGTGTCATTTTTGCAGGAAAAAAAGCTATTTAAAATCACTCACGGCTAATGAATTGACGGCTCCCGTAACACAGAGAACAGTCATTCATTGAAAGCCATTGATAAAAAAAAGTCATTGATAAAAAAAAAAAAAAAAAAAAAAAGTGTGGGGGTTCCCCCAAATTCAATAACCAGGCCCTTCAGGTCTGCTAATGGATTTTAAGGGGAACCCTGGCCAAAAAAAAAAAAGGGGGGTCTGTAGGGTAAAATACTTCCTCGATACTGTTTAAATCCTGTATCCCTCTTAGTGGCTGCGGAAGAGTACAGAGGAAGTGTTGTAGTTGATTGAACCTCCATTTGTCTAAGAACGTGAGTGGCCTGGGACCAAGAATATCCTTTAGGGGCTTGAGAGTATTGGCTTGGAGAACATGATGTAGTAGGAGAGGTCTATCTGGAGACCAAGTCTTGAAACCAGGGTCTAGTTGACCAGGCAGGAAATAGTTATGGCCAAGAATCAGTAGTAGGGGGGAAGCGTATGACCATGAGAATTTCCTATGCAAAGAGTCACAAATATCCAGGGTGGAAGTGGTTAATGATGAGGTAGTTGGGGCGAGATGCCTGTAGGGGCATGGAAGCCAAGGTGTAACTGCTAGGTCTGTGCTACTTAGAGTATGTTCAAGGCTCACCCACAGTTTAGAATTAGAGGCATATTTCCAATCTGAGACCCTGGACAGAATCACAGCATTATAATAAGCCTTAAAATTTGGAAGAGCCAGTCCCCCAGACTCTTTGGATCGAAAAAGCACATCTTTGAATACTCTGGGGTGGCTGTTCCTCCAAATGAAGCGGGAGACCATGGTCTGTAGAGAGAAGAACCCTATAGGGACACCCAATGGAATCATCTGAAAGTAAAAGAGAACTCGAGGCAGGATATTCATCTTAACTATACTCACTTTACCTAGCCAGGAGTGTGATAGCGTGTTCCACTTTTTAAGATCGTTTCTGATGCTATTCAATAGTGGGATATAATTATATTTAAAAAGGGATTGGATGTTAGGCGTGAGGTATATTCCCAAATATTTCATGCTTTGTTGCACCCATCTAAAGGGGAAGAGGGGTTTTAGTCGTTCTGCCTCCCTGCTGGGCAAGTTAACATTCAAGATTTCGGACTTAGAGAGATTAATTTTAAAGTTGGACAGTGTCAGAAAAGTAGAGAATGCTGACATTAAATTAGGAAGTGAGATGCGAGGTTGTTGAATGAAAAATAAAATATCGTCCGCTTAAGCTGCATATTTATGGGTTTTATTTCCTACACGGATGCCGTGGATATTTATATTACGTCTTACAGTTGCCAGAAAGGGTTTGAGCGAATAAAAGGGGTGAAAGGGGGCATCCCTGTCTGGTCCCATTGAATAGCTGAAATGAATCACTCACAGTACCGTTTATGTGAATTTGGGCCGTTGGGTTGGATTAGAGGGAGGTAATGCGGTAAAACATTTTGGGCCCCAACCCGAAGTGCCGTAAAGTCATTTTTAGGTAGTCCCAGTCCACCCTATCAAACGCTTTTTCAGCATCAGTGGATATGAGTAGGGTGGACTGGGAAGACCTTTGAGCATATTGTATTAGAGATATTGCCCGAAGGGAATTATCTTTGGCTTCTCTATGCGGCATGAAGCCCGTCTGGTCTGTGGAGACCCAACTGGGTATAAGGGGAAGTAGTCTATTGGCCATGACTTTAGAATATAATTTGATGTCAACGTTTAACAGGGAAATTGGCCTGTAGCTGCTGCATTGGGTGGGGTCTTTTCCCGGTTTGGGAATGACCGTAATGTGAGCTGCAAGGGATTCTGGGCGAAGTCCCGAGGTCTGTGAGATGGAGTTGGCGTATGCCGTAAGGCAGGGCAAGAGGACATCGATAAATGTTTTGTAATAAAGAATAGTGTAACCATCGGGACCAGGGGCTTTACCTTTCGTGGGGATGATTTCAAAGCTGTCTGGAATTCCTCAACGGAGAGTTCAGATTCCAGTTCCCTGAGGGCCGCGGGTGATAGTTTTGGCAAATTAGCTTCTTTTAGATATGTGAGCATGTGGCGTCGTCTCTGCTTTGTAGTCAGAGACGGTGAGTCACATTGCACATTGTACAAGTCTGCGTAGTATTCTCTGAAAGCCTTAGCAATGTGCAGGGTCGCATGTACTAAGTTTCCATTAGAGAGTTTTATTTTCGGGATAAACGATCTAGTCTGTTTTAAGGGATCTTGATAATTGTCTACTAGGCTTGTTCCCCCATTCATATCGTTTTTGTGAATAGCGTTGGAATTTTCTTGTGGTGTCTAGGTTGAGAATATTTTTCAGTTCTTCCCGCTTCAGCGTGAGAGCTTCTAGATGGGATGTGTGCAAGGTAAGTTTGTGTTGTTTATCGAGGTCTGCTATTTCATGTAGGACCTGTTCGAGTTGTTGACCATGCTCCCTTTTTTTCCTTGCCCCAAGTTCAATGAAACGGCCTCTCATGGTAGCCTTGTGGGCTTCCCATACTATAGCGGGTGAGGTCTCAAAAGGTTTTTTTTCTTTAAAGTATTGCGATATATGTGAAGATAGCATAGAGACTTCTGCTTGATTGGATAGGAGAGAATCATTGAGTTTCCAATTATTGGAGCGGCGAGCCAAGGTGGGCATGGTCAAGCTGATCGAGACCGGTGCGTGGTCTGATAATGTACCTATACTCATGGATTGTAGTTGCGGGAGATGGTGGTGGTCTATGAAGATGTTATCAATGCGGGAGTAAGACTGATGTGTTTTCGAAAAGTGGGAGAAGTCTTTGTCTTTAGGGTGAAGTATACGCCAAGCATCTATTAGTTGTCGTTCTATGAGTCTTTTTTTTACAAAGGTTAGGCGCTTAAAGAGTATGTTAGAGCGCCCATGGGAAGTGTCCATCATGGGATCTAGAGGCATGTTTATGTCCCCCGCTAATAAAATTAAACCCTCAGCAAATTCAGTCAATTCAGTGAGGATTTGGGAAAAGAAGGTAGGTTGGTTGTGGTTCAGACAGTAGATGTTTGCTAATGTACATTGGGTGTTGCCCAGAAAGCCCTTTAAGAAGAGAAAGCGACCATGGTCATCCGCTGGCATAGTTACAAGTCGAAAGGGTACATCTCTACTAAAAAACCTATGGCCACACCTTTAGCTTTATTTGTATCTGAAAGGCTGTAATAACACTGGGAAAAATAAGGCGAGGTCAGTTTGACCTGTGTAGTATGAGTTATGTGTGTTTCCTGAAGAAATGCAACAGAGGTGGCTAATTTCCGTAATTCACGGGTAATCTGATGTCTTTTAGCCACTACATTTAAGCCCCTAACGTTATAAGAAGGGATTTTGAGTGTGGCCATTATATCGGTAGGGCGTGACCCTCAAGCCTATTATGCCATGCATGCCAACCAAGTAGGGGGAGGCAAGGGGGGGGGGGAGTGTGAAAGTATAGAGAAGAAAAAAGAATCAGGCTTACAGAAACAACAAAGACGTCCGTCTGGACACATGTGGGAAACCTTAACATGTCACGCAGATTCCTGCGGTGGTCCCTGTGGGGAGAGAGAGAGCGGGCCGCCGTCCAGGACGGTCCAGTATGGACAGAGAAAATCGAAAGCTACCCGCTCTCACCAACCCCAGAAGGAAATGTGGGGAGGGGGGTGTACCGTGTAAAAGGTACATGGGAGCAATGTGCTCCACCAGCATTCAGCTATGTTGCATAAAACATGAGGGAGAATACATTTTGCTCCAATAGTAAACAATAAAACCCATATAACAATTACAGTGGTGTGAAAAAGTGTTTGCCCCCTTCCTCATTTTCCTGTTCCTTTGCATGTTTGTCACACTTAAGTGTTTCGGAAACATCAAACCAATTTAAACAATAGTCAAGGACAACACAAGTAAACACAAAATGCAATTTGTAAATGAAGGTGTTTATTATTAAAGGTGAAAAAAAATCCAAACCATCATGGCCCTGTGTGAAAAAGTGATTGCCCCCCTTGTTAAAAAACATACTATAACTGTGGTTGTCCACACCTGAGTTCAATTTCTCTAGCCACACCCAGGCCTGATTATTGCCACACCTGTTCACAATCAAGGCATCACTTAAATAGGAGCTGCTTGACACAGTAAGGTCCACCAGAAGATCCTTAAAAGCTACACATCATGCCGAGACCCAAAGAAATTCAGGAACAATTGAGAAAGAAAGTAATTGAGATCTATCAGTCTGGAAAGGTTTATAAAGCCATTTCCAAAGCTTTGGGAATCCAGCGAACCACAGTGAGAGCCATTATCCACAAATGGCGAAGACATGGAACAGTGGTGAACCTTCCCAGGAGTGGCCGGCCGCCCAAAATTACCCCAAGAGCGCAGCGACGACTCATCCAAGAGGTCACAAAAGACCCCACAACAACGTCCAAGGAACTGCAGGCCTCACTTGCCTCAGTTAAGGTCAGCGTTCATGCCTCCACCATCAGGAAAAGACTGGGCAAAAATGGCCTGCATGGCAGAGTTCCAAGGAGAAAACCACTGCTGAGCAAAAAGAACATCAAAGCTCGTCTCAATTTCTCCACAACATATCTGGATGATCCCCAAGACTTTTGGGACAACATTCTGTGGACCGATGAGACAAAAGTGGAACTCTTTGGAAGGTGTGTGTCCAAGTATATCTGGCGTAGAAGGAACACTGCATTTCAGAAAAAGAACATTATACCAACAGTAAAATATGGTGGTGGTAGTGTGATGGTCTGGGGCTGTTTTGCTGCTTCAGGACCTGGAAGACTTGCCGTGATAAAAGGAACTATGAATTCTGCTGTCTACCAAGAGATCCTGAAGGAGAATGTCCGACCATCTGTTCGTGTACTCAAGCTGAAACGAACTTGGGTTCTGCAGCAGGACAATGATCCTAAACACACCAGCAAGTCCACCACCGAATGGCTGAAGAAAAACAAAATGAAGACTTTGGAGTAGCCTAGCCAAAGTCCTGACCTGAATCCTATTGAGATGTTGTGGTATGACCTTAAAAAGGCCGTTCATGCTCGAAAACCCTCTAATGTAACTGAATAAGGACAATTCTGCAAAGATGAGTGGGCCAAAATTCCTCCAGGACGCTGTAAAAGCCTCATTGCACGTTATCGCAAACGCTTGGTTGCAGTGGTTGCTGCTAAGGGTGGCCCAACCAGTTATTAGGTTTAGGGGGCAATCACCTTTTCACACAGGGCCATGATGGTTTGGATTTTTTTTCACCTTTAATAATAAACACCTTCATTTACAAATTGCATTTTGTGTTTCCTTGTGTTGTCCTTGACTATTGTTTAAATTGGTTTGATGTTCCAAAACACTTAAGTGTGACAAACATGCAAAGGAACAGGAAATGAGGAAGGGGGCAAACACTTTTTCACACCACTGTATACTTTAACGGTTAAGTCACAGTGTACTAAACATTATAATTGGCAGGAATACTCATCTAACAGTAGGTAAGTCCTTATGTGAGGTCGTCCACTGGGGTTCCTGGAGTGCAACCATGAGACAATCTGCGCAAAGGTATGCAGGCGTTGAGAGAAATATAATCCCTGTCAGTGGACTCCCTTCACTGTAGGCACTTCTAGGATCCGGAGTACCTGCAAAGAACAATACAAAAAAGAAGAGAACAAAACAAGCAGAACAGAGGCTTAGTAGCTCATTTCTCAGCCATGCTTGTGTGCAGAGCTCGGCGCGGATGCACGCCTTTTTTTTGTAGGTGACTTTTACCATTGGGAGTCCTGGATATGAGAGAACTTAGGGACCGGGTCGTGCCAGCCAGGAAGTTCCACTGGAGGTAAGTTAAGATCTTTTAAGAATTGTGACAGTTCCTCTGGAAATCTGAGGGTGTGGGAGCGGCCATTTTTGGTGGCAATAAGGCACGCCGGGAAACCCCATCTGTAGATGATCCCATTGGAGCGTAAATGTTCCAAAAGTGGTTTGAGGGTTCTGCGGCGGTCCAGGGTTTCTTTGGATAGGTCAGAGAAAATATTAAGGATTGCACCGTCGAAGTCGATGTTGGGGGTGTTCCTCAGCTTAACCATGATGGCATTTTTGTCTGTAAAGTAATGTAGACCGCATATGACATCTCTAGCTTGTTCGGGGTTGGTGCTGCAGGGCCTAAGAGCACGGTGGACTCGGTCGAATTTCAGCGGGTCAGTAGGTGGTTTTCCCAATACTGTGTTAAAGACACCGCAAATTGACAGCTCTAAGTCATTATCGCCAGCTGCTTCAGGAAGACCTCTAATGCGCAAGTTGTTTCTGCGGTTTCTGTTCTCGAGATCTTCCAGCTTATATAGCGAGGCGCGATGGGCAAAGGCAAGTTGTGTAACAGTCTCTTGTCATTCTCTTATGGCCGTTGCATGGGAGTCTTGCCTCTGTTCTGTGTCCTCAACCCTGTCTAGGATGTGTGCCATATCTGCTCTTACCCCCGTAATCTCCTTTTTTATTGATTTTTCTAGTCCGTGGAACATCCCGGCTAGTTCTTTTTTAAATCCGCTTATCAGGGATGACATGTCAGAGCCCGTGGGGGACCCCGGGTCTTCCATGAGGTCCGAGCAGTAGGATGATGCAGGGGAACTTTCCCTCATGGAAGCAGCTAGCGAAGAGGGGGATGCGCTGCGCCTCGTGGACCTGGCTTGACTGCTACTTGCACCGGGGCCTGTTCTGCTGGCGGCCAAAAATCTCTGTATAGAGCCGGCAACAGCTTGATTTATTACCGTACTCTTGCTAGATTTTTTTGAAATTGCGGAGCAGGTTTTAGGTGTCTTTGCTGGCATAGTTGGAGCTTGGAGCTGAATGCCGGGTGGAGCACCTCTCAGTCACATCTACTTAGCAGCATGTGTACGTTGCAGTATGGTATTTGCGGTAATGTGAGCCCATAGCAAATGCTTACTTGTTTTGGCCAGTGATTATGTGTTACTAGAGGGTGAGGAGGGTGATTCTAGGCAGTAGGTTAGCAGTTCTTCTCAAGTTTCAGGGTACTGTGATGTGTGGGCAGGGATGGGTGTAGTTGGAGCACCAAGATGGCCGCTGCGCTCCAGGAGTAGGCCAAAGCCGCGGACTATCCTATTCCCAGCGTCTGGAGGTATAGTAGGCCGGGCCGGTTCTCAGCTCTCCGTCTAGGGCCGGCTACCTTGTTTAGAGGGTGCTCTAGGGGTGGATATCCCCAGGGTAGGATGGTAGGTGGGGAGGTGAAGCTAGCAGTTGGCTCTTCTATTAGACCCTCACCCCCAGGCACTCACCCGACCAGGCCCGGTTCTGTAGCGGCCAATCCGCGGCTATGGCGGCAGGTGCTTCAGGTGTGGCGGCGGTCCAGGGGCACCCAGTGATCCAGGCACCCTGATGGGGCGTTGCAAGCAGCCCTCTGTGTCTCTGCCTGCCTCGGATGGGTCCGGTGGCTGTTCGAGCGGTGTAGGCTGCAAAATGGCCTATGAAGCCGGCTCCAGCGCGTGACCTCCTGGGGTAAGGTATCGATCTGGGAGCCTCACCGATGCACTCAACGGGTGTGGAAAAGAGCCTGTTAGTCTCCCCGCACAGCAGGGGGATTGCTGTGAAGCTGTTGGCCGAGGATGGCTCTTGATTTAGGCCGGATGGTGAGGAGCTCAGGATCAGTGCGACTGCTCTCATTCACAGCCGGCCACGCCCCCTCCTCTTCAGTTATGTTGTGCAATAGTCATCCCACCACAGGGGGGGCACTGTGACTTGCAGAGCTCTTGCTATAGACTCACCACTGCAACTTTGCTCTTGCTAGAGACTTTCCATGCAAATGTGCTACAAATTGGAAAAGTGTCAAGTCGAACTTGTGCTTCAAGTGCTCTGCAAGTGTACAACCTGCCAGTGAAAATGTGCAGCAAGTTAACAAGAGTTACAATTCAACACTGCCAGGGGCGTACCAAACGGGGTGCGGGGGGGGGGGCGTTCCGCCCCGGGTGCCACACATTGGGGGGGTGTCAGTGGTCGGGTGGCATTGCTATGGGGGTTTGTTCTGCACCAAGGTTGGATGACACTGTCTGACAGAATCCTGAGGGCATCCCTGGCTCTGACTGCTCTGTTTAGTGATTTTTTGTCAGCTGGAACACCCCCAGTGCTGTGGCCGTAATAGTATGGTCTGGTTTCTGTTTCCCCCTGCTAGCTCCACCCACCACTGCTGAGCAGCCGAGCTGAGTGTGTCATCATTCAGCGCGGGGGTGGCTGCTGTTGCACACTGTTTCCACACCATCTTCCGGAGTCTAAACCTCCCCAGCTCAAGCTGAGAGCCCAGGTGAGCTGGTGATAGGGGGTGTGTGGGTTGTGAGTGGAGGCTGGAGGAGTGTGTCTGCCCTGCCATCCTTACTGTGCTGGTCTGTCAGAGAAGGGGGGCGGGGAGTTGCTGTGTCCACCACCACTCAGGTATAGTGTAGCTGACCTGATAAGGGGGGGGGGGGGGGGGGGGGGGGGGGGTTACAGAATGCAGGCATGTTATGTACAGGTTACAGAATACAGGCACATGTTATGTACAGGTTACAGAATGCAGGCATGTTATGTACAGGTTACAGAATACAGGCACATGTTATGTACAGGTTACAGAATGCAGGCATGTTATGTACAGGTTACAGAATACAGGCACATGTTATGTACAGGTTACAGAATACAGGCATGTTATGTACAGGTTACAGAATACAGGCACATGTTATGTACAGGTTACAGAATACAGGCATGTTATGTACAGGTTACAGAATACAGGCATGTTATGTACAGGTTACAGAATACAGGCATGTTATGTACAGGTTACAGAATACAGGCATGTTATGTACAGGTTGCAGAATACAGGCATGTTATGTACAGGTTACAGAATACAGGCATGTTATGTACAGGTTACAGAATGCAGGCATGTTATGTACAGGTTACAGAATACAGGCACATGTTATGTACAGGTTACAGAATACAGGCATGTTATGTACAGGTTACAGAATACAGGCATGTTATGTACAGGTTGCAGAATACAGGCATGTTATGTACAGGTTACAGAATACAGGCATGTTATGTACAGGTTACAGAATGCAGGCATGTTATGTACAGGTTACAGAATACAGGCATGTTATGTACAGGTTGCAGAATACAGGCATGTTATGTACAGGTTACAGAATACAGGCACATGTTATGTACAGGTTACAGAATACAGGCATGTGCTGTGTACAGGTTACAGAATACAGGCATGTGCTGTGTACAGGTTACAGAATACAGGCATGTGCTGTGTACAGGTTACAGAATACAGGCATGTGCTGTGTACAGGTTACAGAATACAGGCATGTGCTGTGTACAGGTTGCAGAATGCAGGCTTGCCATCTTCCCTGCAGCCATCAGATCCCATCCATGGTCCAGCAAGCAACACGCCTTGTCAGCAGGTCAGTTCCCAAATCCGAATCAAATCATCAATGCCAATGATGCCATTGTCTGCTGTCCCCAGGGACAGATCCGATCCAGAGATCTCCATACAGTGGGATCTCTGGATCAGATCTGTCCCTGAGGACAGTAGATAATGCAAAGTATGGGCCATACTTTGTATTGTCAGCTGTCTCCCCGTCTCACTCTTGATTTCTCCCTCATAGCAGCTCCAGTCCAGCTCTCTACTTTCCTGACCGTGGCACGATCTGTCCAAAAATGTGGCATCTGCTCACACCTGAGTGACTGACACCTCTGTCCTGTCCCGTCTATTGTCACGGGCTGCCCATCCCCCCACAGCTCCGCCTAGGTCTCCCATCCCACCCACAGACCTGAGCCACCATCCGGCTGCCAAGAGACCCGAACAAAGCCGGATTTGGGGGGGGGGTGCCAGATATAGGATGGGCCCCGGGTGTCAAATGCCCTAGGTACGCCACTGAACACTGCCACAAATTTATGACAAGTTATCCTTTTCTATGTGGGGTATCTCTTGTTTGCCAATAGCTTGTTTATTAGCCCAACAAAAGAAACATATTGAATATCAGTATTCACTTTCCTCCCCCATCATAGACTTCAATAGGGTTCAAGTTCAGATTTTCTGAATCTTAAGGATGTTTTGCAGAACTGGCTGAAAATCACATCTGGGCAGATTCACTCACCCGCCATAATCAAGCACCCCTTTATTTGTCTTGGGGAAGATTATGGTGTTTGTGGACATGCAGAGGGCTGCTAGGATAGGAGGACATCAGCTGATGTATTTACAGCTAGCAGTCAGATACTAACATGCTTTCTCTTTTTTTTTACATTTGTATTTAAAGTGGAAAAAGATAAAATTGGAATCTTCTCCAGATCGGATAAAAGTGAATACTCCTGGTTGGTGAAGTTGCTCACATCAAGGCATTTCAGTGCCACACCTTATTCTATAGCTAACTATCAATTTGAAAAGTTCAAAAATGATGTGTCTCAGTGCACATTCGGTATATTATATCATACCAAGAACAGAGGAACGATCAATGTGACCAATGTAACAAATTCTCTGTATGATGAGGAGCTGGAATATCTTCATGAAAAACTTGGTAAGAGTTACATTATTATGCAAACGATTTAGCACTTTTAGTGTTTTTTCTTCTTTCCTTTTTTTGCCCAAAAAAGACAAACTAAATTATTACATCATTAGTCATAGTCATTTGAAAAAAAAAGTGCATCCATAATACACAGTAAACATTGTGGCAATCTCTTTTAACCACTTTACCCCCAGAAGAATTTACCCCCTTCTTGACATGAGCACTTTTTACAATTTGGCACTGCGTCGCTTTAACTGACAATTGCACAGTCAATGACATTTGTGTCCTTTTTTTCCCACTAATAGAGCTTTCTTTTGGTGGTATTTGATCACCTCTGTGTTTTTTATTTTTGTGCGCTATAAACAAAAAAAGAGCGACAATTTTGAAAAAAATATATATTTTTTACTTTTTGCTCTAATAAATATCCCCAAAAAATAAATGTCTTCATCAGTTTAGGTCAATATGTATTCTTCTACATATTTTTGGCAAAAAAATTGCAATAGGCGTATATAAAAATGGACCGATTACTGTATAAATATCACGGGTAGGGGGTTAACACTAGGGGGCGATCAAGGGGTTAGCTGTGTGTTCCCTCAGTGTGTTCTAACTGTATGGGGATAGGACTGACTGGGGGAGGAGACATATTGTTGTTCCTAAAAAAGGGATGGTGGCGCTTTTCTATTTGGAAATAAATATGTATCAAAAAGGTGTGTATTATATATTCATCAAACAATATAAATCCAATGAATAAAGTGCAATGCGCATAAATAGATAATATGTAGATATGAGTATCAATGTATAATGAATGCGATAACCAAGCGATAAAGAGATAAAATGCACAGATCAAATGTAAAGTGGTAAGTGACAGTGAACAATATAAAAATGCAAAACTGATGTGCCTTCAAAGAGATGCATAAAAATAGCAGCAAAAAGTAATAATAATAAAAAAGTAGTATATGTGGTAATATGAAAAATAAACTCAATGCATTTATATATATCTACATAAGATATATAATAAATATAAGAATAAATAATTAAAATAAAAAAAATAAAAATATATATGTACAACCATGGTACTCCAAACAAAAAACAAAATGTGCAAATTAAAGATAATTGTCCTAGAAGTAGTGATAAGAAAATTGTCCAATAGATGGCAATAACCAAAATGTGTAATAAATCCGAAGCGACAAAGTCTGTGACAAGGCAAAATTCTATGCAAAAATACAGCAACAAGTGAAACCTTCACTTGACTTCAATATGACGAAACGAGCACCGTTTGAGGGCTGACAGTTACCTGGATAGAGGACACTTCCCACTAAGAAGAACGAGGTCGTCTGGGATTACTAGTACTACGCCTGTTACCCCTGCAGGGGTGAAGCGCTCCGGTGAGTGCAAGCACATGAGGGGAGGTGAATGAAGGAGGGGAGCACTGGACGGTCACCCTTGGTTTCACTTGTTGCTGTATTTTTGCACAGAATTTTGCCTTGTCACAGATTTTGTCGCTTCGGATTTATTACACATTTTGGTTATTGCCATCTATTGGACAATTTTCTTATCACTACTTATTGGACAATTATTTTGAATTTGCACATTTTGTTTTTTTGTTTGGAGTACCATGGTTATACATATATATTTTTTTAATTTTTTTTAATTTTAATTATTTATTCTTATATAGATAATTATTAATTTCTTGAGTTTATTTTTTATATTACCACATATACTACTTTTTATTATTATTACTTTTTGCTGCTGTTTTTATGCATCTCTTTGAAGGCACACTAGTTTTGCATTTTTATATTTTTCACTGTCACTTACCACTACATTTGATCTGTGCATTTTATCTCTTTATCGCTTGTTTATCGCATTCATTATACATTGATACTCATATCTACATATTATCTATTTATGCAATTGGCACTTTATTCATTGGATTTATATTGTTTGATGAATATATAATACACACCTTTTTGATACGTATTTATTTCCAAATAGAACAGCGCCACCATCCCTTTTTTAGTGATTTTGATTTTGTTGGCTGCACCTTGGTGTAGTTTCTTTAGGGAGGCTGCAGTTCATTATCCTGAGAGCGGATACTTGTGTTTCTCATATTGTTGTTCCTACTTAGTAGGAACAAACGATATGTCTCCTCTCACCTGACAGAACAGGAATTTGTGTGTTTGTGCTGGCTCTCGTGCCCGTGATCACGTCCGTTGGCCATGTGCATCAGAGCGGTGGCTCTTAAAGGGAACCATGTACCCATACGTTGTTTTGCCCAGCGGAGTCATTCTGCCGATGTATATCGGCGTGAGCCGGTCGGCAAGCAGTTAAATATGTATTGTATAATGCAATTTGCATGACTTTAAACTGAAATATTAAGCTGACGTTCCCACAGAGTTCATAAAGGTTGAAGGAGTTGTAAACATCCAAAGAAAAAAATGATGGCCTTGGGTAAAGAAGTCCCAACTAATGGGGTGGGTTTATAAAAACTAGAAGAAATCTTGTTGCAATGCAGCTGGTTTGTGTGTCTAGAATTTGACCGGTTGGGACCAATGACTTGTATCCCATCTACAGGGAGGGACAATGTGATTGTGGTGATTGATGATCTGGAGGAAAGCACAGATCAGATGAAAGATCAGATCCTGGAGGAGCAGCACAGTATTAAGAAATGGGCCCGGGATCTTTTTATTTTTTGCCAAGAAGAAAAAAAAACTGATCCACATATCATACCAAATATGGAGGAAAAGATGAAGCGTCTGGAAGCCATGATAACAGGTAAAAATCACACACTCTGTTCATCTGAGTTGTAATTCAGAACTAATTAATAAAACTCTTTTTTTAGCACAGTATTTAGTTCATTTTCACTACCAACAACTCTACTTTTTAAAACACACATTTACAGAAGACGGACTGCAGACAGGTAGATGTGCCTCTTTCCAGATCTATTGTCACATCCTGTGCCACCGATGCTGTAGAAGTGTCCATAGATGATCAAGGGAAGACGGATGTCCCAATTTGGTCATTGGCTATACAAATGCTAATGTGGAGTTGATGGTTGGGGATACCCCCCCCCCCCATTGGCTGGAAATATTACAAGATCCAATGCATGTTACATTCATGCACAGTGAATTGGCATTTATAAAGATTTCCTAAAGATTATGGGCACATAAAAAAATAAAAAATAAAAAAACTGTAATACAACTAATAACAAAAGCTAAGTATGCATTGGGCCTATCATCACATCTATATATCATATTACAATAAACTGTATACCGCTGTTCATATAATTTTGATTCCAAGTAATTTAAACAATAATCCTGGTATGTCCATTTGACGACCAGTGATGTACCATTACATCGCTGGATTTTGAGGCTGGGTTCACACTATTACGAATTGGATGCAGGTTTCCCGGTATCCAATTCGCATGACAGGAGATTGTGACCGACTCTCAATGGTGCCAGTTCACACATCTCCGAAGCAGCTCCGGTGTGATTTGCACAGAGGTCCTGTGCGTCTTCTGGTCCGTTTCAGGTCCGAATTCAGCCCAAAAATTTGGACTGAAATGGGACCTTAAACTGTGAATGGGGACACACCAGACCCCTGTGTGAGTTGCTCCGTACGGCAGTGTATACCCAGCCTGAACGATCATACCGGTATGCAGTGGTGGCTGGTGCTCAAAATGTTTGGGGGGGCGCAAACAAACTGAAACAAAAAAAAAAAAAAAAAACATCAATTGCAGTCTCACTGTGCCCATCAAATGCAGCTTTTGTGCCCATTAAATGCAGCCACTGTGCCATCAATTGCAGTCATTGTGCCCATCAAATTCAGCCACTGTGCCATCAATTGCAGTCATTGTTCCCATCAAATGCAGCCACTGTGCCCATCAAATGCAGCCACTGTGCCCATCAAATGCAGCCCCTGTGCCCATCAAATTCAGCCACTGTGCCATCAAATGCAGCCACTGTGCCCATCAAATGCAGCCACTTGTGCCCTTCAAATGCAGCCACTTGTGCCCATCATATGCAGCCACTTGTGCCCATCAAATGCAGCCATTCATGCACATCAAATGCCGCCAGTTTTGCCCATCAAATGCTGCCACTGTGGCCCCTGCCCGCTGTCTGCCTGGCACTTACCCCATCTTAGTGGCGGGTCAGGCAGTGGGTGATGGCGGGGAGCTGTGGGACAACTCCTGTGTCCTCCATAATTACCCCTCCTCTGTTCTTCCGTTTTGATAGGTGTCCAATCGGAGCGCCTCTGCTTTCAGCCAATCAGGTAACAGGGTATTAGATCCACGCTACCTGATTGGCGGAGAGGCGGTTCAGTGTTAGAAAGCAAATATTTATTTGCTTTTGTAACACACCTGGGCGGACTGCGAGTGCAATGCTCTGTGCTCGCAGTCCACCTTTTTTGAAGTCTATTTGAGCCTGGCAGCCGGTGGCGGAAAAGGGTCCGGATGGCTGAATAGGGGGTGGCAGCGGCAGCCATGGATACATTCGTGCAATGCATGAATATATCCATTAGTTCATAGAGGGGGTGGCTGGAGAGAGGGGGCGGCACCCGTGCACCCTTAATGTACAGACCACCCCTGCCGGGATGATTCCTGGAGCTACAGGCATCGTCCCAATAGAGCTGCAGGCATCATCCCAGTATTGTTTTTTTCAGCAGTTGGCTTTTTTGTAAAAAGCAATCCTAGCGGCTAATTAGCCACTGGATTTCTTTTACAAGCAGCAGGAAGGGCGATAGGATTGCTTTTACAAGAAAGACGACTGCTGGCTGAATTAGCCTTGAATGAATGATTTGTATAGCGCTGCAACTGCGAACTGAATCGCCTCAAGGTGCTTGATCCGACCTGCGTTGATTCCTTCTTAGAAGAGGTGGATCTTGAGTTTTTTCCTGAAGGCCCGATGGTTGCCTTCCAGCGGATGTTCGTAGGTAGAGCGTTCCATAGCCGTGGTCCTTGGACTGAAAATCTTCATTCTCCCCTTGATTTGTACCGGGACTCTCTGCTCTCCTGTCACACCGGGGAACTTAAAAGTGCAGCCGGTGACTGACCATAGAGCTGATCAGAGACCAGAACAGCTCAATTCATATTTATGGTCTAAGAAACTGTAAAGGATAAGCATTTTATCACTTCTTGTTTCACGGTTGTAAACAAACATTTGGTGGTTTGAAAAAAGCATTGGATCATACTGAACTTGGTATGATTCAAGGCTTTTAAAGCGGTTGTATAGTTAAAAAAAACACTTTTACCTACAGGTAAGCCTATAATAAGGCCTATAATAAGGCCTACCTGTATGTGAAGATATTCCCCGCGCAATGAGCCGCTGACTACAGTGGCGCATGCGCACGGGGGATTCACGACTGAAAGGCCGGCAGAATCCGGACCTTGCGCGGGAGTGACGACATCGCAGCTCCAACCACTCACAGCGCTGGAGTCGCAATACCGGAAGACACGCCAAGGCAACATGTCAGCTACCTCGGCGTGGACCAGGTGAGTTACCGATGCCTCGTTCTAAGGTAAGTATTTCATAATGAGCTAGTATGCGGTGCATACTAGCTCATTATGCCTTTTCCCTTACAGGTATATACAAAAAAAAGTGTCAGCGGGTTTACTCCCGCTTTAAGGGCAGAGACGAGATCTGGGGTCTAATAGACCCTGGATCTCCCAGTAAAGAGTACCTGTCACTGCCTATTGCTCTCACAGGGGATATTTATATTCTATGTGATAACAATTAAAATGATCAAAAAATAAATAAAGGGACAGTGTAAAAAAACAAAAAATAAATAAATAAAAAAAAAATGTAAGCTCCACCACGCGTAAAGGTGCGTCGGTCCCGCACACGCACAAACAGCGTTCACGCCACACATATGTGGTATCACCATGAATGTCAGATTAAGGGCGGTAATTCTAGAACCAGACCTTCTGTGTAAATCTAAAGAGGTAGCCTGTAAAGGCTTTTAAAGCGTTGCCTATGAATAATAAAATGTACATAGTTTGTCACCATTGCACGGGCATGTGCAATTTTAAAACGTGACATGCTTGGTATCTATTAACTCATCATAATATATTTTACCAAACAACTGGGTATTATATTGAGTTTTGTGCATTAAAATTCAGAAAAGTGTATTTTTTTCCAAAAATATTGCATTTGAAAAACCGATGCGCAAATACCGTGTAACCTTAATAATTGCAGCACCCACTATTTTATTCTCTAGTGCCTCAGCTTTAAAAAAAATATATAATGTTTGGGGTTCTACGTAATTTTCTAGCAAAAAATAAGGATTTTGACATGTAAACAAAAGGTGTCAGAACAGGCCCGGTCTTCAAGTGGATATTTACTCTCATTCAGATCCGTTTACAGTAGGCCTATTATTTTCACATAATTAAAAACAACAAATAATTCCAAAGTTCATTGCACTTGAAAGTCATTGCTGGAGGATCCTTCTTTACATATAGACCTTCTTTGCACCTGAGAGTACAAGCTGACTTATGTAACTTCCCTTTCTAAGAATGTGCGTTACTAGGGGGAGTGGTTGGTTCACCCATAGATGCCCCTTGGGCTAAAATTTTCTCTCAGTCAAGAGGATGTACCACTTACTCAAACTCTGTGTTGCAGATTCAACAGGATGTTTCCCTGCCTCCACAGGTTCAACAGGACAAGGCGGCCCTGCTCTTGAAAGTTCGACAACACAACTCACCACTGCTGAATCAGGTAAGTCCCCATCTCCCAGCACTGAGTGGCAAATCACCAGTACTTCACCTCACATGCCTGACAAAGGGGCCCTACGCGGCTCCGAAATGTTGCACTATCCTTGTGTTGTAATCATGCAATAAATCACCCTTTTGGACGCTATTTGTGTCGCTCCATGGTGTTCTGGCAAAATATCTTCACAATCACCAGTACTGTCACATATTAGGGAGGGGAAATACTTTTCATATCCAGCAGTAGAGCTGCACGATTGTGGCTAAAATGAGAATTACATTTTTTTTTTTTCTTAGAATAAGGATCACGATTCTGGCAGCGTAACATCATCTTTCACAGTATACAAAAAAAAAGTGGGTTAACTTTACTGTTTAGTTTTTTTTTAATTCATGAAAGTGTATTTAAAAAAAATTAAATTGCGTTTGAAAGACGGCTGCGCAAATACAGTGTGACATAAAATATTGCAACAGCCGCTATTTTATTCTCTAGGGTCCCTGCAAAAAATATATATATATATAATGTTTCGGGGTTATAAGTAATAGACATGTGCACAATAGAAAAATGTGTTTATTTTCGTTTCATTTCTTTCGTTTCCGTTGATTCGTAACGATTCGTAAATTCGTAAGTCGTCGGTGTTCGTATTCATAACGATTCGTATTTTCGTAAGAGTTATTTTTTCGTTGATTCGTTTTTCCGTTTAATTTTCGTTTATTCGAAATTCAGACGCATTCGTATTTTCGTAGATTTGGTTACATTCGTACTTTCGTAAGATTGATTTATTCGTACTTTCCAAACGTTGTTTTCGTAGATTCGTAATCGGAGCATAATTCATAATGTTATGTAATGTGTATGCTATTATTACATTGTAAGAGACACGGAAAATTACGAATCGAAAAAAAAAGTTACGAATGTACGAATTTTTCTTCAATCCATTCGAATCACGTTAAGCAGCGCCATTGTAAGAGACACGGAAAATTCCGAATCGCAAAAAAAAAAATTTACGAATGTACGAATTTTTTCGTTCAATCCATTCAAAGCACGTTAAGCAGCGCCATTGTAAGGGACACGGAAAATTACCAATTCAACAAAAAAAAAAGTTACGAATGTACACATTTTTTCGTTCATTTTGATTTTCGTTGTTCCTGTTTTCGTTTTTCGGATTTTCTTCTTTCGTAGTTTCGTTGTTTCTAATTTGGTTATTTCGGATTTTCGTTGTTTTTCGGATTCGTTCGATTCGAACATTCGTTAAAATTTTTAGCTAATCGTTCGTTCATTCGTACGATAACGAATGAACGAATATAACGAATTTTAACGAAAAACTAAAAAAAACGAAACGAATTGCACATGTCTAATAAGTAATTTTCTAGCAAAAAATACTGACTTTAGCTTGTAAGCAACAAGTGTCAGAAAAAGGTTTAGTCTTTAAGTGGTTAAACTGACCTCATTTACAGACCAAAGTTCATCCCTTTGATCTAAAATAACTAAATGTTAAAATGTTTCTCTTTATCTCCGCTTAAGTGATGTTGTGATAAACTTGGCAGGCTGCCTGTTTTTTGGTTTTTTTTTAGACAGCTGTCAGCAGTGAGCAGAGAACTCTCTACACCGAATCGAGGAAATTCTTTTTTAAGATCATGAGGGGGTAGAGTTGCAATCTTGATTCTTTAACGATTAATCATGCAGCTCTATCTAGCAGCCATGTTCTTTTCACTTTTCTTTTGATTGGAGAGAGGAATGGTGGGGAGCAAAAGGAGGGCTGGTATGTGCTTATGGGAAAAAGACAATGAGGTTCATTTACTAAAACCGGAGAGAGCAAAATCTGGTGCAGCTGTATAAGGTAGCCAATCAGCTTTTAACTTCAGCTTGTTCAATTAAGCTTTGCCCCAAAAAAAAAAAAAAAATGGAAGCTGATTTTTTATGTAGAGCTGCACCAAATTTTGCACTCTCAAGTTTTTAAAATCAGCCACATGGAATAGGTCGTTGCTAATAGGCAAGGGACTGTCAAGGAAATGGAATGGGGGGCTGGGCATTGCCCTGAGGGACATGTATTAAAACAAAACAATTGTTTAAAAAAATTCTGTTGGACAAGGGGTAGTTATTTTAATAATGCTTAAAGTGAAACATTGAAATTGTAAAATTCCTTTAAATAACATGCCTGGGGGTTACCATTGCCCATGGCTCATCTGTACAATGTATACAACCTACTACAGCAACACTGACATTTACAAACATAATTGCTGGCATATGACAGCTACAGACACTATTTTCTGTTCGTATCTTAGATAAGGGTCTGCTGGTTTAGATGTCAGTTGGGGAGCCCATGGTTTGGGATTCCCACTATAATTCTTACCAGGCCCTTCGGGTCTTCAGGTCTGGTATGAATTTTATGTATAAAAAAAGCAAAAACAGTGTGGTATCCCCCAAAATCAAGAAAAACCACAAGGTTCTTACGGAAAATCCACACCAGATCCTTATCCATGCAGGCAGCCTGGTAGCCCCATTCTGAACCAAATCAAGCCACATGCCCTCTACATAGGGGGGTACCTTGCCAGGAGCACCTTGTTCCTGTGTTGATGAAGACAAGGCCCTGGCCCAGTGGGTGTGGGTGTCTATGACCAGGGACTTTTTGGAATTTGGAATGGATAACAGCTAAGCTAAAAGCGGCAGGGTATCCTGGGTGATGCTATTGACTATATATATATGGACATATTTGGTCAATGATGTCATAGGAATCCCCAAGTTTAGGACATGTGGTCTGGTATGGTTCAGGAGAGAAGGGGCTTTTCCCCAACCATGCATAAGGGTCTAATGTGTATTTTTTGGGGGGCACACTTTTTTTTTTTACGTAGGGTCAAATGCACAGGTTTGCGGAATGCAAATTGTTATTAGTATAGATTTTTTTAATATTTTTTATGTTATTATTGGTGTTGTTATTATTTATTTTTTAGAACACAATTCAAACAAAGAACAATTTCAAAATTCAAACAAAGAACAAATAACAGAGACAAAAAGCTTAAAGACATCTAAGGTAAGTAAAGCCTCTACAACGTATTTATTTGTGAATGTTTTCTCCAAGCTTCCACACAATACAGGACCTGATTTACTAAAGCTTATGCACATATGACAGTGTATTCAATGACTGCCAAATTATGTCTGTCTTTACAAACACAAGGGAACACAACGCTTAGTGAATGAGGTGAAGCCAACTGCAAATTCACCTTGCTAAGTGAACAGCCTTTTCTCCTTTAGTAAACTGGTGAGATAAAATAACTTAAAAGAGAAGTATGTTTTTTTTTATTTTTTATTATTAGATTCATACTTACCTAGGTGGATGCTGCATCTGTCCCCCGGTATCTCTAACACTGAGAACCAAGCAATTAAACCCTGCTCAGTTCTCACAGCCCCGTAAGCAGAGAGCTGCTGTCTGTCAGTCAGCAGCTCTCTGCTCTGCTCCCCCTGTGCTCAGTTGAGGGCTGGGCTGTGGAGGGGGCAGGGGTGGCCGGCTTAGGCTCTCAGTGGCCCGCTGAGAGGCTGAGCCGGGTTCCGCTACAGGGATCTGGGCAGATTCGACTCTATGTTCATGATGATGCCCGAGCCTGGACTGGCTCTGTGGCATCAGCAGAGAGCAGACTTCAGCCTCTGCCGAATGCAACTCTCTGCTGAAAACAGGTGACAAGAGTGCAAAACGAACTGCACTCCTGTGATCCACAGGAGAAGTACAGCCAAAGAAGCTTTGGCTGTACGTCTCCTTTAACTTTCCTAACTCCTCTAATAAAAACACTTCGCTCCCTGTACACCTGGATAGGAGGAGCGGCGAGGGGGCATATAGAGGAACCCATAACCTCAATTTTCCTCCTGCAGCCACTGAAAGCCTGTTTCTCTTTGCCCCCCCCCCCCCCCCTCTGCATTTAGCAGCTGCAGGAGGAAAATTGAGAGGATTGGTTCCTCTATATGCCACCCCTCTTATCCAGGTTCTGCTGTCCCCGGCCCCTGTGTACTCTCCTGGCCCCCCCTCGTCCCCCACAGTTTTGCCAGGTTCCCACCTCCCCTCACCTGCCAGCTGCTGCGGGGGATGCTTTCAGGATGGAGAGTCTGGAAGGGGCTGGTCTGCTATGTAATTTAACAGCTCTTACATTTCTGAATGGACAGAGTCCGTGATCAGTACCAACCACTAACTGTTTTCATTCATAACTGAAGTATAGCAAACTGTGTTTAATATGCTTCAGTTTGTGAATGACCAGGAAGCTCTGTACAGAGCTATTCCTGTCTATTCATTCTCTTGGCGTAGCTCTAGGCGTCTTTCGGAATAACGCATGTCAATGCGGGTGGCCAGCTGGATGAGTTCAGACAGGGTAGCAGGAATTTCTCGTGCGGCCAGCACATCTTTGACGTGACTGGATAGGCCTTTTTTGAAGGTCGCGCAGAGGGCTTCATTGTTCCAAGAGAGTTCAGATGCAGAGTGCGGAACTGAATGGCGTAATCGCCCACTGAAGAATTCCCCTGGACAAGGTTCAGGAGAGCCGTCTCGGCGGAGGAAGCCCGGGCTGGCTCTTCGAAGACCCTGCGAACTTCAGAAAAGAAGGCTGGAATCGAAGTTGTGGCAGGATCGCCACGGTCCCAAAGCGGTGTAGCCCAGGCTAGGGCCTTATCAGATAGCAGGCTAACCACGAACAGCAGAGGTCTGGATACACAGGCAGGAGCAACACACTAACGCTTTCACTGGGCACTATGGCGACACAAGATCCAGCGAGGGCAGGAAGGGGGAGTGTATTTTAAAAGGATGCAGGTGTGCCAGTAATTTGGGCCAGGCACCAATCAATTGTGCGCTGGCCCTTTAAGAAAACAGCTGTGTGCGCGCGCCTGGGGAGCAGGGACGCGCGCGCCGGAAGGAGCAGGAGAGGAGAGGTGAGGAGAGCGAGATGCGATCCCCGGGCGGACCGGGGCCGCCACGAGGATCGCATCCTGGAGACCGAGCAGCGCCTGCGGTCAGCGGAGCTGACCTGGTCGCTGCAGGACAGAGGACGCCGTGGGCGATCCGGGATGGATGGGGCACCCGGAGCGCTCGGCGTTACAGGGCGTACAGGCAGAACCCTTTAAATTTGCCGCCGTGCCATCGCGTGCAAGCAGGGCGCCGGCCTGGGATCTCCATGAGTTGGACCGCGGGTCCCACGAACTCGATGTCCGTGGGGATACTCGTGATCGTCTCACGGGGAGGAAGAACAAGGAGATGCTAATGTAAACAAGCATCCCCCCGTTCTGCCTAGTAACACTGATCAGCACTCTCTATGATCGGAGCAGAGATCATTGACGTGTCAGACACAGCCACACCCCCCCACAGTTAGAAACACTCCGCAGGGCTCACTTAACCCTTACACTGCCCCCTAGTGGTTAACTTCTTCACTGCCAGTGCCATTTACACAGGAATCCATGCATTTGTATAGCACTGATTGCTGTATAAATGACAATGGTCCAAAAAATGTGTCAAAAATGTCCGATGTGTCCGCCATTATGTCGCAGTCACGATAAAAATCGCTGATCGCCGCAATCACTAGTTTAAAAAAAAAAAATATTAATAAAAATGCCATAAAACTATCCCTTATTTTGTAAACGCTATAACTTTTGCGCAAACCAATCAATAAACGCTTATTGAGATTTTTTTTTTTACCAAGAATATGTAGAAGAATACGTATCGGTCTACTGAGGAAAAAAAATGTTTTTTTTTTATAAATTTTTGGGGGATATTTATTATAGCAAAATGTAAAAAAATAATGTGTTTTTTTCAAAATTGACGCTCTTTTTTTGTTTATAGCGCAAAAAAAAAAAAACGCAGTGGTGATCAAATACCACCAAAAAAAAGCTCTATTTGTTGGAAAAAAAGGATGTCAATTTTGTTTGGGAGTCACGTCGCATGACCGCGCAATTGTCAGTTAATGCAATCACGAGCCAAGCACGCAACCTGGCAGGCTGCAGGAAAAGGGGGGGCCCCCTTGCCCGGGGGTTGTGGGGGTCTGCGGGCGGGGGGCTTATCGGAATCTGGAAGTCCCCTTTAACACGGGGACCCCCAGATCCCCCCCTTTGTGAATGGGTATTGGGTACATTGTACCCCTACTCATTCACCCAAAAAAGTGTCAAAATGTTAAAAATGACAGTAAACAAATTGGGACAGGTCCTTTATAAAAAAAAAATGAAAAAAACTGTCCCATGATGTCCATTCATCTTCGATCACAGCTTCTGACGGAACGAGAAAAAAAAAACTCTGCCTCCATGGAAGGCTCCCGCCGACTGAATTCTCTTTGCGATGACAGCTGTTATATAGCTGAGGGCGGGGCCACTCTGTGATGTAAACAGGTGATCCCGCTCCTTCTGACATCATGTGACGTCAGAAGGGGGCTGGGTCACCCGTTTACATCACAAAGAGGATTCAGTCGGCGGGAGCCTCCCATGGAGGCAGAGTTTTGCAGACTTTTTTTTTTGTTTTCGTTGGTTGGTGCTGTGATCGAAGATGAATGGACATCGTGGGACAGTTTTTTTTATAAGGGACTTGTCCCAAATTGTCTACTGTCATTTTTAACATTTTGACACCTTTTTTGGTGAATTAGTAGGGGTACAATGTACCAGATACCCATTCACATAGGGGGTGGCGGGATCTGGGGGTCCCCTTGTTAACCACTTTCAGCCCTGGACCATTTTGCTGGCTGAAGACCAGACCACTTATTGCGATTCGGCACTGCGTCGCTTTAACTGACAATTGCGCGGTCGTGCGACGTGGCTCCCAAACAAAATTGACGTTCTTTTTTCCCACAAATAGAGCTTTCTTTTGGTGGTATTTGATCACCTCCGCGGTTTTTATTTTTTGCGCTATAAACAAAAAAAGAGCGTCAATTTAGAAAAAAACACATTATTTTTTTACTTTTTGCTATAATAAGTAGCCCCCAAAAAATATATAAAAAATGTTTTTTTCCTCAATTTAGGCCGATACGTATTCTTCTACATATTTTTGGTAAAAACAATTGCAATAAGCGATTATTGATTGGTTTGCGCAAAAGTTATAGCGTTTGCAAAATAGGGGATAGTTTTATGGCATTTTTATAATTATTTTTTTTACTAGTAATAGCGGTGATCAGCGATTTTTATTGTGACTGTGAAATTATGGCGGACACATCGGACATTTTTTGACACATTTTTGGGACCATTGTCCTCTATACAGCAATCAGTGCTATACAAATGTACTGATTCCTGTGTAAATTGCACTGGCAGTGAAGGGGTTAACCAGGAGGTGGCAGTGTAGGGGTTAAGTGTGTCCTAGGGGTGTGTTGCTAACTGTGGGGGGTGTGGCACATCACCAACCTCTGCTCCAATCACAGGGAGCAGAGATCAGTGACACTGTTGCTAGGCAGAATGGGGAAATGCTTGTTTACGTTAGCATCTCCCTGTTCTTCCTCCCCGTGAGACGATCACAGGTATCCCCGCGGTGATCGAGTCCACGGGACCCATGATTGGACTCACGGAGGTCCCGACCGGCGCGCACGCTATGGCACGGCGGCAAATTTAAAGGGACGTACCTGTACCCCCATTTGCCTGTCCATGCCCTTCTGCCGACATATATGTGTGTGCGCCGGTCGGGAAGCCAGAGATTCCCCCATATCATAAAATGTATTTACCTTATGTATCCAGTCCTTGACCATCAGAGTATAGATGGATTTCCAATGTAATGGGAGCAAAGCATTAACCCCATTTAACAAATGATTTACTGTGGATCGTTTGTATGAATGTAGCGGTAATAGAGTGATATGAAAGAGACAGCATTCAGGTGTTCAGTGATCACGTATCTGAGGCCAGAAAGAGACTATAGGAGGACATTTCTACCAAATGTGAATTCAATTACCCAACTCCTGTCCACACCTCTTTCAGAGGAAAGGGGGAACATTTTTTTTTATCTTAACAGACGTGGCAGACCAATACGTGAGCAGGTTATAGGCAGTTTCTTGGGTCCTTATGGGTTTCTTGGGCACTTATGTGCTAGAATGCAGGCACTCCGCCATTGTTGTTCAGAAATTCAGTGTTAAAAAGCAGATTCCCACCGTGGCATGAAGCCATCTTGCTTCTGACTGTGGTTTTGTTGCAGCCAGGAGTGAGGCTGGCCATACACGGTGCAAATTTTGCACGATTCCCCCATCAACACAGGTAGTGCTGACAGGGGAATCAGCAATTCTCTTATTCCAGCAGAGGGGGCCGTGGGGAAGCCACCCCCGCCAGGAGCAGAGAATTGCTGATTCCCCTGTCAGCACTGCTATAGCAGCCACTTGCGATAATCCCAAGCAAATCCGGTAGGCTGGTTGTATCCAAGTTGATCAATCAATCAACTTGGTACATTCAGTCTGCCCATTACCTGTTCGAATCCAGAAATAATAAACATGTTATTTGATTTTTACTCCAGAAGTATATAATGTTTGGCAGTTCTCAAGAAATAATGCATTCAAATTTAACTAAACCCATTAGATTTTAGTCTAATAAAATGAACTGGAGATTTTAGTCAACTAAAACTAAAACAACTCAGATGACTAAAATACAACTAAAATAAAAATACCCTTTTAGTGACAAAGCTATAACTAAAACTAAATCGAAACTTGGTGTCAAAATTACCACAGCTGATGAGTCATTGTGTGTTAAGGATGGGGCCTCCTGCTTCCCGGCCCGCTCCTTAACAACCAGCTATTCATTTGAACGAATACACAAAACAAAATGAAACCAATTTCAACGAAATTTGTTACTTTTTCATTCAGACATTTGTATTCATCTGAATCTCAGAATAACCAAAAAATTTGTCTGAATTTACATTCGGACCAAAACGAATTGCACACCCTTCTCCACTCTATCCAAAACTAGAAAATAAGGTTGCTTACAGATTACATTCAAAGTGCAAATTTGTCTCAAAGTGTTTATTTGGGGGGGCGCATGCGCGGGAGCTCCAACATGGCCGCTTGAGCTGTGAGCTCCGCTCCACCCCGGACCGCTGAGCAGCACTACGGGCGCCCCATCCACTTTAAAATCACCCCAACCTGACCGGATTGTCCCCGGAATACCGGGGAACATCCCCAGCTATCAGATCCCCACGCCAGAGCCGTGATCTTTCTGAACCGGGTCCGCGGGGTGTACCAAGATGGCCGCCCGGACCGCTGAGTAGCGATCAGGCAGTTGTTTAACACCCTTACGCACCCCAAAACAGAAGGACAGTACCAGGACAACAGAGGGGAACATCCCCAGATGTCCGGTCCCCACGCCAAACGGGACTTAGGGCCGCAATTCAGCAGCGCCGGGACCGCGGGGAGTACCAAGATGGCCGCCGCTCCTACTTCTCCTCAGGCCCTCAAGGCCCACACGGACAGGCCTCAGGAATTCAGGCAAGTTTTGACCCCTGCAACCCTTTCATATGCCCAGGCAGCCCAAGGTGGTCCTCACCACCCCCATCAGTCCTCACTCAATCCCCCTTCACCTAAGGCTCCATCTCCGGCCTCCACGGAATCTCTCCTGAACCGCCATATGGAGGACTATGCCCTGTCCCCAGCAGGACCCCCCTCACCCCATTTCCAGGAATTTTCCGCCCCCAGCTTTTCTATTCATGACATATCTGCCCTCCAAGCTGACCTCTTCGCCAAATTCTCAGACCTACTGGAAAGAGGCCTAACTAACACTACGGCCCAAATAACTAACAAAATTGAGTCTAACTTTGCTAACCTAGGATCCAGAATTGAAGCTATTGAGGATAAACTGGAAACCACTGTTGCCAGAACCAACCAAAATGAGGCCCACATGAAATCTCTGCAGGACCAATTGGATACGGCTCTCTCTCGGATCGATGACCTTGAAAATAGGTCAAGGAGGTATAACTTCCGAATCCGTGGCCTTCCAGAATCCTACACCGACATTCCCCCCATCGTTCGGGACATTATTTCGGAACTCATACCGAAACTGGCGCCTCACCACCTGGAATTGGACAGGGCGCATAGGCCCCCAGAAAAGATGGCTCTCCGAGAGACATAATTGCCAAACCGCACTTTTATGCCACCAAAGAAGAGGTCATGCGGCAGTCTCGAGCAAAACCAAACTTACGGTTTCAAGGTCACCAAATACAAATCTTTGCTGATCTGGCACCCTCCACTATTCAAAAAAGAAGATCCCTCAAACCACTGCTTTTGGTTCTCTCCCAGCAGGAGATCAAATATCGCTGGTCTTTCCCTTTTGCAGTGAAATTCACCCTCCACGGTACTACCTACGCTTTCTCTAACATCCCTGATGGCGAAAAGCTCTTCTTGCAAATTAAGTTGATCTCTCAGGAGGCACCCATGGATTACTCCGCAGCCTCGGCTGGATCTTCCAAAAGACCCCCACCGACCAGCCCGATCTCCCCTCTCTGGAACAAAAGCCGTACAAAGAAGAGCAAGGAAGGAGGACCCCCCTGAGAGGAATCGTGGAGATCTCCTCTCTTATACTTTACCGCAGGCACTGTCCTGTAGGATGGAAGCCCATTTGGGTGTTGGAGCTGATAGCTCCTTTTCCATAAACTGTTATAGTTTACATCTTAGTATCACTGGTGCGTTCTATCGTTTAACTCTCACGATCGTTATGCTCACCCACTCTGAGAGTTGTCCCTACTTTCACCTAAACGAGGATGGGACTCTATAAGGGCTTTGAAAAATGTTCCCGAAAGGATCGAGGGGATTTTCCTGAAACAGCTACCAATAATATAGATGTAGAGAAACGCAGTTTTTCAGGACTTTCTTCGATTTGATAGCCTACAGCTCAGGGGATGGCAACAGTTGATCATCCACTGGTCTCCCCTTTATGACTTGACTCCCTGACTACAGTACTGTCCTAGTTATAATGTACTCCTTCCCCTTTCCTCCCTTACTTGAGGGTGGAGGGCGGAAGGACCGTATAGACCCTGTGGTCTCAGGAGCCCAGTAGGTTTTACATTATGACTCACATCTGGGGGTCATACAATTCTGTGTTTCTTTTTTTTTTGTTAGTTCTTTTTTTTTTTTTTTTTTATATATATACTCGGGTGTTTTTACTACCCTTTTCTGATGAATTTTTATCATATACTATTTCTGATTGTTGGTGCTATTCTAATGTTTTTCATTAAATATTATGTTAGGGTCCGGGGTGGTCCCTTTGCGCTACCACCCATTTCCTAGAAGCAGCGTGTGTTTCTACGACATGGGTCGTTGGTCAGGCCCTAGGGCCGACCGCTGTATTTGGGACGGGGTCCGGCGGGTTATTTTCACTCTTCCGAGAAAACATATTCTCTCTATACCTATTCCCCCCCCTTTCTTGCTTCCCCTCTTAACTATCTTCTCTTTCCAAACATGTCATCATACGAAGAGCCCTTCCAGAATCAGCAAATTATCAATTCGACTCAACACTTCCAAACACCTCCAACCAGACGGAAGACAACTGAAGGTAGGTGGCTGTGTATGTCTGAGCTTTCCAAATCTCTGCTCCAATGGCTGACAAAATCCCCACTAGGACAGACCTCAAGGTGGCCACGCATAATGTTCAGGGCCTAAATTCCCCAAAGAAAAGGAGAGTAGCTTTTGATCGCTACAAAGCCCAAAAAATAGATGTGGTATTGCTGCAAGAAACGCACTTTCCGATTCGGTACAACCCCAAATTCATACATTCATTCTATCCGACCTTCTTTCTAGCGAATGCTCCTAACAAAACGAAGGGAGTGGCAATACTTTTCTCCAAGAATTGCAACTTCTCTCACGTTTCTGATTACAAAGACCCGGAGGGTAGATTTGTTCTTGTAAAGGGTACATTTGAAGGAATACTTTACACAATCGTTTCCTATTATGCCCCTAACAAAGGACAAGCTAAGTTCTTTCAGACTCTTTTCTACTATAAATCCACTCCTTGAAGGCAAGGTCATTTTGGGGGGGGACTCCAACGTTGCCTTTGATCAAGGCTTAGATAAGACTAAACCTCACAATCAGCAACTAACACGCCCTACCAAGATGAGCAATAAAATAGCTAAAATTCTCCACACATATGGCTTAGTAGACATTTGGAGGGAACTAAACCCAAGGAGCAGGGATTTTACTCACTACTCCCCACCTCACCAGTCTTATGGTAGGATAGATCATATCCTTATCCCTCCTTCCCTCATCCCTCTGACTTCCAAATCAACCATAGTAGACACAACGTGGTCAGATCACTCTATAGTAACCATGTAATTACGCAATGTCCTCATTAAGACAAAAGGGACTCACTGGCGACTCAATGAATCGCTTCTCAGCAACCCTACACATATCAAGATGTTAGCGGATTCAATCCAGGAGTATTTTCGTTTGAACGAAACGGATGATATCTCTCCGGAAACTATTTGGGCAGCCCACAAGGCCACTATTAGAGGGGAATTGATTAGTTTAGCAACTAAACTCAAAAAGGAACGTCAGAGGGACATACTCCAACTAGAATCCAAGTTTGCAGAACTAAAATCTGAACACAAAAAACAACCTTCCAAGGCCCTAGCAGACCAAATAGACGCCACGAGACTGGAACTTAATCTAACTTTAACGGTTAGAGCTGAAAAACACATTAGATGGAGCGGTGCCAAATTTTACCTTCAAAATGACAAAATTGGATCTATGTTAGCCTCCAAACTCACCCCTAAATACCGATCACATACCGTCCCGAAACTCAGAATTGCAGGACAACCCCCCACGGCCAACCCCACCAAAATACTCCAAGCTTTTCACAAATTCTATTCTAAATTATATAATCCCCGCCAGGTACAACAGGGCGCGCCAAACACTGACTTTTTCCAACACCTAAAGATACCAACCCTTACTCAGGAACACATTGACATAATGGAGGAGCCCTTCTCAGCAGAAGAGATATTGGGGGTCATCAAAGGTTTAAAACCAGGTTCGGCCCCAGGACCGGACGGTCTATCTACGCCATATTACAAAACTTTTGGGGAGATCTTGGCCCCCCACTTGGCAAAGTTTTTTTAATTCCAAAACGGGAGGTACCCCCCTAGACCCTTACCTAAATTCTGCCTTCATCACAGTTATACCCAAACCAAACAAATATCACGAAGAGGTAGAAAACTATAGACCCATCTCACTCATAAATAACGACCTTAAAATTTTGACTAAAATCCTAGCTAACCGATTCGCTACCTTCATCTCTCATTATGTCCAGAAGGACCAAGTGGGATTCATCCCAGGCAGACAGGGGCCAGACCAAACTAGGAGAGCGTTGGACATAATCTCCATCCTCCAATCGGGTTGGGCAGGTAACCGTACCCAGAAAGGAATGGTCTTATCATTAGACTTACATAAGGCATTCGACTCCATAGATTGGACTTATATCTTCACCCTTCTAGACAAATGGGGTTTTGGGAACCGCTTCAAGGGGATCCTAAAATCCCTATACTCTAATCCCAATGCCATGATTCGATTACATGGTCAATACTCCAACCCACTTAGTATAGCAAGGGGCACTAGACAGGGCTGCCCACTTTCTCCCTTAATATTTGCGATGGCGATAGAAACCCTGGCAATTGCAATTCGCTCGAACCTCAACATACACAGCGTTTCCTGTGGGACACAGACCCACAAGTGTGGACTATTCGCGGACGATATGCTCCTCTATATAACTTCCCCGATTACTTCCTTACCAAATTTATGCAAACTTCTGAAAGATTTCTCAGAGATCTCAGGGCTAGTGGTAAACTATTCGAAGTCTTATGCCCTCAACATTTCACTTAAGCCTGAAATGGTAGAGTCCCTACAGACTGCCTTCCTGTTTAAATGGAAAGAATCTTCCATCGATTACCTAGGTATCAAACTCACTTCCAAAATAGAAAACCTTTACACAGCCAACTTTCCCCCTTTATACCGTAAATTAGAAACTGACCTAGGTCAATGGTCCAAGGGGGAGATTTCCTGGCTGGGGAAAATTCATTCTATAAAAATGACTCTTCTATCGCGACTTCTGTACCTCTTCAGAGCCCTCCCGATTAATGTTAGAATGGACCATCTAGAAGCTTTTCAAAGAAAAATCAACAAATTAATTTGGGGAGGATCAGGACACAGACTTCCACTAAACACACTTTATAGCACGAGATCACAGGGGGGCTGGGTCTTCCCCGGCTCCGGTGGTACTACAACGCAGCTAGAATTGCACAGCTATCCACAGTTTACAACATAAGGGAGACATCTGACTGGGTCCAAATGGAAAGGCAGGCAGCACCAACCTTTACACTGGATTTCTTATTATGGTCCGACCCTAGAGACCGACCTCCCATTCTGTCCCCGATCCTATCACAATCATTGCAACTCTGGGACAAGGTGAGAACAAATCCCAATCTGACCTCAGTAGCCAAACCAATGGCGCATATTTTTAACAATCCAGACTTTCCCCCAGGTCGGGACATCAAGGCCTTCAAATGGTGGATGGATAAAGGGTTGTACCGAATCGGTCACTTCTTCACCACAAAGGGTCCCGATTTCCCTGGACTATTGTGTAGACAAACTTGAGATGCCATCCTCTGAACGCTTCAGATTTCACCAGATCATTCATTTCTTACGTACACTGTGGAGGGAGAAACCGCTCCCCCCCAGTTTTACTCCGTACGAAAAATGGTGTGGGCAATCCATGGAGCAGAGGGGAGGAATCTCAGTCATATACCAGTCATTGGCTTTCAGGCAGACTAAAACCTCATATATGGAGGCATGGGAGAACGAACTCTCCATAGTCTGGGAAGTAGAGCAATGGAGGGCATCTCTTGCCAGAGCATTCAGGGGCATCAGAAATATCTCTCTAATTGAATCTAACCTTAAGGTCCTGACTAGATGGTACCTTACCCCTACGAGATTATCTAAAATTTTTCCCTCAGCGGACCCACAGTGTTTTAGGGGATGCCAACTAAGAGGCTCCATGGCCCACATATGGTGGGAATGCCCCCGAATCAGGACGTTCTGGAATAAAATATTCTCTCTAATCCAGAAGATCACGAAACTCCAACTGTCGAAAAACCCAACCATCGCCCTACTTAATGCCAATGTCCCCCAAACATCCAAAAATAACCGCAAACTAATTCATTTCATCTTATTGGGAGCTAGGATGACATTAGCTAAAGCATGGAAACAACCCAGAATCAACTTTAAAGCGGCTATAAGCAAAATCTCCTGGATTATGCTGCAAGAGAAACTCACCAGCTCCTTCTTGAACACCACTCCCCAGTTTGAGGCCACCTGGGAGCCCTGGGCCCACCATTTTGGCATCTCGTTGATTCCTGGAGGACAGCCTTAGTCACTTCAGCCCCTTCTGGGCGTTCGCCTCATGGTATGATGACATGTACATACTACTACACTACCCCTCTTTCCCCCCCCCCCCCACTTTCCTCCTTCTCTTCCCTTTCACTTATTTACTTCTCTACCCAGCCCTTTTGACTCTCGGGAATTCTCCCCGATTCTTATGCAAATTGTAACTCTGTTTAGAGGGCTTTATAGTTGGGGAACTTACAATAAAACAAGGAGTTCCTGTTCTCTTAAATTGTTAACTGTTTACTAAGACCACCCCAGGTTATCAGGGAGGGTCATATAATCGGAGAGGATTCACCTGGCACAGTCTGATCCCTTTTGGGGTGCCGGCGTTTACTCTACGAACCCGTTAGAATATCACACGCTACTTTAGATGCATTTTCTGTAACAGTTTGAACTCTAACAATGTTCTGATCCCAATCCATACTGTTATGTTATTCCAGCTATGCTTTTTTTCTTGGATTGCATCCAATTTCTCCAAACAATGTTGTGTTTTCATTTACTTTGAAAAATCAATAAAATCTTTGAAAGAAAGTGTTTATTTGGGTTTAACGAGAATGCAATAATTGTATATTTACTGAACGGCTGCATGTATGATTATTGATATTATTTCTTGACTCTCATAGACCGAACGAGTCCAAACAGTTGGGATCTTCTCAATAACGTCAGACACCGAGTACGACTGGCTGAAATCTCTGCTTGGAAATAAATTTAGGGATGTCAGATCCTTCTACATCTCCTTTAGCCGGTTTCATCAGTTCCAGAATGATTTGTCTCAGTGTTCCCATGTAATTCTGTATCACACCAAGAACAGAGGACGTATCAATGTCACCGATGTCACCGACTCCTTGTATGATAAACACCTGAAACATATGTCTGATACACTTGGTATGTATTTAGCTTACATTATATATTATCAATATCAATTCCAGTGTTTTTTTTTATTATTTATTTATTTATTTAATCATTTTTTTATTGCTATTTTAACCACTTAAGCCCCGGACCCATTTGCTGGCCAAAGACCAGAGCACTTTTTGCGATTCGGCACTGCGTCGCTTTAACTGACAATTGCGCGGTCGTGTGACGTGGCTCCCAAACAAAATTAACGTCCTTTTTTTTTTCCACAAATAGAGCTTTATTTTGGTGGTATTTGATCACCTCTGCGGTTTTTATTTTTTCCGCTATAAACCAAAAAAGAGCAACAATTTTGAAAAAAAACCATTACCTTTTACTTTTTGTTATAATAAATATCCCCAAAAAATATATACATTTTTTTCCTCAGTTTAGGCCGATACGTATTCTTCTACATATTTTTGGTAAAAGAAAATCGCAATAAGCGTTTATTGATTGGTTTGCGCAAAAGTTATAGCGTTTACAAAATAGGGGATAGTTTTGTGGCATTTTTATTAATCATTTTTTTTTACTAGTAATGGCGGCGATCTGTGTTTTTTATCGGGACTGCGACATTATGGCAGACACATTGGACACTTTTGACACATTTTTGGGACCATTGGCATTTATACAGTGATCAGTGCTATAAAAATGCACTGATTACTGTATAAATGTCACTGGCTGGGAAGGGGTTAACACCTGTAACCTGTGTTCCCTCAGTTTGTAACTGTAGGGGGATGGGACTGTCTATAGGAGATGACAGATCGTTGTTCCTAGCTAATAAAGAACACATGATCTGTCTCTCCTCTCCTCACAGAACAGGGATTTGTGTGTTTACACACACACAGCCCTGTTCTGGCTCTCATGCTCACGATCGCACGTGGCCGCCGGTCATCGCGACTGCCGACCACGCACATCGGCACCCCCGCAGTGCAATGGGCGCACAGCTACGGTGGTTCGCAGGAATGTGCCGACCAGCCCCATCATTATAATGTTAATTACAATCATGACATGTTGAGTAATGATGGTGTACTTAGGATAACATGAGCTTCTACCATGCATAGAAACTCTCTCAGTATCTGCCAAAGCTGCCTAATGCTGTGTACACACGACCGGACTTTTCAACAGCAAAGGTCCGACAGAATGAATCTGGCGGACAAATTGATCGTGTGTGGGCTCCATCGGACCTTTGCTGTTCAAAAATCTGACGGACTTTAGAGCATGTTTCAAATTTTTCGTCCGGAATTCCACCGGACCCAGTTCCTATCGAGAAATCCGTTCGTCTGTATGCTAGTCTGACGGACAAAAAACGGCGCTAGGGCAGCTATTGGCTACTGGCTACGAACTTTCTTATTCTAGTCCAGGAAAGTCTGTCGGAACACCACCGAAAGTCAGACCTAGTCCGCCCCAAAAAATTTTGGGAGCCTTTTTGGGGGGCTTTGGTGAAATATCAAGGGTCTAAACCAGGGGTAGGCAACCTTAAAGAGGTGGAGATCTACCTGAACAAAACGGGAGAAGTCAAAGATCACCGGGCACAGTGTTGCCTCTTCACACCTGATTTAAACCTCTAATAGCGGCACTACTGTGTCGCAAACGTGTGCATTGCATGGCAATCATGGGTTTCAATCAGGTGTCAAGAAGGCAACATATCGCCTCACCACCTAACACCCACTCGGATTGCTTTTTAGGTGGAGCAGCACTTATGACGGAGCCCTTAGTTGCATTTGATTCGGCAATGGCACCCTTAGGGCTCGTTCACAGTTGGGGGTGGTAAGATATAATAGAAGTCTATGGCTAGGCGCAGCAAACCTGCAGGAAAATTGCAGATGCACTGCGCTGCCCCCACGGTGTGTGTAAACTGCAGCACATCAGTGAGAAAGCAGCCCTATATATATATATATATATATATGAGCTTGTTGTCGGAAATTCCGACCGTGTGTAGCTCCATCGGACATTTTCCATCTAAATTTCCGCCACACAAAATTTGAGATCTGGTTCTTAAATTTTCCGACAACAAAAAACTAAATTCCGATTGTGTGTACACAATTCCGATGCACAAAATTCCACGCATGCTCGGAATCAAGCAGAAGAGCCGCACTGGCTATTGAACTTCATTTTTCTCGGCTCGTCGTATGTGTTGTACGGCACCGCGTTCTTGACGTTCAGAATTTCCGACAAGATTTGTGTGACCGTTTGTATGTAAGACAAGTTTGAGCCAATATCCGTGGGGAAAAAAAACATGGATTTTGTTGTCAGAAAATCCTATAATGTGTACGGGGCTGCACACTGTGAAGAAACTGACCGGTCAGATATCCACTTTCCTCTATGGGGGGTATCGGATGAAAACGGACCATAGAGTCCGTTTTCATCCGATCCGATCCGCCAGACCGATGGAAAATAGGGTTTTCATCCATCTGGATTTAGCGGATCGGGGGCAGATCGGATGTCAGCGGACATGTCACCGCTGACATCAGTCGCTCCATAGAGATGCATGGAGCATCGGTTCAAGTCCGCCGAAAAAACCTAGATTAAGGCTTACCTGTAGGTCCAATAAATATCTCCTAAACCTACACGCGCCATAGATAGCGGCGCTCAGGCACACTGAGCAAACCGCAGGTCACAGCGATATGCTGCTCTTGGTGGCTGCCGTGCGCATGCGCGGGAGTGACATCATTGCGGCTCTTGCGAATGACAGCGCTGGAGCAGCGAGACCCGGAAGTCACTCTGGGATTGATGCCGCCATGTCCAGGAGGACGTGGACGAGGGTCACTTCGGGGGCTTCGTTCTCAGGTAAGTTATTGATAATGAGCTAGTATGCTATGCATACTAGCTCATTATGCCTTTGCCTTGCAGGTTCCATTTTTTTTTTTAAATATCGGAAGATTTACTTCCTCTTTAATTTATGTATTTTTAATTTTGAGTTAACACCTAAGAGCGGTTTTGTTTTTGTTTTTTAATTCTTATTAATGAAGAATTTTAATTTTCTTCAGCTCTGCAACACTGGTGGAATAGTCAAATCAAGGGTGAGATTGCCTTACTCGCTTCTCTGGGCACTCATAGAGCTCATTCTACCATGTTAAGCCTGAGGAGGCAGAAGTCTTTCTTCAGAAGTGCCATACACCCCCTGCTGAGTCACAGCTAGAGCTCTCCAATCAGCAGGAAGAATGAGGTTTGCCAATTGGAGAGCTCTAGCACTGACTTAGCAGGGTGTTGGACCTCTGCAGAGAGGCCACTGCTTCACCACTGAGAGCAAGGATCCTTCACTGCAGCATTCTGGCAGGGGAAAGATTTTTTCTTTCAGACTGTGGCTGCTTTCTGCTTTGTAAGGGAAACAAATTGTTATGCCGCGTACACACGATCGGAATTTTGGCCAGCAAAAGACTGATGAGAGCTTTTCATCATAAAATGCGACCGTGTGTATGCTCCCGAATAGCTGACCGAATTCCCGACAGCAAAAAATTGAGAGCAGGTTCGGAAATTCCAATCATCTGTAGCAATTCCGACGCGGAAAATTCCTATACATGCTCGGAAGCATTGAACTTGATTTTTTCTCGGCTCGTCATAGTGTTGTAAGTCGCCATGTTCTTGACGGTCAGAATTTGGTGTGACCGTGTGTAGGCAAGACAACTTAAAGCGGAATTCCGTCGAAATTCTGTCGGGAAAACCATCAGAGCTTTTTCCGACCATAATTCCGTTCATGTGTACGCGACATAAGACTTGAAACACGTTGTGCTCTTATGCACCCGGAATGTATTGAGCGCATTTAAAGTGGTTCTGCACCCATTTCATTTAGTAAATCTATTTGCCTTCCAAATCAGGCAAAGAGTACTAAATGAAATGTGTTTTTTTTTTTTTTTTTTTACTTACCTTGTAATCGATGACTTCCTGTCTTCTGTCTCTTCGGCGGCGGGCGGGGTCTTGCGGGGATCCTCGTCAGGCCGCACTGTCTCCTGGGATCTGGTGTCATTGATCCCAGGAGTCTGTGCGGGCATCTTCTGAAATCTCGCGAGATTTCGGCCACATCTTCTGAAATCTCGCGAGATTTCGGCCACATCTTCTGAAATCTCGCGAGATTTCGGACACATCTTCTGAAATCTCGCGAGATTTCGGACACATCTTCCGAAATCTCGTGAGATGTCGGCAGATGTGCCGTTACTGCGCACGCGCGAGAAACGGCGGTGCATGCTGGGCCATCTAAAGTGCCTGTGGGGTTTCACCTGCCCACAGGCAAGATGGCCCCCAGCACAAAAGAGCCGGAAGTTGATATTGGAACATTGGGCAATTTACTAAAACTGGTGCACACAGAATCTGGATATGATCCATAGCAACAATTCAGCTACTAACTTCAGCTTGTTCAGTTAAAGAGGAGTTCCGCCCACATTTTCTACTTTGCATCATCCTCTTCAATCCAGCAAGTTAGAACAAAATTGGCATTTTTTTTTCGAGTTTTCTTTACCTTCTTTTCAGTGGGTATTCTTTTCTTCCTGTACAGGGCGCCACAGCAAGCTATGTTATATCCTACGGCGCCCTAGCTCCTGGAAGATTTGTGTCATCATTCCCAGGAATCAACAGTGGGGCGGGACTTTCCTCCGATGTCATCATTGTGATGGCAACCAGAGATAAAAACGTGTGCCGCACCTCAGGTTTTATGTGCATGCACGAGATCGGGAGATCAGGAGATCAGGAGTTGCATGATGGGTAACCAGCAGCTCTTTATCCCAGAATTTAAACAGAAAAATCAGTGCTACTATCCATACAACACATAGATAGCAGAGCTCTCGGGTACTCGATCCACAGTCACTGGCTGAGTAAAGTAATGTAGGAAAAATGATCCGCACTCCGGTTGTTGCTCTTTTAAAAAAAACTTTGTTTTATTGAAAAGCCACAGTGAGCAAACGCAGATGAAGTTAGTTGACGCGTTTCTGCCTATAAGGCCTTAGTCATAACTCTTATCCCGGAAGACTACACTAGTGGGCTTCTTATGCACACAATTAATCCCTTCCCGTCCACGCTATAACCGAATGATGGCTACAGCGCGGAGCTACATTGCCAGAAGGGCCCTCAATATATGTCCTCCCCTTTGCACGCTCTGTGATCACAGAGTCAATGAGACTCGAGTGATCACAGATCGGAGTAAGGGGCAGGTCCCGGCTCCTTACCACGTGATCAGCTGTCAACCAATGACAGCTGATCACGTGATGTAAACAGAAGATCCATAATCTTTGTTTTTTTTCTCGCTGAGAGCTTCTGTGAAATGGACATCAGTCCCGAAAAGGCACAGCCACCTCAACTGTGCCCACCAGTGCTGCCTGCCAGTGCCACCTGCTAGTGCCCATCTGTGCATATCAGTGCCACCTGCCAGTGCCCACCAGTGCGTATAAGTGCCACCAATCAGTGCCACCTATCAATGCCTACCAGTGCCACCTATTATTGCCCACCAGTAGTGCCAATTAGTGCTTCACCAGTGCCACTTAGCAGTATTGTATATCAGTGTCCCCTACCAGGGCCCATCGGTGCTTATCACTACCACCCATCAGTGCCCATTAGTGCCACCTATCAGTGCCCTTTGGTGCTACCTATCAATGCCTTTCACTGCCAAATTTCAATGCCCATCAGTGCCACCCATCAGTGCCACCACCAGTGCCCCCTCTCAGTGCCACCTATCAGTGCCCAACCAGTGCCACCTATCAGTGCCTATCAGTGCCCATCAGTGCAGCCTATCAGTGCCCATCAGTGCCACATATTAATGCCCATTAGTGCAGAATATTAGTGCCCATCAGTGCAGCCTCATGAGCATACATCAATGAAGGAGAAAAATTACCTGTTTGCAAAATTTTATAACAAAATATAAAACCATTTTGTTTTTTTTTCTACATTTTCGGACTTCTATATTTTTTTTTACAAAAAATAAAAGACCCAGAGGTGATCAAAAAACACCAAAAGAAAGCTCTATTTGTGGGGAAAAAATAATAATAATAATATAAAAATGAAATTTGGGTACAGTGTTGCATGACCGCGCAATTGTCATTTAAATAGTGATAGCGCTAAAAGCTGAAAATTGGTCTGGGCAGGAAGTGCCGAATAGGCAAGTGGTTAAGAAGGAAGCGTGCAGCCAAAGGATTATAAAGGTTAATTTTATAAAAAAAATACTATAATACTTTAGTGACTTTGCATATAGTTAGCGTTTTAAAAACGTAGTGATAAGAATATCTCGGTTCTCTTTTTTAAAAATAAATAAATTACGACTGGAACACCGCTTTAAGCTTTGACAATAAAACCTGGAAGCTGATTGGTTACTATGCACAGCTTCACCATATTCTGTGTGCTCCAGTTTTAATCAATCTCCCCCATACTGTCCAGTATCTCAGAAGGTTGCACCTTATTGTCACTGCTACTAATTCCAGTTATTATACAGAAAAGAATCGGGTGATCGTGGTCCTTGATGACTTGGATGACAACAGCCATGAAATGAAGAGGACCATACTGCAGGAGCAGCCCAAAATACGTCAACTGGCACGTGATCTCTTCCTCGTCAAGAAAGGAACAGACCAACAGAAAATGTGTTATTTTGAACATAACAGAAAACCAGACTTTTCATAAATGTAATACAATATACTGTATTTTTTTGCTCCATAAGACACCCCTGACCATAAGACACACCTAGGTTTGAGGAGGAAAACAAGAAAAAAAATATTCTGAGGTGGTCACTACACATTACCATTCACCCATTGGTTGCTAAAGATTCCTACACAATACATGCCAGGGTCCTGGGTGTAATCCTTGACTCTGACCTCTCCTTCAGCCCCCACATCCAATCACTGGCTAAATCCTGTCGCCTTCACCTCTGCAATATCTCCAGAATTCCACCCTTCCTGACTAATGACACCACAAAGCAACTCATTCACTCCCTGATTATTTCCCACCTTGACTACTGCAACTCTCTCCTTAATGGCCGACCCTTAATCAGGCTCCTCCCCCTTCGGTCTATTATGAATGCTGCTGCTAGACTAATACACCTCACTAACCGATCCGTGACTGTTGCTCCTCTCTGCCAATCCCTTCACTGGCTCCCCCTACCCCACCGTGTAAAATTCAAAATGATAACCATAACATATTAGGCCATCCACAACACCGTCCCCATCTATATCACCAACCTCATCTGCAGATATCGCCCAAATCGTCCTCTCCGCTCTTCCCAGGACCTCCTGCTCTCTAGCTCCCTTGTTACCTCCTCACATGCTCGCCTTCAGGACTTCTCCAGAGCCTCTCCCATCCTCTGGAACTCCCTGCCCCAGTATATCCGATCAGCCCTTACCCTGTCCACCTTTAGGAGATCCCTGAAAACTCATTTATTCAGGGAAGCCTATCCCACACCCACCTAACTGTTCCTGAGCCACCCCCATCAAATCATTCTCTGCAGCTATTACCTTTTGTACCACTACCCCCTCCCTTTAGAATGTAAGCTCTATGAGCCGGGCCCTCCTGTACCTTTTGTATTGAACTGTACTGTAATTGTGTTGTCCCCCCTATACATTGTAAAGCGCTGCGTAAACTGTTGGCGCTATATAAATTGTGTATAATAATAATAATACTGCTCGCTGATTGGTTGCTAGAGGTTACTACACATTGCCACTTACCATTCGGTTGCTTGAGGTTACTGTACATTACTGCTCACTGATTGGTTGCTAGAGGTTACTACACATTGCCACTCACCATTTGGTTGCTAGAGGTTACTGCACACTAATTGCCTGAAACTCCATGTACCCCTCTGCAAGCTGTTCAGTCCTACCACTGCTTTATTAACCCCCCCCCCCCCCCCACTGCTGACAGAAGAAGGGTGAGGAAATAGAATGGACACACAGCCAGCTCTGCATGTCTTTGATCTCCGTGCTCGGCTCATGCTGCTAACCGGAGAAGGGGGGAACACAGTAAGCCCGCTCTACCTCACTCCCTGTCACACTCACAGCCGTTGAGGAGCCGAGTGGCCGGCCCGGTATTAAAACGTGGCCATGGCTGGGGGGGGGGGGGGTTGTTCCTCGTCTATATTCACTCCATAAGTGCACAGACATTCCCCCCCCACTTTTTTGGGGTAAAAAAGTGTGTCTTATGCAACAAAAAATATGGTGTATTGTCTTTCTTTGCTTACTATGTTCAAGAGTAAAATAAAAATGTTAGGTAAATGTAAAACACTGTATATGGATATTTTGTATTTTATTAACAATAGATCCGCTTCACATGTTTTCTTCATTGTCCATTGAGGGACATAGTGATAAATAGCTCCCAACTGTCCCTGATTTCGAGGGACTGTCCCTGATTTGGAACAAAGTCCCTCTGTCCCTCATTTCTCTTCATGTGTCAATCATTTTGGTCTGATCTATATAGTTGTATATAAAATGTATTATCTTTCAAAAAGTGTCTCCCAGTGCTAAACCTTTCATCCAGTTTCTAAATTGCTGCATTTGTAAATTTTAAATGCCAGCATAAAGGAATATTAGTAGAAAAAAAAAAAACACCTGTGGGTTTAACTAATCATTTTTTTTCTTTTATAATTGTCCTTTAAGGGGGCGTGGCAATAGGTGTCCCTAGTTCCCATCTCAAAAAGTTGGGAGGTATGGTAATACAATGAATCATGGACATAGTAAATCAAAACTGTTGAAGGCTTGCCTCTGTATACCTCTGCCCCTACCCATGAAGCTTCACTTTTTTACTAATGTCTTTTTAGGTTGGATGCTGTTACCTTACTGCGGTTAAAATGTTCTTGCTTTATTGTACCCTTTGTGGATGTTTTTTTCTTTTCAGTTAAGATACATACTATGCTATTTGAGGTAGTCTCTATAAAACAGCTATCTGTATTGGCTAATTCTTGACACTGTCTCAAAAGTTACACTTGGATCTGGCTGGGTTGAGGATTGTAGGCCTGCCTGTAACAACCTTGGGCACTGGGCTATGGTTGCGATGATTCCAATACGTAGTGTACTGGTTTACACAGAGAGCTTTACATATCCAGAGTCTTAATAGTCTTTGATGTGGCCTCGTCTCTGAAGGCAAAGCTCCCAACGGTCCCTGATTTTGAGGGACTGTCCCTGATTTGGAGAAATGTCCCTCTGTCCCTCTTTCCTCCTCATTTGTCCCTCATTTTGGTCTGATCCATATAGATGTATATAAAAGGCACGTTCTATCTTTCAAAAAGTGTTTCCCAGAGCTAAACCTTTCATCCAATTTCTAAATTTCTGCATTCGTAAATTGCAAAAGCCAATATAAAGGAATAGTAGTGGTAAACATAAGCCCTTATGGGTTTAACTCATTTTTTTTGTTAATTTTCCTTTAACCACTTTCAGACCGGACCAATTGGCAGCCAAAGGACCAGGCCCCTTTTTGTGATTCGGCACTGCGTCGCTTTAACTGACAATTGCGCGGTCGTGCGGGGCTCTCAAACAAAATTGACGTCCTTTTTTTCCCACAAATAGAGCTTTCTTTTGGTGGTATTTGATCGCCCCTGCGGTTTTTATTTTTTGCGCTATAAACAAAAATAGAGCTACAATTTTGAAAAAAATGCAAAATTTTTTGCTTTTTGCTATAATAAATATCCCCAAAAAATATATGAAAAAACATTTTTTTTCCTCAGTTTAAGCGGATACGTATTCTTCTACATATTTTTGGTAAAAAAAATCGCAATTATTGATTGGTTTGCGCAAAAGTGTTTACAAAATAGGGGATAGTTTTATAGCATTTCTATTAATATTTTTTTTTTACTAGTAATGGCGACGATCAGCGATTTTTATTGTGACTGCGACATTATGGCGGACACATCGGACATTTTTGACACATTTTTGGACCATTGTCATTTATACAGCAATCAATGCTATTTAAATGCATTGATTCCTGTATAAATGACACTGGCAGTGAAGGGGTTAACCACAAGGGGGCAGTGTAGGGGTTAAGTATGCCTAGGGGTGTATTTCTTACTGTGGGGGGGCGTGGCTGTCAGCTAGTGAATGCTGATCTTTGCTCCAATCACAGGGAGCAGAGATCGGTGTCACTAGTTGCTAGGCAGAACGGGGAGATGCTGTTTATTTCCGCATCTCTCCGTTCTGCCTTCCCGTGAGACGATCGCGGGTGTCCCCACGGCGATCGAGTCCGCGGGATCCGCGGTCGCCTCACGGGGGTCCTGACCGGCGCGGGAGCGCACCGCTCCCGGTGCGCTCCCGATGGCACGGACGGCATTAAGGTGGGACTTATATATACGCCCTCCTGCCTGTCCGTGCCATTCTGCCGACGTATATCGTTGTGCGCCGGTCGGGAACCGGTTAAGGGGGCGTGGCGGGGGGGTGTCCTATGGCTACATACTTTTGATAATAGTATGTGTCCCTCATCCCCATCTCAAAAAGTTGGGAGGTGTGCTGAAGGCTCCCTAGAGAGTCTGCCCATGGACAGGGTGAATATTGACTGGAGTGAGCTTCAGGTCCTGGACTCTCCATGTGGTGCTTTCCAGTCTCCTGATTCCATCATGTCTGTTAGCCGCAGAGAGATCTCAAGTTTCAGAGCAGTGGTAAAGTCTGGTGCACTCCAGTCTCTAAGTATGTACTTACTGTATAGGTGACAACCCTATCCTAATATGCAGTGTTGAGCCCCATGCCCTCCCCAGCCCCTTGGAGTCTCGGGGCACATACAAATATTAACCACTTCCCGACCGGCGCACGGCGATGTATGTCGGCAGAATGGCACGGACAGGCATATGGGCGTACAGGTATGTCCCTAACCACTTCACGACCGCCTCATGTACATTTACGTCGGCACTTTTAAGAGGGATATCTCGGTAATGGCAGCAGCTGCTGCCACAACCGAGATATCTTTCTTTACATGAGGCGGTTTTGTGTATGATAATGGTGGTCATCGCGGCAGATTCCCCACGAGATCATCGTTATCGGCGGCGGGAGAGGTCCTCCCGCCGCTCTCCCGCGCCTTCCGCTGCTTACCGGAGCCGTCGGCAGCGGTGGAGGCGATCGGGTTCTGTGATCGGGTGGGTATAGAGACGAGTGAGGCTAAGATGGCCCCCACTCGTCTCTATACCAAGTCCAAATATGAGATCTGAGGACTTTTTGACCCCCCAGATCTCATATTTAAGAGGACCTGTCATGCTTTTTTCTATTACAAGGGTGTTTACATTCCTTGTAATAGGAATAAAAGTGATCCATTTTTTTTTAAAACAGTGTAAAAAAATAATAAATTCAAGTAAAATAAATAACAAAAAAAAAAAATTTTTAAACACCCCGTTCCGATGTAACTCAAAAAATGCAACCTGTAGAATTTTTTAAATGACGTTTATGGAGATTTTTGAGGGTAAAAGTTTGACGCCATTCCAGGAGCAGGGGGAAATTTTGAAACAGGACATGTTGGGTATCAATTTACTCGGCGTAACATTATCTTTCACAATACAAAAAAAAATTCGGCTAATTTTACTGTTGCCTTATTTTTTTTATTCAAAAAAGTGTTTTTTTTTCCAAAAAAAGTGCGCTTGTAAGACCGCTGCGCAAATACGGTGTGAAAGAAAGTATTGCAATGACCGCCATTTTATTCTCTAGGGTGTTAGAAAAAAACAATATATAATGTTTGGGGGTTCTAAGTAATTTTCTAGCAAAAAAAACTGTTTTAAACATGTACACACCTAAAATCCTAAACGAGGCTGGTGCGCGCACCGGTTGGAACCCCCGCGAGTCCGGTTGCGGGTCGCGTGGACTCGATCGCCACAGGGATACCCACAATCGTCTTACAGGAAGGCTGAACGGGGAGATGTTGAAGTAATCAGCATCTCCCCGTTCTGCCTAGCAACAAGTGACAATGATCCCTGTGATTGGAGCAGAGATCAGTGTTCACTAACACACAGTCACACCCCCCACAGTTAGTAACACGCCCCTAGGACACACTTAACCCCTACACTGCCACCCCCCTGGTTAACCCCTTCACTGCCATTGTCATTTACACAGGAATCAGTGCATTTGTATAGCACTGATTGCTGTATAAATGACAATGGTCCCAAAAATGTGTCAAAAATGTCCGATGTGTCCGCCATAATGTCGCGATCACAATAAATATCGCTGATCGCCGCCATTACTAGTAAAAAAAAAAATATTAATAAAAATGCCATAAAACTATCCCCTATTTTGTAAACGCTATAAATTTTGCGCAAACCAATCAATATGCGCTTATTGCAATTTTTTTTTTACCAAAAATACGTAGAAGAATACGTATCGGCCTAAACTGAGGAAAAATATTTTTTTTTCGATATTTTTGGGGGATATTTATTATAGCAAAAAGTAAAAAATAATGTGTTCTTTTCAAAATTGTCGCTCTATTTTTGTTTATAGCGCAAAAAATAAAAACCGCAGGGGCGATCAAATGCCACCAAAAGAAATCTCTATTTGTGGGTAAAAAAAAAAGACGTCAATTTTGTTTGGGAGCCACGTCGCACGACCGCGCAATTGTCAGTTAAAGCGACGCAGTGCCGAATCCCAAAAAGTGGTCTGGTCTTAAGCCAGCAAAATGGTCCGGTCTAAAAGTGGTTAAAAAGAAAAGTGGAAACCTGGAGTTTCATCTACAGTACAATGATATGCAAATGTAAGTGTTTGGATCACCTGCAGCCACATCTTTTCAAGTGTGTAATTAAAGCATCCTGCTTGTACATTTCCCATTGGATAAAATGGAGTCATGCGGGATTTTCTTATTCCAGCTACTTGTAACAATTCTGTGATCAGTTCAGTTAGATCCTCTGTTTGAATGCAACCTTTCAGGAAATCCATAAATACAGAATAAATGATCACAAAGTCTGCAAGCTATTTGTTCTGCAGTTTTGGTTTTGACATTGGAATGCATGAGCTGGTTTTCTAAAATGGTCTGTAACTACTAACACATCAATACTTTCATTTGTATTATTTTTTGCTGACCAAAATTCACCGCATACAAGTTCTGATGGGAGAGAAGTTACATTAGATTTAAGAGGCACCCATCCTTCCGTCCCAGGAATTTTACTCATTGCGCGTCTCTTAATGTCTTACTCCATTGAGATCCCCCAAAAAACTTTCATAGGCTAAAAATTGTGTCTTTCTTGACCTTGGTGTCCATCATCATCACCAATACCTTTTTAAAGCATCAGACATTAGAAAGGATTACAGATTGGTGTCTCTTAAGCCCCATACACACGGTCGGATTTTCCGATGGATTCTGTCCTATCGGACAATGTTGTCGGAAATTCCGACCGTGTGTAGGCACCATCGGACAGTTTCCATCGGATTGTCCGACGGACAAAGTCCTATCTCCTGCTGGATAGATTTTTTGACAACAAAGTCCGATCACACCAAATCCGATCGTGTGTAGCGAATTCCGACGGACAAAGTGCTACGCATGCTCAGATCACATTACAAGACCAAAGCTATTGGCTACTAGCCTCTACGTAGTCCCGTCGTACACAACAAACGTCACCACGTTCAGAATGATCGGATTTTCCGACAACGTTGTCCGACCGCGTGTACGCAAAACCAACACCGGACAAAGTACGACGGACATGATCCGACGGACCTGGTCCTCGGATAATCCGAGCGTGTGTATGGGGCTTTAGTTCCAGATCTGTTTGTGGACACTCTGTAAAGAACACTGTAGTATGTTGTAATTGTGTGTATATATATATATATATATATATATATATATATATATACACACAGTACAGGGCCGTCTTTAATATTGATTGGACCCTGGGCAAACCATACAATTTCACTCTGCACCTGCTCTGAGACATACAATTAACCACTTCAGCCCCGGACCAATTTGCAGCCCAAAGGACCAGGCCCCTTTTTGCGATTCGGCACTGCGTCACTTTAACTGACAATTGCGCGGTCGTGCGACGTGGCTCCAAAACAAAATTGGCGTCCTTTTTTTCCCCCAAATAGAGCTTTCTTTTGGTGGTATTCGATCGCCCCTGCGGTTTTTTTTTTTTGCGCTATAAACAAAAATAGAGCGACAATTTTGAAAAAAATTCAATATTTTTTGCTTTTTGCTATAATAAATATCCCCAAAAAATATATAAAAACACATTTTTTTTCCTCAGTTTAGGCCGATACGTATTCTTCTACATATTTTTGGTTAAAAAAAATCGCAATTAGCGATTATTGATTGGTTTGTGCAAAAGTTATAGCGTTTACAAAATAGGGGATAGTTTTATAGCATTTTTATTAATATTTTTTTTTTACTAGTAATGGCGGCGATCAGCGATTTTTATTGTGACTGCGACGTTATGGCGGACACATCGGACATTTTTGACACATTTTTGGGACCATTGTCATTTATACAGCAATCAATGCTATTTAAATGCATTGATTCCTGTATAAATGACAGTTGTAGTGAAAGAGTTAACCACCAGGGGGAGGGGAGGGGTTATGGGCTGTGACTTGTGTGTGTTTTTTTACATTAGGGGGCGGGGCTGACGTCTGACGTCATTGATCGGCTTTCCCGATGACCAGGAACAGCCAATCAATGACAGGCAGAGTAGGAAGCGCGGGGAGAGGTTTGTTTACACAGACCTCTCCCCGTTCTTCAGCTCCGTAACCCGATCGCGGGATACCAGCGGCAAGAGCTCCGGACCCACGGGCAGGTATTTAAAGGGCCACGTACAGGTACGTGGTTTTGCATGCCCGTGCCATTCTGCTGACGTATATATGCAGTGGACGGTCGGGAAGTGGTTAATAGCAGCTAGCAGCTAGACTTAAAATCAGTTTACTGTATCAGATCAGGCAGCGATTGCGATGGGTTGCCAGAGGTTACAGTGTATCATTACCGCTCACTGACTGGTTACTAGAGGTTACACCACACATTACAGCTCACTGATTAGTTGCTAGATGTTACAGCACATTATTTCTGCTTGTTGATTGGTTGCTAGAGATTAATGAACAGTAATACTGCTCACTGATTGGTTGCTAGAGGTTACAGCACATCATCTCCTCACTGCAGGGGGCATGATGTACATATGAATGCCGCCTTTATTTACATATCTATGCTGCCTGATGCAGCTATTTACATATGAATGCTGCCTCTATTTACATATCAATGTCGGTTATTTACATGTAAACACAGGGTCTGCAGGTGAGTTATCCGTACACAACAATAGGGAAGAGCTGGGCATTGGTACCAACACTTCATACTGAGATATCAGGACACAGCACGGGACTAAAACTTCAAGGGACAAGGGAATTTAAACCAGGATAGTTGGCAAGTATGAGGGAGCTGCTTTGGGCCCCACAACAATGACAGGGCCCAGGGCAGCTGCCCCTTTTGCCCTGCCTTAACCACTTCAATACCTGCCCATGTATATATGACGCCCACAAGGTGGATCTCCCATCCTGGGTGGGCGTCATATGACGTCCTCCCATTCCCGGCCGCCTAGGGGGCGCGCGCGCGCTGCCCACGCGTGCGCACGGCGTCACTCGGGACCCGGTGCGCGTGCCCAGCGGCCGCGATGTCCGACGGGCACCCGCGATTGCCCGTTAAAACAACGGGACCATGCGGGACCGTGCGGGACCGTGGAGCTGTGTGTGTAAACACCCAGCTCCACGTCCTGTCAGTGGTGAGGAGACCGATCATGTGATCCCAGTACGGAGGAACACCGATCGGTCTCCTCCCCTTGTCAGTTCCCTCCCCCCACAGTTAGAATCATTACATTAGGGAACATATTAACCCCTGCAGCGCCCCCTAGTGTTAACCCCTTCCATGCAAGTCACATTTACACAGTAATCACTGCAATTTTATAGCAACAATCGCTGTGTAAATGTTAATGGTCCCAAAAATGTGTCAAAAGTGTCCAAAGTGTCCGCCGCAATGTCGCAGTCACGAAAAAAAAATCGCAGATCGCCGCCATTACTAGTAAAAAAAAAAAAAAAAATGCAATAAATCTATCCCCTATTTTGTAGACGCTATAACTTTTGCGCAAACTGATCTATATATATGCTTATTGCGATTTTTTTACCAAAAATATGTAGAAGAATACATATCGGCCTAAACTGAGGGAAAAAAAAGTTTTTTTTTAAAAAAAAATGGGATATTTATTATAGCAAAAAGTAAAAAATATTGTATTTTTTTTCAAAATTGTTGCTCTTCTTTTGTTTATAGCGCAAAAAATAAAAACCGCAGAGGTGATAAAATACCACCAAAAGAAAGCTCTATTTGTGGGAAAAAAACTATGTCAATTTTGTTTGAGTGTAACGTCGCACGACCGCGCAATTGTTAGTTAAAGCAACGCAGTGCCGAATCGCAAAAAGTGCTCTGGTAAGGAAGGGTGTAAAATGGCCCGGTGCTGAAGTGGTTAAAGACGGCCCTGACACAGTATAAAGAAATGTGAATAAACTATATATTATACAAGACAGTAAAAGTGTCAATAAAAAGTGTATCCACATAGAATAGCATAATTCTTCCTTAGAAATCCTTCATCCATGAAGGAATCCAAGTGTGCATAGAAATCACTCTTCATCAATGCATGCAATATAATCCACCAATAATAAAGGAGATTCCACCACCCTGTGACACGGTTAAAAGTGCCTCTAACCAGATCTGATGGACCATCACATTATAAATGGTCATAATACGTGCATTACATCAAGGCCATTGACGACTTCACCACATCATACAAGCAACCTCAACACCAATGTCACATTGGATAAAAATAAACAATCTCCCTTCGTGAAATATGTTACAATTCTCTCCTTTTACTGATAAAGATTAATGTCCACATCCACTTTAAATACACTGCAAAAATAGCAAAAAGAAGTTGCCTTACATAAAATAGTATTGTAGCAGGCTGATAGCTTGAGCTTGGAAGGACGCTAGATCGGAACGGCAAATAGCACGCAACAGCGACAGCATGTAAAGACGTCACGAACAAGCCACGCCTAACATGTTTTGTTGGAATGACGTCTTCGGGGGACAGGCTGGCTTGTTTGTGACATCATCACGTACTGGCACTGGTACGTGCTGTTTGCCAGTCTGATCTAGCGTCCTTCTGAGCTCAAGCAATCAGACACACGTCCACTACTGCACCTACATGGCTTTCAAATTGGGACCAACAGCTGTGTCCATGCAGCCACTGCATCCCAATAGACATGAATGGGACTGCCTGCATGCAGATGCATGGAACACATGTTCATCCTGTACAGACAAAGCCAGCCCTTCGCACAGGTGTACAGATAGGTACACTCATGCGAATGAGGCCTAAAACGTAAAGAGGGACTTTGGTCCTCTGATATGTTTGCCCTACCCCTCCTGTCCAATGCTGTCATCTTTGAGTATTTGAGCTCTAACAAGCAGGGCCCTCTGATTCCTCTTGTATTGAATTGCATTGTGACTATATTGTCTCCCTCCATTTTGTAAAGTGCTGTGCAGTAGACATGTTCACTGACAAAAAATGTATTAATTTTCATTTTCGTTTCATTAGTTTTTTTGCCTTTTCGTAAATTCGGAAAATCAAAAATTCGGAAATTTGGAAATTCGAAAATTCGGAATTCGGAAATTTCGGGAATTTCCGAATTTCCAATTTTCAGACTTCCAAATTTCGAATTTTCGGATTTCCGAATTTCCGAATATAGAATTTTTGTATTTCCGAATTTTCGAATTTCCGAATTTTTGAATTTTCGGATTTCCGAATTTCCGAATTTTCAGATTTCCGAATTTCCGAATTTCCAAATTTTCGGATTTCAGAATTTCAGAATTTTTGGATTTCAGAATTTCAAATTTTTGGATTTCAGAATTTCGAATTTTCGAATTTTCGAATTTCAGAATTTCAAATTTTCGAATCTCCGAATTTTCAGATTTCTGAATTTCGAATATTTGGATTTTGGATTTTCGGTTTTTCGGAATTCGGAATTTTCGGAATTCGGAATTTTCGGACTTTTGGAACTCCAAATTTCCGAATTTTCGGAATTCGGGAATTCAAAGATTTTAAAATCCCAAAATTTGAAAATCTGAAAAAAAGAAAGAAAATCAGTTTAATTAATAACTAACTATTAAATTAACGAGTACGAATTTATCCGAAGTTAGGAATTATCTGAAATAACGAATGCCGCATCTAAACAAATGGAAGGGAACAAATTAATAATAAATAATTAATAATAAAAAGGTTTTATTATTATTATCATTGTTATTTATTATTATTAGATTGTTACGTTCCATTTGGTTAGATGTGGCAATTGTTATTTCAGATAATTCCTAACTTAGGATAAATTCGTACTCGTGACGTTCACTTCACTAACTAATTTGAAAGGGAATTCCAATACCTATAATTTAATAGTTAGTTATTATTTAGAATTAAACATATTTTCTTTCTTTTTTTCAGATTTTCAAATTTTCGAATTTTTGAATTTCCGAATTCCAAAAATTTGGAATTCCGAAAATCCGAAATTCGAAAATCCGAAAATCGGAAATCCGAAAATTCGGAAATCCGAAAATTCGGAAATCCGAAAATTCAGGAATTCGGAAAATTCAGGAATTCAGAAATTCGGAAATCTCAAAATTCGGAAATTTGAAAATTCAAAATTCGGAAATTTGAAAATTCAAAATTCGGAAATTTGAAAATTCAAAATTCGGAAATTTGAAAATTCAAAATTCGGAAATTTGAAAATTCAAAATTCGGAAATTTGAAAATTCAAAATTCGGAAATTTGAAAATTCAAAATTCGGAAATTTGAAAATTCAAAATTCGGAAATTTGAAAATTCAAAATTCGGAAATTTGAAAATTCGAAAATTAAGAAATTCGGAAATTCGAAAAATTCAAAAATCCGAAAATTTGAAATTCGGAAATCCGAAAATCCGAAAATTCGGAAATCCGAAATTCGGAAATTTGTAATTTCGGAAATTTTGGAAATTTGTAATTTTGGAAATTTTGAAATTCGGAAATTCAGAGATTTCGGAAATTGAAAAATTAGCAAATTCGGAAATTTGGAATTAACAAATTTGTCAAAATTTGTTAAATAACGAATTAGGAACTAAAACGAATTGCACATGTCTACTGTGCAGACTGTTGGAGCTACATAAATTCTGAATAATAATTTACGTGTGAATGCACATACAATGCTGGCTACCCCATGTGTATGTAGCCCAAAGCCCCTGTGGCACATCTGCACATGCTTGAAATCCTGTGGCGCATACGCGCCCTTCAGTACAACTGCCACAAGAGGGCAACAGGGCTATGTCATTCTCTACCATCTTCAGGGGTACCGCCATACTAGAAATGCTTACACCCGCCCGCTGTTGTATGCACAAAGTGTACACCAGGCCCCTTTTCAATTCTTCTGAACTGGTTGAGGTTGTTTAGAGACTCTAGTTATCCAGTTGTAGGTTAAGTTAGTCTTGCTATAACCTTTGAGTGCAGCTAGTAGGTAATTGACCTTTTCACCATTCATAGCACTCCTAAAGTGGTTCTAAAGGCTTAAGGTTTTTTACCTTCTTGCATTGTATGCATGAAGGTAAAAACCTGCTCTGTGCAGCAGCCCCCTCAGCCCCCCCCAATACTTAACTGAGTCCCATCTCGATCTAGTGATATGCACAAGATCCTCGGCTCCGGGGACTCCTCATGGCTGAGGCAGCAGTGGGAGCCATTAGCAATCACAGCCAGTAAGATAATGAGGAGAAAGAAGAGGTGGGGCCTAGCTGCGGCTCTGTGTGTGAATGGACACACAGAGCAGTGGCTCAGGAGTGAGCCTGCTTGGGTGCCCCCACAGCAAGCTGCTTGCAGCAGGTGGGAGGAGCCAGGAGCGGCAACTGGGGACCTGAGAAGAGGAGGATCTGGGAACCATTACACAGAGCAGGTAAGTATAACGTTTGTTATTAAAAAAAAAGCCTTTAATATCACTTTCATTCTGTGGCTTTACATGTTTATTGATTTACCCTTTGCTTGTTTGCATTGCCTTAACCACTTGTTTACTGGGCATTTATACCCCCTTCCTAACCAGGCCAATTTTCAGCTTTCAGTGCTGTCACACTTTGAATGACAATTGGGTGGTCATGCAATGCTGTACACAAATTGCATTTTTATCATTTGGTTCACACAAAAAAAGCTTTCTTTTGGTGGTATTTAATCACCACTGGGTTTTTCTATTTTTTGAGACATAAGCAAAAAAAAAAGCAAAAAGGTTAAACAAAAAAACACATTTTTAGTTTCTATTATATAATTTTGCAAATAAGCAATTCCCTTTCATAAATTTAGGTTAAAATTTATACTGCTACATATCTTAAAAATAACCCAAATTAGTCTATATTATTTATTATGTGTGAAAGTTATAGAGTCCACAAACATACCATTGAAAATTGATCAATCCTGATGGCCAATCTAAATTCCTGAGACCTTAACATGCCAGGACAGTACAAATATCACCCAAATTACCCCTTTTTAGAAAGTAGACAGTCCAAGGTATTTAGTAAGAGGCATGGTGAGTTTTTTGAAGTTGTCATTTTTTCCCACAATTCTTTGGAAAATTTAAAAATGTATTTTATTTATTTTGTTCACAAAATTGCCATATAAACAAGTTAATTCTCACACACTGTATAGGCATACTTGAAATTGCACCCCGAAACACATTCTGCTACTCCTTCTGAGTATGGCGATACCACATGTGAGACTTTTTCACAAACTGGCCACATAGAGAAGCGCAAAATCCAAGTAACCCTTTCACGCATTCTAGGGACGAAAATTACATACAGTACTTTATCTAATTTCCTGACTACCTATTCAATTTTTGAAGGCCCTGAAGTGCCAGGACAAGGGAAACACCCACAAAATGACCCCATTTTGGAAAGTAAACACCCCAACCTATATTTAATGAGGCATTATGAGTCTTTTAAACGTGTCATTTTTTTCCACACGGTTTTGGAAACTGTGGAAAGAAAATATTTATTTATTTATTTAATTTACACAAAGTTGTAAAAGCTGAGCTGATGGGCACTGATGAGGTTGCACTGATGTGCACTAATTAGGCTGCACTCATGTGCACTAATGCACTGCACTGATAAGCTACACTGATTTGCACTGATGAGGCACCGCTGATGAGGTTCCATTGATGGGGTGGCACTGATAGGGTGGCACTGATAGGCAACACTAATGAGACAGCACTGATTGGCACCGATGGGCACTGATAAGTGGCACTGGTAAGGTAGCAGTGATTGAGACTGATGGGCACTGATGGACTGATGGGCACCTAGAAGTGGTATTGGTAAGGCAGCACTGATTGGCACTGATGGGCACCTAGAAGTGGCATTAGTGAGGCAGCACTGATGGGCACCTAGAAGTTGCATTGGTGAAGCAGCACTGATTGGCACTGGTGAGGCAGCACTAATGAGGCAGCACTGATTGGCACTGATAGCTGTCACTGGTGAGGCAGCACTGATGGGCACTGTGACTGACAGAAATCCACCCACACCATGTTATTTCCAAAAAAAAATAAAAAAATTGATTTTAAATATATATTTGTATGACAATTTAAAACAGTTTATTTATATTAATTATTTATTTTTACTCTGTATTTCAAAGGCTATTTTTTTAAACATGTGACCAGCAGGAGAGGACTAGAAGCCCCTACTGCTTATGTTTCCCTGCAGACAGGCTGGGAGAGAGCTGGGTCATGTGACAGCTGTATATCAATTAGGAAATCTTTATTTGGATGAGGTATTTTAATTAAAATAATGCCAGTGCCATTATCCACATACGGAAAGAAAAGGGAAAATGTAAATTAGCGTGTGTTTAGTCTCACTTTAATACGTTTAATTAACTACCTCAATACCGAGCACTTTCACCCCCTTCCTGCCCAGGCCATTTTTCAGCTTTCAGCGCTGTCGCACTTTGAATGACAATTGCGCGGTCGTGCTACACTGTACCCAAATTAAATTTTTATAATCTTCTTCACACAAATAGAGCTTTCTTTTGGTGTTTTTTTAATCACTGCTGTTTTTTTTTTATTTTGTACAAAAAAAAGACCAAAAGCTTTCCTTAGTTTTTCTCCTTCACTGATGGGCACTGATAGGCTGCACTGATGGGCACTGGTGAGGTGGAACGGATGAGGAGGCACGAATATGCTGCACTTATGGGCACTGATAGGTGGCACTGAAGAGCAATGATAGGCGGCACTGATGGGTGGCACTGGTGGGCACTGATAGGCTGCACTGATGGGCACTGGTGAGGTGGAACGGATGAAGAGGCACGAATATGCTGCACTTATGGGCACTGATAGGTGGCACTGAAGAGCAATGATAGGCAGCACTGATGGGTGGCACTGGTGGGCACTGATGAGGTGGCATGGTGCCCTGCAAGCCATTTCATGCTCAGCCCCCGATAGCACTGCCATGAATTATTTCTCATATGGTGACCCACAAGAGCACTTCTCAAAATGTTATTGTGACCACAAATGCCATTGTGGTTTGCTGACTTTCATGCATCCAACCACTTCCCCTCTTGTGTTCTGTCTGTGCCATTATGAACTTTTTATACACAGCTCCTCTTCATTGCGTCATATAAAAATCTGTATTTATATTCACACTGTCAGAAATGACAAAAATATTTAGCTATGAATGTTTTAAGAAATGCTCCCTAAATCTATGGTCTAAACTTTTTATTTTATAACATCAGTATTTTAATAACAATACACACAATAGTTATTACCGTATTTATCGGCGTATAACACGCACCCCAAGTTTAGGAGGGCATTTTAAGGAAAAAAGTTTTAGGAGGGAAGTTTAGGGAGAAAAAAAAAAACTTACATTTAAGCGTCATTTGCAGCCTTGCCCAGTGTCATTGCAGCTTGCCCAGCGTCATTTGCAGCCTTGCCCAGCGTCATTACAGCTTGCCCAGCGTAATTTGCGGCCTTGCCCAGCGTCATTTGCAGCCTTGCCCAGCGTCATTGCAGCTTGCCCAGCGTCATTGCAGCCTTGCCCAGCGTCATTTGCAGCCTTGCCCAGCGTCATTTGCAGCCTTGCCCAGTGTCATTGCAGCTTGCCCAGCGTCATTTGCAGCCTTGCCCAGCGTCATTTGCAGCCTTGCCCAGCGTCATTTGCAGCCTTGCCCAGTGTCATTGTAGCTTGCCCAGCGTCATTGCAGCTTGCCCAGCGTCATTGCAGCTTGCCCAGCATCATTGCAGCCATGCCCAGCGTCATTGCAACCTTGCCCAGCATCATTGCAGCCATGCCCAGTTTCTTTGGAACTTGCCAGCGTCATTTGAAGTCCGGTCCCGGTTTAAATTTCCCGCCGCCGAGACTCTCTGTTCACGTGCGCCGCCGAAAAAGACCCAAGAGCGGCCGAAAAAGACCGAAGCGCCCCCGGAAAAGGCCGAGCTGACTGTTCAGCTCCACTCGCGGTCCCGCCTCCCTGCTGTTTCCTGAGCGTGCGCAGGGAGGCGGGACTATGAGCAGAACCGAACAGTCTGCTCGGTCTATTCCGGCGCCACTTCCGTTTTTTCGGCCGCGACTCGGTCTTTTTCGGCAGCGCTCGCTATATTTCGGCGGCGCTTGCCATTTTTGTCATTTTTTTGGGGGGGTATCAGCGTATAACACGCACCCACGACTTTCCCCCGATTTTAAGGGGGAAAAAGTGCGTGTTATACGCCGATAGATACGGTAGTTATATTTGACAATCCAATATAAGCTTACTTGAAAGCTCTCCTTTCATGTTGTGAGTTCTGCCTGTCTGCTGGTTGTCCTTCCCCACGACTTCCTGGATTCCCGACATGCTTTACCCGGTTTGGCTCATGAGCAATTTATTTTTTCCCCCCTTACAATTTTTGGCAATAAAATTAAGCCCCAGAACATTCTATATTTTCTGAAAGCAGAGGCCCCTGTACAATACAAAGGTGATAGTTGCAAGTTTTTGTTTCACATGATATTTGCGCAACTGCATTTGACACAGTTCCCCACACACGGCGCATGTGTAAGGTAAGGTCTACAGGTTTGGAAATATCGGTTTGGAAATGGATAGAAAACTGGCTAAATGACAGAATTCAGAGAGTCGTGGTTAATGATTCTTACTCTGAATGGTCTAAGGTTATCAGTGGTGTACCCCAAGGTTCAGTGTTGGGACTCTTACTATTTAATATCTTTATAAATGATATCGGGTCTGGGATTTCGGTCTTTGCAGATGACACCAAGCTAGTAGACATGTGCAATTCGTTTAGTTTTTTTTTCGTTTTTCGTTTTTTTTTCGTTATATTCGTTCATTCGTTATCGTACGAATGAACGAACGATTCGCTAAAAATTTTAACGAATAACGAATCGTTCGAATCGAACGAATCCGAAAAACAACGAAAATCCGAAATAACCAAATTAGAAACAACGAAACTACGAAAGAAGAAAATCCGAAAAACGAAAACAGGAACAACGAAAATCAAAATGAACGAAAAAATTTGTACATTTGTAAATTTTTTTTTTTTGTTGAATTGGTAATTTTCTGTGTCTCTTACAATGTCGCTGCTTAACGTGCTTCGAATGGATTGAACGAAAAAACTCGTACATTCGTAACTTTTTTTTTTTTGTTGAATTGGTAATTTTCCATGTCTCTTACAAAGGCGCTGCTTAACGTGCTTCGAATGGATTGAACGAAAAAATTTGTAACTTTTTTTTTTGTTGAATTGGTAATTTTCCGTGTCCCTTACAATGTCGCTGCTTAACGTGCTTCGAATGGATTGAACGAAAAAACTCGTACATTCGTAACTTTTTTTTTTTTGTTGAATTGGTAATTTTCCGTGTCTCTTACAATGGCGCTGCTTAACGTGCTTCGAATGGATTGAACGAAAAAATTCGTACATTCGTAACTTTTTTTTTTTTTTTTTTCGTAATTTTCCGTGTCTCTTACAATGGCGCTGTTTAACATGCTTCGAATGGATTGAACGGAAAAATTTGTATATATATATATATATATATATATATATATATATAATAGCATACACATTACATAAAATTATGAATTATGCTCCGATTATGAATCTACGAAAACAATGTTACGAAAGTACGAATAAATCAATCTAACGAAAGTACGAATGTAACTAAATCTACGAAAATACGAATGCGTCCAAATTTCGAATAAACGAAAATTAAACAGAAAAACGAATCAACGAAAAAAACACTCTTACGAAAATACGAATCGTTACGAATCACGGAAACGAAAGAAACAAAACGAAAATAAACAATTTTTTCTGTTGTGCACATGTCTACAAGCTAGTAACGTCCTTACAGGATGTCTCCAATTTATAAGCCGATTTTACATTTTGACCATAGATAAAGGAAAACTGTCATGGGTGAAGTAGTATGGACAGGCCTGTAATTAGACATCCTGTTGCCCTAACCATGCCGGAATGATAGAATAAAAACTAAAATGTAACCAGTGATTGTAATGCTCGTACACACAAGCAGATTTTCCATCAGTAAAAATCTTGGATGTTTTTTCCCAACGGGATTCCGCTCAATCTTGGCTTGCATACACACAGTCCCATCAGTGCCGCCTCATCAGTGCCCATCAGTGCAGCCTAGCAGTTCCATCAGTGAAGCCTCATCATTGCCATTAGTGCCGCCCCATCAGTAGCCATCAGTGCAGCCTTATCGGTTCCCATCAATGCAGCCTTATTAGTGCCCATCAGTGCAGCCTCATCAGTGCCCATTAGTGTAGCCTCATCAGTGCTCATCAGTGCAGCCTCATCAGTGATCATCAGTGTAGCCTCATCAGTGCCCATCAGTGTAGCCTCATCAGTGCCCATCAGTGTAGCCTCATCAGTGCTCATCAGTGTAGCCTCATCAGTGCTCATCAGTGTAGCCTCATCAGTGCCCATCAGTGTAGCCTCATCAGTGCCCATTAGTGTAGCCTCATCAGTGCTCATCAGTGCAGCCTCATCAGTGATCATCAGTGTAGCCTCATCAGTGCCCATCACTGTAGCCTCATCAGTGCTTATCAGTGCAGCCTCATCAGTGCTCATCAGTGTAGACTCATCAGTGCCCATCAGTGTAGCCTCATCAGTGCCCATCAGTGTAGCCTCATCAGTGCCCATCAGTGTAGCCTCATCAGTGCTCATCAGTGTAGCCTCATCAGTGCCCATCAGTGTAGCCTCATCAGTGCTCATCAGTGTAGCATCATCAGTGCTCATCAGTGTAGCCTCATCAGTGCCCATCAGTGTAGCCTCATCAGTGCCCATCAGTGCAGCCTCATCAGTGCGTATCAGTTCATCAATGCAAATATCACTGCATAGGCATCACAGGAAGGAATCGGGAGGAGAGCCGGAGCTGAACACACAGGGTTTATTTACTAATGGCAAAAAGACTGTGCACTTTGCAAAGTGCAGTTGCACTCTGCAGGTGCACATGCTCCAGAGCTTAGTAGCTAGTTAGCATTTTTGCTTGCCCATGATTGGAAGTCAGCAGAGCTTCTTCGCATTTAATAAGCTCTAGAGCAGCAAAGTGCACAGTCTATTTGCCTTTAGTAAATCCACCCCACAGAGAGAGGATTTCCCGCTATGACACAGCTTGGATCTAAAATGCCGGCCACTGTCAAGCAAAGTCCTGCCTCCTATTATAGACAGAACACTGATTACATTTCCTGGGATTGGAACAGGAAATGTAATCAGTAGGAACCGGTCCAGCAATGAGTGGCTTATCAGATCCAAGCTGTGTCACAGCTGGAGATCTTCTCTCTGTGTGATCCGGCTGACTCTCCTCCCGACAGTTTCCTGGATGATCGCTTCTGGCAGAGGCGGTGAAACCTTTTTTACAGGGCATCAGAGTGGCCCGGGGGGCAATTGCCTCCCTGCCCCCCCCCCCCCCGGCCCAGTCCGTCCCTGCTCCACACTTGCCCTCAGCTTATTTCCACTCGCCTAATGCCAGCAGGCATGTGGACATTTTGAGGGCTGCAGTAAAGGGTTAATGTGCAGTATTTCGAAGTGTACAGTAACGGGTTAATGTATGGGGAAGGGAAGTGTACAGTAAAGGATTAATGTATGGTGAAGGGAAGTGTACAGTAACGGGTTAATGTACTGTAAATTTAGGCGAGGGGGTTGTTTGGATTTTTAGGGATTAACGGTAGTACACAACAGTAGATGTATTGTAGGCTAATAGTAGAGGGGTGCAGTAGTAGAATGTACAATGACTGGAAATATAGAGTAAAGGGGTAATATACAGTCACATGAAGTGTATATAAAAGGTATATATACAGTAACCAGAAGAGTACGCTAATGTCTTGCAGTATACAGTAAAGGATTAACATGCAATGCAATTATTGAAGGTGGATTTGTAGGGATTGAGAGGGATTTGTGTATAATTGTGTACATTGATCATGTCTATGTTGGCTGCATGGTGTGTGCCCGGTGGGCAGGGAGTAGAGGTGGTGGAACAATGTGTGTTGCATTGTTCAATAATTTAATTAATGATCAATCACTGGTTTGCAATTGTTTGTATGTAAATCTATTACAAATCACTAAGTGTATGTATGACCTTCTGTAAACGTCTACTGTGTATAGAGTGCAGGTGGTGGGTGAGTATTGTGCACCCCTCTACTATTAGACTACAATACATCTACTGTGTATAGAGTGCAGGTGGTGAGTGCGTATTGTGCGCCCCTCTACTATTAGACCACAATACATCTACTGTGTATAGAGTGCAGGTGGTGGGTGAGTATTGTGCACCCCTCTACTATTAGAATACAATACATCTACTGTGTATAGAGTGCAGGTGGTGGGTGAGTATTGTTCACCCCTCTACTATTAGAATACAATACATCTACTGTGTATAGAGTGCAGGTGGTGGGTGAGTATTGTGCGCCCCTCTACTATTAGACTACAATAATTCTACTGTGTATAGAGTGCAGGTGGTGGGTGAGTATTGTGCGCCCCTCTACTATTAGACTACAATACATCTACTGTGTATAGAGTGCAGGTGGTGGGTGAGTATTGTGCGCCCCTCTACTATTAGACTACAATACATCTACTCTGTATAGAGTGCAGGTGGTGGGTGAGTATTGTGCGCCCCTCTACTATTAGACTACAATACATCTACTCTGTATAGAGGGCAGGTGGTGGGTGAGTATTGTGCGCCCCTCTACTATTAGACTATAATACATCTACTGTGTATAGAGTGCAGGTGGTGGGTGAGTATTGTTCACCCCTCTACTATTAGACTACAATACTTCTACTGTGTATAGAGTGCAGGTGGTGGGTGAGTATTGTGCGCCCCTCTACTATTAGACTACAATACATCTACTGTGTATAGAGTGCAGGTGGTGGGTGAGTATCGTGCGCCCCTCTACTATTAGACTACAATACTTCTACTGTCTATAGAGTGCAGGTGGTGGTGCACTATCTTGGTGCACTAATTGAGTGCAAGGGTTAAAAGTCCACACTGCAGGTTTTATTTCACAAGACACTCCGCATTAAATCATATGCATTTTCAGAAGTGGTAGTTCTGGACTGTAAGTGTGATGTATAGCGTGCCGCGTATGTATAGTAGCATCTGCATTCACAACTGAGGTCTACGGCTGAGCCGTCCTAATAAAAAGGCATTCTGTGTATTTCACACGTAGAAGGGGTAAACAAGAGCCCACAATCATATTATTCTATGCTACCGTTGCTTTCAGTTTCCCTTTTGCACACATCCCTGTTTAACTATTACAAGCGTTCATAATGCTGTTAGATACAGAGGAGGACACTACTAAACAACGTGTGAGCCGGTCACTGCTCCTGAAGACACTTTCTGGGATCTAAGTGAGTAACTTACAAGACTAAAGAAGTAATACAAATCTGAAGAAGAGCTCTTTGCCTACTGAGCAGACCAGTAAAGAGGTAGGTAATTATACATTTATATAATCAGGAGATTCAGGCTGTGCTGCAAATTGCCTGTGTACAAGCAGACTTATTTGGATTCTTCCTAGGTCTACATAAAGATGTCTATCAGAATGGAGGCTCCAGTGTGCCTGATTGAGAACCGTGAAGATGGTATGCTCCAAGTCAATCCTGGGGCTGCAAGCATCCTGTCCAGGATAGATCAGCCGGTGGTGGTGGTGGGAATTGTAGGAATGTACCGCACAGGGAAGTCCTACCTGATGAACAAGTTGGCTAAAGCCCATAGAGGTGAGGCTAAGGGGTCAGGCGCAAAGATTTTGTTATTAATACTTTACTTGCAGTATAATAAATACACACATATATATATATATTGTGACATTGGGGTGTTTAACTCAAGTGAAAAGATGCATTTTTTTAATGCAGTGAGTCCTCATCAGACAGGCATATATAGTTAAGGGCCTGGTAGCCCACGTTTATTGAAAAAACAAAAGTCCATCCAGAAATCCCACGCAAGGGTTTAACTCCATTAAGCACTCATAAATGAAAAACATACCAAGCCACCTGGCTCTCTCTTGTCAGCAGTTCCTCTGCTTGCTCTCAACAGAGTTGATTCCTTCCAGTCCCCTGGACTCACTGGCTTCCTTAGTCTTCCCGACTCTCAAGGCTGTCCAGCCTTTCCCAGTCTCTGGGCAAAGAATCCCCCTTACACAGGGATGACCCCTCTACAGACACAGGTCTGTCTTCATACAGCAGCAAGCTGCTCACACTCCACCACCCTCCACTCACCAGCCCCTCATTATATGGTCTGTGTGCAGCTGGGCACACACCTTGCTTGCTATCCTCAAGACCCGGACACAGGGTTGGAGATCCCATCCCACCCATGACTCTCAGGGATCTCCAAACTACAGACTCCCATCCAGAACTAGCAAAATCTCCATTTAAATTCTACAGTCTGTAGTCTTGCAGTCCGCAGATATGCAAACTCCGTGTCTCTTTTACCTCTAATTTCAAAGGGACAGAGCCTCGCTCTGCCACAATATATATATATATATATATATAAAAATGTTTTATTTTTTTTAATCCACCTTATTGCTGCAGGTTTTGAACTGGGGGCCACAGTGCAATCGAAAACCAAAGGTATCTGGATGTGGTGTGTCCCCCACCCCACTAAGAAGAGCCATACACTGGTTTTGTTGGATACAGAAGGTCTGGGTGACGTAGAGAAGGTGAGTCATAACTAATGGCCTTATATGACCCTTAACACCTAAGACATATTATCTTATCCAAAAAAGAGGTCTACAGCTGGGTATCATTCATTCTGGAAGAATCTTGATGATAGGACTTATTTTACTCTCACTTTCTCTTCAGTGTGCTCCCCAGGTCATATTTTGTCTAAAAATATACCAAACAGGTAAAGGTGCCAGACAAAAAGCCATACATTGTATAGTCACATACACTTTAATGGTCCAGCCCACTTTGGTCACACCCCAACAAAAACCAACAGGATTTTTCTTCTTTAACGCTTTATGGTGTCGCTCCTAATTATTTTCAAATGTTGGCAATTTTTGTTGGGCGCTGCTAGTGTTGCCATGGTGATGGGTGGTTCCTAGGGAGGCTATGATCAGTTGGCAGGTGTGTGCCATTTGGAATCTTTCTCAAAGCATGTTGGCGAAAAACAAGAAAAAACGCATACCATCTGACAAGATCTGTAAATAAGTAAATGTCCCTCAGCCTAGGATTGTGTGCTGTGTTGACTGGCAGGACAGATGGGCCAGTCCTCCAAACTAACTTCCCCTGCATGTGTAATGCCGCGTACACACGATCGGAATTCTCGTCGGAAAAAGCTCTGATGGTTTTCCCCTCGGAATTCCGACGGAATTTCGCTCAAACTGTCTTGCCTACACACGGTCACACCAAATTCCGACGGTCAATAACACCACGCCTTAAAAAACTTTTGACGGCACTATAAAAGGGAAGTTTCATGCTTCTGAGCATGCGTCGAATTGTATCCGAGCATGCGTCGGAATTTTGCGTGTCGGAATTGCATACACACGATCGGAAAATCCGATAGAAAGGTTTTCCGTTGGAAAAATTAAGAACAGGTTCTCAATCCAAAGTCCGTCGGAAATTCCGACAGAAAAAGACCGATGGGCATACACACGGTCGGAAAATCCGATGAAAGGCTCTCATCGGACTGTTTCCATCGGAGACTCCGACCGTGTGTACGTGGCATAAGAGAGTGGAGTGGTGTAAAAGTACGTTTGCGGCATGGGGTGAACACCGTAATTGCAACGTGGCAAGGCTATCCCCAGTCCTGATAGAGTTCTGCATCCTGCTGCCTCAAGAGATAGAGTGAGATGACCATTTCTGGGAACATCAGGTAGGCTGTATGAGGTCCCATGATTTCTAATGATGGCCCTACACATGAATTATCACTTAAAAATAAAGAAAACTCTTTTTAATATTGAAGAGTGTGATGGTTTCATGTATGTTCCCATGGATGGCACTGCTAATGATCTGAGGTTCTCAATCCATCATATACATCATACAAATGTGTAAAGCTGGAGAGTATGATTGCACCGATACTGGTATTGGTATAAGTACTCTTATGCCGCGTACACACGATCGGAAATTTGGCCAGCAAAAGACTGATGTGATCGGAAAATGTGACCGTGTGTATGCTCCATCGGACTTTTGCTGGCCGAATTTCGGCCAGCAAAAGATTGAGAGCATGTTCTCAATTTTTCGGTCAGGAAAAGTTCCTATCCGAAAATGCGTTCGTGTGTATGCAATTTCCGACGCGCAAAAACTCATGCATGCTCAGATTCAACTACGAGACAGAAGTTATTGGCTACTGGCTATTTAACTTCCTTTTTCTAGTCCCGTCGTACATTTTGTTTGTCACCACGTTCTTGAAGGTCGGAATTTGGTGTGACCGCGTGTATGCAAGACAGCTTGAGCAAAATCCCGTCGGAATTCTGTCAGGAAAACCATCAGAGCTTTTTCTGACCAAAATTCTGATCGCGTGTACACAGCATTAATCATGCAAATGCGCCCGATACCCGGAACTGATACATTTGCGATCCAATTTGATCCCATACAAAATGAATGAGCTACCAATGCAAATGGTCCCGATACCCAAAATCAATACCTTTGCGGTGCGGTTTGAGCCCAAACAAAATGAATGGGTTTAAACCGCACTGAAAAGAATTGCATACGATTTGAAAAAGAATGCGGTTCAATTCCTGTCCGAATAGCATTCGGTTTCCCCCACCACTCCTGTGTGATCCCAGTATAGGAAGACAGGGAATCACTATCTAAGAAGTGCAGCGATGGCCAAACAGTTTATTCAAATTTTTTTTTATCACAAATGTTAAAAGTACGCTCACAGGGCTGGAGGAAATGTGTAAGTGCAGGTCTGTCTTTAATGCAGGGCAAAAGGGGCAGCAGCCCCCGGGCCCAGTCATTGTTGTGGGGCCCAAAGCAGCTGCCCCTTGAGCCCGGACTGCCAGCAAATAGTTGATAAGTGGATTTGGGAGGGCCCAAGAAAATGTTTCCCCAGGGTCCAATCAATATTAAAGATATTGGGGGCAGACCACCTGTATAGGTGGTCTGCCCCCAAGCTGACATCACCACAAGGGTCCTGGAACTTCCTACATCTCCTCCAGCCATGTGAGCACCGCAAGCAGCTGTGGTTTTGGATTTGACATGCAGGATGTACAGTATTGGGGGTGATTTATTAAATCTGGAGCGTGCAAAATCTGATGTAGCTCTGCATAGGAAAGGTAGAAGCTGATTCACTACCATGCACAACTGCACCAGATTCTGAGGGCAGCAGTTTTAGTTAAACCACCACCCGCCATTAATGAATTTTTAACATATGAGCTGTGATAAAAATTTTATTAAACTGGTTGCCCATTTCTGCACTTCTTAGATGGCCCGTCCTTGTCTTTATATACTGGGATCACACAGGAGTGGTGGGGGAAACCACATGTGATTCGGGCAAGCATCGCACCGCATTCCTGTTCAAATCAAATGCAATTCTTTGCAGTGCAGTTTGAGCCCAATTAATTTTGTATGGGCTCAAATCACACCGCAAAGGTATCGGTACTTGGTATAGGTAAGTACTTGGCCAAAAGTATCGGTACTGGTGCAACCCTACTAGAGATATTTGGTGGTGGCCTAAAACTTCTCAGTCTTTGGCAAAAGTCCAACTTTTCTTCAACCAGTAGAGCTCCCCCACATGAATGATCCAATCTTCTGATTGTCCAAAGCAGAACTATACTTGTGCAGCTGGTCAGATGCACAAATACCACCCATGTTCTAACTTCCCATCTCCAACTGTCATTTTTTGTTGTTCAGATTAGAATACATTTGGTGATTCTGGTAGTCATTATTTTAGGCACACCCTGATAAAGTCCAATATTATTTTACAGGGAGACAAGAGGAATGACTTGAATATTTTCTGTCTGTCCGTCATACTGAGCAGCGCTCTGGTCTACAACAGCAAAGGCACAATCGATGAGGACGCCATTGAGAAACTCCGGTATTATAATTCATGTGCATTAATTAATATAAAGTGATGTATTTATAATTGGAATAATAATGAACTATTACAGAATATTTCCTGTGAAGCGTAAGTATTAAAATCCCTATTTTTTTGCTAGAAAATTACTTAGAACCCCAAAACATTATATATATATATATATATATATATATATATATATATATATATATATATATATATATTTTTTAGCAGAGAATCTAGAGAATAAAATGGCGATTGTTGCAATATTTTATGTCACACGGTATTTGTGCAGCGGTGTTTTAAACGCAACTTTTTGGTAAAAGGGACACTTTCATGAATTTAAAAAAAACAAAACAGTATAGTTATCCCAATTTTTTTGTACAATGTGAAAGATGATGTTACGCCGAGTAAATAGATACCAAACATGTCACACTTTATAATTGCACGCACTCGTGGAATGGCGACAAACTTTGGTACCTAAAAATCTCCATAGACGACGCTTAAATCTTTTTTTTACGGTTACCAGGTTAGAGTTACAGAGGATGTCTAATGCTATAATTATTGCTCTTACTCTGACGATCGCGGCGATGCCTCACATGTGTGATTTGAACATCATTTACATATGCAGGGCGCGACTTCCGTATGCATTTTCTTTGCTGCGCAAAATCGCGGTGACAGGGGCGATTTGAAATTTTTTTTTCTTATTTATTTTTATATTATTAAATTGTGTTTTTAAAAAAAAATAAAAAAATTGATCACTTTTATTGCTGTCACAAGGAATGTAAACATCCCTTGTGACAGTAATAGGTGGTGACAGGTACTCTTCATGAAGGGATCGGAGGACTAAGAGACCCCAAATCCCTCCTTTGCACTTCAAAGTATTCATATCACTGAAAACGGTGTATCTGAATACTGTATATTTTTTAAAATCCGGCGCCATTGGCAGCCGAGTAAACAGGAAGTGACGTTGTGACGTCCCTTACGTGTTTATGTTCAGGAGACTGGAACAAAGCCGTTTCCGGCTTCGTGCCAGTCTGTCACTAGCCGCCGGGAGTGGCAGATCATGTCCCAGGTATCCCGGTGGGACGGGAGGTCCGGGAAGAGCGGCGGGAGGGGGGATGTCCCTTCCTGCTGCTTTTAGCCGCATCGGTTGTTATCTCTGGAAAGCCGACCACCCGCTCTAAAAAAACGATACCAGGATGATGCCTGCAGCTGCGGGCATCATTCTGGTATAACCCCCGAAAGCCAAGTACGCTCATCTGTGTACGCTCGGCGGGAAGGGGTTATTCACCTTTGGTCAAAGCTGCACAGTTTGTTTTTATCTGCAGATGCACATTACCAGCAGAGACATTTTTTTTTTGATAAAGGTGAACTTACCCTTTAACCGCTTCCCGACCGGCCACTGCATATATACGTCAGCAGAATGGCACGGGCAGGCAAAATCACGTACCTGTACGTGATCGTGCGTTTGCCTGCCTGTGGGTCGCACGCGCGCCGCCAGCGGCGCGCTCGCGACCCGGTCGGGAGCTCCATGACCCCGGCCGCAGGACCAGCGGACCCGATCGCCGCTGGTGTCCCGCGTTCGGGTTACGGAGCTGAAGAACGGGGAGAGGTATGTGTAAACAAACCTCTCCCCGCGCTTCCTACTCTGCCTGTCATTGATTGGCTGTTCCCGGTCATCGGGAAAGCCGATCAATGACGTCAGACGTCAGCCCCGCCCCCTAATGTAAAAAAAAACACACACGTCACAGCCCATAACCCCTCCCCTCCCCCTAGTGGTTAACCCCTTCACTACAACTGTCATTTATACAGGAATCAATGCATTTAAATAGCATTGATTGCTGTATAAATGACAATGGTCCCAAAAATGTGTCAAAAATGTCCGATGTGTCCGCCATAATGTCGCAGTCACAATAAAAATCGCTGATCGCCGCCATTACTAGTAAAAAAAAGAATATTAATAAAAATGCTATAAAACTATCCCCTATTTTGTAAACGCTATAACTTTTGCGCAAACCAATCAATAATCGCTAATTGCGATTTTTTTTACCAAAAATATGTAGAAGAATACGTATCGGCCTAAACTGAGGAAAAAAAATGTTTTTTTATATATTTTTTTGGGGATATTTATTATAGCAAAAAGCAAAAAATATTGCATTGTTTTCAAAATTGTGGCTCTATTTTTGTTTATAGCGCAAAAAATAAAAAAACCGCAGGGGCGATCAAATACCACCAAAAGAAAGCTCTATTTGTGTGAAAAAAAGGACGCCAATTTTTTTTTGGAGCCACTTCGCACGACCGCGCAATTGTCAGTTAAAGCGACGCAGTGCCGAATCGCAAAAAGGGGCCTGGTCCTTTGGCTGCCAATTTGTCCGGGGCTGAAGTGGTTAAATCATGAAACAAAACTTGAAATTGGTTTTGTGAATAAAAAAATAAAACATTTTATTTTTAAGCATTTCACTTACCTTTAACAGCTTCGTGAGTGAACTGGCCGATTTCATTAAGGTGAAATCCAAAGACAATGAAGATGAGGAGGATCAGTTCTCCAGACACTTCCCCATCTTTATCTGGGCGGTGAGAGATTTTGTTTTGAAGCTGGAGAGTGATGGAAAGAAGATCACTGAAGATGAGTACCTGGAGAGTGCGCTGGCACCGCAAAAGAGTGAGTTATTTTATAGCAACTGTAGAGGAAATGTTATAGCAACTACATAGAAAGACAAACAGGGACCCTTTAGGTCATGGTCCTGTCTATCATGGGCTCTGGCAGTGCTTGCGCAGTGAGATCCCATTGACGTGAATGTAGCCACATTTATTCTTTTTACATTGTTTCTTGCTGCCTCCTACCGATATACAGAATATGATCTATGTGAATGAATTATGGCAGTTAAAACATCATTGTTTAGTATCACCTTAACCTCCTAGCCCCCTATCACTAGCCCTCTAATCCAGTGTTTCTCAACTCCAGTCCTCAAGGCGCCCCAACAGGTCATGTTTTCTGGATTTCCCTCAGATGAAACAGCTGTGGTAAATAGACATGTGCAATTCGTTTTGTTTTTTTTCGTTTTTCGTTATTTTCGTTCGTTCGTTTTCGTACGAATGAACGAATCATTCGAATCGTACGAATCCGAATAACGAATAGTAACGAATCGTTCGAATCGTACGAATCCGATTAACGAATCATTCGAATCGAACAAATCCAAAAAATAACGAAAATCCGAAAAAAAACTAATTAGAAACAACGAATGTACTAATGAAGAAAATCCGAAAAACGAAAACGAATGAAAAAATTCGTACATTCGTAACTTTTTTTTTTGTTGAATTGGTAATTTTACGTGTCCCTTACAATGGTGCTGCTAAACGTGCTTCGAGTGGATTGAACAAAAAAATTCATACATTCGTAACTTTTTTTTCGATTCGTAACTTTTTTTTTTTTTTTTCGATTTGTAATTTTCCGTGTCTCTATTGAACCAAAAAATTTGTACATTCGTAACTTTTTTTTTTCGATTCGTAACTTTTTTTTCAATTCGTAACTTTTTTTTTTTTTTTTTTTTTCGATTTGTAATTTTACGTGTCTCTATTGAACCAAAAAAATTTGTAACTTTTTTTTTCGATTCGTAACTTTTTTTTTTTCGATTCGTAACTTTTTTTTCAATTCGTAACTTTTTTATTTTAATTTTTTTTTCGATTTGTAATTTTCCGTGTCTCTATTGAACCAAAAAATTCGTAACTTTTTTTCGATTCGTAACTTTTTTTTTCGATTCGTAACTTTTTTTTCAATTCGTAAATTATTAAAATGTAATAATAGCATACACATTACATCAAATTATGAATTATGCTCCGATTACGAATCTACGAATGTTACGAATGTTACGAATGTACGAATAAGTCCGAAAATTAAACTAACAAAAAAACGAATCAACGAAAAAAAAACTCTTACGAATGTACGAATCGTTACGAATACGAACACCGACGACTTATGAATGTACGAATCGTTACGAATCGACGGAAACGAAAAAAAAAAACGAAACGAAAAAAAAAAAGATTTTTTTTTCGGAAACGAAAAAAAACGAAACGAAAATAAACAAATGTTTTTGTTGTGCACATGTCTAGTGGTAAATACCAAGGCAGTAAAACTGATCAAATCACCTGTACAAACTAATGGCAAGCCTGAAAACATGATCTGTTGGGGCGCCTTGAGGACTGGATTTGATATTTCATCCAGAGTCCAGATAGGGTGTGGTTGGGTTGGAGGCTCTGTGTTTTGGTGGATTTTTGAGTTACGTTCTGACTTGTGAGAGAGAAATTCTTTGTTTCTTAAACACATAAATAGCATACACATTACATAAAATTATGAATTATGCTCCGATTACGAATCTACGAAAACAATGTTACGAAAGTACGAATAAATCAATCTCACGAAAGTACGAATGTAACTAAATCTACGAAAATACGAATTTCGAATGAACGAAAATTAGATTAACGGAAATACGAATCATTTCAAATCAACGAAAATATAGCTCTTCCGAAAATATGAATGCGTCCGAATACGAAATATAACGAAAATACGAATTTCGAATGAACGAAAATTAGACTGAAATACGAATCAACGAAAAAATAACTCTTACGAAAATACGAACGAGTCTGAATACGAACACCGACGACTTACGAAATTACGAATCGTTACGAATCAACGGAAACGAACAGAAACGAAACGAAACTAAACACATTTTTCTATTGTGCACATGTCTAATAAGAAGAAAAAAAGAGAAAAATACATATGAATCATGTAGTGGATTCACTAATACTAACTGAAAGCTTACCCTGATATCTGAAGATAATAAGATATAATGCCGAGTAGTCAGCAGACTTTGGGTAGTTAAAGCGGGGCTCCACTGCCCCTGACGTTTTTTTTTTAAAAGTCCATAATAAAGAATATATTTTGTCATTTATAAACTCACCAGTCCGGGTTGTAGCAGTTGTGCCTTTCGTTTTTTCTATTAAAAAATCACTTTATAACAAAGCTGGTTCGGATCTCCATCTTGCCTGTGGGCGAGTGAAACCTCCAGGCGTTCTCTTCCTGGATTTCACTGACGCCTATTCATTGTAATCTCGCGCATGCGCCATCAGCAGCTCCTGTTGCCATTACAACGGCGGTGGCGGCGAAAGTCTTGCGCGATCTCGGGCCAGGCAGCCGCACTGACTCCTGGGAGCTATGACACAAGCTCCCAGGAGACAGTGCGGGCTAGGGGATATTACGTAATAGCCGTAATATCCCCGCCCATATCCGAGGGACCGTGAACCAGGAAGCGATGGATGGCAAGAAGAAGAACAACTAAAGGTAAGTAAAAAAAAAAAAAATGCCGTTTCGGATCGAGGAAGGTGAGTATTATTTTTTATATATATTTCTTAAAAACGGGTGGCGCTCCGCTTTAATTGACACCAGCAAAAGGAAGTTAGTAAATGGCCCAATGCGGCCAAACAAACAGCATGCAAATGGGGTAAATGACAAAGAGCATGACAGAATAAATGTTCATGCCTTAAGATAACATTGCACAGTTATGCACAAGTTCAGAAAGCAGGATTACCTCTAATGAAAAGATACAGCGTAGCAGCGCCCCGACAACCAACATTTGAAACCTTAAACATTGTCTGCTTTTAAAGCCCCCCACCCACATTTTGCCAGTTAGAGAACCTCAAATCCAGTACATTTGCCAACAGGGATACTACTGTATGGTAATCGATCTGTGAATTTCATAATTTCCTAAACACAACACCCCATTTGTGCTTCTGTATGAACTGAACCGGCAAAGGCATGCTCTGTTATATAAGAATAATGATTGCAATTATGGAATTTGATTTATTTTGTATTTTTTTGTAAAGCTGAGGTTGTGCAAAACCCCAAAAGGGTAGAAGAACGTAACCTTTGCAGAGGATGCATCCGCATGTACTTCAAGACCCGTAAATGTTTCGTTTTCGACCCTCCCTCCGGGAGAAGTGATGTGCTTCAGAGGATGGATGAAGTGTCCGAGGAAGAAATCAGCCCAACATTTCTGGCTCAGGCTGAGAAGTTCTGTACATACATTTACGAAAATTCTGAGGTGAAATATCTGGATCAAATTCACATAGCGACGGGAAAAAGTAAGAGTATCTATCCTAACTTTTTGATAAAGTGATTTAAAGTTAAGCTTTTAGTACTTATTGCTTAGGAGTATGCTACTTTCTTAGTAGTAGAATACATCAAGGGGATGGGGGGTTTATGTTTTTCATTACACCATTAAAGCTGGGATCCCTATATTAACCACTTTCCGACCGGCGCACGAAGATGTACGTCCCTTTTTTAAAGAGGGATATCTCGGTAACGGCAGCAGCTGCTGCCACAACCGAGATATCCATCTCTTCAGGCGCCGGTCGGCATTCCGATAATGGAGATCGCCGTTATCGGCGGCGGGAGAGGTGTCCCCCCCTCCCGCCGCTCTCCCGCGCCTTCCGCCGCTTACCGGAACCATCGGCAGCGGCGGAGGCGATCGGGTCTGTTCCCTGCCTGTGCATAGAGATGAGTGACGGTAAGATGGCCGCCACTCATCTCTATACCATAGGAGGGCGGAAGCGACGTCAAAAACGTCACTTCCGCCCATACGTCTTAAAGAGAAATTTACAAATGTCATTTTTTTAAATGACATTTTTTTTTTTTCATTGAAGTCCAAATATGAAATCTGAGGACTTTTTGACCCCAGATCTCATATTTAAGAGGACCTTTCATGCTTTTTTCTATTACAAGGAATGTTTACATTCCTTGTAATAGGAATAAAAGTGAGGCAATTAATTTTTTTTTTAAAAAACAGTGTAAAAATAAATAAAATCAAGAAAAATAAATAAGAAAAACAAAAAAAAATGTTTTTAAAGCGCCCCGTCCTGACGAGCTCGTGCGCAGAAGCGAACGCATACGTGAGTAGCGCCCGCATATGAAAACGGTGGTCAAACCACACATGTGAGGTATCGCCGCGATCGGTAGTGCGAGTGCAATAATTATAGCCATAGACCTCCTCTGTAACGCAAAATATGCAACCTGTAGAATTTTTTAAACGTCACCTATGGAGATTTTTGAGGGTAAAAGTTTGATGCCATTCCACGAGCGGGCGCAATTTTGAAGCGTGACATGTTAGGTATCAATTTACTCGGCGTAACATTATCTTTCACAATATAAAAAAAAATTGGACTAACTTTACTGTTGTCTTATTTTTTTATTCAAAAAAGTGAATTTTTTCCAAAAAAAGTGCGTTTGCAAGACCGCTGCGCAAATACGGTGTGAAAAAAAGTATTGCAACGACCAACAATTTATTCTCTAGGGTGTTAGAAAAAAAACAATATATAATGTTTGGGGGTTCTATGTTTTTTTCTAGCAAAAAAAAACTGTTTTAAACATGTAAACACCTAAAATCCAAAACGAGGCTGGTCTTAAAGTGGTTAAAGCCATCTCTGAGCAAAACTGGCAGTCATGCATGGGTCTTCCATCCATCCTGCTGCCACCCATTTATAATTACAAAAAAAACAAACAATAATCCCAAGCCAATTTTAACACACCTAAATAAACCATTATGTGATGCCTCTTTTGGGACTGAAGACCAATGCCCACTGTTACTGTCGAGGCCCATTGATGATCACTACTGTTGTGGGCCCTTGTTGTTATATTACCACACCACCGACCTTGTAAAGGGACCAATGGACCCAATGAGTAGAGTGGGGCGACCAGTTCGAACTGAGCAAAAGTTTGACCAGAACCTCGCCTGTTCGTCCGATTGGCGAACACCAGCTGTTCATCCGTGGAACAGCCCACAGTGCACTGCTCGCTGCACAGTGCATTCTAGGGCCCTAATACGAAGAAGATGATATATTTAGCTCACAGTACACTGGGTAACTCTGCTTGCAACTAGGAAGGATGCAGGACAGGGCTCAGTGCTGGAACTTGTTTTGCCACCATGTCTCCATACAGCTGATGGTGATGATGTGAGATCTGTCAGCTCTACCCCCCTCCTTCTCCTCCTCCTTTTCCATGCCCTCTTCTGCTGAATTGTCCTATGAACCACCAGTACCCCTAACCGTTCAAGGGGCCATTCAATGAGTCAGGCTAAAGCCCCATACACACGCGCGGACAATCCGTGGACCAGGTCCGTCGGACCATGTCCGTCATACTTTGTCTGATGTTGGTTTTGCGTACACACGATCGGACAAAGTTGTCGGAAAATCCGATCATTCTGAACGTGGTGACGTTTGTTGCCTACGACGGGACTACGTAAAGGCTAGTAGCCAATAGCTTTGGTCTTGTAATGTGATCTGAGCATGCGTAGCACTTTGTCCGGTCGGACAAGCGTACACACGCTCGGATTTGGTGTGATCGGACCGGGTTGACGGCAAATCTTTCCAGCAGGAGATAAGACTTTGTCCGACGGACAAACCGACGAACACTGTCCGATGGTGCATACACACGGTCTGATTTTTCAACAACCTTGTCCGATCGGACCAAATTGATGAAAAAGTCCGACCGTGTGTATGGGGCTTAAGAGATGCCATACAGTGCTTCACACCAGAGCACCGACCTTGTGAGGAACCCAAATGGACCCATTGAGTGTTCAAGGCAGTGGATTTAGGTGAATATTTGGGACACTTATATTATATTACTGGAGTGATTATCTACAGAGGGTTGAGGGTATTGTTTTGGGATTGAGTTTAACTGGCAGAATTTCAACTTTATGGCCTAAGGTCTGCCATAGATGGAGCATTTTTTTTTTACTGCAACCGTGGGTTGCAGGTAAGAAATTTGCTTGATTCCCCCATCAACAAAGTTAGTGTTGACAGATGAATCCCCTTTCGGATCCATTGTATGAATCCCCTTTCGGATCCATTGTGATTGATTTACTAAGGGCAACTGTCTGCTAGTGCACTTGCTCCAGAGCTTAGTAAATGAGGTAAATTTTCACTTTGCAAAGAATACTCAAGTACATGATTGGATGATAGAAATCAGCAGAGCTTCCCCTCATTTCAGAGCTTCCCCTCATTTCAGAGCTTCCCCTCAGATCTAGAGCAACTGCACTTGCAGTGCACAGTATATTTGCCTTTAGAAAGTTCAACCTCATTGTGTTTTCCGGATGGGGGAAGCTGTCCCTGCCGGGAGAAGACACTGATTATTGCTAGCGGCTATAACAGCCACTTGCAATAATCACATGTAAAATCCAGCAGCTTGATTGTACCAAAGTTGATCGATCGATCAACTTGGGTACATTCAGCCTACATGGTTCGAAGCACGGGCGGTTCCTGCTGAACTGGTTAAGATTGGAACCTTCTATGGCCAGATTAAGTGTAGCTAAAATGGAAAATAGAATAATCAGCACAAGAGACATAACTTACAGTTAGTATAAGGTGTCCTTTGTGCTGATTCCTCTGCTGTTAGTAGTAATGTTAATCTGTCCTGCTCCCCCCTACCGTAATCTTCTGGGGTTAATACAACTAAGGAGCTATCAGAGTCTCTCATCTAGAGGGCCAGACCTTTGCCACCCTTTATACCATGATCTGCCATTCATAGAAGCATACCGGTTCTGTGAATGAAATGGAGTATTAGCTGATGCCTGAAAGCACTGTCCCCATTCAGAGATCACTTTCCATTCATAGAAGTTGTAGTATGGCTATGAATAGGGCACCTGGGTTGAAAGGGTTGGCATAGTCAGGCTCTCTTGATGAGAGCCTGTGACACCCCTTTATTTTATTAACCCCCACCACACCAGAAAACTATGGCAGTGGGGATGGAAAGGGAAGGACAGAGGAACTGCAATTGTTGGATATGCATGACCATAGTGTTAGAAATGTCTGATTTTAAATGTGAGGAATCCTCTGCAGCAAGCTTTTCATAGTTAACAATGAGGTAGAATGAGATAGACTTGCCATCAGAGTCATCAGCTCCTCACCAGCTCTCCCACATCCACCATCCCAGGCAGTGGGTGCTTCTTGTCCTTTGGTTGCTATATGACGATGTTAGAAATCATTACAGGAAGGTGTGGCAGATGGCAAGTGGCAGGATGGAGCAGTTTTGGTGCACATGGCTATCCCATTGGACACCAGTTCTGTTGTCTTTTTTTTTTTTAAATAGCTTAGATTATCATCTTCTAGTAATTGTAAGCTTACAGGAGAAGTCATAACCTACAAAATATTAGAAACTTACATCTTGAAATATCTGACACCTTTTTCTTATGACTTGGCCAATGATCAATATTAATACTTTCTGCCTAAGTAGGCCAATTTTGTTGCCATCCCTTCTTACCAAGCCAACTGGCAGACCTTAGCATTACACTAATGCCACATACACACGACCGTACTTTTCGTCAGCAAAGGTCCAACGGAACGAATCCGTTGGACAATTTGATCGTGTGTGGGCTCCATCGGACCTTTGCTGTCCAAAAATATGATGGACTTTAGAAATAGAACATGTTTCAAATTTTTTTGTCGGACCCAGTTCCTATCGAAAAATCCAAGTGTGTGCTAGTCCGACGGACAAAAACCGACGCTAGGGCAGCTATTGGCTACTTGCTATGAACTTCCTTATTCTAGTCCGGTCATACGTCATCACGTTAGAATCCGTCGGACTTTGGTGTGATTGTGTGTGGCCAAGTCCGTTCATTCGGAAAGTCCATCGGAACTCTGCCGAAAGTCCGTCGAAAAGTCCGGTCGTGTGTATGCGGCATAAGACATCATAGCTACACAAGGCACACCAAAATAATAGTGTCGATGCTGAAAGGAACAGATTTTCCATTCTGGAAGGCTCCTAAATGTCTTTTCCGTTTTTAGTGCTGGGAGAGCTTGCGACCCTCTACACGAAAGCCATAATGTCTTCTAAAGCCACTTCCATGGAGAATGTAGTGATGAGTATATCTCAGACAGAAAATGAAGCTGCTGTCCGGGAGGCAACTGAACACTATGAGAAGATGATGAAAGAGAGAGGACAATTCCCCACAGAGACAGACAAAGAGTTTACAGAGTTGAGCATACAGTGTGAGGAAGAAGCTCTTCAGATATTCATGAAAAAGTCCTTCAAGGACTCTGAACTCAGCTTCCATAAACAGCATATGGTAATGTTTTATCATGGTTACGTGATAGTTTACGTTTTTGGGGTTGTTTTCGAGATGTGCGATGAAAGATCACACAAACACTTGTAGGTATAACATTTAATTAAGTAGTGACAGATACAGATAACAAATGTAATAATATTAGAAAATATAACAGGAATACTTAACTAAAGATGATTTTTCGTCACAGAGTCCTGCCCACTTGCGCTGTATGGCACAGATGATTAGACCAGATGCATGCACGATGCCGTAATATATACAGGACGAGTTGTTAGGATTTGACCAATTGTAAACATGACCTTCTAAAGAAGATAGCACATTCCTGAAAGAAAATTAGTGGGCCACCTTGTCCATATAGTCAATTTACAATTGCATTCTTATAGCATGAAGTCATATAAGGTAACTAGATATAACATTTCCCCATCAGGAAATCATATATACTTGTAGCGCCGGTACTCCTGATGAGTATGCGCTATGACTTTTCAATTTAGTTTTTGCCCAGAACTGTAGTTGAGTTTTGGGTTTAACTGTTCTAAATTATGCTTTGGCATCAGTTTGGCTGGGCTGTATTGAGGTTCTGCCTGGTCATAGGTGGGGTCTGCACCTGTGACCGGCCTTAGAACGCAGTCTGGTTGGACGCATTGGGTACCAATCTCTGCTCGGAGCCAATCAGTGGGCGCGTTTGTCTCGCTGTGTATTCCGGGAGAGGGTACTTAAGGTGCTGAAGTCACGTGGTTCGGGGTTCTGGTCCAGAAGTTGCTACCGACTCTGTGATCCTGGTCCTCCTGACCAGCCCCCAGAGGCCCTCATGGCTTGGGGTGCGGATCCATCCATTTCCGAGACTCAAAACTGGCTAGTTCGAGGCGCAGTAACTGGAAGGAGGATTCTAAAGTGTTTTGGTGCCGTCTCGGGTTTGGAGAGGCCCAGCAACTCTACATGCAACCAGGGGAGGTTGAGAGAGCCACGCACAAGGCTGGCTGCTCGGTAAGAGCCTGAAAGCTGAGCTGCCATGAACATTGATTTAATCCACAATTTCTTACGGTATCGCCGGACTGGCTAAAAAATTATGGTACAGTAATAAAAGTTCCTACCTATACCTTCTGGTTACAACTGAGTTTTCAACCAAGTCTGTGTGAGAGACTTTGCAAAGCTAGAATTACTGTTGGCTGCTAGATCCAAGCTCAAGGATTTATCCAGCATTTAAAGAATCCAGTTGCGAGTGGCTATTCCCTGGATTATGTACAGAAATAGACTTTCATTGAAGTCAGTAGTTCCAAGCACCTGAGCTAAACTTTATCCTTATACCTTATATTCCCAACTTAGAGACTGAGTTTTGTTCAACTGTTTTATGCAAATAAAAATTCCAAAAGGAATTCAAGTGTCGGTCTCTACAGTTACTGGGTATCAACCCTGGGAACCCCTAGACAAGGACAACGAGTGACAAGCTGGTGGAGGTAATTGGAAAGCCCAGAAAAACTCAGCAGCGCCTTCGGGGGGCAGTGCTACATACTTGTTTATATCATTGTATATCTGAAGGTCAAAAAATATCAGATTAGGCTTATGCCTAAACGTTTCATTGTTGAAATGATTTGGGCTCACTTGTGAAAGTTGTATAAATATCCCTAATCAGGTTTAAATTACTTTTTCTGTGGACAGCTCTGAAACTGGGAGGTCCCGGAAGTGATAGTTGTGGCCCTGATAGCTGCCTGACGATATTATAATACTATTATAATACTCGGTTCCTGGAATTCTTAAAGAGTTTTATACCTCCACTCAACGAATGTGGATAACAGGCCCATGGATTTATCGCATGGAGGCATGGTGAAGAGGATAGATAAACTAGTGACAGCTGGAGGAGTGGTACATGCAAAGATCTAAACACAATGTGGCCATGCTCAGAGCACTCTGGTTTGTCATTGTACACCAACATAGAGTTGGCCTTTATTTTTTTTTTATTCTTATGTAGCAATAGTGACCTATTCTGAAAATTGTGCACATAAGAACTACCTGAACCTGTTCAAACTCTTAACAAAACTGTCACAATGTTTTCATAAATTAAATGCGGTACTTTTTAAAGGGACCATGCCTCCAGAAAAGTGTTGCAAATGCTTAATGAGTTGTCCCTTAAGTGTGTCTCATAACTCCTGAAGGTGGATAACTGTACCAAACAATAGCTCTCCATAGTTATTCCTATACTATAAATCAAATCTTTTATTTGATATTGTTAGGTTTGATATTGTGAGGTTCCAAAAGACGGCATCCGCTACTGCTAGCATGAAGTCAAACATTAAAGGGGGGGAGTTAGCGAGTGTCTTTTAATTCAATCTTATTTTAATTTTTTTTATTGAGATAGAAAATTGAGATAGAAAAATTATACAATAGAAATATATGTCTTTCAGTAACACATAAATAGATACTTATAACTTTGCTACAGTGGTGTCATACCATCTTATGGCTCAGGTAATTTTGAGCTTCGGTTGATTTAGTGTGGTATATGAGCCTGTATACCTACAGTGTCTAATCTGAGTTATTGTGGGTATGTGAGCACCACTATTTCATCAGTGAGTTGTGCCCACTCATTACAGGTAGGTTAGGGCTTTTGTTTCTATGCTAGACACGTTCTCTCCGAGGGTGAAGCTCTGTGTGCGCCACCATTCCAGTCTGATGAGATTAGAGATTGTGAATTAAATATTCGGTTAATACTGCAACATTTAAAAGGGAAAGGATAAAAGGAGAGAGAGGGTGGGGATAGAGGGGTCAAGGTAGTAAGGAATTTTAGGAATTAAGAGGGAGACATTCCACTCTAGTTACACAGGTACGTCGGTGAAGTCCTGTGTGGCCCATGGAATAAATTCTGAGGAATATCGAAACATAGACCACAAGGTCCAGGTCTTGGAGTATTGTTCCTCTTTACCCGTTTCCTGCAACAACATTCGTTCCAAACTGTTAATTCGGTCAACTTCAATTGCCCAATCCCCCAGAGAAGGCATGCTTGTCGACTTCCAATGTCTGGGCAACACCGTTCTAGCAGCTGCCAAAAAGTGACGTAGACTGTCTTACTTGACCGACTTGAGCGGTCCCGGGAGCAGAGATAGCAGAACTACCTCAGGAGAGGGTGTGATTGAGGTCGCCATGAGTCTGCAGTACAAGTCGATGATCTTTTGCCAGAACTTCCTCACAGGGGGGCATTCCCACCAGATGTGAAGTAAGGTTCCCTTGGATGACAAGCAACCCCAGCAGGTATCGTGAGTGTCTTTTGACACCTACCAAATGGGCTTGACAGATTGTACATATGGCCATGTTCCATGGATTTTTTTTTTGTGTTGGGTCACTTTAGTCATTGAAGTACATCCTAAACAGCCCTAAATCTCCCCAATTTAGTCTTAGTCTAGTTTTAGTCTAGTTTTAATTTCAGTTTGTTTAACTTCCCAACAGAAAAACATGGAGCAGAAAAAATATGAATTTTCTGAAATGAATAAGATGAAGTCCCTCAAATACTGTGAGGAGCTATTAAGAAAACATTCCAAAGACCATGAGGAAGCCATAAGACAAGGTCTGTACTGCACTCCAGGAGGGCACCAGAAGTTTCAGGAAGATATGGGGCAGATAGTGGAGAGATACAACAAGGAACCAGGGAAAGGTCTACAGGTCAGTGTTCTGTTTATGTGTCATAACTAGATTTTTTTTTTTTTTACATTAACTTAGAGCTATTTATCATTGCAAAAAAAACCTCAACAAATCTGTATCTAAAAACTCTTTCACAATTAAAGTGTTCCCAAAAAACTGTCGGAAAAGATTTAAAGATCATTATTATATAAAATGTTCACTGTTTCTGGATCAAATTGGTGAAGATTTTTTTAAAGATGTATAATTATTAATTTATTTAACGTTTTTATAATGTTTTATAAGTTTTCAAAATAATTAGATTAGATTTCATATTGCAGGCAGAGTCTGCTCTTCAGCACTTTATTATGACAAAAGAAACTCTTAAAATCTCCATTATGAAGGCCGACGAGACTTTGACTGAGCAGCAGAAGAAAGATGAAGGTATGAAATTATTACTAATAAAACACAGTCATTATTGTTACTATTGTAACGCTACCCCTTTAGGAGCGCTTGGATTTTTTGGTCCCCCTCACAAGCACAGTAAAGCCCCATACACACGGTCGGATTTTCTGATGGATTCTGTCCTATCGGACAATGTTGTCGGAAATTCCGACCGTGTGTAGGCACCATCGGACATTTTCCATCGGATTGTCCGACGGACAAAGTTCTATCTCCTGCTCTAAAAATTTTCCGACAACAAAGTCCGATCACACCAATTCCGATCGTGTGTAGCGAATTCCGACGGACAAAGTGCCACGCATGCTCAGATCACATTACAAGACCAAAGCTATTGGCTACTAGCCTCTACGTAGTCCCGTCGTAGGCAACAAACGTCACCACGTTCAGAATGACCGGATTTTCCGACAACTTTGTCCGACCGTGTGTACGCAACACCAGTGTCGGACTAAATCCGTCGGACCAAATCCGATGGATTTGGTGGTCGGATTTTCCGACCGTGTGTATGGGGCTTTAGGCAACATGAATTTCCCGGAAGTAGTTAAGAACCAGTCCCAGGTGTTTTGTTTTTGGATTAATAGGGATGAATGTGGATGGGGATGTGAAGGTATGGGATGCCCAGAACTGTAACTTGAATGCAACTTGAGGACTTGAAACTGTCTCTGGCCACCAAAAATCACAAGGCTGTCCTCCCATAGGATAAACAGATCAGCTCAACTGGTAAAACAAAGTTTCCAATCACTGAATGCAGGTTCTCTATCTCCGTAGAAAACGGCAAGACACCTGGCTGCTTCTTAGATTCCCCAAGAAAAAGGTGTAGGGTAGCTCTACTGGCTATAAGTGTCTCTAAGCTGTCCCTTTGCCATAAGCAAGCTGGGTATTCCACCTGGCTGCTTCTCCTCTATAGGCTCTGGGGTGTAGTGGTTGAAGCTACTCCCTTTGGTGTATCTTGAAGCACGTGTGACTGCAGAACAGGCCTCCTGCTAGACAGGTCCCAATCATGTTTCCCAGGATGGCTTCAGCTAAGCCTATCTGAGGCTGGAAGGGTGTGAGGCTTCAGCTGCTTTGCTCTCTTTCTTCTTGCTCTTTCCGTCTTCCATGGGGAAGACCCCCCAGCATAGGAATCTCCTCCGGGCAACTGGACCCTGAACTCTGCTCCCACATGGCCAGGCTCCAGAAAATGTATTGTCTGTCTCTCCACCTTGTGGGCCATCCCCACCCAGGGATTGGAGGAGATGCCATAAAAATTCAGGCCTCATCTCCGCTCCTCTGCCCTTTAACTACTTCCCACCCGGCCACTGTATATATACGGCCGGGTGGGAGCCGCCTACTTCTGATCGGACGTTCCTGAACGTTCATCAGAAGTAGGGGGATCGCACGCGCATCTCGGCGCATCTCGGATCGGCAGGAGGGCTCTGTGATTGGCCCTCCTGATCACATGACAGCCGTGTCCAATCACAGCCGTCATGTGATGTAAGCAAACAGCCGGTTGCTAGGCAATCGGCTCTCCTCTCCTCACACGGAAGTCGTCGCTGAGGAGAGGAGAGCTGATCGCTGCAGCCGGCTGGTGATCAGTGAGTATTAGCTGTTTTTTTACAGTTTTTTACTCACTGATCACCAGTGTAGTGTCCCCACAGTAAAACACACATGTCCCCACACATGTCCCCAAAACATACATGTCCCCAAAACACACATGTCCCCAAATAATAAAAACACATATGTCCCAGTAAAATCACATGTGCCAATGATTATCAGCACACATATGTCCGTGATCACCTGCACACATCTGTACATGATCATTTGCGTACATATGTCCGTGATCACGCAAACCAATTATTATACACTTATCGGAATTTTTTTTTACTAAAAACATGTAGCAGAATACATTTTGGCTTAAATTTATGACAAAATTAGATTTTATTGGATTTCGTTTAAAAAAGAAAGGAGAAAATATTGTTTTTTTTCAAAATTTCCGCTATGTTTTCGCTTATATCGCGAAAAATTAAAAACGGAGTTGGGAATAAATACCACCAAACTAAAGCTCTATTTGTGCGAACAAAATGAAAAAAATTATATTTGGGTACAGCATTGCATGACAGCGCAATTGTCATTGAAAGTGCGAGAGCGCTGAAAGCTGAAAATTGGTCTGGGAAGGAAGGGGGCGAAAGTGCCCGGTATTGTAGTGGTTAAGTTCTAGAACATTCCAGAAGCCATGGGGAGGCTACACAGGCCCAGGTCCTGGAGCTCTGCCAACTATTCTAAACAAATTAACCCTGGCTCCTCTGTCTACAGAGGAGCCCAACTAAATTCCCCTACACTGTACACAGAGGGTGCTACACTATTGTTATTGGATTGAGTTTTTACTATTCTCATTTTTTTAAATTTTCAAATAATTATTAGTTAACTCTATGATATAAATATCCATATTCAACTGCCTCAATGCCTTACAAATACACTAGCATGCATGCAAGACATCTTACTTGGTTGTGCATTTAGGAAAGGTCCTTTTCAGTTCAACATGACCATGCCCCTGTGTTCAAAGCCAGCTCCATAAAGACACGGTTTGGCCAATTTGGTGTGGAGGAGCTTGTGTGTCCTGCACAGAGCCCTGTCCTCAACCCTACCACCTGAACACCTTTGAGTATAATTTAGAGTGTTGATACATTATCTCACAAATGAGCACATAGACCCAGCACATCGACCTAGCACATTGACCCAGCACATAGACCCAGCACATAGACCCAGCACATAGACCCAGCACATAGACCCAGCACATAGACCCAGCACATAGACCCAGCACATCGACCCAGCACATAGACCCAGCACATCGACTAAGCACATAGACCCAGCACATCGACTGAGCACATAGACCCAGCACATCGACCCAGCACATCGACCCAGCACATAGACCCAGCACATCGACTAAGCACATAGACCCAGCACATCGACTGAGCACATAGACCCAGCACATCGACTGAGCACATAGACCCAGCACATCGACTAAGCACATAGACACAGCACATCGACTGAGCACATAGGCCCAGCACATAGACCCAGCACATAGACCCAGCACATAGACCCAGCACATCGACTAAGCACATAGACCCAGCACATAGACCCAGCACATCGACTAAGTACATAGACCGAGCACCTGTCCTTTTCTAGGCTTCATGTATAACTCCACAACTTACTACAGTGTCAGGAGCTTTAGGTAGCACTCTCTCCTATTCCTCCCCATGTAAGAGACTTCCCAGTCTCCTTTTCACCCTCCAGGGCAGAGTTCTTCTGGGACTTGTAGTCCCACTTGGTCTTCCCCTTGATGAGCCATGCCTGCCTGGGGACGGCATCCCCCATTAGTCCTTGCAACTCTCAGCATTATTGGGCAAGCCTCTCAGTGCCGCAACTGTGTCTAAAGACAGTGTTTACCTCTCCTGCTGTTTGGTGGGTGGAGCTTAAACCACGGTTACAGCCATAGCAGAGTCACTTTCCCTCTCTCCCCTGACCAGCCACACATTTCAGCCATAGAGAGGGAAAGCCCAGGGCTGTATAACTGCAGCGACAGTAGTGCCGAATGCCAGGCCGCTAGACATGTGCAATTCGTTTCGTTTTTTTTCGTTTTTTTTCGTTATTTTCGTTCGTTCGTTTTCGTACGAATGAACGAATCGTTCGAATCGTACGAATCCGAATAATGAATCGTTCGAATCGTACGAATCCGATTAACGAATCGTTCGAATCGAACGAATCCGAAAAACAACGAAAATCCGAAAAAAAACAACGAATGTACTAATGAAGAAAATCTGAAAAACGAAAACGAACGAAAAAATTCGTACATTCGTAACTTTTTTTTTTGTTGAATTGGTAATTTTCCGTGTCCCTTACAATGGTGCTGCTAAACGTGCTTCGAATGGATTAAACAAAAAAATTCGTACATTCGTAACTTTTTTTTCGATACGTAACTTTTTTTTTTCGATTCGTAACTTTTTTATTGATTTTTTTCGATTTGTAATTTTCCGTGTTTCTATTGAACAAAAAAAATTTGTACATTCGTAATTTTTTTTTCGATTCTTAACTTTTTTTTTTTCGGTTCGTAAATTATTAAAATGTAATAATAGCATACACATTACATAAAATTATGAATTATGCTCCGATTACGAATCTACGAATGTTATGAATGTTACAAATGTACGAATAAATACGAATGCGTCCGAAAATTGAACTAACGAAAAAACGAATCAACGAAAAAATAACTCTTACGAATGTACGAATCGTTACGAATCCGAACACCGACGACTTACGAATGTACGAATCATTACGAATCCGAACAACGACGACATACGAATGTACGAATCATTACGAATCCGAACACCGACGACTTACAAATGTACGAATCTTTACGAATCAACGTAAACGAAACGAAAAAAAAAGATTTTTTTTCGGATACGAAGAAAACGAAACGAAAATAAACTAATTTTTTTGTTGTGCACATGTCTACAGGCCTCACAGACCACTGTATTCAGGGTCCCTGAGGCCTACACAATTATGACACAGGGGCACAGGTTGGGCACCAGGGGGATAATTAGGTTATTGAACTGCGATCAAGCTAATTTGCACACACATGTGGACATGTGAGCCAATCAAACTCCATGATTTATCTATGCTTCCCTATCCTTCTCTTTTCTGGTGTTAGAGCTAAAAGATATAAAATCTCTGCTTCAATCATGGCTTTACAAGTAATTCAGAATGATATATCACCATCAAATTCAAAACTGATTTCCCTATTTGACAGAAAACAAATCATATAAAAAAATAGAGGAACTGGAAAAGAAAATAAAGGAATTAAAATTGTCACAAGAGTCTAAAAAAGCTGAAGATGAAAAGCGAACTGCCGATATGAACTGTACAGCACTGCTGGAGAAGAAGTGGAGTGAGAACGTGGCGCTGCAAGAAAAACTGCATCTAGTACTGCAAGCAAAGGAAAGAGTAAGTGCTATGGGAGCGCTATGTGAATCCAGAGATATGTGAGAGGTGAAGAACCCTCTATGATATGCAGGGGCCTTTTTTCTCAGAAAATGGGTACAGGTACTCTTCTCTTCCAAGTCACCCATTGTCTCCACCCCCTCCAAGTTCCGTCCTGTCGTCTCACCCACCTCCCAGTACCGCCCCTTTTAGAGAAAACTGTATCAAGTATCATTTTGCGGTGTTAACCACTTTCCGACCGGCGCACGACGATGTACGTCCCTTTTTTGAAGAGGGATATCTCGGTAACGGCAGCAGCTGCTGCCACAACCGAGATATCCATCTCTTCAGGCGCCGGTCGGCATTCCGATAATGGTGGTCATCGCCGCAAGATCACCGTTATCGGCGGCAGGAGAGGTCCGCTTACCGGAGCCGTCGGCAGCGGCAGAGGCGATCGGGTCCGTTCCCTGCCTGTGCATAGAGATGAGTGACGCTACGATGGCCGCCACTCATCTCTATACCCTAGGAGGGCGGAAGCGACGTCAAAAACGTCACTTCTGCCCATACGTCTTAAAGAGGAATTTACAAATGTCATTTTTTTAAAGTCCAAATATGAGATCTGAGGACTTTTTGACCCCAGATCTCATATTTAAGAGGACCTGTTATGCTTTTTTCTATTACAAGGGATGTTTACATTCCTTGTAATAGGAATAAAAGTGAGCTAATTAAAATTTTTTTTAAAAACAGTGTAAAAATAAATAAAATCAAGAAAAATAAATAAGAAAAACAAAAAAAAAATTTTTTAAAGCGCCCCGTCCCGTCAAGAGCACGTGCGCAGAAGCGAACGCATACGTGAGTAGCGCCCGCTTATGAAAACGGTGGTCAAACCACACATGTGAGGTATCACCGCGATCGGTAGAGCGAGAGAAATAATTATAGCTGTAGACCTCCTCTGTAAAGCAAGATATGCAACCTGTAGAATTTTTTAAACGTCGCCTATGGAGATTTTTGAGGGTAAAAGTTTGATGCCATTCCACGAGCGGGCGCAATTTTGAAGCGTGACATGTTAGGTATCAATTTACTCGGCGTAACATTATCTTTCACAATATATAAAAAAATTGTACTAACTTTACTGTTGTCTTATTTTTTTATTCAAAAAAGTGATTTTTTTACAAAAAAAGTGCGCTTGTAAGACCGACATTAGATATTGTTTTATAAAAAAAACAATATCTAATGTTTGGGGGTTCTACGTTTTTTTTCTAACACCCTAGAGAATAAAATGGCAGTCGTTGCAATACTTTTTTTTCACATAGTATTTGCGCAGCGGTCTTACAAGCGCACTTTTTTTGTAAAAAAATCACTTTTTTGAATGAAAAAATAAGACAACAGTAAAGTTAGTACAATTTTTTTATATATTGTGAAAGATAATGTTACGCCGAGTAACATTATTATGGGTATTGTTGCTGGTTGCAGGGGATCTATTTTTACTGAATGTATTATCATTAATAAATTACATGCAATTTACTTAACCACTTTAAGACCAGCCTCGTTTTGGATTTTAGGTGTTTACATGTTTAAAACAGGTTTTTTTGCTAGAAAAAAAACAATATCTAATGTTTGGGGGTTCTAAGTTTTTTTTCTAGCAAAAAAAACTGTTTTTAAACATGTAAACACCTAAAATCCAAAACGAGGCTGGTCTTAAAGTGGTTAAGTAAATTGCATGTAATTTATTAATGATAATACATTCAGTAAAAATAGATCCCCTGCAACCAGCAACAATACCCCCCAAACAAAAATAGATCTCCCCAGCAACAATAGAGCCCCCAGCAAAAATATACCCCCCTAACAACAACAGATCCACCCTAGGAACAAGAGACCTCTACCAGCCAGCAATGGCTACTGGGAGACCAATATTTGGTCAACCACTACCAACCAGCCAACTGTAGATCTCCCAGAAGCCAGCATTAAAATACTCCCAAAAAGCCAGCAACAATAGACCCCTCCCTCAACAGTAGATCCCTTTCAGCAACAATTGCCCCCCCCCAGCAACATAAGACAACCCCAGCAACAGTTGACCCCTCCTTCAACAATAGACCCTGCTCCCCCAGCAACGATAGATTCCCCATCAGCCAGCATCAATGGACCCTCCAGCGTATCCCGACACCCCTTTCCATTACATACATTTAGTGCTGGAGGTGCAGGAACTGCATTCCCCCGTGTTCCCACTGAAGAAAGCCCTGGTGATACTACAAGGAGAGGTCACCATCAGCTGTTGCGGGCAGGGATATAAAATATTGGGTGAATTGAATACAAAGGGAAAGTGGGGTGTTGATGGCTGGACATGATGGCAGTTGGGAAGGCTAGGAAGGAAGGGATATGGTCATGGGCGTCCGCAGAACTTTTTTCAGGGGGGGGCATAATTTTAGGGTCACCCATGCACCGCCCCTTTTCGACAATGTCATTATCACATTATTATGGTCAGAGTCTGCAGACGTATTACAGTCCCTAGGATAAGTAATGGATAATGGCCAACAGGCCCTCTTACCAGACCCAGCAAAACTACAGCAGTGATCACTCCGGCTGGACGATCGTTCACTCTGGGTTCCCCAGGGGCGACACTGGTCAGTAGTGTAGCATGTCTGTACCCTGGTAGTGGCTCAGTCTTTCTCTCTCTGGTGGTGCTGGCCAGTGTGGCTCTCTCTCTGGTGGTGCTGGACAGCATGACTCTCTTTTGTGGCCCTGGCAGGCTCTCTCTCTGGCTTCCGCCCAGCACACTCCTCGTCCTGTAGCACTCTCTCCCTCAGCTTCTTTCCAGGCTGCAGTCTCTCAATCTCTCTCTTGATCGAGCGGTAGCCTCCTCCCTGTGGAAAATGGAGCCGCCAATCTTTTGGGACTACCTGTCCCATGAAGCTTGCCTCTCCTAGTCGCCTTTGATTGGCCCTCAGTTATGGCCAATAGGGAAGGAACGGAGCAGGGCAGGAAGCTGGGTGGGGAACCTGGTGAGAGCCGCCGTCTCTTCTCCCTGACAGAAGAATGGGTGGAGCGAGCGGGGGAAACCTCTGACAGCCCGCAGCTCGCCATTCTTCCGTCACAGCACCGCCGAGTTCTCTGCTGGACTGAGCAGGCAAAAGAGCCCAAAGTCACACTACACTTGACAGCACCTTAATGGGGTCACCCCACTGGTGGGTGGCACCCGGGTGCGGCACCTAGACAGAGACACAACTGTGCTGAATTTAAGATCCGATCCCTGATTCCAGGGGGGGCACTTGACCCCCCTTGCCCCTACCTGCGGACGCCCATGGATATGGTAGAGATTAAAGGCAATAACAGTTTTAGATAGAGACAAGTGTACCAAAATATGAAGGAAATTCAACAGAATTGGAGCTCCCTGAATAAAACTTCTCGTGACACCTTTCCTATTAATCAGTTTGGCCATTTGTGTTTACGCAGGAACAAGGCCTGTACACCAGGCAAGGGTTTTATGAAGAAGCCGACATGTACCACCAACAGCTTAAGGACTTAAAAGGAGAGACGGAAAAACTGAAAGAAACTTCATGGGTGGGTTCTGCAGTTGATATGTTCTGCGGTGTTGTACAATTTTTTTCATGGCAGGGGGCCGCTGTTGCGGGCGTGATAAGGACGGCGCGTGGCTTCTTCAAGTAGAAGGGTTCATAAAAAAAAATCTTATTTGCTGACATATAGACATTGTGTTTATCGCTTTGAAACTGAACTGTGTTTTTTTTTATATAGCAATAAAATATTCACCATAAACACAGCCTTCAGTATCTGTTCTTTTTTCTCTCTCTATATGCTTCCTCCACAATAAGGATGTGGGTTTTTCTTAGGCTCGATTCACATCTATGCATGTTGCTTTTGAGTGTTTCTGCAGTGCTGTTTGCGGTGCTTGCTTGTTTTTGGACACATGTTTTTATTGCCATTTTACCGCAATTTTGCTGCGATTTGCATATTGCATTTTTCTTCCTTACACTGTATATAGCTGGTTGCTAAGGAGGGGGCCGGGAAGATGGCCGTCGCATCCTTAACAACTGATGAGTCATCAGCTGTCAGGAGGCTTCCCCACTGACAGCTGAATGTAAAAAAAGTTGCAGACTAAAAAAAAAATTGGGAAAAAAACTAGACATGTGCACAACAAAAAAATTAGTTTATTTTCGTTTCGTTTTTTTTCGTTTCCGAAAAAAAATCGTTTATTTTCATTTCGTTTTTTTCGTTTCCGAAAAAAAATTGTTTATTTTCATTTCGTTTTTTTCGTTTCCGTTGAATCGTAACGATTCGTAAATTTGTAAGTCGTGGTTGTTCGTATTCGTAACGATTCGTACATTCGTAAGAGTTATTTTTTTGTTGATTCGTTTTTTTGTTAGTTTAATTTTCGTTTATTTGTTCATTAGAAATTCGGACGCATTCGTATTTATTCATACATTCGTAACATTCGTAGAATCGTAATCGGAGAATAATTCATGATTTTATGTAATGTGTATGCTATCATTACATTTTAAGAGACACGGAAAATTACGAATCGAAAAAAAAAGTTACGAATCGAAAAAAAAAGTTACGAATGTACAAATTTTTTCGTTCAATCCATTCGAAGCACGTTAAGCAACGCCATTGTAAGAGACACGGAAAATTACGATTCAAAAAAAAGAAAAAATAAATTACGAATGTACGAATTTTTTCGTTCAATCCATTCGAAGCACGTTAAGCAGCACCATTGTAAAAGACACGGAAAATTACGAATCGAAAAAATAAAAAAAAAGTTACGAATGTACGAATTTTTCCGTTCAATCTATTCAAAGCACGTTAAGCAGCGCCATTGTAAGGGACACGGAAAATTACCAATTCAACAAAAAAGAAAAAGTTACGAATGTACAAATTTTTTCGTTCATTTTCGTTGTTCCTGTTTTAGTTTTTTGGATTTTCTTCATTCGTACATTCGTTGTTTCTAATTAGTTTTTTTTTCGCATTTTCGTTGTTTTTCGGATTCGTTCAATTCGAACGATTTGTTAATCGGATTCGAACGAACGAACGAAAATAACGAAAAAAAACGAAAAACGAAAAAAAAAAAACGAAAAACGAAACGAATTGCACATGTCTAAAAAAAACTGCCTGCCCCCCCCCCCCCCCCCCAGGCCCATACCAGGCCCTTGGGTCTAGTATGGATTCGAAGGGGACCCCCCCATGACAAAATAAAAAAAATAAAATGCTGCAGGGTCCCCCCAAAATCCATAACAGACCCTTATCCGAGCATGCAGCCCAGCAGGTCAGGAAAGGGAGGGGACGAGTGAGCACCCCCCTTCTGAACCGCATGCCCTCAACATGGGGGGCCCCCCCACCCCAAAGCACCTTGATCCCATGTTGATGGGGACAAGGACCTCTTCCGGACAACCCTTGCCCGGTGGTTGTCGGGGACTGCGGGTGGGGGGCTTATCGGAATCTGGAAGCCCCCTTTAACAAGGGGCCCCCAGATCATTGTACCCCTACCCATTCACCAAAAAAAGTAGTGTAGTGTGACAAAAAACAATAGACAGTTTTTGACAACTCCTTTATTATTATTATACACGATTCATATAGCGCCAACACTTTACGCAGCGCTTTACAATGTAGAGGGGGGGGGGCAGCACAATTACAGTACAGTTCAATACAGAAGGGACAGGAGGGCCCGGCTCGTAGAGCTTACATTCTATTATTAAAAATCTCTTCTTCTTCCTCCTCCGGGCTTCTCCCGCTTCTTCCCCCGGCTTCTCCTTCTCCATCCGGTCTTCTCATTTTTCCTCCGGTCTTCTTCTTCTCCCACTTCTTCTTCCTCCTCCGGGCTTCTCCCGCTTCTTCCCCCGGCTTCTCCTTCTCCATCCGGTCTTCTCATTTTTCCTCCGGTCTTCTTCTTCTCCCACTTCTTCTTCCGATCTTCTTTCTCCTGTCTTCTTTGTCCGGTGTTCTTCTCCCTCCGCTGCCGCTCCCGCCGATGACCCTCCTCTAATGCTGTGTCCCGCTGATCTGTCAATGTCAAGCATTTCTTAGATAACGATGCGTGGCCATCGGATGACGTCATCCAGATGTCCCCGTGAGATCTTACTGGAAGGAGCATGATGTCACTGTTACTTAAAGGATAAGTTCACTTTAAAAAACAAGAAAAACAAATGCACATGTTTTGCAGGTAAAAAAATGTTCACTAACTAATTTTTTTCACAGTCCGGCTCCTGCAGACTGTCAGTGTGACTGTTTGCTGGTATATCCGATACGGACAGTAAGTTACTTGAGTCTAGGAAGATTCAAGCTAGGTTCACATCTATGCGGTTGCTGCCATTTTCCAAGACGTTTTTCATTTTTAAATCTGCGTTTTTGATGCGTTCGTGCAGTTTTGATGCATTTTGCATTTTTTTCTCTTTAACACACTTTTAGAAAGCTGGTTGCTACGGAGCGGCCCGGGAAGATGACCGCCGCATGCCAGCAAAAAATAATTTGTGAAAATAATGGTGTGGGCCCCCCTCAAAATTCATACCAGGCTTTTTAGGTCTGGTATGGCAGGTCAGGAAAGGGAGGGGACGAGCAAGATCCCCCCCCCCCAGGTCCTGGCCCCCCTATGTGAATGAGTATGGGGTACATTGTACCCCTACTCACTCACCAAAAAGTGTCAATTAGAAAAAAGAAACACCCCCGCCCCTTACCTATTTAAGAAGGGAGAGTTGCAGAAGGGGGAACCACCCTAAAAACAGGTGGAACGTGTCACATGTTCCCAAGGGTTAACTTATCCTTTAAGGGCCACTGGTGGAAGATGGAGATCAGGTATGTAAAATATCCAGCTTGTATACCCACGGGTTTCTTTTCTGCTTTCATGTAACATTTTAGGAAGAGGTAGGTGGACACCACTAGTGAGGTTTATTTAAACCCAACGTCTATTTTTAGTATAATTCTAATATTAAGCACTTCCCGCCAGCCATATAGCAGAATGACGACTGCAAAGTGGTTAACTTATCCTGACTGGGCATCATATGACGTCCAGCAGGATAAGCTGCTTGCACGCACGCGGCCACGAGGGCGCGCATCGCGACGATCGATACACACCGCATCTCTGAGCCTGATAAAAAGCCTATAACGTACTGTAGGCTATTTACCATGTGATCAGCTGTGTCTAATCAAAGCTCATCCCATGGTAACCAAGAAGTGCAGTTTATCAGCTTTTCCTCTACCCGCACTGACGAGGCGCAAGTAGAGGAGAGCCAATCAGCGGCTCTCCTGACAGGGCAGTGCATTGATTATCACTGCAGACCCACCAGGGGTTCCAATCAGTGCCTATTAGGGATGCCTGTCAGTGCCTCCTCATCAGTGCTGCCTATCAGTGTCACCTATCAGTGCCCATCAGTGCCGCCTGTAAGTGCCTATCAGTGCCACCCATGAGGGCCCATCAGTGCCACCTATCAGTGCCCATCAGTGCCACCCATGAGTGCTCATCAGTGCTGCCTGTAAGTGCCCATCAGTGCCACCCATGAGTGTCTATCAGTGCCACCTATCAGTGCCCATCAGTGCCACCCATAAGTGCCCATCAGTGCCGCCTGTAAGTGCCCATCAGTGCCACCCATGAGTGTCTATCAGTGCCACCTATCAGTGCCCATCAGTGCCACCCATAAGTGCCCATCAGTGCCGCCTGTAAGTGCCCATCAGTGCCACCCATGAGTGTCCATCAGTGCCACCTATCAGTGCCACCCATAAGTGCCCATCAGTGCCGCCTGTAAGTGCCCATCAGTGCCACCCATGAGTGTCTATCAGTGCCACCTATCAGTGCCACCCATAAGTGCCCATCAGTGCTGCCTGTAAGTGCCCATCAGTGCCACCCATGAGTGTCTATCAGTGCCACCTATCATTGCCCATCAGTGCCACCCATAAGTGCCCATCAGTGCCGCCTGTAAGTGCCCATCAGTGCCACCCATGAGTGTCCATCAGTGTCACCGATCAATGCCCATCAGTGCAGCATATAAGTGCCTCATCATCAGTGCCACCTCATCAGTGCCCATCGGTGAAGGAGAAAACTTATTTACAACATTTTATAACAGAAACAAAGAATAACTTTTTTTTTTTTTTTTTATATATATATATAAGAAAGCTCTATTTGTGTGAAAAAAAAAATATATAAATTTTGTTTGGGTACAGTGTTGCATGGCCGCGCAATTGTCTTTCAAAATGTGACAGCACTGAAAGCTGAAAATTGGCCTGGGCAGAAAGGGGTGAAAGTGGCCGGTATTGAAGTGGTTAACTGTGCGCCTATGGAAAGTACAACTTGCGGGTTACTGATTACAGCTGCTAGACACTCATTTACTTTCCAGATAAGGAAGGTAGAGATACTAGGCGGGTGTTCAAGAGGTGCGGCACTATATGCTCTAAACAAATATACTTCAACTAAATCCACACTGGATTGAGTGACAAATTAACCAGTCGCCCCCTGGAAGAATAACCCCTCTTCCTGACCAGGCAATTTTTCGCGATTCGGCACTGCGTTACTTTAACTGACAATCGCGCGGTCCTGCAACGCTGTACCCAAAAAAAAATTGTGTTATTTTTTTCCCACAAATAGAGCTTTCTTTTGGAGGTATTTGATCACCTCTGCATTTTTTTATTGCTTGCTCTATAAACAAAAAAGGCAGACAATTTTGACAAAAGACCATGGGGCTGATTTACTAAGATGAATGCGCTGCGCCGGTTCAGACCTTAATTGGTGCGCCAAATAAATTATTAATTGGGCGTATGAACCGGCACACGTATAAGCGCAACATATAATATGCCGGCGCACCGGGATAATAATATACCATTGATAATAGCGCACGCCGTTCATTAACAGTCGATTCACACAGGGGCAACACGACTTCCAGCGCGACTTGGGGTGACTTACAACACGATTTGGGGCAACTTACAACACGACTTTAAGTTGCCCCCAGGCCAGGCGACTTTAATTTAAAAAAAAATGGCATGGGTTCCCCTCCAAGAGCATACCAGGCCCTTCAGGTCTGGTATGGATATTAAGGGGAACCCCGCGCTAAAAAAAAAAAAAATGGCGTGGGGGTCCCCCTCAAAATCCATACCAGACCCTTATCCGAGCACACAACCTGGCAGGCCGCAGGAAAAGAGGGGGGATGAGAGAGTGCCCCCCCTCCTGAACCGCATCAGGCCACATGCCCTCAACATTGGGAGGGTGCTTTGGGGTCCCCCCAAAAGCACCTTGTCCCCATGTTGATAAGGACAAGGGCCTCATCCCCAAACCCTGGCCGGTGGTTGTGGGGGTCTGCGGGCGGGAATATCAGAATCTGGAAGCCCCCTGGAAGCAAACCGTTCGTAAATCAGCCCCCATATGTTGTAAAACATATCAAATTAAACCTCTAAAATCTAAAATCAAATTTCTTCATCAGTTTAGGCCAATATATATTCTGCTACATATTTTTGGTAAAAAAAAAAACAATAAGCGTATATTGATTGGTTTGCGCACACATTATGGTGTCTACAAACTATGGGATATATACTGGAGTTTTTACTATTTTTTTTTATACTAATAATGGCGGCGATCAGAGACTTATAGCAGGACTGCGATATTGCCGCAGACAATCTGACACTAACTGACACTTTTAACACTTTTTGGGGACCAGTGACACTAGTACAGTGATCAGTGCTAAATAACATGCACTGTCACTGTACTAATGACACTGGCTGGGAAGGGGTTAAACATCTTTATTGATATTCGTGGAGGAATTATTTATTCACTAGTGTTTTGAGATTATATATTAGACCGCGCGAGATCACTTTGCTTTTAATTATCAGTTTGGTGTATTGTGAAACACTTTGAGGTTTGGCTGCTGGTTTTACACATATATATTACACATCGTGGGTCACAATCACATTTTCTACTTTACTCATGATAGCGCGGAGGACACTTTATTTATTTATATAGCATATCAATTAGAATTTACTTATCTAATTACTTAGAATCAGGGGAGTTGCTGGGTCTACAAAAGATCTGGGGCTAGAGCCCATAGCAGCGTAGTAAATAAAGTCATACGCTTGGGCGGGCATAACCATGTATATACAGTAATATACGTGTGTATGTATATCCCCAGAGAGTCCCCCCCCTTACATCAGGGTCCCCAGAGAGCCCCCCCTTACATCAGGGTCCCCAGAGAGCCCCCCTTACATCAGGGTAACCAGAGAGCCCCCCTAACATCAGGGTCCCCAGAGAGCCCCCCCTTACATCAGAGTCCCCAGAGAGCCTCCCCTTGCATCAGGGTCCTTAGAGAGCCCCCCCTACATTAGGGTCCCCAGAGAGCCTCCCCCTTAAAATCAGGGTCCCCAGTGAGCCTCCCTATTAAAATCAGCGTCCCTGGAGAGCCCCCCACTTACAGCAGGGTCCCCAGAGAGCCCCCCTTACATCAGGGTCCCCAGGGAGCCCCCCTTAAAATCAGGGTCCCCAGAGAGCCTCCCCTTAAAATCAGGGTCCCCAGAGAGCCCCCACTTACATCAGGGTCCCCAGTGAGCCTCCCCATTAAAATCAGCGTCCCTGGAGAGCCCCCCACTTACAGCAGGGTCCTCAGAGAGCCCCCCCTTGCATCAGGGTCCCCAGGGAGCCCCCCTTAAAATCAGGGTCCCCAGAGAGCTTCCCCTTAAAATCAGGGTCCCCAGAGAGCCCCCCACTTACATCAGGGTCCCCAGAGAGCCTCCTCTTCCCTTGGGGACCCCTGCAGAGACTCGGGGCTATAGCCCCAAAAGCCACCCCCTAGCAACACCACTGCATAGAATCTTCAAAAGTATAAAAGAAATATATGCAGCAATGGCATGCTCCGATAGATGCGCCGCCAAGCACATCATCCTTGAGAGCTAGAGTTGAGAAACACTGGTTTAGACCATGTGGTCAACCTTCTTTTATCATTCCTAATAAAATGTTGTATATGTTTTAAAATCTTTGTTATATATCTTTACTGTTTTTCACATACTGCCTTAAACGTCCCAGTTGTGGTAATGATTTTCTACAATTAACCTCTTGATTATCTGCTTAGTATCATTTTTTCAGGATGTTTGACATTTTGCCTTTTGCATGCCATCGTGCATTTTGTTGCAAAGTTTCTTACCTGAAGACCCTGCCAGGAACAGCACTTCCTGTTGCATGCTGACAAATATAAGCCACGGTCTCTCAATCACCGGCAGTGTCGTCAGCATGCTGTTCACTCAGTCAGTTTGCTGTTGGGCTTCCCATCAGGTCTATCCAAATGGCTAGGAGTAAAAACTGAAGGAGCTAAAAGCTCATCGGAACCCCCCCCTCCGGTGCCACAATTGGCACCTTTCAGGGGGGAGGGGGGTGCAGATACCTGTATAATCCAGGTATCTGCACCCACTTCCTGGACAAGCTAGCCGCAGATGACCCGCCCACTCCGTTGTGTTCTGGGAAACACACAGTTCCCAGGACACAACGGGGACCAGTGAAGACGCGCAGTGTGACTCGGAACCGGGCAGTAGACATGTGCACAACAAAAAAATGTGTTTATTTTCGTTTCGTTTTTTTCGTTTCCGTTGATTCGTAACGATTCGTAAATTCGTTAGTCGTCGGTGTTCGTATTCGTAACGATTCGTATTTTCGTTAGAGTTACTTTTTCGTTGATTCGTTTTTCCGTTAGTTTCATTTTCGTTTATTCGTTTATTCGAAATTTGGACGCATTCGTATTTATTCGTACATTCGTAACATTCGTAGATTCGTAATCGGAGCATAATTCATAATTTTATGTAATGTGTATGCTATTATTACATTTTAAGAGACACGGAAAATTACGAATCGAAAAAAAAAGTTACGAATGTACGAATTTTTTCGTTCAATCTATTCGAAGCATGTTAAGCAGCACCATTGTAAGGGACACGGAAAATTACCAAACAAAAAAAAAAAAATTACGAATGTACGAATTTTTTCGTTCATTTTCATTTTCATTTTCGTTGTTCCTGTTTTCGTTTTTCGGATTTTCTTCATTCGTACATTCGTTGTTTTTAATTAGTTTTTCTCGGATTTTCGTTATTTTCGGATTCGTTCGATTCGAACGATTCGTTATTATTAAAATTTTTAGCGAATCGTTCGTTCATTCGTACGATAACGAATAAACGAAAATAACGTAAAAAAGCGAAAAAAAACAAAACGAATTGCACATGTCTACCGGGCAGTGAAGCCGCAACACTTCACTTCATGATTCCCTGACAGAGGATGGCGGCGGGGACAGCCGAGAGACTAGCGATTGCTCATCTGCTGCCGACATCGCTGGACCCTGGGACAGGTAAGTGTCCATTTATTAAAAGTCAGCAGCTGCAGTATTTGTAGCTGCTGACTTTTAATATTTTTGTTTAAGGTGCAGCTCCTCTTTAAAGTGGTTGTAAACCCTTAAGCCCCATACACACGGTCGGACTTTTTCATCAATTTGGTCCGATCGGACAAGGTTGTTGAAAAATCAGACCGTGTGTATGCACCATCGGACAGTGTTCGTCGGTTTGTCCGTCGGACAAAGTCTTATCTCCTGCTGGAAAGATTTCCCGTCAACCCGGTCCGATCACACCAAATCCGATCGTGTGTACGGTTGTCCGACCGGACAAAGTGCTACGCATGCTCAGATCACATTACAAGACCAAAGCTATTGGCTACTAGCCTCTACGTAGTCCCGTCGTAGGCAACAAACGTCACCACGTTCAGAATGATCGGATTTTCCGACAACTTTGTCCGATCGTGTGTACGCAAAACCAACATCAGACAAAGTATGACGGACATGGTCCGACGGACCTGGTCCACGGATTGTCCGCGCGTGTGTATGGGGCTTTACAGACCAAATTTACCTACAGGTAAGCCTAGGCTGACCTGTAGGTACAAGAAATATCTCCTAAACCTACACAGTTTAGGAGCTATTTGCAAAAGACAGACACCGCTGTCTACGGCGCATGCACCGTAGACAGCGGTGCACAGGCGCACTGAGCATGCCGCTGCTAACGGCGATCATGCCATTAGTGGCGGCTCCCACGCACATGCGTGGTAGTGACGTCATCGCGGCTCCTGCCAGTCACAGCGCCTGAGCCGCGATACCCGGAAGTCACTCCAGGATAGATGGCGGCGTCGGAAGAGGACAACAAGGGTCGCTTCGGGGGCTTCCATCTCAGGTAAGTTATTCATAATGAGCTAGTAGGCATAGCCTACTATCTCATTATGCCTTTACCTTGCAGGGTATATATATATATATATTTTTTTTTTCTTTTGGCTTTACTTCCTCTTAAACCACTTTACATCCGCGCTATAGCCGAATGACGGCAACAGCACGGATGTCAATTCCCGGAGCGCGCTGTGATCACCGAGTCTCTGAGACTCGGGTGATCAGTGATCCGAGTAAGGGGCGGGTCCTGGCCCCTTACCATGTGATCAGCTGTCAGCCAATGACAGCTGATCACATGATGAAAACAAAACCTCGGTGATAGTTTTTTTTTTCTCCTCACGCTGACATGGGAGGAGAAAAAAAAAAGCCGATCACCGGCTCATTTTAAAGGGACATCGGTCCCGAAAAGTCAGAGGCAATTATGCCTCATGTAATGCCCGCAAGTGCCACCTGTCAATGCCCATAAATGCCACCTGTTAATGCCCACAAGTGCCACCTGTCAATGCCCATAAGTGCCACCAGTCAATGCCCACAAGTGCCACCTGTCAATGCCCATAAATGCCACCTGTTAATGCCCACAAGTGCCACCTGTCAATGCCCACAAGTGCCACCTGTCAATGCCCACAAGTGCCACCTATCAATGCCCACAAGTGCTGCCAATCAGAGGCACCCTAAAAGTGCTACCTATCAGTGTAACCCATCAGTGCTCATCACTGCCACCCATCAGTGCCCATCACTGCCGCCTCATCAGCGTACATCAATGACGGACAAAAATTACCCATTTAAAATTTTTATAACAAAATTAAAAAAAAAAAACTTTTTATTTTTTTTTATTCAGTCTTTTAAATTTTTTTTTACAAAAAATAAAAATCACAGAGGTGATCAAATACCACCAAAAGAAAGCTCTTTTTGGGGGAAAAAAATGATAAACATTTCATTTGGGTACAGTGTTGTATGACTGCGCAATTGTCATTCAAAATGAGACAGCGCTGAAAGCTGAAAATTGGTCTGGATAGGAGGGGGGTTTAAGTGCCCAGTAAGCAAGTGGTTAAGGTAAGCAAGTTTGTACCCGGTTCACAAAAAAACTATTTGCTTAAGAAAACTGTACTGTGGGGCGTGATCCTATACATAACAAAAAAGTGCTTTTGAACATTAGTCAGTTCATGTAAGTCTGTATTGTATATAATGAGTGAACACTTTACAATCATTTGTTTAGATAAGTCCCTATTCCCAGAGGAGCTCACAGTCCAATGTCCACAATACTGTCACACCCATACATAATTTAGGGCCAATCTGGCTCTAAACTAATAATATTTTCAATATCCTTTTGGCATACACTGACACAAATGCTCTAAAACAAACTCAGAGTCCCTGATGAACTTTGAACCTGGGACTCCAATACTCCAAGGTAAGAATGTTAACCCATTAACTACCAATAAGCAATCATTCCATTGTAGATTGTAGACAAACCTTGGCAGACAGACAGCATTGGTCCCAGAATTTCCTTTTGGGCATGATAGATAGAATCTGTAGAGTTTGCAAAAACAATGGAACACGGATGGCCATTTAGGAGGCCATAATGAGTGCTTCCAATGCGAGAACTTTCTGGAAAAACTTTGTGTGCCCCGGCTGACAGGTGAGCAGGAAAGTGTTAAAAGAGAAGTTAGGGGTTTGCAAAAAAAAAAAAAAACATTCATACCTCATGCCCATGGGCGTTATTAAAAACGAGGTGTAAAGCTAGTACCGATGCCAGGAAAAAAGCAGGTAAAAACGCGATTTTATCAGCGTTTTGCATTGGCGTCAATGTGCATTTAGTCGTGCTCGCTTTCAGCCGTGTTTCTCTGCCTCTATTCAAAATCAATAATTCCCTATGGGAGCCGATTGATTTGAATAGAAGTCTCACCAGAAGTCAGATCATCATGATTCAAGGATCTTGAATGGGAACCCCCGCCAAAATGAAAAAAAAAATTGTCGTGGGGTTCCCCCCAAAATCCATACCAGTCCCTTATCCGAGCACGCAGCCCAGCAGGTCAGGAAAGGGGGGGAGAGCGAGTTCCCCCATGCTGGACCATACCAGGCCACATGCCCTCAACATGGGGGGTGGGTGCTCTGGGGCAGAGGGGGCCCTGCCCCCCCCACCCCAAAGCACCTTGTCCCCATGTTGATGAGGACAAGGGCCTTTTCCCAACAACCCTGGATGTATGTTGTCGGGGTCTGCAGGCGGGGCTTATGGGAATCTGGAAGCCCCCTTTAACAAGGGGACCCCCACATCCCGGCCCCCCACCCTATGTGAATGAGTAGGGGGTACATTGTACCCCTACTCATTCACCTAAAAAAAGTGTCAAAAATTAACACAGTACACAGGTTTTTAACCACTTCAGCCCCGGACCATTTGGCAGCCAAAGGACCAGAGGTCTTTTTTCAATTTCGCACTGCACTACTTTAACTGGTAATTGCGCGGTCATGCAATTTTGTAACCAAACGAAATTTGCGTCCTTTTCTTCCCACAAATAGAGCTTTCTTTTGATGGTATTTGATTGCCTCTGTGATTTTTATTTTTTGCGATATAAACGGAAAAAGAGCGAAAATTTTGAAAAAAAAAGAGATTTTCTACTTTTTGTTATAAAAAAAAAATCTAATAAACTCAATTTTAGTCAAACATTTGGGCCAAAATGTATTCAGCCACATGTCTTTAGTAAAAAAAATGCCAATAAGCGTATATTTATTGGTTTGCGCAAAAGTTATAGCGTCTACAAACTAGAGTACATTTTCTGGAATTTACACCGCTTTTAATTTATGACTGCCTATTTCATTTCTTGAGGTGCTAAAATGGCAGAGAAGTACAAAACCCCCCCAAATGACCCCATTTTGGAAAGTAGACACCCCAAGCTATTTGCTGAGAGGCATGTTGAGCCCATTGAATATTTTTTTTTTTTAGTCCCAAGTGATTGAATAAAGACAAAAATAAAAAAGATTTTTTTTTTTTTCAAAAAGTTGTCACTAAATGATATATTGCTCACACATGCCATAGTTATATGTGGAATTGCACCCCAAAATACATTTTGCTGCTTCTCCTGAGTATGGGGATACCACATGTGTGGGACTTTTTGGGAGCCTAGCCGCGTACGGGGCCCCGAAACCCAAGCACCGCCTTCAGGATTTCTAAGGGTGCAAATTTTTGATTTCACTCCTCACTACCTATCACCGTTTCGAAGGCCATAAAATGCCAAAATAGCACAAAACCCCCCCAAATGACCCCATTTTGGAAAGTAGACACCCCAAGCTATTTGTTGAGAGGCATGGTGAGTATTTTACAGCTCTCATTTGTTTTTGAAAATGAAGAAAGTAAAGAAAAAAATTTTTTTTTTTATTTTTTTCAATTTTCAAAACTTTGTGACAAAAAGCGAGATCTGCAAAATACTCACCATACCTCTCAGCAAATAGCTTGGGGTGTCTACTTTCCAAAATGGGGTCATTTTGGGGGGTTTTATGCCATCTGGGCATTCCATGGCCTCCGAAACTGTGATTGGCAGTGAGAAGTGAAATAAAAAAATTACACCCTTAGAAAGCCTGAAGGCGGTGATTGGTTTTTGGGGTTCCGTACGCAGCTAGGCTCCCAAAAAGTCCCACACATGTGGTATCCCCGTACTCAGGAGAAGCAACAGAATGTATTTTGGGGTGTATTTCCACATATGCCCATGACATGTTTGAGCAATATATCATTTAGTGACAACTTTTTGTAAAAAAAATATATATATATTTTTTTTTTTTTCATTATTCAATCTCTTGGGACAAAAAAAAAAAAATATTTAATGGGCTCAACATTGCTCTCATCAAATAGCTTGGGGTGTCTACTTTCCAAAATGGGGTCATTTGGGGGGGGTTTGAACTGTCCTGGCATTTTATGCACAACATTTAGAAGCCTATGTCACACGTCACCCACTCTTCTAACCACTTGTAGACAAAGCCCTTTCTAACACTTTTTGTTTACATGAAAACATATTTTTTTTTTTGCAAGAAAATTACGTTGAACCCCCAAACACTATATATAATGTTAAAGCAAAGGCCCTACAGATTAAAATGGTGGGTGTTGCATTTTTTTTTTTCCACACAGTATTTGCGCAGCGATTTTTCAAACGCATTTTTTGTGGAAAAAATACACTTTTTTTTTTTTAATGCACTAAAACACACTATATTGCTCAAATTTTTGATGAAATAAAAAATATGATCTTAGGCCGAGTACATGGATACCAAACACGACATGCTTTAAAATTGCGCACAAACACGCAGTGGCGACAAACTACATACATTTTTAAAAGCCTTTAAAAGCCTTTACATGATACCACATTAGATTCACGGAGGAGGTCTACTGCTAAAATTACTGCCCTCGATCTGACCTTCGCGGTGATACCTCACATGCATGGTGCAATTGCTGTTTACATATGACGCCAGACCAACGCTTGTGTACGCCTTTGCGCAAGAGAAGGGGGGGGCAGGGGTGCTTTTTTTTTTTTTTTTTTTTTTTTTTTTTTATTTATTTAGCTTTTTTATTTTATTTTTAAACTGTTCCTTCCATTTTTTTTCTTTGTTATGATTTTTATTGTTATCTCAGGGAATGTAAATATCCCCTATGATAGCAATAGGCAGTGACAGGTACTCTTTTTTTGAAAAAATTGGGGTCTATTAGACCCTAGATCTTTCCTCTGCCCTCAAAGCATCTGACCACACCAAGATTGGTGTGATAAAATGCTTTCCCAATTTCCCAATGGCGCGGTTTATATCCGGGAGGGGGGACATTCCCTCCCACTGCTTGTAAAAGCAGTCTAGAGGCTAATTACCCGCTAGAATTGCTTTTACATGAAAGCCGATCACTGGCTGAAAAGAATGATACCAAGATGATACCTAAACCTGCAGGCATCATTCTGGTATAACCATTCAAAGTCCAGCAACATACTGGACATATATTGTAATCTTTTTTTTTTCATGCAGCCTCTTGGCTGAACGAAAAAAAGAGATTGATTGGTGGGTATGCCCACCATTAGAATACCTCCCTTCATCCACCCACTTCTAATGATGGGCATACATGCACCATTTATATATGCCGATGCATGGGGGCATCCTCCCGCAAAAGTTATGCCGTGTACACACGGTCGGAATTTCGACCGTATGTACGTGGCATTAGGAGCCAATCGCTCCTCCCCCCCCCTGCTGCCCCCATGCTTCGGCATATATGCTCTTTTTTTTTAACTGTGGTGGTGAAATCACCTCCTACAGCGTTGGAGTCGCGGCTTTATGTATCGTGGGAGCAAACGCTGTTGCTGTCAAGATAAATAAATCCGCGTTGCAACTGAATGGCGCACCTGAAAACAAAAAAATGCTTAACACTAAAACACAGTAAACAAAATTACATACCTGAAAAGCAAGCATGATAAAACATGATAAAACATAATAAAACATTGCAGAATAGAATGGAGTAAAAAAAGAGCAACAATAGAGAGAGAATAGAGTGAGAGAGAGAGAACAATAAAACGACAACTATTTTTATTATTTTTATTTTTTTGAGATTCACAGGTAAAAAAAGCTCCTGACTGAAGCGACTGAATCAAAACGCTACCACAAAAAAACTGTTAGCGATCGCAGGGATCAGGCCTGACTCTGCGAACGCTGCAGTTATGTGTGCTTAGTGTTTTGTAAGTGACAGTGATCGATCGATACTGCACTTGGGTGGGCTGGGCTGGGCGGAGGGGGAAAACGCAGGTGCTAGCAGGTATCTGGGCTGATCCCGCTAACAATGCGTTTTTTTTTTGGAACCCTAAACTGCTGGGACGCTAGTATAGATCTGATCAGATCAGATATTGATCTGTTCAGATACTGTGCCACTAAGGGAGGTGTATGCTTTGCGCGTGGGTGTTTGCGGTACTGGCACTAACCTGGGGCGACGCAGACCTTATTTGACCCTAAAACCTAATTGATATCACCCGCCGGGCGATCAGGGGGTTAAACCGTTATTGGGTAATAAATGGCGGGTGCCCTGACAGTATAAAAAACAAGCTAACTAACCAGCGTCACCCGTAACAGTAATACAAAAAAAAACTGGTTACCTAGCGACACTAATGCAGCGATCAGAAAAACGATCGCTTAGTGACACTGGCAAAAGGGGGTGAAAGGGTTAACTAGGGGCAATCAGGGGGTTAAAACCTTTATTAGGTAATATATGGGGGTACCTGACGCTATATAAAAACCTGACGGGGAACCTAAATAACGAAATAACTAACTGGCTAACCAGCGTCACCAGTGACAGTTATACAGTGATCACTGGTGAAAGGGTTAACTCTAGGGGCAATCAGGGGGTTAAAACCTTTATTTAGGTTGTAATATGGGGGTACCTGACCTATAAACCTATTTATGAACCTATATAAACATGGCGGTTACCTAAAAAAAAAAAATGGTTACCTAGCGACACTAATGCAGCGATCAGAAAAACGATCGCTTAGTGACACTGGCAAAAGGGGGTGAAAGGGTTAACTAGGGGCAATCAGGGGGTTAAAACCTTTATTAGGTAATATATGGGGGTACCTGACGCTATATAAAAACCTGACGGGGAACCTAAATAACGAAATAACTAACTGGCTAACCAGCGTCACCAGTGACAGTTATACAGTGATCACTGGTGAAAGGGTTAACTCTAGGGGCAATCAGGGGGTTAAAACCTTTATTTAGGTTGTAATATGGGGGTACCTGACCTATAAACCTATTTATGAACCTATATAAACATGGCGGTTACCTAAAAAAAAAAAAAATGGTTACCTAGCGACACTAATGCAGCGATCAGAAAAACGATCGCTTAGTGACACTGGCAAAAGGGGGTGAAAGGGTTAACTAGGGGCAATCAGGGGGTTAAAACCTTTATTAGGTAATATATGGGGGTACCTGACGCTATATAAAAACCTGACGGGGAACCTAAATAATGAAATAACTAACTGGCTAACCAGCGTCACCAGTGACAGTTATACAGTGATCACTGGTGAAAGGGTTAACTCTAGGGGCAATCAAGGGGTTAAAACCTTTATTTAGGTTGTAATATGGGGGTACCTGACCTATAAACCTATTTATGAACCTATATAAACATGGCGGTTACCTAAAAAAAAAAAATGGTTACCTAGCGACAGCAGTGACACTAATACAGCGATCAGAAAAACGATCGCTTAGTGACACTGGCAAAAGGGGGTGAAAGGGTTACCTGGGGGGCAATCAAGGGGTTAAACCTTTATTAGGGGGGGGTAGGGGGCTACCTTGGACCTAAAACTAACTGCACTGACAGTTATTACAGTCACACTGACACTAAATGCAGTGATCAGTAAAAAAATGATCACTGCAATTAGTGACACTGTGACTGGGGGGGGAGGGGGTGATCTGGGGGGTGATCAGGGGGTGACAGGGGGGTGTTTTGTGTGCCTATGTGTACTGGTGTCAGTGTACTGTTGGTGCACTAACCTTTAGACGTTCACAGCTCGGCGTTCCGGTCACATAGACCGGCGCACCGAGCGTGACATCACTTCCTCTGCCTGTGTTTTGATTGACACAGACAGAGGAAGCATCTGATTCGCCAGGAGCGATCGCGAGGGGGTGGCCAGAAACCACTGGCCGTCCCCTCATCCCGGATCGCTCCTGAAGCGATCCCGACCGTCCCCGCCGGCCGGGGGGGGGTCCGATCGGACCCCCCACCCGCCGGAAGAATGGCACGTACAGGTACGTGGTTCTGCCTGTACGTGCCATTCTGCCGACGTATATATACAGGGGGCGGTCGGCAAGTGGTTAAAGTATTTTATTAAGGCAGCTCCAGCGTCTCTTCCGATTTCTTCTCCCCTCTCTGGCTCTTCTCCCTCTTCTGGCGATGTGTTCCCCCTCTGCCGGTCCTTCTTCCTCTCCGGTTCTAAAAATACTTTAAAAACCTGTGTACTGTGTTTATTTTTAACACTTTTTTTAGGTGAATGGGTAGGGGTACGATGTACCACATACTCATTCACATAGGGTGGGGGGTTGGAATCTGGGGGCCCCCTTCTGAACCCGCAGACCCCGATAACCAACGGCTAGGGTTGTCGGGAAAAGGCCCTTGTCCTCATTAACATGGGAACAGGGTGGAACAGGGTGCTTTGGGGTGGGGGTGCAGGGCCCCCTCTGCCCCAAAGCACCCCCCCCCCCCATGTTGAGGGCATGTGGCCTGGTATGGTCCAGGAGGCGGGGGCGCTCACTCACCCCCCCTTTTCTAACCTTCCGGGCTGCGTGCTCGGATAAGGGTCTGGTATGGATTTTGGGGGGAACCCCACGCCAATTTTTTTTTTCATTTTGGCGGGGGCTCCCCTTCAAGACCCTCAGCACACAAGTTGCACTGCAAGTGGGATCATCATGATTTGACTTCTCATGTGACTTCTATTCAAATCAATGGGATCCCATAGGGAACCATTGATTTTGAATAGAGGCAGAGAAACACCTGATGAGGCTTTACGCTCTGTATACAGCGTTAAGCCACGTTTAACAGCTTTTACCGGCGTCTGGCATTTTTACAGCTCTAGAGCTGGAGCCTCAGAACGCTCTGGTCCTGTTTTTTTTTTTTTTGGAGCTTAAAAATGCCTATGCCACTAAGGCTGCATTCACACCTGAGGATTTTCAGCTCATAAAATGCTTGTAAAACACCAGGAAAAACACCCGAAAAATGTCCAACAAGCAAAATCCCATTAATTTAAATGGCCCCTGTTCACATCTGAGTGTTTTGTAGCCTGAAGCAAAATGCATGAAGCTCAAAAAAGTACATGAGCTTATTTTTGGGCAGATTACAGGCGTTTTTTTGCTTTTTACATTGATGACCTTTTGACCTGTGCAAAATCGTGGCAAAAACGCGGAGAGGCATTTTTAAGCTGTAAAAAAAACTCCTAAATGTGGCTGTAAAAATGCCTGTGGTCATGAGGCCTTATACTCACCTAAGTGGATACAGCATAGAGCCGATGCTGCATCTGTCCCCTGTTGGCTCTGCACTGAGAACTGAGTGATCAAAGTCTGAGCGATTGCTCAGTTCCCCCCTCCCAAAGAGCCTTGAGTATCAGTCACCGACTTTCTGCTCTGCCCCTCCACCGCTTACTGGAATGCTGGGCTGTGGGGGGGGTTCAGGAGCGGCTGACTCAGTCTCGCAGGATGGGAGGCTGAGCCAGCTACCACTGAGGCATCTAGGTGAATCTCAATTGTAAAGTTGGGATCTTTCCAGAGCCTGGAGCGGCTGATGCCAGCCAACAGTGTTAGCACTCCCGTGATCCATAGGAGAAGTACAGCCAAAATAGCTTTGGCCATACTTCTCCTTTAAGCCCATGTGTGTAAAAGGAAGCGCTACAGATACTGGGCAGGTGTGCTCAGTGGTAGACATCTGCTCATAATTGGCTAATTGACACATGTCACAGATTTATTTAGGATTGAATATATATCAAAGCAGAACTATGGCCTCCTGTTAAAAAATGCACTGCACACCTTACTGTAAGTAAATCTCTGCCTACAATGTACACTTGGTCTGCTTGCAAAATCACACAATTATGTGTTGAGACTGCCAGTGAATTTCAGCTTTTGTGATGGAGTGACAACATTATTGCCATGCTTTTAAACTCAAAGCACGGTTGTCACTTTCATGTAGGATTTGCCTGTATGCTCTACAATGAGATTAGAAGATGACACAGGGGGTGTGGCTATCAGAATTGTCACTTCTGTTTCACAAGCCTGCAGCTTGTCATTCAGCACATGACTACATTTAATGCCACATACACACAATCGGACTTTCCGACAACACGACCGTGGATTTTTGTTCGAAGGGTGTTGGCTCCAACTTGTCTTGCATACACACGGTCACACAGTTACGAAAGTAGTGGCGTACAACACGTACATGATATCTCCATTACGAACGCTAGTTTTAAAAGACTGAGCGATTCCGTCTCGTCCTTGATTCCGAGCATGCGTGTTTGTACTTTGGACTTTTGTCCGACGGATTTGTGTACACGTGATCGGAAAGTCCAACATTTGTTGACGGAAAATTTGAGAACCTGCTAGCCAACATTTGTTGGTGGAAAGTCCGGCAAAAATGTCCGATGGAGCTTACACACGGGCGGACTTACCGCCAACAAGCTCACATCCAACATTTTCCGTCAAGTAATTTGGTCATGTGTACGCGGCATTAGTCTTATCCGCTGCTTTCTACATAGACAGCACTTCCTCTGTTGCTGAACCCATCCCACTGTGAGCTGCAGTGTCTGGAAGGGGAGAGTGTGAGACGCAAATAGGGGATGATTTGGCTTTACTATATGAGGCTTGCACCCCACATAGTAATTGGATTCGGGACTAATTTAAACTGTCACACAGGAGGATGTATTTTAACCCGGCTTCATAGTCCAAGCTGACCACACACCTTACAATCTAATTGATGATGTCTTTTTTTTACAAATTTAGGAGTGGGATTCTAGAGCTTGGAGATGTAAGCTGGATGCCCAGGTAAGATAGGGTGTCAAGAGGAGCCCATGACAAAGGAGCAACGGAAGCGGTTGGTAAGATAAGGGTTAAGCCCAACGGCTTACATGTGAGATTTGGAGTGATTTGATTTATATAGGGAAATTGATCCAAAATGGCCTAGAAGGTGACATAAAGGCAGCAGGGATTGTAAAGAGTTAGTTAGGAAGATGAGAATATCATCAGCATAAAGCTCTATTTTATGCTGTGGGGCCTCTATATTTAAGAATGTGGTCTGATAATGAGATCTTATATGTTCGGCTAGTGGTTCTTGATTAGTGAGAAGATGAGTCGCAAAAGTGGGCATTCCTGTCTTGTTCTATTTTTAATAGGAAAGGAGGAGGATAGAAATCCCAAGGTCCAGTCTTTGGCAGTTGGGGTGGTATATACAGTGGATATGGCTGATAAAATGCGACTGGAGAAGCCAAATTTGGCAAGAGCTGCTTGCATATATGACCACTGGACTTGGTCAAAAGCTTTCTCCGCGTCCACTGATATTAGCAGTGATGGAGTTTTATAATGATCCGCCCATTGTATTAGATTGGCAAATCTTCTGGTGCCGTCACAGGTTTGGCGACCGGAAAAAAAAAACAACCTGGTCAGGGTGGATCAGTAATGGAGTAAGTTTAGCTAGGTGGTTAGCAATGAGCTTAGCATATAGTTTTGTTTCTGCATTTAGGAGGGAGATGGGATGGACGTTAGCAGGGGAATTTTAAGGTTTGCCTGGTTTGGGGATAGTGATTATAATCGATTCTAATAATTTGGAAGGGCAGGAGCCTCGGTCTGCAATATGGTTTAGGGCGGTGGTGAGGTGATGGGTTAGGTGGGGCATAAAAGTTTAAAAGTTTTGTAATATTAATTTAAGAAGCTGTCTGGACCTGGGGATTTATGAAGGGGTATTTGAGTTATGATTTTGTTGACTTCATCTTCTGTAAAGGGTGCCTAAATGTCCAGGAGATGTTCTGGAGTTAAAACGGAAGTAAACCCATCCATTTACCAGTTTTAAAAAAGTTTCATTTTCGGCACGTGCCGGAAATGTAACACTCCCATTGGTTGTGCTCTCAACCAAACTGTCAAACCATCCAATGGCTGGTGCCATAACTGATCACACGTGCAGCATCATGGCAGATGTAGATTAAACAGACAAAAAAGGGCAGCTTCCTTAGCTGAAAACGACAGGGGGGTTTACTTACACTTTAAGTAGGGGAGCCGTAAGGCATTTACAAAAAGGCTGGATGTCAGCGGGATTTGGGGGGGGGGGGGTGTGGAGTTTTTTATGTGGGTGTTGTAAATGAGATTAGGTGGAATAGTTCCCCAGTTTCGGAGGGGTTGATACATTTGCACCAAGATTATTCTATATGTCTACAAAAAAACAATCAATCCTGGAGTAAACCTCGTGAGCAGGTGAGTAATAAGTAAAGTCTCTTTCCCCTCTGTATTTTTTTCTACACTCTTTAGTCCACAACAGGTCCTCTTTTGTGCTTCTAGCTTCACTCCCCAGTCTGGCAGGTCCTTCTCTCTACTCACTGCTTCCCTCCACCCCCCACCATCAATTAGTTCTTGCCTCTCCTCTTCTCTCACCTTTACATTGTTAGCTCTTGCTTGTCTTCACCCACCAGCCACTGATTGGGCAGCAATGCGTACCTAAGTGTTTTGAGTCATTCAGAGATCAAAAACCATTCAGCCAAAAGGAACCTCTAACATCTAACATTCAGCATGAGCTAGTTCACAGCAAAGTTTATCTGTAGACAATTTTTAATTTATCTAGAGTAAGGAAGAAATAGACTCTATGGCAGGTTGTTGCTAACTGGATTCCTCATAGACAGATTACCCTTCACTTCCTGTCATGTCAGAAATGTTCTTATCTTATTAATGCAACAGGAAGTGGTCTGAAAGTCTTCCAATTGGGACCAGGGTTGCCAACTGTCTGTAAATTTAGGGTCAATTTGTAAAAATTGGATGATTTTTACACTGTCCACAAATTTCCGTCATGGACGTCGGATGTCCATGAAAAAAATGGCTTTCAGATAATTTTGAAACTATGCTTGCACAGTTCCGAAGCCTGGCAGGCTTGGATGGGAGCGGGCTTGGACTTGTGTTGATGCTATGGTTACAAAATACTGGACAGGGAGCCGGAACATGGGAGCTGCTCAGGGAGCCGAGACATAGATAGGAACTGGAATCCAGGCAAGTTTGAACAGTCTTAAGGGCTGGTTCCACAGCCTTGTGCACATTGCTCCTGGCCCATCACCATAATTAGGCTGCCTTAGATCATCAGCACTGTGCATGGCTCCCAGAGCCTGGCAGTCGGTGGACGGACCCCCCCTTCCCCCCACCCATGCATTGGAGTGCATAGCAGCTAATAGGGGGCTTATAACATGGCATGGAAGTAAGTAACTACATGAGAGGAGGCACGTCAGGCAGTGGTGTGATTTTAACCATCTCCTGTTCCTGTATCATGTCTGCTGCCTCTAACCATCTCATGTATCCTCATCAATGCAGCCTCTATAACCATCTCCTGTATCCTCACTGCAGCCTCTAACCATCTCCTGTATCCTGTCTGCAGCATCTAACCATCTCCTGTATCCTGTCTGCAGCCTCTAACCATCTCTTGAAACCTGTCCACAACCTCTAACCATTTCCTGTATCCTGTCCACAGCCTCTAACCATCTCCTGTTTCATGTCTGCAGTCTCTGACCATCTCTTGTATCATGTCTGTAGTCTCTGACCATCTCTTGTATCATGTCTGCAGTCTCTAACCATCTCTTGTATCATGTCTGCAATCTATGACCATCTCTTGTATCATGTCCATAATCTTTGACCATCTCTTGTATCATGTCTGCAATTTCTGACCGTCTCTTGTCTTGTATCATGTCTGAAGTCACAGAGGGGGAGCCTGGAGAGGAGTCAGGAGTGGGAGTGCCTCCGTGACGGAGGAGTCAGGCGTGTGTGTAGAGGAGAATATAGGATGAAACCAGAGCCACTAAGCTGGAGCCCGGAGAGGACAGTCTGACTGAGCCCTGCATGGTGCACCTGAGAGGAGATCAGTAACAGCGCCGCAGTACAGTAAAGGTTCCCCCTTATATCAGTAACCCCCTCTTACCTTATTCACTCTGTGATCACCAGCCCCGCCCCACATCAGAGTTCCCATCGTTCCACCTCAAATCAATGTCCTCAGAGTTCCCCTTTACATCAGAGTATGCAGGATACAATGCAAGGGGAACAGAGTATGCAGGATATAATGCAAGGGGAACTCTGTGGACCCTGATGTAAATGGCAAATCTGCAGACCCTGATGTAAGTGGGAACTTATGTAAAGGGGAGCTCTGGTGATGAGAGACTGCATTATATCAGAGTTCCCATTTTACACCAAAGTCTGCAGCATTCCCCCTTACATTATGATCCACAGTATTCCCCTTTACATCAGAGTTCCCCTTGCACTGTAAGGGGAAATCCTGCAGACTCTGATGTAAGGGGGAACTCTGTGCTGAGTTATATTACCCTGATCTTCATGTACATGGAGAAATATTTTTTTTGACTTTTGTTATGACTTAAAGACATTGCTAATTGAACCAGCTATATGTTTGTAGCTTATATATTAAGATTTGCACTGTTTTGCATGGCCATTTTCTGTACTTTTTGGAAGTGTCAGTAAAAAATATGGTTCTGCCAGTAAATGTCATGATTGTTGGCAGTAAAAGAATTGGTGCTGTCAGTAAATTCTGGGCGTCCTGTCAGTAAATTTCACTTTGGGGGGTTGACAACACTGATGAAATAATGTATGACAAGTTTGAATCCTTCCACAGTTTACTCAAAATATAATATTTCACTTATCTGCTGACATACTAGGTGAGGCTCCCTCGGAGATAATCGTTGTGCTCACTACTTTCACTTTCACTTGAAGTTCCAAGAAATACCAATTGAAGTAAAGAAATGTGAGAGAATGAGAAACGTGCTGTGATAAAAGCACATCTGGTTATCTAACAACGTTGGGCTGTTGAGGTAATTAAGCTCCAGCCTGAAAAATTAATGAAGCACAGGAGGGGCCGAGGACAGTGAGGGACCCTGAAGGGCGTGAGACACCAAGAAGACATAGAGGAACTTTGCATGGCCTGAGATTCAACGAGACATAGAGGAACTTTGCAGAGCCACAGACCACCTGAAAAGAGAAGCAGATCTCTCTGAAAATGTCTCTCTGAAAATTAACTGTCAATGCAAAGTATCACATACAGGACTCAGGAAAGATCCCCGTAGGTGGTGAGGCTCAAGGAAGCTCCAGAAAGTGTAACGCACAGGATTAACTCTTCCAGAACTACTGCATAGAAAACAGGTAACCTCTAGTGATTAGCAGTCTTGTGTGTATGCTGATACCTTTGTTAAACCATCAATGCTCCATGTGAAATTGCTCTGTTCTGTCAAAAATAGAAAACTACTTAGAACCCCCAAACATTATATATTTTATTAAGCAGAGGCTCTAGATAAAAAAAAGTGGGTGTTGCAGATTTTTATTTCACACAGTGTTTGTGAAGCAGTTTTTGAAATGCCGGCGGAGGAAGTTTACCATAGAGCTGACCGAGGTCCCTGGTAATATCTATGACTCTCGGAGGCCGGGCGTGACGTTATCCGGCCCCTGCAGTTGTAAAGGCAGAGTGCCTTTGGCCAATCATGGCTCAGGGGGACTAAGTCACGCCCCCCACACTATATAAGGCTGCTTACATAGCGGCCGTGTATAGTGTGTGGACGGAGATAGATTGAGCTAGATTAGGCAGGTAGGTTAGTTAGTGGCAGTGTATTTAATATATATCAGTATATATTAATATATATATACCCCCAGTTAAGAGAGCCGCTGGTTTGTTTTGGGTCCCTGAGTACAGCTCCACCAACCCCCGGCAATTTGGCTCTACCCGCTCTGGCACAGTTAGTAAAGGGGTACGTCCCTATGCACATAAAACTTAGCTTATACTCTAAGTGTAATTGGTATGAACTCACAAGCAGACTGCTGAAATAAGAATAACTGGCTTTACTTTTGTCAGTAAGGAAAAAGAATAGCAACATGCATTTGAACATATATCTTACAATACTTTAGCAGGTCCCTGCAATATGCACTTTAACATGTACACAGGTATATATCAACTGACAGTAGGGAAACGGAGCGCCAAGTGTGGCGACCGTCTGCTATGCACCCCTGAGGTGCAATAAATCTATCTGCGCCTACCTAACAGACCAGGCCTGATCCCTAGTAATAGAGCTCAGTCCTTGTACTAGTACAGTGTTCTTCACCGGCAATAAATCTGTAGAGGTGGTGCACATGTAGCTTTAAATGGTGTCATTTGTAATCCACAAAAAGTAACATTGCTGCTCTGAGGTAAATTGCGCCTAGGCAGTTCAGTAGGCATAAAACGTGTGTGTCAATGCAGGATGAGCCTTCCGGCTCTCTCACCAATCCTTGGGTACCGTCCTCCGATCCGGTCCCTCTAATGGCGGCTCTGGTCTCTTCAATGGCGGCGTCCGGTCTCCTCAGTCACAGCCCTGCACTCCGGTCATCAGCTCCGTCCGACCGACAGTAAGGGGAAGTCTCCGCTCCGCTGCTGTGGACTCTGAGGGGTGAGAGTCTCACTCCATCGGCTGCAAGGCCCAGGCTTCAGGCCTTCAGCTCCGGTCCGCACAGGTGTCTCTGCTGGCTGCAGTCTCCGCGTCACACGCTCTGTCAGCAGAGGCAGGCCAGTCCTGTCAGGCCTCAGAAGAGGAAGTGTCCCAAGAGGAAGAGGCGGTCTCCGCTCTTCCCTTTTATAATCTCCCCCAGCAGCCTCCCGGGCGGAAGTCAGCAACCCGGGGGCCTGGGGAATCATGGGAGATGTAGTCTCTACCAGAAAAAGGGGTAGAACCCCGCTACACACTCCCCCCACTTTGAATCTTTGGTCCCCAAAGATAGTGCTCAAACTACAAACTTTTTCGGGAACAACATTTTCACATAATTTGGACAGAGGAGCTTCCCACCAATTGGCATGAGATGGGGAGCTGTCCTGTCGACAGGTCACTTCAGTGTGTGCGACCTGTTTAACTGTGCCAGAGAGTGAGCTGGGGTTGCCCTCCACTAAATGAACAGCGGAAGGGTCAGGGCTTTCAGCACTTCTCCTTGCTGTAGTAACAGAGTCCTCTGAACTTTCTCCCATCTTGGGGTAAGTTAGCTTCTTGGGAGGCTTCACAACTCTGCGAGCTCTCTGTTCTCTTGGAACTTCTTCAGGAACACATTCTGGCAACATCTCTGGTTCTGGAACATCTTCTTCTTGTTCTGGGTAGAGACCAGGGATATCTTCCCAGCACTCAGGCACATCACTGAATGGCACAAACTCTGTGGCTTCTGGGTTCAATGTGTTATCTTCCACATCTTCAGTAGGTGGAAGATCTATGGCTGAACTTCCTGGGGTTGAGGAAGGCCATAGCCATTCAAGTTCTCCTCTTTCTTCCTCTGGTTGGGGGTCCTGTCCACCCCTAACTTGGGAGGTCTGGGACCTAGTATTAGGCCTGGGGGTATCCAGAATGGAAACAGATTCAGGTACATCTCTTACTGGAGGCATTCTGACTGCTTCAGTGAGTGGGAGCAAATGATTCCTATGCCAGGTCTTCAATGGCCCCACTCTTCTTTCTGGCTTCAACTTGTAGACAGGCAATCCTGGAAGTTTTCTACAGATGATATATGGCTCTGATCTCCATCTATCAGCAATCTTGTGTTTTCCAGGGATCCCTAGGTTCCGTAACAGTACACGGTCCCCAGGCTGTAGGTCCTGTACTCTAACTTTCAAATCAAAGTTCCTCTTATTTCGGGCCCCCCTCTGGTCAGAGGCCGCTTGAGCTTTCTCATAAGCTATCTTCAGACTGCGCCTCAGTCTGTCCACATATCCTTTGTGGGAGGCAGCTGAGGCATGGTCCAAAGAAATTCCAAAGGCCAAATCCACTGGCAATCTTGCTTCTCTCCCAAACATAAGTCGGTAAGGGGAAAAACCTGTCACATCACTTGTGGTGCAGTTGTAGGCGTGCACCTGAGCTGATATGTGTTGACTCCAGTGTTGCTTCTTCTCTGTTTCCAAAGTTCCCAACATGTTCAATAGGGTCCTGTTGAACCTTTCAGGCTGGGCATCACCTTGAGGGTGATATGGTGTAGTTCTAGTCTTCTCTACTCCCAGAGAATCTAGTAGCTTCCTGATCAGGCGACTCTCAAAGTCCCTTCCTTGGTCTGAATGGATTCTCTGTGGCAGTCCATAGTGAACAAAGTACTTCTCCAGAAGTACCTTGGCTACTGTAGAGGCCTTCTGGTCCTTGGTTGGGAAAGCCTGAGCATAACGGGTGAAATGGTCGGTTACCACCAGAACATTTCCCAATCCGCTCAAATCGGGTTCAAGGCAGAGAAAATCAATGCATACCAGATCCATTGGGCCTTGACTTTGTAGGTGGCCCATTGGGGCAGCTTGATGGGGTAAAGTCTTCCTCTGAACGCATCTCGCACAGGAATGGCAATACTCCTCCACTTCGGCCCTCATGCAGGGCCAGTAAAACCAGTCTCTGACAAGTTGGAAGGTTCTCTCTGCTCCCAAGTGACCATGCTGGTCATGTAGGGCAATCAGCACAGTCTCTCGATGCTTCTCTGGGAGAAACAACTGCCACTTGTCTTCTGGTCCATCAGAGGGGCCCCTTCGGTAGACTACCCCCTGATGCACCTGTAGCTTGTCCAATTCTCTCCTCAGTAGGCGAGCTTCTTTGGAAGGGTGAAGGCGAAGTCCCTCTGAACTCTGGTCTTCCAGGGCTTCCAGGACCAATCTCCCCATGGGATCTTCCAATTGGTCACACCTTAACTCCTTCTTGGACAGCTTCGGCAGACACTCTTCTGCCAGTTGAGTTACCCCACAGTAACACTTTGGGACTCCCACTGTGGTAACTCCTATCTCTTCAGCTCTGGATCCTCCTCTGGCTTGGAGTTCAGCCCCCTGGCAGAGGGCTCGCACTCCATCTGGTGCCACTTGGGTCCAGTCTTCCCAGTCATCGACCATGACATGGGATCTTCGGGACAGGGCATCTGCATCCCTATTTCCAGCCCCTGGTCTGTACTTGAGACTGAAATTGAATCCAGACAACGCCGCCAACCACCTGTGTCCAGTTGCATCCAGCTTGGCGGTGGTGAATAGATAGGTCAAGGGGTTGTTATCTGTCTTTACAGTAAACTCGGCCCCATACAAATAGTCTCTCAACTTGTCAACAACTGCCCACTTGAGGGCTAAGAACTCCAACTTGTGGGTGGGATAGTTCTTCTCGGAGGGGGTCAGGCTCCGGCTCACATAGGCCACTGGTCGTAGCTGGTCTTCATGCTCCTGGTAGAGTACTCCACCTAGGCCCTCATGGCTGGCATCAACATGTAGCTCATAGGGTCTAGTGGGATCAGCGTAGGCCAAAACTGGGGCTGTGGTGAGACTTCTCTTCAAGGTTCTGAAAGCCTCTTCACACCTTGAATTCCACTGGTCTTGGACTGATTCACTGGACCTCCTAGGCCCCATTCCATCTTCCTCTCCTTCTGTCTTGAGCAGTTCGTTTAGGGGTTTTGCAATGCGGGCAAACCCATCCACAAACCTGCGGTAGTAGGAGCAGAACCCCAAGAAAGACCGAAGTTCTGTAACTGTTGTGGGCCTTGGCCACGAAGTAACTGCCTCCAACTTCTCAGGGTCTGTAGCCACTCCTTTTTCAGACACTATGTGTCCCAGATAGTTCACAGAAGACTGATAGAACCGACACTTCTCTGGAGAAAGTTTAAGTCCCTCTTCACTGAGCCTCTTCAGTACTTTCTCCAATCTGGCTTCATGCTCTTCCAAAGTCTTTCCAAAGACAATAACATCGTCCAGGTACACCAGGACTTCTATGAGGTTCATGTCTCCAACAGTCCTTTCCATTAGGCGTTGAAACGTAGCAGGAGCTCCAGATAGGCCCTGGGGCATCCTGTTGAACTCAAAGAATCCTACTGGGGTTATGAAGGCAGTCTTTTCTCTATCTTCTGGATGCATGGGGATTTGGTAATACCCACTCTTGAGGTCCATCACACTGAACCACTTAGCTCCAGATAAACTCTGTAAGGCATCTTCTATCCTTGGCGTGGTGTACTGGTCAGGGATGGTCCTCCTGTTGAGAGTTCTGTAGTCAATGCAGAGCCTCAATGACCCATTCTTCTTCCTGACTACCACTATTGGGGAGGCATAGGGGCTTCTGGACTCCCTAATCACTCCCGTCTTCTTCAATTCCGCAAGCTGCTCCCTCAGATCCTCCAGATCTGCTAGCGGGACTCGCCTCACTCTTTCTCTGAATGGCTTGTCCTCTTGCATGCGGATTCGATGGGTGGCACTCTTCGCACACCCCACATCAAACTCATCTATAGAGAAAATCTTCTCCCATCTGGTCAGCTGGGCCTTGGCTCTCTCTTTCCAAGCTCCAGGTAGGTTAGGGTTTTCCATGGAGAGTTTCTTCCAAACATCTTCTCCTTCACCCGTCCCCTTCACTTCTGACCAGCCAACTGGGACAGCAGGACTCACCTGTCCCAGAAGCATCCTGGCAGGGATCTCCACGGGCTGCTCCGTGGGGTTCCTCACACTGACAGGGACTCTTCCTCTAGCCTTCTTCAGGTCCTTCAGTGAAATTACTTCTGGTATCACCTCCAGACCTGAGTGACCCTCCATTGGGTCAGGTTCCAACATTACAAAAGGGCCAGGCTGCTCCCAAGTAAGTTTCACCGTGGCTCTCATGCAGGTCACCTCTCCAGGCTGCAACACTGCTCCTTCTTTTCCAAGCCTCCATACCCGTCCTATCCCCTCACTTGGGGTCTTCTGCTCTAGGACCAACCGCTGATAGGCTGCCTTCAGCATGGGATGGATCTTGGGAGTTGAAAGATTCTCTTTCTTCACCAGGGGGGTCAGAAGCCTTCTGACTAGGTCCGTGTTCGTCCCTATGATCAGGGACGTCTTGCTGGTTCCTGGTGGGCGGGGACACACCACTGCTAAGGTGTCGAACACTTCAGACTTCCCAGCTACGGATGGGTCAAACGTCAATCTGATGGGTAAGTATCCATCATAGGGGAAACTCTGGGTTCCCAATCCCCTTATCTCCAACTCTTCTATCTTCTGTATAGGCAGATGACTCAGGTATCTGTCGTAGAAGTCCCTGTACAACAGGGTCACTTGTGCTCCAGTGTCCAGGAGGGCCTTCGTGTACACTCCTTCCACCTGGATGGGTACAGTAGGGGATGGACCAACTAGCTCCTCTGGGTAGGGCCTAGTTGATGCTGTCCTCTTCTTTGGACTCTTTGCTTTACCAGCACTTGATTTGCACTTGCTCCTTTCTTGAGCCTGGTATGCATTGATTTTCTCCCTCTTAGTGGGAGTATGAACCCGTTGAGGGACATTGTTATCTCTCACTTGCAAGGGTTGTTGCTTTGGGGTGCTGTGTCTTTTCAGAGGGGTCTTGCCCCCTTTCTCTGGAGTGCACCTTGGTTGAGGATCCCTGGACCCCTTCTGAGGGGTTTGATCTCCTCGCTTTCTCTTCCTGTTGTGCTTCTTGGAGCTCCCAGAAGGTGATGGGCACCCGGTTGACTCCTTCACCGGGGCCCTTTGGCGTTTCCCGCCGGCTGGCGGCTTTCTGCCTTCTTCTTCTTGGGACTGGAACATACAGCTGCAATATGACCAATTCCTCCACAATTAAAGCAAATCATCTCACTGTGGTCAGGTGGGGATGCTGGTGCTGGAACAGCTGGAAACAATTCCCTCCTGGTTGTTTCCTTCTTGGGACTGGGCGTCTCTTTCGCCACTAGAGACGTCAGTATCTCCATCATCTGGGACATCTGCAACTTCAGGGCATCTACCTCTGTGTCTCTTTCAGGGGTTAAGGCCGTCCTGACCGTGACCGCTGGAGGCTTTGTAGACCCCATCACCTGCTTCTCCCTTTTCTCTTCCAACATGGCCTCTTCTTCTCTGACCATTCGGATGAGGTCAGGGTAGTCCAGGCTCTTCCCATCCTGCCGGGTGCGTAGAATTAGTGCGACAGGGTCCAAGGGTTGGGCTCCCCTCATCACCTGCTGGGCACGGGCTTCATCTACCTTCCCTGGATCTATCCCCTTCTTCAGGATAATCCTATGCAGGATCTTGTCTATGCGTCCCATGTACTCTGACAGCTTCTCCCCTGTCTTCTGGTAACAGTGTTCCAGTTGATAGGTAAGTTCTGTGACTTTTTCTGTCCCACCAAACACACCTTCCAGGATGTCTATGTAGTCCTGGGCAGTGCAATCCTTTTTACTCGTCTTCAGATTGCGTATGGCCTCTAAGGCAGGTCCTTTTAGGCTTTCAACAATCCTTTGTTTCTTTCTGCCTTCTGAGACCTCCCATTCTTCTAGGGCCTGCGTGGCACCATCTAACCACTCTTCAAATCCCTCTTCTCCCGAGGGTACAGGTGTCCTCCCTGAAAACATCCGGAGTTTCCTGTATCCCGACATTGGGTAATCCCCGGGGTCTCTTCTGCACTGGGTCACAATCTCCCCTAGGACAGCACACAGTTCTGCACTAAGAGTAGTGTGTGTGGGTGCGGGACTTTCCGCGCCCTTCTGTTCCTCCTTCTTTGGGGATAGAATGGCTTTCATAGGAGAACCTTCTCCCTTCCGCGGCAGCGCATGCAGCAATTGGTAGTGCTGACCATTCGGTGCCTGTATGCTCTGGCTCCTGAACTGCTCTGGAGTCTCTTCCTTCCATTCTATTAAGGCGTATGTGTACCCAGCATCATTTCTCATGTCCATTATCCATGACTTCTGGCATGGGGATAATGACATTATGAGCTGCTTCACTGCCTCTCTCTGCCATATCCCTGGCAGTTCAATGACTGCTGCTGCGGCTGGGTCAGCGGCCCATGTTGCGGACCACCGTCCCACTTCTATTGGGTCCATGCCGGCACCTTCTGGCGGCTTTTCCCGCTGACTCAGGATCCCGGATTACGAGCCCCCACGTGTAGCGCTACCCCCAGTTAAGAGAGCCGCTGGTTTGTTTTGGGTCCCTGAGTACAGCTCCACCAACCCCCGGCAATTTGGCTCTACCCGCTCTGGCACAGTTAGTAAAGGGGTACGTCCCTATGCACATAAAACTTAGCTTATACTCTAAGTGTAATTGGTATGAACTCACAAGCAGACTGCTGAAATAAGAATAACTGGCTTTACTTTTGTCAGTAAGGAAAAAGAATAGCAACATGCATTTGAACATATATCTTACAATACTTTAGCAGGTCCCTGCAATATGCACTTTAACATGTACACAGGTATATATCAACTGACAGTAGGGAAACGGAGCGCCAAGTGTGGCGACCGTCTGCTATGCACCCCTGAGGTGCAATAAATCTATCTGCGCCTACCTAACAGACCAGGCCTGATCCCTAGTAATAGAGCTCAGTCCTTGTACTAGTACAGTGTTCTTCACCGGCAATAAATCTGTAGAGGTGGTGCACATGTAGCTTTAAATGGTGTCATTTGTAATCCACAAAAAGTAACATTGCTGCTCTGAGGTAAATTGCGCCTAGGCAGTTCAGTAGGCATAAAACATGTGTGTCAATGCAGGATGAGCCTTCCGGCTCTCTCACCAATCCTTGGGTACCGTCCTCCGATCCGGTCCCTCTAATGGCGGCTCTGGTCTCTTCAATGGCGGCGTCCGGTCTCCTCAGTCACAGCCCTGCACTCCGGTCATCAGCTCCGTCCGACCGACAGTAAGGGGAAGTCTCCGCTCCGCTGCTGTGGACTCTGAGGGGTGAGAGTCTCACTCCATCGGCTGCAAGGCCCAGGCTTCAGGCCTTCAGCTCCGGTCCGCACAGGTGTCTCTGCTGGCTGCAGTCTCCGCGTCACACGCTCTGTCAGCAGAGGCAGGCCAGTCCTGTCAGGCCTCAGAAGAGGAAGTGTCCCAAGAGGAAGAGGCGGTCTCCGCTCTTCCCTTTTATAATCTCCCCCAGCAGCCTCCCGGGCGGAAGTCAGCAACCCGGGGGCCTGGGGAATCATGGGAGATGTAGTCTCTACCAGAAAAAGGGGTAGAACCCCGCTACATATATATATATATATATATATATATATATATATATATATATATATATATATATATATATATATATGCATACACTCAGTCTAGTATATATATATATATATATATATATATATATATATATATATATATATATATATATATATATATGTCTATCTATCTATATATATATATATATATATATATATATATATATATCTATATCTATATATCTATATATATATATATATATATACTCTGCATTTAGTGTAGACTAGATATTCAGTGTAGACTCTATATACAGTCAGTGCAGGCAGTGTAGTATATAAATACATTAACACAGTGTATTGAAGTGGTTAAGGGGAACCCTGCGCCAAAAGTTTTTTTTTTTAAATGGTGTGGGGGTCCCCCCAAAAATCCATACCAGACCCCCTTTTCCTGCAACCTGGCAGGCTGCAGGAAAAGGGGGGGTGAGAGGGAAGCCCCCCCTGCAGAGCACCTTGTCCCCATGTTGATGAGGACAAGGGACTCATCCCCACAACCCTTGCCTGGTGGTTGTGGGGGTCTGCAGGCAAATCAAGGGGGCCCCCAGATCCGGTCCCCCTATGTGAATGGGTAAAGGGTACATTGTACCTCTACCCATTTACCAAAAAAAGTGTAAAAAAGTCAAAACTACAGGAGACAGTTTTGGAGAATTCCTTCATTAAAAAAAAAAAAAAGTGTCCCACAATGCACATCCATCGTCAATCACAGCGTCCAATGGTCCTGAAAAAAAAACGGATGGCCCCTTCCCCTCTGATGTCACTTGCTGTCACATGACATCAGAAGGGGCAGGGTCACTCGGTTACATCGCCGGGTGTCCCCGCCCTTGCCCATTTAACAGCTGTCAAAGCAAAAAGACCTCAGTCGTGGGGAATGCATATTTTTTTTTGTGTTTTTTTATATTATTCTGGACCGCTGAGCACCATGATTGATGATCAATCAATCAATGAGACATTATTTTCCGTACTTTTTTAGCCGCTTTCAGAACGTCTACCACATAAATACTACGGTATGGTGGCCAGGCTGTGCGAAATCACGTACCTGTACTTGATCTCATGCAGGAGGTCTGGGGCACGTGCAAGCGTGCCACCGGCGACCTGCTCCTGCTGTGATTGGACACAGCGAGAGCCAATTTAGCGGGTCCAGTGGCCACGATGGCCGCCAGCCACCAGCGATCTTTCTCTGAAGAGGCAGAACGGCAGTCTGCCTATGTAAACAAGGCAGACCACCGTTCTGTGAGGGAGGAATATAGAGAAGCCTGGGGAATGCCCAGGAAAAAATCCAAGCCTTACCAACCAGCCCGTAGACAACCAAATTAACCTGTCTAACAGTATGCATTTAAAAACAGGGGTTTAGTTCCGCATGCATTTTCAAACGCATGCGTTTAACGCATACTGTTATACAGGTTAATTTGGTTGTCTGTGAGCTGGTTGGTAAGTAGGCTTGTTTTTTTTCCTGGACATTCCCCAGGCTTTGTTGTTATCTGTTTTAGCCTTCCAATGCCGCTTACTGCTATAGCCAGCTATAGATGAGGGAGGTGGCAAGTTTTTTGTTATCACGTTAGATTGAAGTCATGACTGCATCCTAAATAGGACAGACGCGCTTCATGGTATAAACCACTCTTCAGGAGCGAATGCGTCAGCATGTCTAAAAAAAGACCAATAAATCTAATAAGAGAAAGGAGGAACCCCTTAGGGGTGGGACTTTAAAGGCATTACCACATATGGTTATAAAAAATATATAATACATTTATTGAAAAAGACATAATAAAAAATACATATATAACACATAGTCAAGGATGCAATACAATGTAATACAATACAATACAATGTACAAAAAAAATAAATATAATAATAAACCTCAGCGATAATGTAAATATGTATAATAACAAGGAAAGGAAGTATCCAATCCTACAAAACTTACATGGAGCTAATAAGCAAGACATACGGTATGGTCCAGCCAGGGACCCGTGGTATAGCCTGTCCCGGGAACTGAGGTAAGGGACTGGCAGGCAACGCGAGATGGGATGGAGACACATCTTTTGTGCCTCATTTAAAGCCCTGCCCATTTTTCTTTAATATTTTTTAGAACAATGTTATTGTTTTTAAGGGACAACATAAGATCATTTTTCTTTTTTTGGTTTCTCTAGTTTATCATGGCTCTCATACCAAGGATGGACAACCCCATCTGTCTGATTGAGAATTCTGCTGATAATAGGTTAGGTGTAAATGAGAACGCCCAAACAATCCTGGCACAGATCACGCAGCCACTGGTTGTGGTTTCCATTGTGGGGCCCTACAGGACTGGAAAATCATATCTACTTAACAAATTATCAGGCCGGCAAAGAGGTAAGATGAAAACGACTTTAGAAATGTTATGTTTCTGTGGGATGTGTTTTAGGATTAAAGCTTAACTATGTTTATATAGTTTGTTTGATCTGGTCCAAGAAAACTATTTAAACTTAACTAAAACCTGGAGTTAGGCTTTAAAACTTAAAGTGGTTGTAATGGCTGAAAGTTTTTTTACCTTCATGTATTTTAGTTATGAAGGTATTAAACCTTCAGTATGCGGTCCACCTCCCCAAGCCCCCCATATACTGTACTTACGGGAGCACCTGCTGTCTCGGGTCTCTGCCTCCTCAATGGCTGAGACACAGCATTGGCTGTCAATCACAGCTAGTGAGGAGGGAGCAGGGGGCGGAGCTGAGCCACATTCTGTGTGCCTTCGGATGCTCCGAGCGGGGTCTGGGAGGGAGCATGCACGATTGCCCCAGAGCAAGAGGCTTGCTCTTGGGGCACTGCTCAAGTAGAAGAAGCCAGTATAACATCCTGCATTTAATATCAGTTTAGGTACTGAAATGATAAAACACAGGACATATATGTTCTATCCATATCTTCACATGTGCAGGACTGCTGTAAGGGCTGGCCACTTGATCGGATTTGATGACTGCTGCAACAGCAGTACCTGCGGTACCAGCGGTACCTGCCATTATGTGATATACACGTCTAGAGAGTCCACACGAGTGTAGCACCCTCTAGTGGTACTAGGATGTGTACAGGTAGATTTTTTGTAGTGTAGGAAAATGTAAGCAGCCTTGGCAGGAAGCCAAGCCTGTGTGTTTGATTATGGGTTGGCAGGAAGCCGGATAGAGCTTGGTGACACACAGGCAGCATCACTGAGACCTCCCACTTGTTTCCAGAACATGCTAGAATCTTCTGGAAAGAAAGGAGGAGAGGAGAGGTAGAGCTCCCCAGAGTATTCTAAGGGCTCTGTCCAATCCTCAACTAGTATTGGCAGGGGTCAGACCCCCTCAATTACTCAGGGTCAGCCCAGATGGAGATAGAGTGTTAGGCTGTTGTGGCCTTTGAAGGTGCTCCCCAGCCTGGGGGGGTGACCTTGGGCCATGGCTCAGGTGCAGACAGGGCCCTCTTACAACCCACAGAGGTGTTCTGACCAGGAGGCACAGGAGGAGCAAGAGAGGACAGCAGGAACACTGCCGGATAGGTCTCCAGGAGTTCCACAGAGGCAGCCAGGACAGCTGGTGTGTGTTCACATGGTCAGGAGGACTGGGGAGGCATGCCTGAGAGGACTAGGAGAGTGCAGTCTGGGAGGGGTGCAGAGCAAGTGGAGTGGACTGTGGTGGCATGGGCAATGGAGAAAGGCAGCTGCATCCAGGAGGGCTGGCAGGGCCTGAAGATGTGGTGCTGCTACACCAAAGGGGCCCACGGTCCCTGCCTGCAAAGGACATTTGCTAAGGCCTGAGGGAGCCAGTGTCAGGCCTAAACTATAGTGCTAGCTGGTCCTGGAAGTGAGGAATCAAGTGATGACACCAGTCCTCAGGAAGGATGTACTGGAAATGGAGCGAGTACAAAGAAGGGCAACAAAGCTAATAAAGGGTCTGGAGGATATTAGTTATGAGGAAAGGTTGCGAGCACTGAACGTATTCTCTATGGAGAAGAGATGTTTGAGAGGGGATATGATTTCAATTTACAAATACAGTACTGGTGACCCCACAATAGGGATGAAATGTTTTTGCAGAAGGGAGTTTAGCAAGACTCGTGGCCACTCATTAAAATTAGAAGAAAAGAGTTTTAACCTTAAACTACGTAGAGGGTTCTTTACTGTAAGGCTGCTTTCACACTGGGGCGGTGCGGGGCGGCGACGGTAAAGCAGCGCTATATTTAGCGCTGCTTTACCATCGTTTTACCCGCGGTATGCGGCCGCTGGCGGGGTGGTTTTAACCCCCGCTAGCGGCCGCAAAAGGGTTAAAAACCTCCGCAAAGCGCCGCTGCAGCGGCGGTTTGCGGGCGGTATCCCCGCGGTTTCCCATTGATTTCAATGGGAAGGAGCGGTATAGGAGCGGTAAATACACCGCTCCTTCACCGCTCCAAAGATGCTGCTAGCAGGACTTTTGTTGCGGTCCTGCTAGCGCACCGCTCCAGTGTGAAAGCCCGCCGGCTTTCACACTGGAGTGAATGGGGCCGGTTTTTTCAGGCGGTGTACCGGCGCTATTTTTAGCGCTGTACCGCCTGAAAACCGCCCCAGTGTGAAAGCAGCCTAAGAGTGGCAAGGATGTGGAATTCCCTTCCCCAGGCGATGGTATCAGCGGGGAGCATCGATAGTTTAAAAAAACTAATAGATAAGCACCTGAACTACCACAACATACAGGGATATACAATGTAATACTGACATATAATCACACACATAGGTTGGACTTGATGGACTTGTGTCTTTTTTCAACCTCACCTACTATGTAACTATGTAACAGCAAATGGACTTTATTATACTGTTATACTTTTACAGCTGGCACATAATTAAAACATTTTGAGCATTGTGTCTACTTATTCCAGGTGTTTTCTCTGTGGATTCTACAATTAAGGCAAATACCAAAGGCATCTGGATGTGGTGCATGCCACACCCAATAAAATGTGATCATACCTTGGTACTTCTGGATACAGAAGGACTTGGAGACCCAGGGAAGGTAAACCTCAGAAGATAATTTAAAACAGATTAATGCATAAACTTCTCAATACTGACTTCAATATCTGTCTTTTAGGGAGACAAGGACAATGATTGTATGATCCTGTCATTGGCCATGCTCATGAGTAGTGCTGTAATCTACAACAGTAGTGGGGTTATCAATCAGGATGCCCTGGAGAAAGTAAAGTATCCTTTTTGTCAGAAGACAAGCTGTTCCTCCTGAAGCAACCTTTCCCTTTCCTTTTATTTTTCCTTTCCTTTTCCTTATCACAGCATCCTGACTCAGTACTCCTCGCAAGAGCCTTCAGCCCGAATGCAAGCAGTGGGCTGTTTTTTGCGAGGAGTTAAGCAATTATCAAAAATATCTTGATGGGTGAGTTTCAGTCTAGAGGAGTGGGCATCCTTAGGTAGCATGCAGACCTTCTTAGGTAATGTTAACATATGATACTGAGCCTCCATGATTGAAAGAACTGAACTTCAATGAATGAAAAAGAGTGCCAAGGACAGTTAGGCTGGGAAGGAAAGGAGTTCCCTTTTCTTTGCCCAATATCTGAGGAACCATCAAATTATCATTTATACCAGTGTATGGGAAGAATCTTCAGCATTTACAGTATATGTGAGGCATAACCATTTGGTGAGTGTGAATCACAGGGTGAGCACTTGAAGTGACTGCTTGTGGAGTGAGATTATAAAGTTATCCTTACTGCACAATTATAACACACCTATTTGCAGTTATATTATGTGTGAAACTCTTGCACTGACCTTTTAATAAACTTTAACACTTCATGCTTTTTTGGTATTTCTTATAAAGGAGGCAGCAAGATTGTTTTCACTGTTATAAATTCATTGTTAAAAATCACTTTATTTATCCCTATTTATTATTGTTTGAGTTGCTATTAGAGGGTGTTATTAGAGGTTTAATAACTGCTTCCTGCCTGCTGTATAGTGAAATGATGGGTGAGAGCACTCTCATTCTGGGATTCAAGCGTTGTCAGGGGGGCACGCAACACGCCAATCAGTGGTGCACCACGTCCCTCCGGCACATCGCGGCACGATCGCGGTAAAGTTCACGGTAAAGAGCCTATCAAGAATATATGTAGATATTGTCTGTTTGAATTTGTGTGATCTAACAGTGATTCCTTGATTATAAACAGCCTGCTCTCTCTCTCTAAAATTGCACCCTATCAAAAAGGCATAAAAACTGTGCAGAAACTCTGTACAGTTTTTGTGTTCTGTCTCAGAAAAAAAAATGTAATTCCTAGATGCAGTCTGCCTGCTCTCTCCCTCTGGAATTGTATCCTATTAGAAAGGATAATACTCTGTGAATAAAATTTGTACTATGTAAATCTGCCTGCTCTCTCACTCTGAAGTTACATCCTATTAAATATCGAAGCATACTGTGCAGCAAACCTGAACTATTTATTATGCTTCTGTAAAATCTGCATTCTGTTCTGAAAGTATATCGAAGTTAAAAATGGGTAAATACTGTCCATCTGTTCAGTTTTCCTGCCTTCAGTCTCACAAAATGTCACTGTAATATTTCATTTCTATATGAAATCTGCCTGCTCTTTCCCTCTGAAATTGCATCATATTAGAAAGGGTAACAATGTTCAGCAAATCTGTATATTTTTCCTGAATCTGAAAATAGACACTATGATTTTTAATTTCCAGCTGAAGTTTGCCTGCTCTCTTCATCTGAAATTGCATTCTATTCAAAGGCTATGAAAATCTGTCTCAGAAAAAATACACTATCATTTTCAGATTACTTTTTGCTAACTTTTTTTTAATTTAAAGATTAAATCTACTTGCACTCTCTTTCTGAAATATTATTAAATTATTAAAAAAGATTAAAAGCTGTGCTGCAAATATGTCCACATTTTAAGTCTCAGAGAAAAATACACTGTAATTTCCAGAAGAAATGAGCTTACTCTATTCCTCTGAGAAGTTTTAGCATTGTCACCAGAACAAGAAGTGCAGGGACATTTTTTAACTGGAACACCTATTCTGGTAAAGACTGTCTAAGTGATGAAATCCCCAGTGACAGGGGTATTAACCCTTTCTTACTCACTCTAAAAATAAAGAGAAAGATTTGCCTTTGCACAGACTTTCATACACAAACCCTGATCACTAAAGTTTTAATTTCCTTAATAAAATATGTTCACAGCTCTACATTAAATGTATATATCGAGATTGTACACAAAGCCTCAGTTCAGAAGATGAAAGCTCAGAGTAAGGAAGATGAAGACAATATGGCACCTCTCTTTGTCTGGGTCATACGGGATTTTACTCTTAAGTCAGACTTGGATGGACACTCAGTCACCGCTGATGAATATTTGGAAAACTGTCTAAAGAATATCCGTACGTACTAATCTGACCTGTGGTTCAACTCTTTTTTCAATAATGCAAAATAATTTTACCTATTATTTGTATACCTAAAAATAATTTTAGGTCTTTTAGTTGTCATAGCCAGATAGCTTAGTCACTGGAATAAAGTTAGTTCTCCTCATTTACAGCGACAGTCCACCCAATGCTGATGTTATGGTTCCCAATACTGATATTTTTGTTAACCTCTTACACATATGTACAGCAGCAAAGAGGGTGGGTTTTAACACCCAGAGGTCAAACATATAATCCTTGGATGGCTTAAGTTTCTGTATTTAGATTGCACTCCTGGTATCTAATAATGATAGGACGTTGGCACAACCAGCTCATTATCATGTGACCACCATGACAGCTAGTCATCCAGACCCAATTAAAGGGAATCCAGGGTTGGTTAGAGAGAGGATAGGGTTTTTTGGCTAAGTTTATGGATTATATAACACTACATAATGTTACTTTGTTGAATAAAGCCGGCCATAGACAGTTAGAATCGAGACATGTGTGGGTAGGCTGAATGTACCAAGTTGATCGATCAATCAACTTTGGTACAACCAGCCGGACAGATTTTACATGCAATTATTACTAGAGGCTGATATAGCTGCTAGCAATAATCAATGTCTTCTCCTGGGGCACCCCCCCCCCCCCCGGCCTGGAGAACACAATGGCTCAACTTGTCAACGCTGTGTCTCTCACCTGTGGTTGCAGGAAATAAATTTGATCTGTGTATGGCCTGCTTAAGCCTAGCTTTTCATTTGTGGTTTTGTCCTAAACTTACAGTTTCAGTGTATTCAAGTTTATTAGTTTTAAGATGTACTTTTTTTTCTCTTGATTTTAGCTGTGAAAACACCACGGGGACGAAGGCAAAATGAGATGCGTAGGACTATCAGAGCTCATTTTCCAAAAAGAAAGTGTTTTTACTTTGGATTTCCATCTGCGGACAAAGAGGTGTTGAGAAGCATGTCCCAAGTTCCTGAATCAGAGCTAGTGCCTGAGTTTGTCAGGAAGGCTGAGGATTTCTGCAAGTTCATTCTTCAAGAAGCATCAGCAAAAAGATTAAGAGATGACAGAATTTTGACAGGATCTGGTGAGATGAAAAGCAACCTAATGTCAGCAGGGATCTACAGGGCCATTATAAATGTAGTACCACCCTTGAAGGAGCTGCTGGATGTTTGGGTTTTTCTGTCCCTGATGCTGACGGACCTACTAGATGTTACCGCACTCTTCAGCACAACTTGAAGCTGAAAAGGGGTTATTTTATTTTGGCAAACAATGCCCAGCTGGGTAAAAAGTATAAATACTACAGCAATAAAGAACGACCAATGGCGTTGTGACAAATTATGCACAATACCTATGCAATAAGGATGCAGATTTCAGGTATCAGTATGTCAGGGCTGAAGAAGGACCCCAATGATAAGAACACAGCGGCTGCTATCAGAGATCCCTCCCTATACCACTTGTCAGTGGCTTATTAATGAAAGTCGGGGTCTGAGTACTGGAGCTTGCCCCTGTTAAGGAGTAAAGCGAGACAGCAACAAGAAATGGCACAAGGCATCTTATCAGTACAGCAGGCACCTGGGTAGTTCCACAGAGCCCAACAAAAGGGTCCTCCTTCTTAAGCCAACTCCTTCCAGCTGTTACAGGCAGTCCTTTTAGCAATAATGTAGATGACATCTCCCCCCCTAGAATTAAAGAACCTGGAAACACAGATCTTGAATGGCAGTCTGCATAGTTCAATTTCATATGGACACAGTGATTCCTATAGTCCCATGCATCACAGTTCAGGTCCCAGTAACACCAGCATATTGTTCCCTGTATGTAGGGATAAAATACAACTGTCCCTAAGCAAACCACTGTGACAGAAACCATGACATTAGCTGAGTCCACAAATGTAGGAATGCAAGGGGAAAGTCTCTGAGCACGCCTGTTCACAGGCTCATAGCAGGCAGCACTTCTGGGCAACAATGCCAGACCCTCAGTCAGCACACAGCAGCAGGATGGGGCAGTATATCTCAGTAATCCCTAATTCTCCTCTCTAAGACCTGTAGCAAAGAACAGATAAGTCAGGCAGTGCTAATCTCCCTGCAATTGCCCTCTAGCCACAGCACACCTACAACCTGTGCATCTCATTCTCCCCCCATGTCTGTCCTCCTTATGCATGATTTTACTTCTCCCTAACCCCCCCTGCTCCCCAGGCACTCTGGGATCTGTAGTCTTAGTCCCCTTCTCCACAGGTCTCTGTCTTTGTGAAGGGACTACATATCCCATACGTCTTCGTAATCCCCATCTCCTCTGGATTTGATAGGTGGGGCTTCAGACCACTGCATGGCTAATCAGAGTCCGTAACTGTAAATTTCTCATTCCTTCCAAAATGGCCACCCCCTATGTTGAGGACACCTTTAGAATTGTCCATGGTTGCCTCCAATATGAGTGCTGCCACTCTTCACTCATTGACGCAATCTTCAACAAAGTAGTCACCACAGCAGCTGTACTGGGGACACTTTTTTCTGTCTAGCCAGTCCTCCCATCACAAAAAAAGAAAGTAACAAGATGCATTGGAGAAATGTCCTGCAGGGTAAGTTAAAGGGGCCACAGTCCAGGCTGCAAAATATGAGCACTGTGATCTAAGCAATGTGATACTACTGTTATAGCCAAACTCACACTTTAAATACAGTTGTACCCCCTATCCAAACATAACATAACATATGGTGGTGACCATAAAGCTCTATTTTGATCTTGTCACTCCAGTATACAGTGTACCCCAAAGCTGTCAAGGTTTTATCGGCCATATTGTAACGGGTCTTTTTTGTGGCCTTGACGCAGGTAAGGCTTCTTTCTGGCAACTCGACCATGCAGCTCATTTTTGTTCAAGTATCTTCATAATGTGATCCTTGAAACAATCACACCATCTTTTTCCAGAGGATACCTGTGGGTTTTTCTTTGTATCCCAAACAATTCCTCTTGCAGTTGTGGCTGCAATCTTTCTTGGTCTACCTGACCATGGCTTGATATCAAAAGATCCCCCAATTTTCCACTTCTTAATACGTGATTGAACAGTACTAACTAGCATATTCGAGGCTTTGGATATCTTTTATGTATCCTTTTCCATCATTATAAAGTTGCATTACCTCGTTATGGAGGTCTTTTGACTGTTCTTTTCTGCTCCCCATGGCTCAGTATCTCGCCTGCTCAGTATATCCATGTGAGAGCTAACAAACAACATTTATACACAGACACTTATTGCAATTGAAAAAGCCACAAATGTGGGAAATTAACCTTTTTTGACATTTTAACCTGTGTGTGTCATCTTGTGTGTCTGTACCAAGGCCAAACATTTCAGGGGATGGAAACTTTTCATCTGGTCCATTTGGGGGATATCTGTTATCATTATGACTTGTGAGCGAAACAACTACTGTGATAATAAATGGCTTCATATGATCACTATCATTAAATAAAAGACAGTTTTTGGGCATGATCAGTCATATTTTCAATCTCAATGCCAACATTTCATGATTTCTGCCAGGGGATGCAAACTTTTAAGCACAACTGCATTAGTTTATTTCCAAATCAGCACTGTTAAAGAGTGGAATGGTTTTGTATTATGGCTCAATAAATGATTACAGTGGAACCTTGGATTGCGAGTAACACGGTTTACGAGCGTTTCACAATACAAGCCATTTTTTTTTTAAATCATGACTCGATTTGCGAGCGTTGTCTCGCAAGTTGAGCAGGATTCAAGCCACTGGTGTGCATTTCCGTATTTGGTCAGAGGTCCGGGGGCACTGGTGGCTCCCAATGCTTTGTGGAAAGCTCGGAGATGCTCAGAGGCACTCGGAAAAACTCAGTTCCCAAGTGTCTCTGAGTGTCTCCTAGTTTTTCGAGCATTTCCGAGCATCACCGGTGCCCCCGCACCTCTGGCCACATCTATTACTGCATACACCGGTGCCCCAGCACCTCTGGCCACATACAGTACTGCATAGACCAGCAGTGGCTGTGGAACGTATTATCTGAGTTTCCATTATTTCCTATGGGGAAGCTCGCTTTGATATGCGAGTGCTTTGGATTACATGCATGTTTCTGGAACAAATTATGATTGTAATCCAAGGTATTAGTGTACAACCTTTGGGGGAGTCACAAGTAGATGTTTTGGGTTGAACAGTTTAGAGATTTATACGGTTTGAAAGAGTTAAGTTTTTTTTTGCGTATGGTTGTGTTCAGGAGATTTCTCCTTTGTGTATTTAAAATGGTTACTTGCTTTATTGATTGATTGAATAATTGATTTATTTAATAATTATAGAGTAGGGAAGGTTTACAACCTACCAAATAGAGAGGGTGAATCTGCTCGATGGGGTCACAGTCAACAATATAAACATTACAAGGGCTCTAATCCTTACCTTCTATTTTTGGTTTACTTTAGGGACTCTAATTGTGACAAGTCCACAATTAGATACAGTGCGCAATATGAGAGATACCTAATGCTTATTAAAAAATACCAAAAGTTTATGGAGATGGACAGACTTATTCAATGTTTTCCACAATCTTTTTCAGATTTCTCTCAGCTTCTCAAGTCCTATGTTGATTCTGTCACTAAATGTGATATTGCCCACCTGGAGCGTTCCGTGTCAAACATGACCCAGAAGAAGAATCAAAGCTCAATACGCAGATCTACAGAGTCATATGAAAACAAAATGAAAGCTCAACAATTCAACACTGAAGACGAGTTCCAAAGGCTGCATGAGAGTTTACTGGAAGAAGCTCTCCGTGAGTTTGAAAAGAGCTATGTCACGCATGAGAAGAGTCAAGACGAATACCTCCATCAGCTAGAGGTAGTTCATGTGAAGGTTGTAATGTGCCCCAAAAATGTTATACATTTATTCATTTTGTGATGGCAATTGTTTTGACAGGAAGACCTAAAGGAAAAGAGGGGGAAGCTCTGGAAGATGTGTGAGGATTCCTCTCTGAAAAAGTGTGAAGATCTACTTAAGAAACTCAAGTGTGATGTAGACCAGGCCCTCAAGGAAAACAAATACCATGTCTCTGGAGGATATGATGCATTTGTAAAGGACAAGGATAATACAATAAGGGTGTATAACGAACAAACCGACAAAGGCGTGAAGGTAAACTTAAATGGTCTTCCAAATTTCTTGCTCTGCAGATTTGGTATATTTTAATATCATTGGTTTATACTAATATTACTCAATAAAATCTTCAAATGTAACATGCTATACTGGTTCCAAGCTGGTGTAAATCCTTGCTGGCACTGTGTATATTTTCAAGGACCAAATATACATGTAAGGATAAGAAACAGAAATAGAGTTCACTGTATAGTGCAGATTAAACCACTTTAACAGCGAGAAATTAAAATTGCACTTACAATACGTACCACCAAAACAAACTCTGATGAAGGGGCAAGGACACCAGAAACATGTTAGTAGAAGTACTGCATTACCCTACACACGGAGTCAGTCGACAGTCATGTTCCAGCTTGGGATATTTCTGCAGTCTCTATCCTCAGGACTTCCTGTGTCCACAACAGACTTTCTAGCGTGCTTGATGTCTTCCCCACTGCCAGCTTCTACATAAAGGTACAATTGCATCTGTTGGCAGGTAGACATGTGTGCCGTCAATAAATTTGTTTAGTTTCTGAAATTCATTTTGGATTTGTGCAAAATACGAATTTCCATTAGTTTTGTTAACTTTTCGGAACAATTAGGAATGTTCGTTATGATGAATTTCTCATTATGAGGGGCTCCCACCATCCCTGTGCTGTGCTCATTATGAGGGGCTCCCACCATCCCTGTGCTGTGCTCATTATGAGGGGCTCCCCCCATCCCTGTGCTGTGCTCATTATGAGGGGCTCCCCCATCCCTGTGCTGTGCTCATTATGAGGGGCTCCCGCCATCCCTGTGCTGTGCTCATTATGAGGGGCTCCCCCATCCCTGTGCTGTGCTCATTATGAGGGGCTCCCCCCATCCCTGTGCTGTGCTCATTATGAGGGGCTCCCACCATCCCTGTGCTGTGCTCATTATGAGGGGCTCCCCCCATCCCTGTGCTGTGCTCATTATGAGGGGCTCCCCCCATCCCTGTGCTCATTATGAGGGGCTCCCCCCATCCCTGTGCTGTGCTCATTATGAGGGGCTCCCCCCATCCCTGTGCTGTACTCATTATGAGGGGCTCCCCCCATCCCTGTGCTGTGATGACTTCCTGTGTTTTTTAACTTCATCATAACAAATAATCGTAATTAACGAACATTCTTATTCTGTCCGATTCTGAATCTCCCATCGACTACCAGTACCAATCTCCCACTCCCAAAATAAAAAAGGTAATCTTCCCAATCCTCACTCAGCAGCAAAAGAAAACCTCTGATTGGTCAACAAAACACCGGTTAAGGTTTCCGTTGTAACGGAATTTGGATCCGAAATTCGTAAACAAAATTTCGTATTTTGTACAAAATTCAGAAGCATATCAATTCGTATTTCGGATCCTCCCAAATGTACAAATTTACGGAAATTCGGACGAATTTTCGATTCCTACAAAACTAATCGCACATGTCTATTGGCAGGACATGGTATTCCTCTGAATGAGCTGTTTTTGGTGATATGCATGGATCAAGTCACTTATATGTAAGTGCAATTTTAATTTAATATTATTTAAAATGTATATAGGGCCAACAGTTTGCACAGTGGTTAAGGGGGACAGTACAATTACAATACGGTTCAGTACAGAAGGAATCGGAGGGTCCTGCTGATGGAGCTTACATTCTAAAGGGAGGGGGAGGTGCTACAAAAGATCATAGCTGCAGGAGATCATCTGATGGAGATGGCCGAAGTACATTTTTTAGGTGGAGGTGTGGTAGTTCTTTTACTATCCAATCACAGCCCTAACCAAGCTGCAAGCGGTGACTGCCTGGTGTTTTTTCACCTTAATGCATTAAGGTGAAAAAAAACATGAGCCTTTACAACCCCTTTAAACTCTATCCAACCTTTCCAGATATTTACAAATCTTTCTATTTGGTCATCTCCATAATGATACAGTTTTTCCATATTATAGATAAATGTAATCCTTTTAACTCAATCTCTTAACGTTGGACTCTCTGGTACCTGCCAATCTTTTGGAATCCTATATTTTGCTGCATTTATTAAGTGAGGTATCATCGTTTTCTTATATTGCTTTATTGTAAGATTGGTATTATGGAATAAGTACAATTCAGGACTTTTAGGCATGCTTTCTCCCGTTTTTTCCTGTATATGTTGTATAATTTCCTGCCAGAATTTCTGTATTTTTGGGCATTCCCACCATGTATCTGTCATTGTCCCTCTCGTCCCACATCCTCTCCAGCAGAGTGGTGATTTTTTCGGTTGGCATTTATGTGCTTTTGTGGGTTTTATATACCATCTTGACATGCATTTATAATTCATTTCTATTCTGTTTGTTTCCATGGGGGGTGTCTGAATTTAAAAAAATAAAATTATAAATCACTGAAACACTGATATCAAGTCAAATTTCTACCATTCTGTTAGTAATTAAGCTGACTTTAAATTTGTAAGTTTGCTACAGCTTAAAGGAAGACAAAGAAATAAAATAATAGACATGTGCAATTCATTTTGTTTCAAATTAGTTTTTTAATGAATTTCGACAAATTCATTAATTTGGAAATATCCAAATTGATGAAAAAACATTTAACACATTTTTCCGAATATTTGTAATTTTGAGTATTTGTAAATTTGTAAATTCGAAAATACGAAAATTCTAAATCTGAAATAATTACAAACTAATAATAACTTAAATATTACTAACTATTAAATTATAGATATTGGAATTTCCTTTCTAATTTGTCTGTAAGTGAACGTAATGAATACAAATTTATCCGAAGTTACCAATTATCCAAAATAACGAATGCCGTATTTTAACTAATTGTGGAATGTAACAAATTAATAATAAATAACAATAATAAAAATGTATTATTATTATTATTATTTATTATTAATTAGTTCTGTTCCATTTGTTTCGATGCGGCATTCGTTATTTTGGATAATTCATAACTTCGGATAAATTTGTATTCGTTGTGTTCACTAACAGCCAAATTTGAAAGGAAATTCCAATACCTATAATTTAATAGTTAGTTATTATTAGTTAGCTAGTTATTCTTTAGAATTTTCAGATTGTATATCTTGTTTTCAAATTTTCAAATTTATGAATTTTCTAATTTATGAGTTGCGATCATAACAAATGACTTAAACAAAAAGAATGAAAAAGGAAAACTAACACATTTTTCGGCAGTGCACATGTCTATAAAATACTTCTTGATGATTTCAAACACATTTTATTTTTACAGGCCCAAGAATTTCTTAAGGAGCTTTCTGACCATTTAGAGGGCATAGGAAACACAATACCAAAGACTGTCCAAGCAGGTAAGTCTTCCTTCCTTGTTACTGCAATCTTATAAATACATTATCTTACGGCAAACATGTACAGTATATTACATTTCAGCTGCTCTTGTAAAGGCAAATTTCCTTTACAGCTAAAAAACGCAAACAACTAAAAAAAGGAGATTCCCAGGATTGCGACCAGCTGTCAGATTATGTTCAGGATTACCAGCTACCCGCTGGCCGATTTGACCGTCTTCTTATCCAGCTCTTCGGTTACATCGGCCATGGAAAGTCCTCTTTTGTGAATTCCTGTGTCTACACATTGAGTACTGGCAAATTCCAGGACTGGGCAGGAGAAGGAATATCCAATGGTGGGATGACCATGGAGAGGAGAGTGTATGAGCTCACCAACACAATCTCTATTGTGGACAATCGTGGCTTTGCAATGTTGGGGGATAAAGAAGCTTGGGAAATCTATGCCCAATTATGTAAGTTGATATCTAATTCTATACAAACATTGACATTTCAGAACAGAATTTCTCTGTCACTAAATGGACCTCATGGAATTGAATAATCATGATTTGTTGACTATAGTCTCTGTGTACATAGTACCCCTGGATACTCATATACAAAAAAAAATTATCCTGAGATCTAATGATTATAATGCTTTATTTTACATTGCATCAGAGTATTATTTTATGTTCCTTTTTAATTTATTTGCTGTTACTACTAATTTTTATTTTGTGTATTATCTTTATCTGTAAATATTTTTGTGTACCCCTCTTCACGCCATTTTTTGGGATATGGCACTGTGTTATTTTAACTGACAGTTGCACAGTCCTGCGACTTTGTACCCAAATAAAATGTATGTAATTTTTTTCCCCACAAACAGAGATTTCTTTTGGTGGTATTTGATCACCTCTGCGGTTTTTATTTTTTGCGCTATATATGAAAAAAGACCGACAATTTTGACAAAAAAAAAATAATTTCATTTACTTTCTGCTATAAAACATTCCCAATAAAAAAAAATAATCAAATTTCTTCATCAGTTTAGGCCAATAGACATTTGCACACTGAGATATTTTGTTTCGGAATTTAGTTTTCGTCCGAAATTTAGTTACTCCCGAAATTCGTTTTTATTTATTTAGTTTAGTTAAAAAATGCATTCTTCTGAAAATCCGAAATAATTAAGGTCGAATCTGTCATTGAAGGCTTATGGTGTCTGTCGAATGTTCTAAGAAGATTTGATGGAGCAGCTAAACTGTACGAAGCTGCAATCGTACATTTCCGGTCGAATGTTCCGCCTACAAGCTATAGTAAAATTCTAATTTTGTATGACACTAGTAATAATTATATTTATTATATAATTATATGTATTATTATTATTACTAGTCAATCAACATTAGAATTCTTCTATGGCCTATGGGCGGAACATTTGACCATAAATGTCCGCTCACGGCGACAGCTTCGTCAAATCTTCATGTCGAATCTTTTCTCTCTATGTCGAATAATCTTGGACTAATAGAGCTAAGGTTAGGCACATTTTACCACAGGTTCGATGGACACAGATCGCTATTGTCAGCGTCATGTCGAATCTCCTATCTATATCGAACTGTTGTCACAACGAAAATAAAGCATTTGTTTATGTCGGATCTTTCGGTTTTTGGATTCTGCACGTTCGTTATCGTTTATTAAAACGATAACGAAAATACCCGAAATTCGTACGAAAATGCATTCGGACGAAAACGAATGCACATGTCTATAGAAAATCCCAATATGAGAATATTGATTGGTTTGCGCAAAAGTTATAGCATCTACAAACTATGGTATATATATATATATATATATATATATTTCTCTCTATTAGTAATGGTGGCGATCGGCAACTTACAACAGGACTGCGATATTGCGGCGGACAAACCAGACACCTAGCTGACACTTTTTTGGGACCAGTGACACCAATACAGTGATCAATGCTAAAAAATATGCACTCTCACTGTACTAATGACACTGACAGGGAAGGGGTTAACATCAGGGGCAATCAAAGGGTTAACTGTGTTCCCTGGGAGTGATCACTAACTGTGGGGGAGTTGCTTTGACTGGGGGAATGTATCGATCCATGCTCTTGCTTAGCAGAAACACAGGATCATCACATTCTCTTCTCACGGAACGGCAGTCTGCCTTGTTAACATAGGCAGTCTGCCGTTCTACCTTTCTCCTGAACGATTGGCTCCCGCTGTGTCCAATTAAAGCAGGAGCGGGTACGTGGTCTGGCACAGAGCGGCTGCCCTGCCGCAGTATATCTGCGCGGTGCGGTCGCTAAGTGATTAAAGTGATGGTACTCCCTTCTAGATAGTAAGCTTCAACGATCAGGACCCTCTGATTCCTCCTGTATTGAATTGTATTGTAATTGTACTGTCTGCACTCATGTTGTAAAGTGCTGTGCAAACTGTTGGCACTATATAAATCCTGTATAGTAATAATAATAATAATAATAATAATGGTACACAATATTTTAGCGCTTTTTTTTTTTTTTTTTTTCTCTTTTTTTTTCACCGTAATTTAAAAAGGAAGCCTATTGCTCCCTATAGCAGGAGGTAATAAATATTTCTAAGGGCTCTGACAGTCATACAGCACATAGCATCAAATGTAAAAATTGGTATGAGGTAGGGAGGAGGAAGGAAGAGGGAAGGTGGGTTAGCAAGACATCCCAACGCTTTGCCTATTGAAGGATCCTTTTAAATAATGTTAGTTTACAGTGAAAACTATGTCTGATGGAACATTTCAATAATCATTTTTTATAATGATAATTGTATTTTTAAAAGGTAATTTTGCACCTTTTAATGAGAAGGTGGAGTGGAATAAAAGCCTTCAAGAACGAAACAATGGATTAATACGAAAAATGAAGGAAAGTAAAACTTCTGACTTGATAGTTCCCGTCTTTGTGTGCAGGTAACTTTATAGCTTGTGAATCTGATCAGTGAAATATAAATTATATTTTAATGTAAATATCAATGTTTTCAATTCTTTGTTATATTAGAACTAGTGATCAGCAAATCTACCCGGGTTTGATTTACAAAGGGTTTGGCGAATCTTTTGCAAGATTTGGCGAACCTAAACTTTCAAATTCAGAGGCGAATCCTATTAAAGTCTTGAGGAGGACTTGTTAAATTCTGTTAAATTCGACTACACATAATGCATCCGAAGTACCAGCTTTTTAGGGAACCTCAGACTCACCAGGATGACAAATAAAGAGCCACCGTGGTGAAGTAGGTCAATAAAGTTTCAAATTTATTAAAAGAAATGTACTTACAAAATGACTAGTCTGTTCAAACATTTTAAAAACATCCAAGGAAATGCAGAGGCGTGATGTCTATTGAAGACGAAACACGTAAGCCGTGACCTGGCGCAAGCTCGCTATCAGCCGGCCGCCATTTCCTTGGATATTTTTAAAATGTTTAAACTGACTAGTCATTTTGTAAGTACATTTCTTTTAATAAATTTGAAACTTGATTGACTTACTTCACCATGGAGGGTCTTTATTTGTCATCCTGGTGAGTCTGATGCCCCGTACACACGGTCGGACTTTCCGGCAGAAAAAGTCAGATGGAATCTTTTCATCGGATATTCCGATCGTGTGTGGGCCTCATCAGACTTTTTTTTTTGAAAAGTCTGACTGACCTAGAAATAGAACATGTTTTAAATATTTCCAATGGAACCAATTCCTATCGGGAAAACGTCTGTATGCTGTTTTGACAGACCAAAAACTACGCATGCTCTGAAGCAAGTAGGAGACGACAGCTATTGGCTACTGGCTATTGAACTTCCTTTTTCTAGTTCCATCATACGTGTTGTATGTCACCACATTCTAGACGGTTGGACTTTGGTGTGCTCATGTGTAGGCAAGACAGTTTCATCGGAAAAAACTTCAGAGTTTATTCCGACGGAAAAAACGGTCGTGTGTACGGTTCCCTAAGAAGCTGGTACTTTAGATGCATTATGTGGAGTTGCCTGCTTGGTGCTTTTTTGATGTTATCTGCCCAGCAGATCTTCAGAGCTGACTTGTGGAAACTCAGTATATGCCTGTTAACATCTTATTTCTGGTAAGGAGACTTGCTAGAAACACTGCGGTGCCGTGTGTTGTCCTATTGCACTAGAGCTGGTGTGGGGCCCCTTTTTTTCCATCTATCCTTTGAATTGCGGGTTGATGGACTAATATTACACATGAACTTTACTTTTCAGTAGCGTTGTATTCTTGGACTATTACGTTTTTTTTTTTTTTGTAATCAAAAAATCATTGCTGGCTGCTACCATATTTATTCATAAATTTTTCTTTGTGGGCAGCGCAGATGAATTGTTCCCAAACAAAACCACTGGAAGCACTGTAAATCAGTTCTCTCCAAGTGGATTATCCCAGAACCCCTCACCCTACATGGCTGAGAACCCCAAAGTCCTCTAAAACTGAATACAATCATTCCCCCTAGGGTCAAATCCCAAACAGTGGGGGAATATACTTGCTGTCCAGGACATATCATCCTGTACACTAATTTATTATTTAGAAATAACTTTCATATATATAATTTATATTTATATTTTTGAGCTCTGGAAGTAATCAAGAATAACTCAGAATTTTGCTTTTCCTCCGCAGCTCCGAACATAACCTTAGTGATGCTGAATCCAGCTCCATCAAAATTTTCTTAAGAAAGGCTCATCAACTTACTGGTAAGAGAGCACTAAATTTGCTGTAATGGTAATTTTGACTTAATAAATCTATTAAGACAGCTAAAGCAATATATTGGAATCTATTCAGTTTTTCGAGAAAGCAGCCACAGCCTCAAGTAGAAAATCCTATCCCCTGCCAGAGTGCTGCAGAGAAAAAACGTTGCTCACTGTGTGAAAGCAGTTGTCTCGCTGCTGCTTCAACATGGAACACAAAAGTTATTCTCTGTGACATGCTAGCAAGGGGCGGTCCTTTCTACTTAGGCTGTGTCTCTTTTTAGCTTATAAGAGCGAGTACACTCCCACCAGTGGCGGATGGTGCTCTATTTTTGGGGGGCTGCAAACAGACCACCTAACCCCCCTCTGTTCATTGGATCGATCGGTCAGTCGGTCTGTCAGTTAAACCCCCCCCACCTCCCCCCATCACTCGGTCAGTCAGTCGTCAAACCCCTCCCCCATTGCTTGGTCGATTGTCCGCCCACCCATCAGCCCCACACTTACCCCATCCAGGTTGCGGGCAGCTTCGGTGGCTTCCCCCTGCGTCTCTTCCTTGGCGCCTCCCCCTGCTCCTGGCCAATATGGTCACTTCTCCTCTCAGCTAATCGATCGATCAGTCAGTCGGTCTGTCAGTTAAACCCCCCCACCTCCCCCCATCACTAGGTCAGTTGTTTGGTCAGTCAGTCGTCAAACCCCCTCCCCCATCGCTCGGTCAGTTGTCCATCCACCCATCATCCCTGTACATACTCCATCCAGGTCGCGGGCAGCTTCGGTGGTTTCCCCCTGCATCTCCTCCTTGACGCCTCCCCCCTGCTCCTGGCCAATACGGTCACTTCTCCTCTCGGCCAATCAGGTCTTAAGACCCGCTTCCTGATTGTCCGGAAGGAGAAGCAGGAGAACAATAGCGAATATTAATTTGCTATTGTCACACAGCTGGGTGGGCTCAGGATGCAGTACTCTGTGCCCCGAGCCCACCCTTTTTTGAATCTCTAATCGCATGCTTAAAAAACAAAACAAAAAACAATTGAAATCCATGCATCTGGCGCCCTGCATGTAGATTAGGAGCCAGTACATAGATTGGGGGGGGGGGGGTGGCACCCCTGCGCCCCTAATGGAAAGGCCACCACTGCTATTAGCCCTTCTTACTAATTAAAGTATATATTATTGACTCAAAAATTATGGCAAATCAACTGTTAGACATTTGCATTGTCAGATAAGCCCCCACCCGCAGACCCCCACAATCCCAGGCAAGGGTTGTGGGAAACGCACTGTTGAATGAATGAATGAATGAATGATTTGTATAGCGCTGCAACTGCGAACTGAATCGCCTCGAGGCGCTTGACTGCTCATGTTGGGATGCCATGTATTAGAAGAGGTGGGTCTTGAGTTTTTTCCTGAAGGCCTGATGGTTTTCTTCCATGCGGATGTTGTTTGGTAGAGCATTCCATAGCCGGGGTCCCTGTACTGCGAATCTTCGTTCTCCCTTCGATTTGTAGCGGGCTTTGGGGATGAGAAGGCGATTTTGGTTTGTTGATCGAAGTCTGCGATTCGGTATGTATTTTTCTATTTTCTCACAAAGGTATTGAGGCGCATTTCCTTGTGTACATTTGTGGGTGAGGCAGAGGGTCTTGAATGTGATCCTGTCTTTTACCTTGAGCCAATGGAGCATCCTTAGGGATGGGGAGATGGATTCCCAGGGTTTCTTTCCGGTGACTAATCTTGCTGCTGTGTTTTGGACAATTTGAAGGCGCGCAATCTGGTAATCCTATGTAGAGTGAGTTTGCGTAGTCGAGCCGTGAATTGATGATCGTTCCTACTACTACCGCTTTTTCCTTTTCCGGGATGAAGGGGATGAGTCTGCGTAGCATGCGAAGGAGATGGTGGGATCCGCTGATTACGGATCCTATTTGTGCCTCCATTGTCATCTCTGAATCAAAGATTACTCCGAGGCTTTTGGCTTTGTTGCTTGGAAGGATGGTCTGTCCCAAGATGGTTGGTGGTGTCCAAGGGGTCTTCGTCTTTTTCCTTGAGTTTGCGTCGAGGAGCAGTAATTCTGTTTTTGATCCATTTAGTTTGAGGGAGCTAGTGGTCATCCAGTCATCTATCAATGTGAGACATTTTCCTAGTTCCTGGTATTGGTCTTTTTGTCCGGTGATCCGGAAGTACAGTTGAGTGTCGTCCGCGTATGAGTGGAAGCACAGATCCAATTTGCTAATAATTTTGAAGAGTGGTCGGATGTAAATGTTGAACAGTACTGGTGACAATGGTGATCCTTGAGGGACTCCATAAGTGATTGCCCGAGTTTCCGAAGTGAAGGCTCCTAGTTTCACTGTTTGTGACCGGTTTCCTAAGAAGGAAGCGAACCATGGCAGATCTCCATCTGTAACTCCTGCCACTTCCTTGAGGCGGCTGAGAAGCATGTTGTGGTCCACTGTGTCGAACGCCGCACTGAGATCCAGCAATACCAGAAGACACGATTCTCCCTCATCCGCTGCTTCTAGGGCGTCATCCCATATTTTCAGAAGTGCCGTTTCTGTGCCATGGCCTGGGCGGAAGCCCGATTGTAGTGGGTCTAGGAGCTTGTGTGTGTCCAGATGAAGTTGAAGCTGTTGTACTACTGCTTTCTCCATGATCTTGGAAATGGTGTTCAGGCTTGTTACCGGTCTGCGATTGTTCGGATCCTTGGGGTCGAGGTTGGGTTTCTTTAGTAATGGTTTGATGATGCCTTGCTTGAGGGAATTCGGAACCAATCCTTCTTTGAACGACTGATTTACTAGGTGTGTGATAGCGGGGGCCAGAATGTCGGAGCATTCTTTCAAGAGTTTTGTGGGGATGATGTCGTTTGGCGAGGTGCTGTCTCGGAGGCTCTTGATGACATTTTTGGTTTCATCCGTTGTGATCGGGGTAAGTGAAAAATGTGGTGCTTGTGCGCTGTGGATGTAAAATTCCTTACCTGGGTTGAGTTGAGTAGAGCTGGTTGTTGTTTTTTTTTTGTTGAATTATTTTCTGAATGTTGTCTATTTTGTTGATGAAAAAATCTGATAATTTGTTGCAGTATTCTTGAGTTTCGTTTCCTAGGGGCTCAAGGCAGGTGGGGTTCATAGTCTGGGCGACTAGTTTGAAAAGTTCCCGTGGTCGGTTTAAGGCTTTTGAGAGGGTGTTGCTCGTGTCAACATGGGGACAAGGTTCTTCACCAGGGGGGACTCCCCTGATGTTGAGGGCATCTGGTCTGGTGTGGTCTAGGAAGGGGAGGGTGGAGCACAAACTCATATATCCCCTTCCCTGACCATGCAGGGTGAATGCTCTGATTAAGGGAATAATAAAGGTTTGTTAGGGTACCTTGCACATTTATTTATTTTTCTTTGGGGTACCCCCTTAAAATCCACACCAAATGCAAAAGGTCTGGTATGAATTTTTGGGGGGGCTATACCCAATTTTGGTTTATTTTTTCAGTAGGATGTGCTACAGCTGAATTGACGGTTACAAAGAACAAAAACAGCACACAGGCCCCTTTAAAGTTCCCCCAAAATGCATAGCAGACCCTTTTTTTCCATTTAAAAAGAAGCCAGCAATGAAAGGTCATTTGCTAACCTTTTTATTTCCTTTGTAAATGTCAGCGCTGCTGCAGCATTTTATGTACACCACAGTGACAAGCCTCTTCAAAGGAAGGACTGGGAGACAACCCAGGCTTGTTATTTAGAGGAATTGGGAATTTTTAATCTTTCACTTTAAGAATTTTTTTAAAAAATCACCTCTTCTGGCCAAATGCAATTTTTTTTTAAATTGTTTTTGCAATGGTGCATACTTCCCCAGGGCAATTGCCTATTATTATTCTGCCCCCATTGATTTCAGTGGAGTTTGAGATTTGGCATCACCAGAACCCTGCTCAAATTGACCCCTGGACAGGTTGGCTCATCTGTAGTCCTAATTATTAATCACAAAAAAAACACAGAAAAGTAGCACTGTTACTCAGTTTTTTAACCACTTCAGCCCCGGACCAATTGGCAGCCAAAGGACCAGGCCCCTTTTTACGATTCGGCACTGCGTCACTTTAACTGACAATTGCGTGGTCGTGTGGCGTGGCTCCAAAACAAAATTGGCGTCCTTTTTTTCCCACAAATGGAGCTTTCTTTTGGTGGTATTTGATCGCCCCTGCGGTTTTTATTTTTTGTGCTATAAAGAAAAATAGAGCGACAATTTTGAAAACAATGCAATATTTTTTGCTTTTTGCTATAATAAATATCCCCCAAAAATATATAAAAAAAACTTATTTTTTTCCTCAGTTTAGGCCGATACGTATTCTTCTAGGGGATAGTTTTATAGCATTTTTATTAATATTTTTTTTTTTTACTAGTAATGGCGGCGATCAGCGATTTTTATTGTGACTGCGACATTATGGCGGACACATCGGACATTTTTGACACATTTTTGGGACCATTGTCATTTATACAGCAATCAATGCTATTTAAATGCATTGATTCCTGTATAAATGACAGTTGTAGTGAAAGAGTTAACCACTAGGGGGAGGGGAGGTGTTATGGGCTGTGACGTGTGTGTTTTCTTTTTACATTAGGGGGCGGGGCTGACGTCTGACATCATTGATTGGCTTTCCCGATGACCGGGAACAGCCAGTCAATGACAGGCAGAGTAGGAAGCGCGGGGAGAGGTTTGTTTACACATACCTCTCCCCGTTCTTCAGCTCCGTGACCCGATCGTGGGACACCAGCTGCGATCGGGTCCGCTGGTCCCGCGACCGGGGTCACGGAGCTCCTGACCGGGTCACGAGCGCGCCGCTGGCGGCGCGCGCGCGACCCACGGGCAGGCATTTAAAGGATCACGTACAGGTACGTGATTTTGCCTGCCCGTGCCATTTTGCCGCAGTATATCTGCGTTAGGCGGTCGGGAAGCGGTTAAGTGAAAGTGTCCTTCGCGCTACTATAATATATATAAGAAGATTAGGAATGTATATAAAAAATAAATAAATAAATATAGGTGAATATATGATATAACACAAAAATGTTAAACATAAATAAGTGTTATAATACCTACTTAAGGTGCTAAAATGATATAGATCAACAAATCTAAAATAAATACCAGCAGCAAAATCTAATAGTGTACACAACCCACAAATAAATGAATGAAAATAGAAGTGATTTCGCGCATACAGTAAAAGCACACAGCTATACATAATAAACAATGAACTAAATCATAAGTACTGGTATCCACTTTATAAAAACAAAGTATATAAAAACGTGATGAATATAGTGACAGAAATCAATAAATTGCGTGCAAGGAAAGTATGAAGGGCACTAATAAATATATAGAGTCCATAAAGGTGAATAAATAAATATATGTGGCAATCCAGAAAAGAACGCGCATATGAGACAGTCTCTATCTGTATACGGGCTCTTCTATAACTTGCAACTGAGGGATATGGAGTTTAAATCCGATCAGTTTGTAATGTTTAAAACTAATTGTCCATTCAAAAACCATGTGATTATCAATTCTAGGTGGGAGAATAATGAATAAACTAAAAAGCAAGTGGGGAAGAAAACCTGTGTGTTTTTGGCAACAAGTCCATGTTCCAGGGCAAGCCTTCAGGGGGAAGTTGAGAGCCGACTCCAAATGGCATGTAAAAAGAAACAAGAAAGGCGCCACCGGATTAGAGCCAGTTGCATTTATTAACCACTTACCCACTGGGAACTTAAACCCCCTTCCTAACCAGACCAATTTTCAGCTTTCGGTGCTCTCACATTTTGAATGACAATTACACTGTACCCAAATTAATTCTGTGTCCTTTTTTTCACACAAATAGAGCTTTCTTTTGGTGGTATTTAATCACCGCTGGGTTTTTTATTTTTTGCGCTATAAATCAAAAAATAATGAAAATTCGGTAAAAAAAAAAATGTGTTTCTATTAAAATTGATTGCAGAGTTTTGGCAGAGTTTTGGCAGAGTATTGGCAGAGTATTGGCGAGTATTGGCGAGTATTGGCAGAGTATTGGTGAGTATTGGCAGAGTATTGGCAAGTATTGGCAGAGTATTGCAGTGTTGCAGTGTTGCACAGTATTGGCAGAGTATTGCACAGTGGTGGCAGAGCATTGCACAGTGGTGGCAGAGTATTGCACAGTGGTGGCATTGTACTGCACAGTGGTGGCAGTGTATCTGTCACTGACCAGCGCTGTGGGCACTACACATCCAGCCCACAGCGCTGGTCCCATCTCTCCCCCTCTCGCTTCTCCCCTCTCACTGTACCGATCAGTACAGAGAGGGGAGGGAGGAACCGGCGTCATGACGTGACGCCGGTTTGTGTACATGTGATCGCTCAGTCATTTGATGGAGCGATCACGTGGTAAACGGCCGCTATCAGTCTTCGGGACCTGGCGGTCACGGATGTTCCCGAGTGCGCGCCCCAGGGGGCGCGCGGGAGCAAGTTTCTGGGAGGACATCCGTACGATGTCCACCCAGAATAAGCTGACCACGCTGTAGCCGTCTTTCGGCTATGGCTCGGTCGGCATGTGGTTAAACATACAGGTGCATACATCCACTTACATAAAATGTAGAAGATTTTCAGCACAATGTCCTCTTAGCATGGCGTCAACCAGCGTTATTTGCCCGTGAGTTTATCTTCCATCCAGATCCGAGGTCCCGACCAGCAGGATTTCCCTATCTGAAAGTGCAGACTGAGACCGAAGCTTGGCTCCGATCTACAGTGAGACTCAGGCATTGAGCGCAGTGACGTCAATAGCAATATCGACGACGTTTCGGAGCGTGCGCACTGTGGATGAAAAAACAGGCGCGTTCCTTCCTCAAGCTTAGGGGACTTAGGCTGTATTCTAAGCTTGAGGAAGGAGTGCCTGTTTTTTCATCTACAGTGCGCTCGCTCCGAAACGTCGTCGCTATTGCTAGTGACGTCACCGCGCTCGACGCCTGAGTCTAACTCTAGATCGGAGCCAAGCCTCGGTCTCAGTCTGCACTTTCAGATAGGGAAATCCTGCTGGTCGGCACCTTGGATCTGGATGGAAGATAAACTCACAGGCAAATAATGCTGGTTGACGCCACGCAAAGAGGACATTGTGCTGAAAATCTTCTACATTATATGTCAGTGGATGTATGCACCTGTATGTTTAATAAATGCAACTGGCTCTAATCCGGTGGCGCCTTTCTTGTTTCTTTTTACATGCTAATTATTAATCACAAATTTGCTTTTATCAATATAGAAATATAAGAATAACTGATGCTGATGTTGATGCTGATTATGTATATCTCTCCAGGTATTCAGCCCTTCGTTGTTCTGACCAAGGGTAGAAAGGACTCCGCACTCAGAACCAAATTTGCCCAGATGGGGATAGAGAATGTTTGTTCTATAGAAAATTACATTATCTCCGACCATTTCAGTGACAGGCACAAGCATCTCAACTTTCTGAACTTTTTGAAAGACATCTTGCAGGCTGTAGACTTCCACCTGAAGGAGAGCGACAACTTTGAAACTCAGCGGTATGAATGGATGAGCTTCCTGATGCAGATGGCCAACAACATTTGATATAGTTACCCCTGAAGCCCAACTCCCCCCAGTCTCCTTGGAGCAGCCCCGGCATCCTTAAAGTGATTGTAAAGGCAGAAGGTTTTTTAATCTTATTGCATTCTATAAAAGAAAAACCAAAATGGGGTCAGCGGCGCTACCTATATCCCGAAGAGTGATCTATCGGGTCTCTAGTTATATGACTATATGAGGCAGATGTATAATATGGGGTAGGTAGTAATGAAAATTCACAGTGGTAGGATTATCCACTAGACATGTGCACAACAAAAAAATGTGTTTATTTTCGTTTCGTTTTTTTCGTTACCGTTGATTCTTAACGATTCGTAAATTCGTACGTCGTCGGTGTTCGTATTTGTAACGATTCGTACATTCGTAAGAGTTATTTTTTCGTTGATTCGTTTTTCCGTTAGTTTCATTTTCGTTTATTCGAAATTCGGACGCATTCGTAGTTATTCGTACATTCGTAACATTCGTAACATTCGTAGCTTCGTAATCAGAGCATAATTCATAATTTTATGTAATGTGTATGCTATTATTACATTTTAAGAGACATGGAAAATTACGAATCGAAAAAAAAAAAAAGTTACGAATGTACGAATTTTTTCGTTCAATCTATTCGAAGCACGTTAAGCAGCACCATTGTAAGGGACATGGAAAATTACCAATTCAACAAAAAAAAAAAAGTTCCGAATGTACGAATTTTTTTTCGTTCATTTTCATTTTCGTTGTTCCTGTTTTCGTTTTTCGGATTTTCTTCATTCGTACATTCGTTGTTTCTAATTTGTTTTTTTTTTTTCAGATTTTCGTTATTTTCGGATTCGTTCGATTCGAACGATTCGTTATACGTTAAAATTTTTAGCGAATTGTTCGTTCATTTGTACGAAAAAGAACGAAAATAACGGAAAAAAACGAAAAACGAAAAAAAACGAAACGAATTGCACATGTCTATTATCCACTAATTCCCTTGCCGTGACCTACGTATAAGGGTAGGATAGTATAAGATCCACCTGTGTGAGGACAGGTCTTCTTATATTTAATATACAAGAAAACAGGTTCGCAATGTTAAGACTAAAAAGGTGAACATAAACCAATCAAAGTAAGTGATATCAGGAGGTCTCCTCCTCTAGGACAAATATATATATGTTTAAACAGTGAAAAAAAATATTATATAAACCCAGATACATATAATATGATAGTAAATCCAAAACTAAATCATAAGTCCAAATCTTAATCATGTGCGAAAAAGATATATATGCAGTGAGCAGTCCACGTGATAATATTAAAAATTATCCAAACGCCAACAAGTGGTATAAAAAGGTGCACCAAAAAATTGCATAAAAAATTATTTTTTTTATATGTATATATATATATATATATATATATATATATATATATATATACACAAAAAAACAAAAAACAAAAAAGCAGCAATTCCAATGTGAGTGTTATGCCACGTACACAATGGTTTGACTTTTCCACGGACTAGGTCCGGCGGACTATCCGACGGACTTTGCAGCGGAGGTCCGCCAAACTTTCAAACGAACGGACTTGCCCACACACTTTTACTCCAAAAGTCCAACGGATTTGAACATGATGACGTACGACCGGACTAGAATAAGGAAGTTCATAGCCAGTAGCCAATAGCTGCCCTAGCGTGGGTTTTCATCCATCGGATTAGCACACAGACAACCGGATTTTTCGACTGGACTCGAGTCCGTCGGAAAGATTTGAAACATGTTTTATTTCTAGGTCCGTCAGACTTTTGGGAAAGAAAAGTCCACTGGAGCCCACACACGATCGAATTGTCGAAAAGTCAATCGTGTGTACGTGGCATTTTTCGGGTTCAGCAGATTATTTCAGGTGACTTTAGTGCTCGCAGTTCTTTGCAGGTGACTTGCATGCTCGCCCTCATAGGTCCCCACTCACCAACTGCTTTAACCCCTGCAGGGGTAATACGCATGTAGGTCCACAATCTTAACCGATTCTTCCAGGTCTTATGCCCCGTACACACGGTCGGATTTTCCGATGGAGAATGTCCTATCGGACCATGTGTGTGGGCTTCATCTGACTTTTTCCGTCGGAATTTCCGACGGAAAAAGTTTGAGATCCTGCTCTCAAATTTTCGGACAATGAAGTCCTATCAGACTTTTTCCGATCGTGTGTAGCGAATTCCGATGGACAAAGTGCTACGCATGCTCAGATCACATTACAAGACCAAAGCTATTGGCTACTAGCCTCTACGTAGTCCCGTCGTACGCAACGAATGTCACCACGTTCAGAATGATCGGATTTTCTGACAACTTTGTTGGACCGTGTGTATGCAACACCAGTGTCGGACAAAATCCGTCGGATTTTGTGGTCGGAATTTCCGACCGTGGGTACGGGGCATTAGACTCTGCAGGCTCTGGGTTGTCCCTTGGTCTCCAGGCAATTGCAAATACACAGGTGTGTTCTGCGACAAAATACCCCGAATTAGTGGGTTCTACGCTATCCATAGAATGGGAGATCCTGCTTCTCTGCATTCTATGCATTAAGATAAAAAGCCTTCTTTGTGCAGTAGCCTCCCTCAGCCCCCCCCCTAATACTTACCTGAGCCCCCTCTCTATCCAGCAGTGTTGTAGGATTGTCTCGGTTGCCGAGACTCCAATCCTCATTGTATGAGACAGCAGCGTCATGCAATTGGTTTCCGCTGCTGTTACTCAAAGTCAGACAGCCAAAGAGGAGAGAAAGGGGGTGGGGCCCAGCTGCCACTCAATGTCTGAATGGATACACAGAGCTGTGACATGGCCTGGGTGCCCCCCATAGCAAGCTGCTTGCTGTAAGGGGACTCATCTGGAGGGAGGGGCAAGGAGAGACAAAGAGGAACCCAAGAAGAGGAGGATCCGGGCTGCTCTGTGCAAAACCATTACACAGGTAAGTATAACAATCTTTACAATCACTTTAAGCCTCGTACACACAACGAGATTATCGGACAATTGATCGTTCATTTTTTTTGCATGCTATTCTCATATTAAAAATGAAGAGGTTACTAAAGTTACGAAAATTCTCGTACTACAGAATAACAAATCGGAAGTGATGTCGTGTTTTGTATTGTATTTGTATTGTGTTTTTGAACGACAACTGTACTGATTAAATGAAAATCATATGATCTGGAAGGAAAATTTTCGTGCTTGCACCATAGGATAATATCAGATGAACTGTCATGATCGGCTATCGAAAGCTGTGTACTAATGATCAGATTATTGTACGATCTCTTTGAAAGCAGTATATTGGGATTTTTGTCTTCTATACATGGTTTGTACTCTGTCTGAAATCTGTACCTGGTTGTTTTGAGATTGTATTGTCAAATAAAAGTACCCTGAATCTTTAAGCTTTATAATTCTGAAGCTCCCTCCAGCAAACGAATCACCATTTTCTACACCCTACTCCACAAACATAACCTACATCCGAAGCCTCCTTCGATACAGTACTGGGAATTAGACATGTGCACTGACAAAAAATTTGCTCATTTTCGTTTCATTAGTTTTTTTTGCTTTTTTCGTAAATTCGGAAAATCGAAAATTCGGGAATTCGGAAATTCGCAAATTCGCAAATTCGCAAATTTTGGGAATTTTCACATTTCTACTTTTCGGATTTCCGATTTTCCGAATTTCCGAATTTCCGAATTATCGAATTATCGAATTATCGAATTTTCGGTTTTTTGAAATTCCGAATTTTCCGACTTTCGGATTTTCGGAATTCGGGAATTCAAAGATTTGAAAATCTGAAAAAAAGAAAGAAAATTAACGAGTACAAATTTATCCGAAGTTACAAATTACCTGTTATTTATTATTGTTAATTTGTTCCGTTCCATTTGGTTAGATGCGGCATTCGTTATTTCAGATAATTCGTAACTTCGGATAAATTTGTACTCGTTACATTCACTAACAGCCAAATTTGAAAGGGAATTCCAATACCTATAATTTAATAGTTAGTTATTATTTAGTTTTTAACAGATTTTCTTTCTTTTTTTCAGATTTTCGATTTTTTGAAATCCGAAATTCGGAATTCGGAAATTCGAAAATCAGAAAATCAGAAATTCGGAAATCCCAAAATTCAGAAAATCCAAAAATACGAAATTCGGAAATTAAAAATTCGGAAATCCGAAAAATGCGAAATTCGAAAATTCGAAAATTCGAAAATTCGAAAATTCGAAAATTCGTAATTTCAGAAATTTTGCAAATGTTGAAATTCGGAAATTCTGAAATTTTCGGAAATTGAATTTGTCAAAATTTGTTAAAAAACAAATTAGGAACTAAACTAATTGCACATGTCTACAATCAGAGCTCCACTTTCGTGTACCATTGGAACAGTGGCATATCATCCTTAGAAAACCTCTACAGTACTTCAGATGTGTCTCCCATTAGGAATCTTTGCAAAAACTGGTCTACAGGTGGCACTATACACCTCATCGGCTTGCTTCTATATTTCCATCCTCTATCCTTCCACCAAAGGAGTGACCCTTTGCTGGCAGAATTGTGAACTTCAGGGCACTCTTGTATATATTTGGTGGCAATATCCGATCCTTCTTAAATTTTGGAAACAAGTTTTTAGTTTTATTACTGCGGTCACACATACAGTGGGGAAAAATAATTATTCGATCCCCTGCAGATTTTGTAAGTATGACCACTTACAAAGAAATGAAGGGTCTATCATTTTTATCATAGGTGTATTTTAAATGATGAAGACAGAATATCAATCATAAATCCAGAAAAAAAACACATAAAACAAATGTTATTGAGTTGCAGTTCAGTGAGTAAAATAAGTATTTGATCACCAAGAAAAACATGACTTAGTACTTGGGGGAGAAACACTTGTTGATAAGCACAGAGATAAGACATTTCTTGTAGTTGGTGACCAGGTTTGCACACATCTCAGGAGGGATTTTGGTCCACTCTTCTAAATTCTTATGCCACGTACACACGAGCAGACTTTTTGACAGCAAAGGTTTGCTCCAGTGATGAAGAGGGAGGGGATGATGAGGTCACTGATTCCACGTGGGTGCCTGATAGGAGAGAGGAGGATGAGGAGGAGGCACATCTCCAACGAGGCAGGATGCCCTCCGGGGGCCAGCTTAGGAGCAGCACACCGACTGTATCACACCGCAGAGCTCCACCTGTGCAGGGCGCTGCCTCTGCTCGTTATTCCAAAAGTACTTTGGTGTGGGCCTTTTTTGAGACGAGTGCATCAGATCGCACCACTGCTATTTGCAACATATGTCTCAAGCGTATCTCGCGTGGCCAAAACATCAGCCGCTTGGGTACCACATGCTTGACCAGACATATGTTGACCTGCCATGCAGCTCATTGGCAAGCGTACTTTAAAGACCCACACCAAAGAACAAAGCGGACCTCTCCTTGCTCCTCATCAGCTGGGATCTCCAACCCCACTAGACCTTCAGTCCTCTCTGAAACCTGCACTGAGAGGAATGAAGGTGTAGAATTAGATGTGTCACAGCCAAGTACTTGCGGGCACTCTGCTAGCAGTACACCGACGTCCGATTGTAGCAGGCAAATTTCCCTGCCCCAGCTGCTGGACCGTCGAAAGAAGTTCACTCCCAGCCATCCACATGCCCAGCGGTTGAATGATAGCTTGGCTAAATTGCTAGCACTTCAACTGCTGCCTTTTCAGTTGGTAGACTCGGCCCCCTTCCGTGAGTTTGTGCAATACCGCTGACTCATGGTCCAGCAGGCATGGACAGGGACGTTGCCTATCATTCGCGGCCCATTGGGTCACTCTTATGGCAGGTGGGAAGGATGCAGGACAAGGTGCAGTAGTGTTGGAGGTTGTTCGGCCACCACGCCTCTAAAATGCTACTACTGGTTGTGACACACCTCTCTCCTCCACCCCCTCCTCTTCTTCTTCATCCATGGCCTCTTCCTGTGCTTTGTCCTCGGAACCAGCGGTGCTCCGTAGGCATCCAAGGGGCTACGCAAGTACGCAGGCAAAAAGATGCCATGCCGTGCTTGCGCTGGTTTGTTTGGGGGACAGGAGCCACACTGGGGCAGATATTTTGTCAGCTCTGCAGGGGCAGGCCGAGAGGTGGTTGGCGCCACGCCAGCTTAAGCCAGGAATGGTGGTTTGTGACAATGGCACCAACCTCCTCTCCGCCCCTCCGACAGGGACAACTAACCCATGTGCCCTGTGTGGCTCACGTCCTTAACCTGGTGGTGCAGCGGTTCTTGGGCAGGTACCCAGGCTTACAGGATGTCCTGAGGCAGGCCAGGAAAGTCTGTGTGCATTTCCGCAGATCATTTAATGCCAGTGCTCGGCTGGCTGAGCTCCAAATGGAGTTGAACCTGCCCAAGAACCGCCTTATATGTGACATGCCCACCAGGTGGAACTCAACGTTTGCCATGCTGCAGCGGCTGCACACGCAGCAGAGGGCCATCAATGAGTACCTTTGCAACTACGGCACCAGGACAGGGTCAGGGGAGCTCTTTCTTTTTTCACCACGTCAGTGGAGCATGATCAGGGATGCATGCACTGTCCTGTCATCATTTGAGGAGGCCACGAGAATGGTGAGCAGTGACAGTGCATGCATCAGTGACGCTGCACCTCTTGTCCACCTGTTGGAGCATACGCTGTGTGGGATAATGGACAGGGTACTTGAGGCAGAACAGAGGCAGGAAGAGGAGGACTTCCTTGCCTCTCAAGGCCCCCTTTATCCAGACAGTGTTCCTGCTGTCCCACCCATCACACAGGAAGAGGACGAGGAGGAGGATTGTGTCAGCATGGAGGTGGAGCCTGGCACTCAGCATCAGCAGCAGCAGTCTTTTAAGGATGATTTACAGCCCCAAGAAACCCGTGGACTTCTACATGGCTGGGAGGAGGTGGCTGTGGATCATGTTGTCCTACGGTCCATCGTCATCCGATTCCCCATAGGGGAGAGCAGTGCTCTGACAGGTCCGTCCCTGCACAGAGTGTAGAGACAGACCTGTCATCTTCCTGCACAGTGGGGGATCGACGGAGCGACCTCCCGCTGTGCAGAGCGGGCTCCGCACACGGACACGTCCGTGTGAAAGAGCCCTAAAGTTAAAGGTGATCTATTCTTCCAAAGCAAAGCAAATTGGCTGAGGCTGTATGAATATGCAGGTGATGATCTGCCTCCTCCACTCACGAAATTCTGGAACCTACCAAGATCCTTTAGGACACAGCAGAGCCTACAACCAGCAGAGCCTACAACCAGCAGAGCCTACAACCAGCAGAGCCTGCAATCAGCAGAGCCTGCAACCTGCAGAGCCTGCAACCAGCAGAGCCTGCAATGAATTTCTTCATGGGGTGTCTGGATCTGGTCAATGGTTCTAAATCCAGACCGCCCTACCCCCCTTCGCTTGTGCAACTGTGCAGTTGATCGCTTCTATTAGTGTTTTTTTGCTGGATACAATCGGCCTGCAATATATCCCAATAGTACACATGTGCGCCGTCAATAAATTTGTTTTGTTCAGTTCCGTATTAGCCGTTAATTCGTATTTCGTAATTCGTGTCCGAAATTCTATTTGGATTTGTGCGAAATATGAATTTTTGTTAGGTTCGTTAACTTTTGGAACAATTACGAATGTTCGTTATGATGAATTTATCCCTGTGCTGTGCCCATTATGAGGGGCTCCCCCATCACTGTGCTGTGCCCATTATGAGGGGCTCCCACCATCCCTGTGCTGTGGCCATTATGAGGAGCTCCCCCCATCACTGTGCTGTGGCCATTATGAGGAGCTCCCCCCATCACTGTGCTGTGCCCATTATGAGGGGCTCCCACCATCCCTGTGCTGTGATCATTATGAGGGGCTCCCACCATCCCTGTGCTCATTATGAGGGGCTCCCACCATCCCTGTGCTGTGCTCATTATGAGGAGCTCCCACCATCCCTGTGCTCATTATGAGGGGCTCCCCCATCCCTGTGCTGTGCTCATTATGAGGGGCTCCCACCATCCCTGTGCTGTGCTCATTATGAGGGCCCCCCACCATCCCTGTGCTGTGCTTATTATGAGGGGCCCCCACCATCCCTGTGCTGTGCTCATTATGAGGGGCTCCCCCCATCCCTGTGCTGTGCTCATTATGAGGGGCTCCCACCATCCTTGTGCTGTGCTCATTATGAGGGGCTCCCCCCATCCCTGTGCTGTGCTCATTATGAGGAGCTCCCACCATCCCTGTGCTCATTATGAGGTGCTCCCCCATCCCTGTGCTGTGCTCATTATGAGGGGCTCCCACCATCCCTGTGCTGTGCTGTGCTTATTATGAGGGGCCCCCACCATCCCTGTGCTGTGCTCATTATGAGGGGCTCCCCCCATCCCTGTGCTGTGCTCATTATGAGGGGCTCCCACCATCCCTGTGCTGTGCTCATTATGAGGGGCTCCCCCCATCCCTGTGCTGTGCTCATTATGAGGGGCCCCCACCATCCCTGTGCTGTGCTCATTATGAGGGGCCCCCACCATCCCTGTGCTGTGCTCATTATGAGGGGCTCCCACCATCCCTGTGCTGTGCTCATTATGAGGGGCCCCCACCATCCCGGTGCTGTGATCATTATGGGGGGCCCCCACCATCCCTGTGCTGTGCTCATTATGAGGGGCTCCCCCCATACCTGTGCTGTGCTCATTATGAGGGGCCCCCACCATCCCTGTGCCGTGCTCATTATGAGGGGCTCCCACCATCCCTGTGCTGTGCTCATTATGAGGGGCTCCCACCATCCCGGTGCTGTGCTCATTATGAGGGGCTCCCACCATCCCGGTGCTGTGATGACTTCCTGAGTTTTTAACTTCATCATAACAAATAATGGTAATTACCGAACATTCTTATTCTGTCCGATTCTGAATCTCCCATCGACTACCAGTTCCAGTCTCTCCCACTCCCATATTAAAAAACCTCTGATTGGTCAACAAAACACCAGTCACATTTCCGTTGTAACAGAATTTGGATCCAAAATTCGTAAACTAAATTTTGGATTTCGTATAAAATTTGGAAGCATAGCAATTCGTATTTCGGATCCTCCCGAATGTACCAATTTAGGAAAATTTGTACGAATTTTCGATTCGTACGAAACTAATCGCACGAGTCTACCCAATAGCAGTGATCTATTGCTGTTTGGACCGGAGGGACCGAACTGTAACATTTCCACCAGATCCGCCATACTGACAGAGAGCATTGTATTAGCTCCTGGGCTTGGCGCTGGACCCCAGCTGTCCGGAAGTGAGCCCACAGAACCCCCTGACACCATCAGTTGTTTATAAATAAGTGGTAGACGAGCCCAAGGCCCAATGTTCAGCATTATTTAGCCTTGTCTAATATTCTGTTAGAATATTATTCCAAATTCTTCAGCATCCCTCATTTTCAAGTTCCAAGCGGAGGTATGAGATAGGAACAAAAGTAAATAAAATAAGATGGACCGTGTAAGTGAAAATTATATTTTGGGGTGACGGTTTCTTTCGGACAGGAGGTGTCTGATAAATGTCACCGTAAACACAGGCAGTACAGCCTGCAGGAACTGCGAGGACTTTATCTGGTGAATGTTCACGGTGCACGTCTGTTCTGTTTATCGCTTTTCATTTTCACTTTCACTTTGAAGATTATTAAATCTGTAATTGCTTCAGACTTTGTATCAGAACTCTCCCAACCATATCTCAGGAGGACACCGCAAGGAAGACATAATACTGTAAGTAACATTGTATATATGTGTTCCATTGTGTGTTATTGGCATCCAGAACACCTCTTTCTGCAGCACATCGCACCCAGCACAACACATGCTGCAGCATATTACACCCAACACACCACAGAACAGTAAACTCAATGCACCATAGAATGGTACACCCAACATGTCTTCACATTGTAGCATATTCCATGCAGCACAACTGCAGAACGGTACGTCCAACCATGCGTCACACTGCAGAACGTTACGCCCAGCCATGCTTCACAATACAGATAGTTACGCCCAGCCATGCTTCACACTGCAGAACTTTATGCCTAACCATGCTTCACACTGCAGAAAGTTACACTCCCAACACACCCTACCTTGCAGGATAATACACCCAACAGATGAAAGATACAAACATTTAGCTGTTGCACCCCCCTTTATACACAGTTTGCCCATCTAATGCGGCGTACACACGCTCAGACTGTCCGCCGGACTGCCGAGTCCAATGGACGATTTTAAGTCTGAACTTAAAACTTAGTCCGCCGGACTTTTGGGAGGGAAAAGTCCGCCGGAGCTCACACACGGGCGGATTGTCTGGCGGACTCTAGTCCGGCGGACAATCCCGCGGTAAAGTCCGCTCGTGTGTACGCGGCCTAAGCCTGACTGAAGGGTCTGGTGGATAATTTATATATTTCAAGACATTTTGTAATACTTTCAGTGGCAATTCTCTACAGCAAGAGGCATTTGCATTGGCTGGGAAAGGCAATAGGGCAAGAAGCTTGACATGAGCCTCAGGTGCCATCAGGATGTACACAAAGCTTTCCTTTGTTAGAATTATTTCCTTTAGCGGTGTAGTGATCTGGGACTGTTGGTTGTTTAGTAATAAAAAAATGTTTTACCTAAAAGAACAAATTATACGGGGGCTGTATACTCTGCAAATTTAGTTTGCTTAATGAATTGTTCTGCCATTTTGTGTTGCCTTATTTAAATTGTAATTATGTTCCACTAAGGAGTCAGGGGAAGGAAATTCTGGCACATCTGTGGAACATAAAATGGAACAAAATTATAATAACATTTCTTGGCTGATAAAACCTGGGTGGGGTACCTTATCCACATTAGATACCTAAGCAGTGGCGGCTGGTGTTCAAATTTCATGGGGGGGGACCCGCAGCCCCCACCCAGCCAGCCACCCCCCCTCCCGCCAACCATCCGACCACCCCCAAAACCCCCCTGCCCCCTCATCACTTGATCGATCGCTGCTACCCTCCAACTACCCCCATCGATCGCTGATTTGCTCACTCGCCCCCCAGCCCCCCCCAGCCCCGCACTTCTGCACTTACCTTCATCCCTGCATCTCTCTCCCCGAGTCCCAACGGTCTCCTACTGGTGTATCAGGAGTCCTGGAATCTGGCCAATGGAGTCTTAGGACTCCTGGCCAATGGGGTCTCAGGACGGGAGGAGAAACAGGGAGACATTAGCGAATATTAATTTGCTAATGTCACACAACTGGGTGGGCCCCAGGCGCAGTGGTCTGCGCCCCCAGCCCACCCTTTTTTGAAGCCAAGTCGAGCCTCTGGCTTTAATCATGTGCTTCTGAAAGAAAACATTAGTTGGAATCCATGCATCAGGCACCCTGCATGTAGATTAGGGGTACAGTTGCCACCTCATCCCTTTAAACCCGAACACATATGAATTACACAGGTTCTGAGGCTAATTTAATGCAGAAAGGGCACCAAGTGAGTTTAATTACCACCTTAATCAGCCACAGAACCTGTGTAATTAATATGTGTTCAGTTTTAAAGGGATGAGGTGGCAACCCTAATTAGGGGTGGGGTGCATGGATTAGGAGGGGGCAGTGTCCATGCACCCTGCACGAGCGTCCGCCACTGTATCTAAGCCATTGCTAGTTTGTATTTATAATGTGATAAATTAGAGGGGAATCTCATGCCTGGAGGTTCTACGTAATTCTCTAGCAAAAAAGTGCTGATTTTAACATATATGTGTGAAAATGAATTCTTTATTATCTATTATGATGTGAAGTACCCATAATAATAGTCCTTTCTTGCTTGAGGCATCTTGGGCTTTAGGCCACTTGAGCCAATGTTTGGAAGCAGCAGAATTGTTATTGATGGCAAGTGCAAGGAATCTTTTACATGTATACAAATAATCCACAATAATGGGATTGGCTGTTGATGACATATAGCCTATTGATTTACATTAATTATGTTGGGATGGTCACTATTTTTCCTTCATTCAGGCCTGACTGTATCTTTCCCTGTGAAGCCACCATTCAGAATGGAAGCCCCCATCTGCCTAATTGAAAACACAGCGGATGGAAAGCTTGTGGTGAACCCCGAGGCCATCAATCTTCTGTCTGGGATTAATCAACCAGTGGTGGTGGTGGCCATCGTAGGCATGTATCGGACAGGGAAGTCCTACCTGATGAACAAGCTGGCCGGAGCTCAGAAAGGTGATATACCAGTTAGTAGGAAGTTTTTGTGGCATGTTGATGATGTTAACCACTTAAGGACCGCCTCCTGCACATTTACGTCGTCAGAATGGCATGGCTGGGCACATTAACGTACAGGTATGTTGCCCTTTAAGAGCCCAGCCGTGGGTCGCACGCGCACGGCCGGCGGCGCGCTCGTGACCCGGTCCTGAGCTCCGTGACCATGGCCGCGGGACCCGCGGACCCGATCGCCGCTGGGGTCACAGAGCTGAAGAACGGGGAGAGGTATGTGTAAACAAACCTCTCCCGTGCTTCCTAGTGAGGCTGTCACTGATCGTCTGTTCCCTGTCATCGGGAAAGACGATCAGTGATGTCACACGTCAAGTCACGCCCCCCTACAGTAAAAAAACACACACAGGACATACTTAACCCCTCCCCGTCCCCTAGTGGTTAACCCCTTCACTTCCAGTGTCATTTACACAGGAGTCAGTGCATTTAAATAGCACTGATTGCTGTATAATTGACAATGGTCCCAAAAATGTGTCAAAAATGTCCGTTGTGTCCGCCATAATGTCTCAGTCACTAGTAGCCATTACTAGTAAAAAAATATATATTAATAAAAATGCTGTTAAACTATCCCCTTCTTTGTAAACGCTATAACTTTTGCGCAAACCAATCAAAAATCACTAATTGCGATTTTTTTTAACAAAAAATATGTAGAAGATTATGTATCAGCCTAAACTGAGTGAAAAAAAGTTTTTTTATATATTTTTGGGGATATTTATTATAGCAAAAAGTAAAAAATATTGCGTTTTTTTTCAAAATTGTCGCTCTATTTTTGTTTATAACGCAAAAAATTAAATCCGCAGTGGGGATCAAATACCACCAAAAGAAAGCTCTATTTGTGGGAAAAAAAGGACGTCAATTTTGTTTGGCTGCCACGTCGCACGACTGCGCAATTGTCAGTTAAAGCGACGCAGTGCCGAATCGCAAAAGGGGCCTGGTCCTTTGGCTGCAAATTAGTCCGGGGCTGAAGTGGTTAATACGGGTTTTCCATATTTAATTTCCATAGGCTTCAACCTGGGTGCCACCATTCAAGCTGAAACTAAAGGCATCTGGATGTGGTGTGTTCCTCACCCCTTAAAGAAGGATCACACTCTGGTTCTCCTGGACACGGAAGGACTGGGGGATGTAGAGAAGGTAAGAATATAGGACTGGAAATTATTTATTATAATTACCATAATTACATTTTCTTGCGGGTTCTGTATTTTGCTTGTTTATGAATGTCATGGCCGGCTCAGTTTTGTAGGTATTGTTAGCAGGTCAAGTGAATCTTTTAAACTTCTATACTTCAACACATTTGTTCTTTTTTGTGTCACTATTCCACACAGACCTACTTATGTTTTACTATTTCTGTTCTTCCCTTTTAGTTTTCCTTCCTGGTCCATTTTCCTTTTGTCATAGTGCAAAAACCTCCAGCTCACATATACAGAGTATTTCAAGAGCCCTAGGATCCTTAAAGTGGAAGTAAAGCCGTTTAAAAAAAAAAAAAAAATAGGAACCTGCAAGGCAAAGGCATAATGAGCTAGTATGCATAGCATACTAGCTCATTATGAATGACTTACCTGAGAACGAAGCCCCCGTAGCGGTCTACGTCCACGATCTTCGGCGTCGCCATCAAACCCGGAGTGACTTCCGGGTCTCGCCGCTCCAGCGCTGTGATTCGCTGGAGCGGCGATGACGTCACTCCCGCGCATGCGCAGGAAATCGGCATATCGCCGTGATCTCGGCATGCGCAGTGCGCCTGCGCGCCGCTGTCTACGGCGCATGCGCCGTAGATAGCGGTGCATTTTCTTTTCTAAATATCTCCTAAACCATGTAGGTTTAGGAGATATTTATTGGACCTACAGGTAAGCCTTAATCTAGGCTTACCTGTAGGTCAAAGTGGTCCCAGAGGGTTTACTTCCACTTTAAAACCCAGGAGTTTCTGTGCTGAGAATGGCGACCAGAGCATGGTAGACCACCCCATCCCTTGATATGTGCCTCATTATTGGCCATCAAATGCTATCCGTAGTCTCACCAGCCAACAGGGCCAGAGTGCTGTTTTTTTTTTTTCCACCTCTGTTTGCTATTTGCACAATAGAGCACCAGAATTTTAGAAATACCAGGAAATACCGTATATACTCGAGTATAGGCCGACCCGAATATAAGCCGAGGCACCTAATTTTACCACAAAAAAATGGGAAATCGTATTGACTCGAGTATAAGCCTAGGGTGAGAAATGCGCAGCTACTGTAAGTGAAAAAGAGGGTCAACAATGCCCATTTGCAGCCTCACTGTGCCATTTGCAGCCATAGGTCCCCCGAACTTCAACCTTGGTAGTTAAGGGTTCCTAGATGCCCCCTTACTGCAGCCAAAGGGTCCTGAAATGACATTGCTGCAGATGGACACAGTTGACCGACTTTGGGGCCCCGTATCTCGGGGCCACTTGGTGCTAGGAATATTTGGATATGTTGTAGTGCTGGTTACACTGGGTTTGCACACCAAATTTGGTGTTCCTAGTAGACATGTGCACAACAAAAAAATTAGTTTATTTTCCTTTTGTTTTTTTCGTTTCCGTGGATTCGTAACGATTCGTAAATTCGTAAGTCGTCGGTGTTCGTTTTCGTAACGATTCGTACATTCGTAAGAGTTATTTTTTTCGTTGATTCGTTTTTTCGTTAGTTTAATTTTCGTTTATTCGTTTATATTCGAAATTCGGACGCATTCGTATTTATTCGTACATTCGTAACATTCGTAACATTCGTAGATTCGTAATCGGAGCATAATTCATAATTTTATGTAATGTGTATGCTATTATTACATTTTAAGAGACACGGAAAATGACGAATCTAAAAAAAAGTTACGAATGTACGAATTTACGAATCCATTCGAAGCACGTTAAGCAGCGCCATTGTAAGAGACACGGAAAATTACGAATCGCAAAAAAAAAAAAAAATTACAAATTTTTTCGTTCAATCCATTCGAAGCACGTTAAGCAGCGCCATTGTAAGAGACACGGAAAATTACCAATTCAACAAAAAAAAAAAAAGTTACGAATGTACAAATTTTTTCGTTCATTTTGATTTTCGTTGTTCCTGTTTTCGTTTTTCGGATTTTCTTCTAATTTGTTTTTTTCGAATTTTCGTTGTTTTTCGGATTTGTTCGATTCGTTAAAATTTTTAGCGAATCGTTCGTTCATTCGTAAGATAACGAATGCACGAATATAACGAAAAAAACCCGAAACTAATTGCACATGTCTAGTTCCTAGCACCAAGTGGCCCCGAGATACGGGGGCCCCAAAGTCGGGTCAGAAAATGTCATTCTCTGCTGCAGAAAAGTGCTTGACTCCAGTATAAGCCGAGGGGGGCACTTTCAGCGCAAAAAAATGTGTTGAAAAACTCGGCTTATACTCGAGTATATACGGTAATCTTAAAATGTGTGCAGACAACTGGAAGCGCTTGCGCTAAGGTAAACAGAAATGTTGCGAAACTTTTGTTGGGATGAACTTCAAGTTCGAATTAATTGTGAGTTCAACTTGAGTTAAACCAGTTTGCTAGTGAATGGGTGAACAAACTGGCCATATTTTACTTTATTTTTTTAGATGGTATACTGGCCCTTTAGGGAAAGACATTCAAATCAATGCTGTAATTTTTGTTGTTGTTCATTAAAGTGGATGTAAACCCACCACTCATGATTCTAAACTATTTCCATCATACAGTATACATGTATACATGCCCCCTGCATGTATCCCTACCTGTTAAAAGTCACCCCCTTCTTCACACGGAGCCCCGCAAATCTCCTAAATTTGATGGGTGGGTCTATGCTTCGGCACTCTGTGGGCGGAGTCGTGATGTCACTAGACTCCCGCCCACCTCTACACTCCCCTTGGCCAGCCAGCGCTGCAAGGACGAACCTTGCGCTTGTTATGATGAGAAGAGCGTGCACAGGAGAGACAGAGCGCGCTCTGGGCAGAAGCAGAGCGAGCTCACGACCCCCTGTGACTCCTGTGCATGTAGAAGGACTTCCCTTACCCGCGCAAATTGCTATTTATATTAGGAGCTGCTCGTTATAAAGGTAAAAATGCTTAAATGTGTGAAAAATAATTAAATAATTAATTAAACAGCGCTCTCTAGTGCCTTATAACAAGCAGCATGTGCCACACACTTATTTTTTCCGACAGATTTTGTCCGACACTGGTGTTGCATACACACGGTCGGACAAAGTTGTCGGAAAATCCGATCATCCTGAACGTGGTGACGTTCGTTGCGTACGACGGGACTACGTAGAGGCTAGTAGCCAATAGCTTTGGTCTTGTAATGTGATCTGAGCATGCGTGGCACTTTGTCCGTCGGAATTCGCTACACACGATCGGAAAATGTCCGATAGGACTTTGTTGTCGGAAAATTTGAGAGCAGGAGATAAAACTTTTTCCGCCGGTAATTCCGATGGAGCCCACACACGGTCGGAACTTCCGACAACATGGTCCGATAGGACATTTTCCGTCAGAAAATCCGACCGTGTGTATGGGGCATTAGAACACAGGCTGTAGTGGAGATTTCAGGATAGCTGCGAGTTGCTGTGAGAGGGGGGATGTGAAGCTGGGTCTGCTCGTGCATGATGTCCCTCACAGCACGGTGAAGAAACCGGCACAAATTATCTGCTGGCATCTTGGGAGCTGCAGCATGTTGTTTTTTCCTGTGTATAGCTTACACTAAACTTCTGCTATGATCTCTAACATCCAGTGAAAAGACAGGAAAGTCCCCACATGACCTCAGCATGCCAAATCATGCTGAGGTGTGGAACAGCCAATCCTTGCAGAGCTGCTGAAGAAAGGAGTGGGGATGGGAATTAAAAAATAATGCATGTATCTTAACCTAGTGCACAAGATATGTAAATCACCTGTCACTCACAGCAAGGGGGAAGAACAGACAAAGTTTTCCAAGTTTGTCTGTTTTATTTCACTGAAAAATTATATGAGGATTGCTCAGAGCTGGATTAACTCTTTGTGGCAAGACTGGGCACAGATGATCTGAAATCCCATACTCTATATTGTGCCAGACAAAAAAAAAAAACTTTAAGTCTCTTTTCCTACTGAATGGTGTTTATATTTACCGTATTTATCGGCATATAACACACACTTTTTTCCCCTTAAAATCGGGGGGAAATCGTGGGTGCGTGTTATACGCCAATTCCCGCCGATCCCCTCGCTGATTGTAAGCAGAGGAGCGAGCGCCGCCGATATCTATACATAGCAGAGTGTACTCGGCTAGTTCCGGTCAGTCACGCCCAGTCCCGCCCTATGATGGACATAACACAGGGACTGGGCGTGACTATGAGCGGAGCTATCCGAGCCTAGCCGAGTACACTCGGCTTTGTATGTATATGGGCGGCACTCGGCTCCGCTCACAGTCATGCCCAGTCTCGCCATTGGACCTATGTTATGTCCATCATAGGGCGGGACTACGAGAAGAGCCGAGATACACAGGACCGGCTCTGTGTATCTCGGCGGCGCCATTTTCAAACTGCAGTGACACTGACGTTTAACTGAAGCCTGGGAAAGGCTACAAATGACACTGACAAGCATGCAGATGGACGCTGTGCAAGGCTGCAGATGGACACTGATAAGGCTGCATTGATGGGCATTTAAATGTAAGTTTTTTTTTTTCCTTAAAGTTTTTTTCCTTAAAATTCCCTCCTAAACTTGCGCGTGTTATACACCGATAAATACGGTATTTATTTTCTTTTGCATTGGTATATATTTTCTCTGGCGGTGACCAGATACCCATTTGTTTTTTATCAAAAGACTAAAAAAAAAAAATCTTTACAGAAAAAAATAACACGATTTTTCTTTCATAAACCTCAACCGAGTTCAGTTAATGTGCAGTGAACCAAACCTTGCCCAGTTTATTTAACACCATAGCTTACCTATGTAACTACCACTTACTTTGTAAACCAGGAAATTCCATATGTGTCTGGTCTGGTTTCCTGTAACATTTCAGGAACCCTGAAAAGTAACCTTCTGTGGTTGCCAATGACGAAGTACCTGGGTTTGGTTTGGGGCAGGTTCAGTGAACATTACTAAAGTTTGGCGTAACACTTAAATAAATGACTCATAAATAATCCAAAGTACCATAAAATTGTGCTTTACATACACATGACCACATGATACACATGATCAATGACCTTCAAAAATGTCTTATGTGTTAAATCAAGTTGAAAAAAAAAAAAAAAAAAATTATATTTTGTTGATAAATGTATCAAAACCCCCCATGTCTTCACTCTTCATGCAAAGTGCGCATCCATCACCAGGTGAAGGGCCTGCTCACCTAAATACAATATTCAACATGCTCATCACTTGTCTCCTCAGGCACATCTCTCGTATCCTCCATAACCAACACATGGCATCCGTCCTCTTGGCTTATCGAAGCTCACCACAGATTCAGCTCATCTGTCAAACAATGCAGAGAGGAAAAAACATAGTGTACTCTGTAAATGTCTTTATTAAAACTCTGCAATAAAAATATACTTACAAAGTAGCAAAGTATAAAGCATTTATCAAAGCAATATCACAATCCGGCTCACCACTACTTGCGGCGCAACTCCAGCATGACGTCACGGGCTCGGCTCCTCCCTTCAAGATGTGTAGGCATACTAAGGAAGCTCAATCACGGGGTGCAACAAGTCTAGGAGGGAGGAGCCAAGCCTGTAACGTCACACCGGAGTCGCGCCGCAAGTGGTGATGATATTGCTTTGATAAGCGCTTTATACTTTGCTACTTTGTAAGTGTATTTTTATTTCAGTATTTTAATAAAGAATTATACAGAGTACACTATGCTTGTCTCTTTCTGCCTTGTTTGACATATAAGCTGAGTCAGTGTTGAGCTTCGATAAGCCGAGGGGATGGATGCCCTATGTTGGTTAAGGAGGATACGAGAGATGTGCCTGGAGTAAAAAGTGATGAGCATGTTGAATACTGTATTGAGGTGAGCAGGCCCTTCACCTGGTAAAAAATTTTAAACATACAAGACCACTTTGCCAAAGCACCTTGTCCCCATTTGGGTGAGGGCAAGGACCTCTTCCCCACAACCCCGGTCAAGTGGTTGTGGGGATCTAAGGGAGGAGGTTTTATCAGAATCTGAAATAACAAAAAAGGAGTGCCCATATTTCACCCCCATGTAAATGAGTAAGGGATGCATAGTACCCCCACTCGTTCCCAAAAAAGTGAAAATTAAATAAACACACACAAAGTTTTTGACAAGTCCTTTATTTAAAAAAAATGTACAGCAATGTAGGTCAATTCAATCACAACGGACAAACCTACTGACCCTAACGTGACATATGCCACTTGCTGAATAATGGTTTCTCTAACTCTCATCAGCAACATAAGAGAAGGGTGGAGATAATGGAGACATCATTGCCCAAATTTGGCCATGGCACGATATTTTGGTAATGATATCACCCCTTAGCCCTGCCCCTTTGCTTATGTGGCTAGGAACTCCCAGCCATGTAAGTGAATGGGCCAGATGACATCAATGGTTGTTGGACTGAAAACTCAGCTCATCCCTAGCTGATGACTATACTTAGTGGTTGTAGAGGCTAAAATTCTTTATCTTCATGCATTCTATTTGTGAAGGTAAAAAATCTTCTGTGTGCTGCTCCCCTCCACAGCCCCCCTAATACTTACCTGAGCCTGATCCCGATCAAGCAACGTGCACGGGAGCCTTGGCTGTCCTGGGTGTCTCTCTCCTCATTGGCTGTGTCAGCAGTGAGAGCCATTTGGTGAGCCAGTGAGTCAATGAGGAGAGAACAGGGGGCTGGACCAAGCCGCGGCTCTATGTGTCTTATGGACGCAAAGAGCGGGGCTTGGGAGCAAGCATGCACCAGTGCCCCCATAGCAAGCAGCTTGTTATTGGGGGGACTGGTCAAGGGGGAGGAGCCAGGAATTATACATTATACTATAATATTATTATAATAATATTATATTATTATACATTATACTATAATATCACTTTAAGCTGGCCATACATGGTTCAGTTTTGTTTCACTCAGCCAGTGGGTGGAACGAAAAAAAAAACGGAACCATCAAATATATGGATGAATCTATACTAATACTATTGTATTCTGACAGAGGGGAGACTCCCCTGCCGTCAGAATATGCATAACAGCCCTGCAGCCATTGGCGACTTTTATCCAACAGGGTGGTTGAACAGAAATTGATTGGTAGATCGACTTCTGTTCAACTGAAGTGGCCACACATGGATCTAAATTTAGCTAGTCCCTGCTGAACCGGCTGAATTTTACCTTCTTCCACAACTTACTATTGATGTAAGAGGCCACCTTTCAAAGTGATTGACCAACAGAAAGATGAAGGAGGCAGAAAGTTTAGTGTTAGCCTCCGTACACACGGTTGGAAATTCCGCCGGAAAATCCGCCGGAAAATCCGCCCATGTGTGGTCTCCATCTGACTTTTTCCGTCGGACTTTCCGACGGAAAAAATTTGAGATCCTTCTCTCAAATTTTCCGACAACAAAATCCAATCAGACTTTTTCCGATCGTGTGTAGAGAATTCCGAAGGACAAAGTGCCACGCATGCTCAGATCAAATTATGAGACCAAAGCTATTGGCTACTGGCCTCTACGTAGTTCCATCGTACACAACGAACGTCACCACGTTCAGAATGATCGGATTTTCTGACAACTTTGTCCGACCGTGTGTATGCAACACCAGTGTCGGACAAAATCCGTCGGAAAAAATCTGACGGATTTTGTGGTCGGAATTTCCGACCGTGTGTAGACACAGATTGATTTAATTTGCAAATTAGAGTGCCCTAATTCACATGGCTCCCAAGGAAGCTCTAATACAACAATAGGAGTGATGTTTAATTTTTGACCTCCACCGTGCTGTCACTCTATCATTCTGAGTAAAAATGAATACCACGGACTGTAACGCTGCATGAAGAGATCCAGTGCTGGTACCGGTCACCAGGAAGGTGCAGGAAGCTTCCACTTCAGTAATCCTGTCTTACCTTTCAGTGAATTTGTTTCTGCCTCTTTTTAGGGAGATAGCAAAAATGATCAATGGGTTTTTACCCTTACTCTCCTGCTAAGCAGCGCCATGGTGTATAACAGCAAAGGAACCATCGACCAGGATGCCCTAGAAAAACTAAAGTATCCTTTTTCATCCCAGGGTCCTGGGGATTTATTGTATTTATGTTCTGTACAGGTTGCTTCTAGATCTTGAAGAAATTCGAGTGAAATGGCAGAAAAATTGATAATAAAAGGGGGTGCCCTCTCCCGCCGCCGATAAAAGTGATCTTGCGGCGAATCCGCTGCAGAGACCACTTTTATCTGAAAGCGGACCGCTCACTGAAGAAGAGGATACTGGAGTTATGGTAGCTAGCTGCTGCCATAACAAAGATATCCCTCTTCAAACAGCCGTCGTATAACGAGTGGTTAAAGCTTTTTTTAATTTATTTTTTATTTGAAAGAGTATAAAGAGTAAGAGCCGGTTCACACAGGGGCAACATGACTTCCAGCGCGACTTTTGGAGGCAACTTGGACGCGACTTGAGTATGAATAACAGCGCGACTTGGGGCGACTTCAACATGACTTGGGGCAACTTACAACACGACTTTAAGTCACCTCCAGGCCAGGCGACAGAATAATCAGCTCTCAAGGGGGAACTCCACGCCAAATTTAAAAAAAAAAACTGGCATGGGTTCCCCTCCAAGAGCATACCAGGCCCTTAGGTCTGGTATGGATTTTCAAGGGGAACCCCCTACGCAGAAAAAACGGCATGGGGGTCCCCCCCAAAATCCATACCAGACCCTTATCCGAGCATGCAGCCAGGGCTGTCAGGAAAGGGTGTGGGGACGAGCGAGCGCCCCCCCCCTGAACTGTACCAACATGGGGGGGTGGGTGCTTTGGGGAAGGGGGGCGACCTGCGGCCCCCCACCCCAAAACACCTTGTCCCCATGTTGATGAGGACAAGGGCCTCTTCCCGACAACCCTGGCCATTGGTTGTCGGGGTCTGCGGGTGGGGGCTTATCGGAATCCGGGATCCAGATCCTGGCCCCCCACCCTATGTGAATGAGTATGGGGTACATCGTACCCCTACCCATTCACCTGGGGGAAAAAGACTCTTTCGCTTTACGGCATCTTCTCTGCACTCTCCGGTTCTTCTCCGCGCTCTCCGGTTCTTCTCCGCGCTCTCCGGTTCTTCTCCGCTCTCTCCGGCCTCTTCTCCCACTCTCCGGTTCTTCAGCCGGGCTCCTCCACTATCTTCTTCCAGCTCTTTTACTACCGGTGGCCCGGGCTTCTCCGTCCTTCTTCTCTCTTCTTCCGATGTTGACACGACGCTCTCTCCTGCTGTAATACCGTGTGCGAGGTGCGCGACCACTTATATAGGCAGGGGGCGTGGTCACCGGGTGATGTCACATGTATGTGTATATAAGTGATTGAATAAATCAAAACACGATTCAAAAGTGAAAAAAAATGAAAGAATCATTAATAAACTGAGAGAGTGGATGCAGGTGTGTGAATGGGGTGATGGAACCTATTGTGAGTGTTAAATAAAACACTGCCGTTGTAATGGATATGTGTCAATATGGCATAGCAAAATGAGGGGATATATATAAAATTATAATAGTAGTAGAGATTGGGAATAACCCACTTTGAACAGAGTGCATAATAAGGTAAGATAAAAAATTAGTATATGTATTTAAGGTTGACGTGAAAACTCAATTACCTAACATAAGTGGTGAATGATGTTGATGGTGTCTCTTCCTGGTGGTACAAGCAGTGGAGTGGGTGCTGGCCGGCCCTGGCTGCTATATCCCTGGTGGGGGGGCGGGTCCCCGTCAACGTCATGCCTCAATGTCTACATGCATATTGGATGTATGATGCTATCTTAAATCTATTTTGACGATCATGATTATTTATATTATCATTATTACATTTCTATTATTTACTCTAATCCCATTTATTACATATTGTATGACTGTTAATTAATAAGTTATTATTATTATTATACACGATTTATATAGCGCCAACAGTTTACGCAGCGCTTAAAAATGTATGGGGGGGGGGCAACACAATTAAAGTACAGTTCAATACAAAAAGTACAGGAGGGCCCGGCTCATAGAGCTTACATTCTAAAGGGAGGGGGTGGTGGTACAAAAGGTAATAGCTGCAGAGAATGATTTGATGGGGGTGTCTCAGGGACAGTTATGTGGGTGTGGGATAGGATTCCCTGAATAAATACGTTTTCCGGGATCTCCTAACGGTGGACAGGGTAGGGGCTGATCGGACATACTGGGGCAGGGAGTTCCAGAGGATGAGAGAGGCTCTGGAGAAGTCCCACGAGCATGGGAGGAGGTACACAACAAATTCTCCTGCGCTCGGGTGTCTAGTCTCTTGATTCGTGATCTAAATGGTCCCTCAAGGAAATGTCCAAAGTCTTGCAGCCCTCCTCTGAACAATGGGTGTTCATACACACTGAGGAAACAAGAAAAACAGAAGGGCGCACCTACCTTTGTGCATTACCACTAAAAGGTAATCTATCTATGCATTTGCCTTTATCGTGTACTCGCTTGTGAGTAGAAAATTTGCTGTTTTATCGATTTTAATAAAGCCTTTTAGTGGTAATGCACAAACATGGGAGGAGGTAACAAGGGAGCTAGAGAGCAGGAGGTCCTGGGAGGAGCGGAGGGGACGATTTGGGCGATATCTGCGGATGAGGTTGGTGATGTAGATGGGGGCGATGCTGTGGATGGCCTTGTATGTTATGGTTAGCATTTTGAATTTAACACAGTGGGGTAGGGGAAGCCAGTTAAGGGATGGAGGAGCAGCAGCTAAATAATTAGGTTTATTTTTTATAATTAAAACATATGAACGTTAATGTCAATGTCGTTATTATAATTATCATTATTATTGTTATTATTGTTTTCATTATTATCAGTGTTATTGTTATTAGATTTAATATCATTATTATTATTATTATTATTATCAACATTCATAAATCAATCAAATGTGTGTAGCGGCCATAACCCTTGATGGGGCGGCCTTGACTTTTGGGCTTACCGGTTACCTCCGCTTGGCTTGTTCCTGCATGTCTAGGGGTTCCCAGGGTAAGTACCCAACAACTTCGGACGCTGACACCGTAAAAGTCCTTTTAGAAGGTTTTTTATTTGCAGGGGTAACATCCAACAAACACAGTCTCGTATGGGAACAGAGGGCAAGGGTGAAGAAACTCGGGCACCTTGAACTGCTGCTAATTGAAAAGTCTCTAACACAAACCCAGAGAGTAGCCACCCGCAGCTGGGCGCTTTAAAGCTGAACAAATCTCTAGCCAGAGATTATGGCAGTCAACACTTTGATCCGGAAACTTGTAAAAGTCTTGTAAAGTCTCAACCAAAAGTGGATAGGAACCTTTCCTCAATACCTGGAACGTTCTCTGTCTCCTTGGCAGTACTGGGAAAGTGTGGATTCGTTAGTGTCCTTAACAACCCAGCAACCGGACACTTCTTGGGATGCCAGCTTGTTGGCCCTCCTCTGAAGAGTCCTCCCCCGGTCGCTTACATGAGCTGCGGTGCCCCTCCAAGTTGAGAGCGCACCCGGACGCCTTGAATCCTCCCTCAGTTACTGCGCCTCGGACCAGCCGGTTCCGAGACTCGGGAACAGACGGTTCCTTTGCCCCAGACCAAGTGGGTCTGTGGGGCTAGTCAAACTGACCATGTTGCGGGATGACAAGCGCTCCCGGGCCCGGGACCTCTCGCGGGGCTACCCCGGTCCAGATCCAGGAACAGGCAGCTACGGTCGAACCCTGAACACGTGACTTCAGCACCTTAAGTACCCTTCCCCAGACTCCTCAGTGGGGCCAGGCGCACCCACTGATTGGCTCCAGGGAATGCTGATACTCAAATCGTCCAACCAGGCCTGGTTCTGGGCCTGTCATGTGTACCTAACTGTACTCATGACCAGGCAGAACCCCAACACAGCCCAGCCAAACTGATGCCAAAGTTAACCTGCACAATTAACCCTCAGAACCCCACTACTGTTCTGAGGGAAAAAAAAAACATTTACACACATAGTGGACACCTTGTAAAAGTGTCACTGCTACATGCAGATCGCCGGAAATCGCAGTAAAAACACGTTCCCAAAAACGCGGCAAGCAACGCAAAAAGCACTGCAGAAATGCTCAAAAGCAACATGCATAGATGTGAATCGAGCCTAATGCCGCGTACACACGGTCGGAATTTCCGATGGAAACAGTCTGATGGGAGCTTTTCAATGGATTTTCCGACCGTGTGTATGCCCATCGGTCTTTTTCTGTCGGAATTTCCAATAGACTTTGGATTGAGAACCTGTTCTCAATTTTTCCGACGGAAAACCTTTCTATCGGATTTTCCGATCGTGTGTAGGCAATTCCGACACGCAAAATTCCAACGCATGCTCGGAAACAATTCGACGCATGCTCGGAAGCATTAAACTTCCCTTTTATAGTGCTGTCGAACGTGTTTTATTCCGCTGTGTTACTGACCGTCGGAATTTGGTGTGACCGTGTGTAGGCAAGACAGTTTGAGCGAATTTCCGTCGGAATTTCGACGGGAAAACCATCAGAGCTTTTTCCGACAAGAATTCCGACCGTGTGTACGCAGCATTACAGAGTGCAACTGCCCTTTACAAAGTGCACAGTTTTTTGGCCTTTAGTAAATCAACCCCATAGTGTTCCCCAGGTGAGGGGCGACAGTGATTATTACAGCCACTTCTGGCAGGCTGGTTGTACCCAAGTTGATCGACCAATCAACTTGGGTACATTCAGCCTGCCCATACATGGTTTGAATTTCGTTTGAACGTCTACGGCTGGCTTCACCCTGGATCCTGCCTCTAAAGAAGGACTGCAGAAGCCCTCAGTGTTTTTAACCCCATCTATTCTTATTGCTTCATAGACTTTCCCAATGGATTTTTTTTCGAAGCTCAATATATTGCTACCAGGCTTTTTGCCATTGTTATTTTTGCACTCTTTGGTACTTTTTTTTTTCTTTTCTATATCTCCTTAATAACCTTTGACAGATTTGTAGGGGAACTTAGCGAAATAATAAAGGTGAAATCAAAGGACAATGATGACGAGGAGCCCAAATTTTCAAGACATTTCCCCATTTTTATTTGGGCAGTGAGAGACTTCCATCTGAGTCTGCAGATCGAAGGGGGACGGGTGTCAGCAGACGATTACCTGGAGAATGCTTTAAAAATTAAACAGCGTATGTATTCTGTATTATCCATGCTCTAAGGCAGCCCAGTCCCCTGGGTGAGAAAATAGATCATGGACAGGCTGTAAAACAATATCGGAATGGATCTGTCCGGTGGGCAGGTAAAATGTCAGTAACACCTAAAACCTTTAAAGGAACAGAAAATTTGACTCACCACAAGTATCGGTCCTACAACCTGCCCATCAGCTATTTCTTTTCACCAAGGTGACAGGGACCATTTTTAAAATATGTATACAACTTGCGTTACTGAAGCTGTGGCTGAAATTTCCTGTTGAGATATTCAGGACCTGAACTGGTTGCACATTTCATGTATTATTTTCCGAATGTTCCAATGCAGTTTTGGTTGGGCTCAGACAAACTGAAGCTGAATTCCAGGTATGGCTTTTTGGCAAAGTTACATTTGCTCAGCTTGTACTAATGTAAGTACCATATACAGTGGTGTGAAAAAGTGTTTGCCCCCTTCCTCATTTCCTGTTCCTTTGCATGTTTGTCACACTTAAGTGTTTCGGAACATCAAACCAATTTAAACAATAGTCAAGGACAACACAAGTAAACACAAAATGCAATTTGTAAATGAAGGTGTTTATTATTAAAGGTGAAAAAAAATCCAAACCATCATGGCCCTGTGTGAAAAAGTGATTGTCCCCTTGTTAAAACATACTATAACTGTGGTTGTCCACACCAACTTCTCTAGCCACACCCAGGCCTGATTATTGCCACACCTGTTCACAATCAAGGCATCACTTAAATAGGAGCTGCTTGACACAGTAAGGTCCACCAGAAGATCCTTAAAAGCTACACATCATGCCGAGACCCAAAGAAATTCAGGAACAATTGAGAAAGAAAGTAATTGAGATCTATCAGTCTGGAAAGGGTTATAAAGCCATTTCCAAAGCTTTGGGAATCCAGCGAACCACAGTGAGAGCCATTATCCACAAATGGCGAAGACATGGAACAGTGGTGAACCTTCCCAGGAGTGGCCGGCCGCCCAAAATTACCCCAAGAGCGCAGCGACGACTCATCCAAGAGGTCACAAAAGACCCCACAACAACGTCCAAGGAACTGCAGGCCTCACTTGCCTCAGTTAAGGTCAGCGTTCATGCCTCCACCATCAGGAAAAGACTGGGCAAAAATGGCCTGCATGGCAGAGTTCCAAGGAGAAAACCACTGCTGAGCATAAAGAACATCAAAGCTCGTCTCAATTTCTCCACAACACATCTTGATGATCCCAAGACTTTTGGGACAACATTCTGTGGACCGATGAGACAAAAGTGGAACTCTTTGGAAGGTGTGTGTCCAAGTATATCTGGCGTAGAAGGAACACTGCATTTCAGAAAAAGAACATTATACCAACAGTAAAATATGGTGGTGGTAGTGTGATGGTCTGGGGCTGTTTTGCTGCTTCAGGACCTGGAAGACTTGCCGTGATAAAAGGAACTATGAATTCTGCTGTCTACCAAGAGATCCTGAAGGAGAATGTCCGACCATCTGTTCGTGTACTCAAGCTGAAACGAACTTGGGTTCTGCAGCAGGACAATGATCCTAAACACACCAGCAAGTCCACCACCGAATGGCTGAAGAAAAACAAAATGAAGACTTTGGAGTGGCCTAGCCAAAGTCCAGACCTGAATCCTATTGAGATGTTGTGGTATGACCTTAAAAAGGCCGTTCATGCTCGAAAACCCTCTAATGTAACTGAATTAGGACAATTCTGCAAAGATGAGTGGGCCAAAATTCCTCCAGGACGCTGTAAAAGCCTCATTGCACGTTATCGCAAACGCTTGGTTGCAGTTGTTGCTGCTAAGGGTGGCCCAACCAGTTATTAGGTTTAGGGGGGCAATCACTTTTTCACACAGGGCCATGATGGTTTGGATTTTTTTTCACCTTAAATAATAAACACCTTCATTTACAAATTGCATTTTGTGTTTACTTGTGTTGTCCTTGACTATTGTTTAAATTGGTTTGATGTTCCGAAACACTTAAGTGTGACAAACATGCAAAGGAACAGGAAATGAGGAAGGGGGCAAACACTTTTTCACACCACTGTATACTCGAGTATAAGCCGAGATTTTCAGCCCTTTTTTTGGGCTGAAAGTACCAACCTCGGCTTATACTCGAGTCGCCGCCATCTGCCTACCTGATCAGTGTGTCATGCAGACAGACAGCAGCCATTCCAGTGTTCAAAAGTCACGCCTCCTCGTCTGTAATAGGCACTCGAGAACATCCATGATCGCCGGGTCCAAAGGATCACGGTAAACGGCCGCTCATCGCGGCCGTTTACCACATGATCGCTCCGTCAAATGACACTCTATTTCCCAGCAGTCAGTGTTCCGCATATCACGGACATCCTCTAATCCTCGTCCGTGGTATGAGAATGAGCGGATGTCCGTGATAGGCGGAACACTGACTGCTGGGAAATTGATTGGTCCGCCTATCACAGACAAGAAGGAGGCGCGGCTTTTGAATATTGTTATGGCCGCCGTATGTAATTATTGCATGCTGATCGGTGCAAATGCGAGGGACAAGGAGGCTGCAGAGGGACACCGAGGCTGCAGAGGGACACCGAGGCTGCAGAGGGACACAGAGGCTGCAGAGGGACACAGAGGCTGCAGAATGGCACACAGGGGCATGCACAGGACACAGAGGCTGCAGAGCGACACCGAGGCTGCAGAGGGACACCGAGGCTGCAGAGGGACACAGAGGCTGCAGAATGGCACACAGGGGCATGCACAGGACACAGGTAGGCTGTGACCCTCTTTTCCACTTACATCAGCTGCTGCATTTCTCACCCTCGGCTTATACTCGGGTCAATACGTTTTCCCAGTTTTTTTGTGGTAAATTAGGGGCCTTGGCTTATATTTGGGTAGACCTATACTCGAGTATATACGGTATGTACAGTATGTGCCATACCTGTGAGATCCCCGTGGAAGCTACAGTGGAAGGCACCACTACTACACTGCTACTACACAGGGCTGGGGCTACCTATAGGCAAGGTAGGCACCGGCCTAGAGCACACATCAGTCGGGGTCGGCCCACGCCGGCATACTGACGGCAACGGGGGGCCATGGAGGAACTGCAAGCTGGGATGGAGGAGTTCAGGTGTGGGGTGGAGAGGTGGACGCGCTGCGGAAGTACTGAGCCAGGAGATGGGACTGAGCAGAAATGGACAGACCAGGAGCTCCAGCCAGGCGCTGCTCACTTTGTCCGGAAAGGTGACTCAGGTCAGTTCAATGATGGAGCAACACACATCACAGTGGGGTATAGTTAGGATTGGTGCTAGACTATTTTGTGCCCTTTCTATACCTTATAGAAAGTATATTTTAGAGGTATAGACAAGGCTTTTTTTCTCAAACAATAGGTGTTGGAACTCAACCACGACCCCCCAAAAAAACCCTCCACCCACACACACCCTCCAAATCACATCAAATAGTGGTTGTGGTCATATTTCACAAACAGAAGAAGGGTCTTAAATGGGCATTAAATACCAGGATTGCATTACATACAGAGTGCAGAGTTCATGGGGGTTACACACAGAGCACAGAGCTGCCACTTTTAAACACAGAAACCGGACTTTGGTGTTTACAAGTGATTGTGGTGAGCAGGAACCAAAGGGTCTGAGCCAGAGGTGGTGGAACTGAGTTCCTCTAATGCGGCGTACACACGAGCAGACTTTCCCGCGGGATTGTCCGCCGGACTAGGTCTTAAGTTTTGTTTTAAAATTGTCCGCTGGACTTGGCAGTCCGGCGGACAATCCCGCCGTTAGTATGCTAGTCCGCTTTTTTTTTGGAAATGAATGGACTTGCCGATCATCGGAAAGTCCGTTCATTTAGCACGTGACTTCAGGTAGACGAAGCTAGAGAAGGCAGTGAATGCCGCCGCACTAGCCCCGTCACCTGGCATGGATTTAAAGGGAATCCCCACGCCGAAAAAACGGCGTGGGGGTCCCCCCCAAATCCATCTCAGACCCTTATCTGAGCACGCAGCCCGGCCGGCCAGGAACTTCTTCTTCTTCTCGCCGGACTCCTCCACTATTTTACCTCTTTTACCGAGCAGAGGAGCCCAGCTACCTTCACCATGAAGACATGAGCATGTGACCCTGACCCCTTGTCCCTATATAAGTCCCAGCACAGCGCGGCTCTGCCATTCCCGCCAGAGAGATGTCGGAAGAAGAAGAAGAAGAAGAGGAAGAAGAAGGCGGCGGCGGCGCAGAAAGCGACGACAGCGGCAAGAACAGAAGAGACCCCGGAAGACCCCCGAAGGCGGATCGAGACCCCCAGACGAAGAAGGTAGCTGGGCTCCTCTGCTCGGTAAAAGAGCTAGGTAAAATAGCGGAGGAGTCCGGCGAGAAGACCCCCCAAGACGGAAGAAGACCCCCGGAGCAGTGCAATAAAATATTTTTAAACAATTGTGTGTTTTTTTTTATTTACACTTTACACCTTAGCTGAATGGGTAGGGGTACATCGTACCCCATACTCATTCACATAGGGTGGGGGGCCGGGATCTGGGGGCCCCCTTATCAAAGGGGGCTCCCGGATTCCGATAACCCCCCAGCCCGCAGACCCCGACAACCAATGGCCAGGGTTGTCGGGCAGAGGCCCTTGTCCTCATCAACATGGGGACAAGGTGCTTTGGGGTGGGGGGGCCACACGGCCCCCCTTTCCCCAGGGCACCCCCCATGTTGAGGGCACGCGGCCTGGTACGGCTCAGGAGGGGGGGGGGCGCTCTCTCGTCCCCACCCGTTTCCTGGCCGGTCGGGCTGCGTGCTCGGATAAGGTTCTGAGATGGATTTGGGGGGGACCCCCACGCCGTTTTTTCGGCGTGGGGATTCCCTTTAAATCCATACCAGGTGACGGGGCTAGCGCGGCGGCATTCACTGCCTTCGCTAGCCCCGTCTACCTGCAGTTACGTTCTAAATGAACGGACTTTCCGTGTGTGGGCAAGTCCGTTCATTTTCAAAAGTCCCGCAGACTTTTTCCCGCGGATTGTCCGCCGGAGAAGTCCGGGCGTGTGTGGGCAAGTCACACGCTCGGAAAGTCTGGCGGTTTGTCCTCTGGACTAGGTCCGGCGGACAAAGTCTGATCGTGTGTACGAGGCACTAGTTCCCCCTAAAAAAGTCCTGGGTATAGAAGTTTTTGTTTTGTTTTTTGGTGGGAGGACGCAAGTACTGTAGCTGGTCTTGCCTAGGGCACAAAATAGTACATACTGTAAATGCAACAGAAAATAATATATTGTAATAATATTGTTACAATGTGCTTATAAATAAAGCCCATAGCCAGGGGCAGACTGAAAACTCATGGGGCCCCCGGGCAATCGGAGATTATGGGGCCACACAGTATACACACACACACAGTATACAATCACACAGTATACACAGACATGTTTCTATTGGCTGAGAAGGTACTGGAGAGGTGGGGCAGCTATAATCTCTGGGATTTTTAGACCAAAAGGATGTCGGTAAGGGACATTTCAGAAACAGATGTAAAAAAAAAAGATTTTTTACATACTGTCCCTGGTTTTACTTAGGCTGGCAACCCTGATGGGGCCCCCTAGTGGCCCGGGCCCTCGGGCAGTGCCCGAGTGGTCGAATGATCAGTCCGCCCCTGCCCATAGCTGTTATTTGCAGTGTTCTTTATACACAAATTAGGATACAGCCAGTTAAAAATGATTACAGTACAGCAACACATAAGGTGTAATAGGGTAATCCCGGAGCATAAAAGGTATGCCCAAATTCTATAGATTAGGCTTTTGTGGGACCAATGAATGCAAAACCCACACCTGTTCCTCTGCTGGTAGGATGAGGACTTCAAGAAAACAACATTCACTGCCCTTTAGAAATTGGAAAGGTGGTAAACCTTTGGTGGTGGTGGTGGTGGGGGGGGGGGGGGGTTGGAAGGAATGTCAGCAGATGTCAACAGTTAGCAGCAAATCTACTAACACCTAAACACCTATCTTTTTATACATTTCTTTATGTACACAGCTGAAATGTCACTGAAGAATATGGCATTTAATAATACCAGAAATATCCTCAAGATGTATTTTGGAAACCGGAAATGCTTTGTGTTTGATTTTCCCACCACCAATAAAGAATTTCTTCAGAGATTGGAGGAAGTCGCAGACGATGAGCTCAATAAGAACTTTGTGGATCAGTGCAAAGAATTCTGTGACTACACCTGGAAAAATGCCGCTACAAAGACAGTGAATGACACAGTCATAGTGACCGGACACAGTGAGTTCATCAAATGTTTCTTCCTAAACTATTGTCCTTCTGTAGGAGGCTCAATCATGCACATCAGTCTCTGCGCCCGAGGAGCTTACACTCTAATGCTCCCACCACAGTCAATCACGAATATTATTATTGTTTTCATACTTTTTTATAGATCTGACATATACTGCAGTGCTGTAGAGAGAAGACACAGAGCCAGTCACATTAGTCACAGGTACCAGAGGCGCTTACACTCTAGTGTCCCCCCCCCCCCACAGTCACATACTATTATTATTATTATACATTTATATAGCCGCAGTGCTGTACAGAGAACACTGAGCCAGTCACATCAGTCTCTGCACCAGAGGAGCTTCTCCACTAGGTGGTGCTTGTGACGGATCCTGTACTCAAGGTGTCCGCCGTAAATGCTTCCTAAGTCCTGGAACATGAGTCCAATGCATCTGGTTATAGGAACCCCCAAGAACTAGACAGCACTAGTCTTGGAGTACATCAGGAATTATCTTTATTTGACATGTCACACAAATTTATACAGCCGGATGACCAGTACCTAACATAATTAGCATGAACTAATTATCTAATCATTGACCCAGACTAGTTGACTGAGAGAAGACCTCCCAGGGCAAGACTCTAAGGCTCCTAGCTCATTTGAATGACTATTCAATAGACATTACCATATTACCATAAACATTAACACAGGGCTAATTAGCACAACAACATCTTACAAACCAGACTATACTCATTTACACAAAAGACAGATGGCTTGAGTTCAAGACATTAGCATCTGACAGTGTGTGTCCCAACAGCATGATTCAACACACATTATATATACACACATATATACAGCATTGAATCTGACTGGGGTTGGGGTTCTCCTTCACCCTGTGCCCCTTAAAATCCAGGGTCCATAATCAGTTGGCAGGAGGCTTGCATTTAGTCCTCTCAAAAAGCCTGTGTCCCGGCTAGGTCTGTCACAGTGCTGTTGGCTCACTCTCCTATGATCTCAGCTGAGAGAAGCAGCAAAGCCTGGGGCCTCTCATGCAGGCTTTTCCCAGGCAAGCATGGACCACATTGGGGAAGATGAAGGTGGAGGCTCTCCAGAGGCACTGAGGCCTACTCCATGTGCTCAAGCTGCAATTGATCCTGGGCCTGTCCCTATGCAAGAGGAGTCCTTAACAGTCTTCCAGGATACAGCAGTGAACAGACTTTTCTGCATTGCTAAGAAGGAACAGAAACTTTCTGTCATGAAAGAAGATCTCAGGAAAATGAAATCCCTGCATAGTAAGTCTGGAAACAGTAAGAGCGGGGTATCCAAGATGAAGTCTCTGGAGGAGGCATTGAAAAAGCAGGAGAAGTTGGTTGCTCTGTGTTCAGAGAAAAGTGTGAGAATGAGGAAAGATTCCAACAGATGAAGGAGAGTGCCTGTGCCATTACCAGCCAAAGGCAACGGCAACAGTATGGATGGGGGGTAAGGAAGTGGCTTCAAAGGGTGGCCCCAGTACTACTCCTGTCTCAGCATCTGTTGCACCTGAGTCAGTATCTGCCCCCCTCGCCCCCCAGCGGCCTGGGTCATCTCAGGAGGAAGTTAAGGAAAATGGCGGATTGCTGCAGGCCATTACAGAAATGGAATCTCCCTTGAGTGGCACCAACTCATCAGATGAAGATCATGGGAATGCAGGAAAAGATGGCATGTATCCAGACAGAGAAGTTTCTGCTGACTATTAGGAGTCCATCATGGACATTAACAGTGCAGAGCAGGAATGTCGCATGAACATTGAAACTGCAGAGCAGGAGGTCTGTATTAATGCTTAAACAGCTGGTGTTTTTTCTAAACAGAAGACTTTACTTGATGACGGAACTGCTGCTATCTGTGGTACTTCTGGGACTATGGTGAGCGGGACTGTCGTGCTGGAGGGGAGGAGGGAGAATCAAGTGGTGGGTAATTTACCAAACTAGATTTCAGCGGTTCCTATGCAGCCAGTTAATGTGTCATCTGTCGCAGTTATGAATTATGCTAAGGCTGTGTTGGGACAAAGTCATGCTGCTGCTGGTGGAGGGGAGCCAGTTGTGCGACTTTCACCTAACGTATCTTCCATTAAATGCAGGAATGTGGTACAGCTCAGGTGTGAGGAAGAAGCTATTCCACCTATCAGGAGGGTGGTTGTGGATAAGATCCTAGCCATGGGATTTAAGGCAGAGGATATTTATGCACTTATCAGTACGGCTGGTTCCTATGAATATGACTTGTCATTTGTGTGTCCAGAATCACTGGATCTATCTTGGGAGCGGTTTGAGCATGTATATAGGGGCCAGCCGGACCGGAAGGGGCTTGTCCCCAAAGTTGTCTCACGTCAGCCCTTGATTAAGAATGTGACTATCCTGACTAGGAATGAGTCTATACCCCCTGAGGATTTTTGAGGAGGTTTGGTGAAACGCTGTGTCCCCTAAAAAAGATTGTGGATGATAGAGGAATCTGGACGGGTGGGTGGTCGGTGTCATTGAGGTTGAGTGTGTGTGGGAATGTGATCCAGCATTTGCCCTCCTCTGCCTTTATTGGTAGAGATAGGATTACTGTCTTCTACCATGGTCAACCTAAGCTGTGCCATAAATGTGGAGTCAAGGGACATTTCTCCTCTAAATGTCCAGAACAGAAGTGTTCTTTGTGCCAGGATCTGGGGCATCTGGTGAGGGACTGAAACATCATTAAATGTAACCTATGTAATAAGGTTGGTCACCCTTATAGCCGGTGCCCTGAGGCTTTGCACAATAAGCCAGAGTTAGTGGAGGAATTTTTGGATAGAGAAGAGTCTGGGTTGGCAGAGGTTGTACCAGGGGATCCTAGTGTCTCTGTCCCGTCAGAATCTGTGTCTGTGAGGCCATCTGTGGTGTCAGTGTCCCCCCAGTCTGTGGTTCCCCAGTCAGTGTCAGAAAGTGTGGTTGTCAAGTCTGTGTCTGCACCTATTGTTTCTCCTAGTGTAGTGAAGGCAGTGGAGGGTGCTGGACCAGTGTGTATGGTGGTGCCAACCCCTCCTCCTTCTCGGCATGACAGAAGTGTTGCTGGAGGTCAACAGACACCAAGGGGTGGAGTGAGTGATGGATTGGATGATGGTGGGAAGGGGAATGGAATGAGAGTGGCTGGTGCAGAATGCAAGGTGAATGATTTGGAAGTCAGGGTGAAAGATGTGGAAGTTGGGTTGGATAATGTGGGGGGAGGGGATAATGGGGGGTTTGGCTGAGGATGTCCTGGGAGGGGGTTCTGCTATCAGGATTGTTGAATGAGGATATGGAATGGTTGGAGGCTAAAAGGAAAAAGGGTAAGAGGCGAAGAAGGAGGAAAGTGTCAAAGCTCCTGAACCTAGGAGGGTGGAGGTGGCAAATGCTTTTGGAGGTGTTTTCTGAGGTAGAGGGTGGAAGTTCTTCTGGTGATGAGTCTATGGAGGAAGAATCACAGGGGACATTGAAGCGTGTAGGGTCTCAAGGTAGGGAGGGGGGTAAGCAGGCTAAGAAACGTATACCTCAATCATCCTGGTGGCGGCTCCCACTCCACTGAAGGGGGCAACTAGGGATGAGCCAAACACCCCCCTGTTCGGTTCGCACCAGAACCTGCAAACAGTCCTAAAATTCGTGTGAATTTGTGTCCTAAAAAGTGTTTGGGGACCCGGGTCCTGCCCCAGGGGACATGTATCAATGCCAAAAAAAGTTTTAAAAACGGTCGTTTTTTTGGGAGCAGTGTTTTTAATAATACTTAAAGTGAAACAATAAAAGTGTAATATTCCTTTAAATTTCATACCTGGGGGTGTGTATAGTATGCCTGAAAAGGGGCGCATGTTTCCCGTGCTTAGAACTGTCTTCCTTTTATTTAAGTTTTCTTCTTTCCATCTTCTTCCTTCTTCTTTCCTTCATCCTTCGGTTTCTTCCTTCATCCTTCGGTTTCTTCCTCCATCTTCTTCTTCCTCCGATCCTCTGCTTCTTGCTCCGGTGTTCTTCTTCCTCGCTTCGTATTCGGGCCGCTCCACTCAATGTGAGGCGCCCGCTGTGTGACGCTTCTCTTCTTCTGACGGTTCTTATATAACGGAGGGCGGGGCCACTTGGTGACCCCACCCCCCTCTGATGCATGGGGACTTGACGGGGACTTCCCTATGGCTTTCCCCGAGAATGAATCGAGGAAGAAGAGACGCCGTGGAGGAAGATGCCGGACGAGAACACCAGAGCAAGAAGCAGAGGATCAGAGGAAGAAGAAGATGGAGGAAGAAGAAAATAGAGGAAGAAACCGAAGGATGAAGGAAAGAAGAAGGAAGAAGATGGAAAGAAGAAGACTTAATTAAAGGAATTATCAAAAACTAGCTCTTGTCATTTTTAACACTTTTGTCACTTTTTTGGTGAAATGGTAAGGGTACTTTTGTACCCCCTTACCCTTTCACACAGGGGGGGGCAGGATCTGGGGGTCCCCTTGTTAAAGGGGGCTTCCAGATTCGGATAAGCTCCCCACCCGCAGACCCCCACAACCACCAGCCAGGGTTGTGGGGATGAGGCCCTTGTCCTCATCAACATGGGGACAAGGTGCTTTGGGGGGACCCCAAAGCACCCTCCCAATGTTGAGGGTATGTGCCTGGTACGGTTCAGGAGGGGAGGCTCTCTCGTCCCCCCCCTCTTTTCCTGCGGCCTGCCAGGTTGCATGCTCGGATAAAGGGTCTGGTATGGATTTTTGGGGGAACTCCACGCCATTTAAAAAAAAAAAATTGCGTGGAGTTCCCCTTAAAATCCATACCAGACATGAAGGGTCTGGTATGGATATTTGGGGAGAACCCCACGTCATTTTTTTTTTAAATTTGACTCGGGGTTCCCCTTAATATCCAAACCAGACCTGAAGGACCTGGTAATTTTTTTTTTTTATCAATGACTGTTCTCTGTATTACGGGGAGCCGAATTCATTATAGCCGCGAGTGCTTTTAAATGACTTTTTTTCCTGCAGAAATTACACTTTGTGCAGGGACAGTTCTAAGCACAGGAAACATGCGCCCCTTTACAGGCATACTATACACACCCCCCAGGTACGAAATTTAAAGGAATATTACACTTTTATCGTTTCACTTTAAGCATTATTAAAATCACTGCTCCCGAAAAAACGTCCTTTTTTGAAACTTTTTTTTGCATTGATACATGTCCCCTGGGGCAGGACCCGGGTCCCCAAACACTTTTTATGACAATAACTTGCATATAGGCCTTGAAAATTAGCACTTTAGATTTCTCCCATAGACTTTTACAGGGTGTTTGCAGCTATTCGAATTTACAGCGAACACCCCAAATTGTTCGCTATTCGGCGAACGGGCGAACAGTCAACATTCGAGTCGAACATGAGTTTGACTCGAACTCAAAGCTCATTCCTAGTGGCAACCATTAATGTCGCCAGCATAAAATCAGTAAGTGCTTGTAACAAGGCCTTATTGTTGCTCAGCAGGTTTGACTCTGATATTTTCTTTTTGCAAGAGACCCGGTTGTCTAGTCTGGCTGATATTCATCTGGCGAAGAAGGAGTGGAGGCGCGGCCCCTCCTTCTGGTCTCTTGCGGCCGAGCTTTGCACTGGAGTTGCGGTACTTTTTCTGGCATGGTAACCTGTTGGCAGATTATTGAGGTAGAAATGGGGAGATGCATGGTCTTAGACATCTTCATGGGGGGGCAGGACCTGTGCCTGATCAACATCTATGGGCCCCAGACAAAGTGGAACAGGAAATGCCTCTTCATGAAGATCAAGCCTTTTCTTTTTACAGCCCAGCAAGTTGTCTTCGGTGGTGACTTCAACAGCGTCACTAGGACTAAGGACAGGAAAGGTACCGGAGCCAGGCTGGACTGTGATGGCTTTTTTTGAACAAAATAGCTAGAGAGGCAGGTCTGGTTGATGTGCACATTCATTCCTGCCCAGACGGCATGGGATTCACTTTTCAGTGAGGTAATAGTCAGAGTAGAATAGATGTATTTTTAAAAAGGGAAACTCTGCCTTCTCGGCACCAGTGTGTCAGGCAGAGGAGTTTTTTGATCACAGTATTCTGTCTGTGACTCTGAATACCCCTGATACACCACCTAGGGGGAAAGATACCTGGAAGCTAAACTTGGCACTCCTGGACGATGTGAAGGTGAGTCAATCCTTTGAGGATTTATTTCAGGCACAGGTATCAATCGTGGACCTTTTCAGCAGTAAGTCAGAGTGGTGGGAGCTTGCAAAATGAAGGATCGTTGGGTTTTTGAAGGCCATAGGAAGAAATAAACAGCTTGATAAGTATGTCACCTACCAGTGTCTGCGGAGGAAGCTTGGTAGGCTTGTGTCGAATAATGGAGATCCGGGCATGATCTCTGAGGTTAAACTTTTGCTCAGGGAGTGTCAATATGACAGGCATGCCTCTTTGGTTCTGGAAAGGGATTATGGTAAATATCACTCGCCCGACCCTTACCAGAATTGCAAACAATGTAGAGCAGTTAAGTCAGTTGTAAGTCTGGTTGACAGTATGGGTTCCTTGATGAAGTCCAAGTTGGGGAGCCTGGAAACCACCAGGTCTTATTATGCTGACCTCCTGGGCAGGAGGGACCTTGATCGGGCAGGCATATCAAGTTTTCTGGATTCTATTCCAGGACTGGGAAATGGCAGTTCTCTTGCAAGTTTGACAGAAGATATCACTGCAGGTGAGGTGATTAAGGCTAGTGATAAGCTTGCTATTAAGAAGTCACCTGGGTCAGATGGATTGACATCTGACTTTTATTAGCACTTTAAGGTTACTCTGGCCCGTATTTGGAGGTTTTCAATGGCTGTCTGAGAGAGGGTTCGCTCTCTCCCTCCATGCGACAATCTGCAATGATTCTGTCTGTTTTCATCTCTGGGACAGAGGAGGTGGAGGAGGTGGTCTCGGTGATGGAGCAGTATGCTGAGGCATCTGGCTCAAAGATCAATCAGGATAAAAGTGAAGTTGTTTGGATGGGAGAGCCCCGGGAGGAAATTAAAGTTTTAGGCATCAAATTTGGTCTCGGTGAATATGGCCTGGCAAATTGGGAAAGCAGGCTACAAGATGCTGATGCCAAGGTTGCCAGCTGGAAGGATTGGAAACTCTCTTACAGAGAATGGATTGACCTGATTAAAACTTACCTGATCCCAGTATTTCTGTATGTCAGCTTTGTCTGTGTTTTGCCAGTGTCTCTCTATACGAGAATGTACAGCTGTTTCTTCCAACTGTTATGGGAGGAACAAACTAAATCTCATTAAGAGGTCTGTAACCTACCTTCCCAGGCGGATGGGTGGCCTAGGTATGGTCAACCCTGTGGTATTCTTTTCTCTGATGTTTTTGAAACATAATTTTGCTAACATCCTGGCAGAGGAACCGCCTGGATGGGTTGGTATTTTTCAGTCATGGTTTAGGCCTTTTCTGCGAAGCTGGGAGAATGATGGGCCAGTGAAAAGCCTGAGGGTCCGACATGTTGAGCTCCCGGCTTACGTTGCCCTGTGTCTGAAAATGCTTCGGCAGTGGTGAGTGACGGCAGAGGAAATTAAGTCTCTTCCTAGGAAGGTCCTGGAGAGCAAGATTGTTGAAGCTGCCTTTAGCGAGCCACTGGCCTTGAGGGATTGCCCAGGCCCTATTATGAGGGTGCTCAATCTAGAGAGAATCCATTTAAAATTTTGGCATTTGGCCTGGAACTCATTCCATGGCAGAATCTATGTGAAGGGCAACCTGAAGCATCGCTCTCCGGAGAACTGTGGTTGTCCAAAAGTGAAGTGTGGTGGGGTGGAGGATACAATGGACCATTTCTTGCTTCAGTCTTCACTCAACAGAAAACAAACATTGAATAATCCTATTGCAAGAATGATCCCCGGTATGCTATAAAAAATGATGTCACATCCTGGTCTGCTTTAGCCACTTAAAGGTCATCCCAACATTACAGTATCCATGGTTATTTCTTGTTATTTAAATTATGGTAGTTTTGCTGAGTTAGAAGGGATTTAGCAAACAAAACATTTTGTAATAAAAAAAGTAAAATAAAACATCCATTTGTCTCCTCATCTCAGGGTTGGGTGAGCTGGCTAAAATTTACACTGAAGCTGTAAGCTCCTCCAAGTTTGCCTGCATGGAGGACGCCGCGCTTTCTTTAGCTGAGAAGGAGAACAAAGCGGCCGTTCAGGAAGCAACGCAGCACTTTGAGGAAAAGATGAAGACAGCTGGGTTGCCCACAGAAACTCTTGATGACTTCATGACTCTGAGCAGTCGGTATGAGGATGAAGCTCGGAAGATATTCCTGAAAAGGTCCTTCAATGACAACGATCAGCAGTTTCTTCAGAAATATTTGGTAAAAAATGTATTTTATTATGTGTTGTTCTCAGTGGCGGGACAAGGTCATTTAGAGCCCAGGGCGAACATGCCAAATTGTGCCCCCCCCCCAAGATGTATGGGCACTATATGTGCCCCACTCCCAACACAAACCCCCCCCCCAAATCCCAACTCCTAGCACACCCTCCCTAAATTCTTACCCCCTGAAGCCCCCCAAATTCTTCTTTTTAACACAAATTCCCTCCCCGTAATCTCCTTGTGGTGCCCCCCCCCCCCCCCCACCTCACATGATACCACAGTGCCCAGGGCAACCGCCCCTCCTGCCCACCCCTTGTCCCGGCCCTGGTTGTTCTACCGAGCTACCAAACCTCCTCTTGCAATGATCATTTGGACGTGTTTCAAAGGATATACTATAGATGGTACATGACACCGTGTAGACTTTCTAAAATGTATCCTAATAAATTAGATGTATGCTGGAGACAGTGTACCCAAATAGGCAGCTTATATCATATTTAATGGGGTTGCACATATACTGTATCCAGCCATTTTGGCAATCAATATCGAAATTACTTGGCAAACTTAATGGGGTTTATACCCCCTTGAATCCAGAACTAGCTTTGCTAAACTTGGGTATTGAACATTACCCTACCTCATACCGAACTATGCTTGCACACATTCTTTTTACAGCCAGAATGCAAATGGAAGTCACCCCCCCCCCTCCCCCAAGATTCAGGATGTAATAGTATTGCCGCGTACACACGGTCGGACATTCCGACAACAAAATCCTGGATTTATTTGACGGATGTTGGTTCAAACTTGTCTTGCATACACACGGTCGCACAAATGTTGACGGGAATTCCGAACGTCAAGAACGTGGTGACGTAAAACACGTACGACAAGTTTAATAGCCAGTTCTGCTCTTCTGCTCGATTCCGAGCATGCGTGGACTTTTGTGCGTCGAAATTGTGTACATACGCTTGGAATTTCCGACAACAAATTGTCGGAAAATTTGAGACCCAGCACTCAAACATCTGTTTTCGGAAATTCCGACAGCAAATGTCCGATGGAGCCTACACATGGTCCCGACAATTTCCGACAACAAGCTCACATCGAACATTTTTCCATTGGAAAATCCGACCGTGTGTACGTGGCATTAGGGACCGGTGCAAAGTAACAGCACAAGAATGATAGGCATTCCTCAGGAACCCCCCGACACCCCTAATGGGAGCAAACTGTGTCTGGGAAAGAGGAGGCTGCCTATCAATTATTCTAAGGTCAAAAGGTAAAGGCACCAAGGTAACACTAGCATACTAAGTGGAACCAGTGTACGCGGCATTAGAGTTAATGTGCAGTGCCAGTACGAAAAACTTCTTGCCTTTAACTACTTCCCACCCGGCCACTGTACATATACGGCCGGGTGGGAGCCGTCTACTTCTGATAGGATGTTCCCGAACGTCCTTCAAAAGTAGCGGGATCGCACGCGCGCGTGCCCGCGCAGCGGCGGGATCCCGATGCGCTCGTGTCACCCGGACACGGCGCATCTCGGATCGGCAGGAGGGCTCTGTGATTGGCCCTCCTGATCACATGACGGCCGTGTCGAATCACAGCCGTCATGTGATATAAGCAAACAGCCGGTTGCTAGGCAATCGGCTCTCCTCTCCTCACACGGAAGTCGTCGGTGAGGAGAGGAGAGCGGATCGCTGCAGCCAGCTGGTGATCAGTGAGTATTAGCTGTTTTTTTTACAGCTTTTTACTCGCTGATCACCAGTGTAGTGTCCCCACAGTAAAACACACACATGTCCCCACACATGTCCCCAAAACACACATGTCCCCAAATAAGAAAAACACATGTCCCCAAATAAAAACACATGTCCCCAAATAATAAAAACACATGTCCCTCACATATGTCCCAGTAAAATAACATGTGCCAATGATTATCTGCACACATATGTCCGTGATCACCTGCACACATCTGTACATGATCATTTGCGTACATATGTCCGTGATCAAGCGAACCAATTATTATACACTTAACGGAATTTTTTTTACAAAAAACATGTAGCAGAATACATTTTGGCTTAAATTTATGACAAAATTTGATTTTATTGGATTTCTTTTAAAAAAGAAAGGAGAAAATATTGTTTTTTTTCTAAATTTCCGCTATGTTTTTGCTTATATCGCAAAAAATAAAAAACGGAGTCGCGAATAAATACCACCAAACTAAAGCTCTATTTGTGCAAACAAAATGATAAAAAATTCATTTGGTTACAGCATTGCATGACCGCGCAATTGTCATTGAAAGTGTGAGAGCTCTGAAAGCTGAAAATTGGTCCGGGAAGGAAGGGGGCGAAAGTGCCCAGTATTGTAGTGGTTAAAGAAATGAAAGCCTCTGCTTTTTATAAGGCTTGGAGTACATGGTTGTTTCATCCTAAAGCCTTTACTGGTCTCGCAATGTAGGGACTTACTAAAACATTTAATGTGAAAATGGCTTAATGTAGCTTAACGTGTAATAAAGTGCCTAAACCTCAATCAATTGCCCTGAAACTTTGCACAGCCTAAGATCTCAACTTCCCAAACGTATCCAAGAAGTTTCATGCGATTCGGAGTTCCACAAGGCAAATTAAGGACATTAAGCTTGTTTTTTGGGGAGCTTAATGTGGCTTAACGTACAAAAAGACCTTAAATGTTAACCAATTTCCTCCAAACTTCACACAATAGAAGATTCTATCCATGCCAACATATTTTGAAAATTGCAGCTCATTTAGTAAATCACACCAAAAGTTATTCACATTAAGCTATATTTTACAATGCTAAAACGTTTAATGTAAAGAGCTTAACGTACCATAATGTGCCTTAACCTCAATCAATTGTCTTGAAACTTTGCACAGCCTAAGTTCTTAACTTCCCAAACCTATCCAAGAAGTTTCATGCGATTCGGAGTTCCACAAGGCAAATTAAGGACATTAAGCTTGATTTTTGGGGAGCTTAATGTGGCTTAACGTACAAAAAAAGACCTTAAATGTTATCCAATTTCCACCAAACTTTACACAATAGAAGACTCTATCCATGCCAATATATTCTGAAAATTTCAGCTCATTTGGTTAATCACACCAAAAGTTATTTACGTTAAGCTATATTTTACAATACTAAAACATTTAATGTGAAAATGGCTTAATGTAGCTTAACGTGTAATAAAGTGCCTAAACCTCAATCAATTGCCCTGAAACTTTGCACAGCCTAAGATCTCAACTTCCCAAACCCATCCGAGAAGTTTCATGCGATTCGGTGTTCCACAGGGCAAACTAGGCACGTTAAGCTTGTTTTTTGGAGAGCTTAACGTACAAAAAAGACCTTAAATGTTAACCAATTTCCCCCAAACTTCACACAATAGAAGACTCTATCCATGCCAACATATTCTGAAAGTTTCAGCTGATTTGGTTAATCACACCAAAAGTTATTCACATTAAGCTATATTTCACAATGCTAAAACATTTAATGTGAAAATGGCTTAATGTAGCTTAATGTAGCTTAACGTGTAATAAAGTGCCTAAACCTCAATCGATTGCCCTGAAACTTTGCACAGCCCAAGATCTCAACTTCCCAAACCTATCCAAGAAGTTTCATGCGATTCAGAGTTTCACAAGGCAAATTAAGGACATTAAGCTTGTTTTTTGGGGAGCTTAATGTGGCTTAACGTACAAAAAAGACCTTAAATGTTAACCAATTTCCTCCAAACTTCACACAATAGAAGGCTCTATCCATGCCAACATATTTTGAAAATTGCAGCTCATTTAGTAAATCACACCAAAGTTATTCACATTAAGCTATATTTTACAATGCTAAAACGTTTAATGTAAAGAGCTTAACGTACCATAATGTGCCTTAACCTCAATCAATTGTCTTGAAATTTTGCACAGCCTAAGTTCTTAACTTCCCAAACCTATCCAAGAAGTTTCATGCGATTCGGAGTTCCACAAGGCAAATTAAGGACATTAAGCTTGATTTTTGGGAGCTTAATGTGGCTTAACGTACAAAAAAGACCTTAAATGTTATCCAATTTCCACCAAACTTTACACAATAGAAGACTCTATCCATGCCAACATATTCTGAAAGTTTCAGCTCATTTGGTTAATCACACCAAAAGTTATTCACGTTAAGCTATATTTCACAATGCTAAAACATTTAATGTGAAAATGGCTTAATGTAGCTTAACGTGTAATAAAGTGCCTAAACCTCAATCGATTGCCCTGAAACTTTGCACAGCCCAAGATCTCAACTTACCAAACCTATCCAAGAAGTTTCATGCGATTCGGTGTTCCACAAGGAAAATTACGGACATTAAGCTTGATTTTTGGGGAGCTTAATGTGGCTTAACGTACAAAAAAGACATTAAATTTTAACCAATTTCCCCAAAACTTCACACAACACAAGACTCTATCCATGCCAACATATTCTGAAAATTTCAGCTGATTTGGTTAATCACACCAAAAGTTATTCACATTAAGCTATATTTTACAATGCTAAAACATTTAATGTGAAAATGGCTTAATGTAGCTTAACGTGTAATAAAGTGCCTAAACCTCAATCAATTGCCCTGAAACTTTGCACAGCCTAAGATCTCAACTTCCCAAACCCATCCCAGAAGTTTCATGCGATTCGGTGTTCCACAAGGCAAACTAGGCACGTTAAGCTTGTTTTTTGGAGAGCTTAACGTACAAAAAAGACCTTAAATGTTAACCAATTTCTCCCAAACTTCACACAATAGAAGACTCTATCCCTGCCAACATATTCTGAAAATTTTAGCTCATTTGGTTAATCACACCAAAAGTTATTCACGTTAAGCTATATTTTACAATACTAAAACATTTAATGTGAAAATGGCTTAATGTAGCTTAACGTGTAATAAAGTGCCTAAACCTCAATCAATTGCCCTGAAACTTTGCACAGCCTAAGATCTCAACTTCCCAAACCCATCCCAGAAGTTTCATGCGATTCGGTGTTCCACAAGGCAAACTAGGCACGTTAAGCTTGTTTTTTGGAGAGCTTAACGTACAAAAAAGACCTTAAATGTTAACCAATTTCTCCCAAACTTCACACAATAGAAGACTCTATCCCTGCCAACATATTCTGAAAATTTTAGCTCATTTGGTTAATCACACCAAAAGTTATTCACGTTAAGCTATATTTTACAATACTAAAACATTTAATGTGAAAATGGCTTAATGTAGCTTAACGTGTAATAAAGTGCCTAAACCTCAATCAATTTCCCTGAAACTTTGCACAGCCTAACATCTCAACTTCCCAAACCCATCCAAGAAGTTTCATGCGATTCGAAGTTCCACAAGGCAATATAGGGACATTAAGCTTGATTTTTGGGGAGCTTAATGTGGCTTAACGTACAAAAAAGACCTTAAATGTTAACCAATTTCCTCCAAACTTCACACAATAAAAGACTCTATCCATGCCAACATATTTAGAAAATTGCAGCTCATTTAGTAAATCACACCAAAAGTTATTCACATTAAGCTATATTTTACAATGCTAAAACGTTTAATGTAAAGAGATTAACGTACCATAATGTGCCTTAACCTCAATCAATTGTCTTGAAACTTTGCACAGCATAAGTTCTCAACTTCTAAACCCCATCCAAGAAGTTTCATGTGATTCGGTGTCCCACAAAGAAAACTAGGGACATTAAGCTTGATTTTTGGGGAGCTTAATGTGGCTTAACGTACAAAAAATACCTTAAATGTCAACCAATTTCCCCCAAACTTCACGCAAAAGTGAAAGTTTCAGCTGATTTGGTTAATCACACCAAAAGTTATTCACATTAAGCTATATTTCACAATGCTAAAACATTTAATGTGAAAATGGCTTAACCACTTGCCGACCGTTATCGGCACATATATGTCCGCAGAATGGCACGGCTGGGCAAAGTAACGTACACGTACGCCGCAAGCCCCGTGACAGTGCCTGCGCATCCCGCGGACTCGATTAGTGCGGGGATACCCGCGATCGTGTTACGGAGATCAAGAACTGGGAGATGCCGATGTAAACAGCATCTCCCCGTTCTGCCTAATGACAGCACACTGATCGTCTGCTCCCTGTCATCTAGAGCAGCGATCAGTGTGGTGTCACACACAGCCGTGGCCTCAGATAGTTAGAAACAAGCCCCCAGGATACACTTAACCCCTCCCCGCCCCCTAGTGGTTAACCCCTTCCCTGCCAGTGACATTTTTACAGTAATCAATGCAATTTTATAGCACTGGTCGCCAATGATCCCAAAAATTTGTCAAAATTGTCCGATGTGTCCGCCTTAATGTCGCAGTCATGATAAAAATCGCTGATCGCTGCCATTACTAGTAAAAAAAAAAATTATTAATAAAAATGTCATAAAACTATCCCCTATTTTGTAGACGCTATAACCTTTGCGCAAACCAATCAATAAACACTTATTGTGATTTTTTTTACCAAAAATATGTAGAAGAATACGTATCGGCCTAAACTGAGGAAAAAAATAGTTTTTTTATATATTTTTGGAGGATATTTATTATAGTAAAAAATATTGCTTTTTTTTCAAAATTGTCGCACATTTTTTTTGTTTATAGCGCAAAAAATAAAAACCGCAGAGGTGATCAAATACCACCAAAAGAAAGCTCTATTTGTGGGAAAAAAAAGGATGCAAATTTTGTTTGGGTACAACATCACACGACCGCGCAATTGTCAGTTAAAGCGACGCAGTTCCAAATTGTAAAAAGTGCTCTGGTCAGGAAGGGGGTAAAATCTTCCGGGGCTGAAGCGTTTAAAGGGATTTTAAAGTGAGAAGGTTTATTTATCTTAATGCATTCTATGCATTAAGATCAGAGGCGGCTCTAGGCTTTGTCAGGCCTTTGGCAAAACTTAGACATGAGGCCCTCTCACGCCCATAATTGGAAAAATAATTAAACTGATAAAAAAAATAATACTACATTGCAATGTACAGTATACAATTAACTGATAGCACTCCACCCATGGCCAGTCCTCAAAGATTCTAGCATGTTATTGGATCATATCACACCGGTGAGCTCACCCAGACGGTCCCCTCCCCCGTTTCGTAGGCTGTGCTCTGCACTCCCCTGGGAGTGTCTTGTCAGCAGATTGCCATTTGTGAGTGGTACATAGAGATAACATTGACAGCTCGAGGTGGCAGCGCCATCCTTCTTCCCGATGCTGGGCTCTCCCCTCCAGTGGCATAGCATGGGTTGTCAGTGTTAGGGGCAAGGCAAGTAATCAGAGCTCCCTAACCGTGGACTTTTAGCTCTGGTCTGGTCACATGATCCACTGTGTCAATTAGTATTGGCCTCAGGGGAGAGGAGAGAGCACTTGACAATCACTGGTAAAGCCTGGAGCAGTGACATCACCCACATTTTCCCATGTCCCATCTGTTGTTGGCGGTTGTATGGTCACATACCTCTGAACCCCTAAACCTTAGGTGCTCCATTATGCAAATCTTGACCAGCCACTGTTGTAGAATGCTTGGGCCTGCACTCTACCTTACTGGTAAAGGAGGCCATCCATCAAACTTATAAGCCAATAACAACCAATGGAGCCTTACCACTTCCTCTTGCTGGTCTAGATCTGTATATTATAGAGTTCTTGGGGACTCAGGTCTCCCGAATTTTCCACCAGGTAGGTAAGAGGAATGCAGCACATATAGGGCCTTTTTTCATGTCCTGAGATAGTTTGGAAGGCTTAAAGAGTAAGTTCACCATTTCACACAAAATGAAAAGCTGAACTAACTTTCAGAAAGGGAGAAGGAGTGGATAGGGGGAGGTGGAGGTTAGCGTGGACAGAGGGAGAGGATATAAGAGGGGGAGGATAGCCTGGATAGAAGAGAGTAGAGAGTGGACAGGGGGAGGGGGAGAGGTGAGAGTGGATAGGGGGAGGATAGCCTGGACAGTAGGAGGGGGGTGAGGAGAGAGTGGATAGGGGGAGGATAGCCTGGAGGGTAGAAGGGGGGTGAGGAGAGAGTGGGCAGAGGCAGGGGAGGGGGATAGGAGAGAGTGGATAGGGGGGAGAATAGCCTGGAGGGTAGGAGGGGGGTGAGTAGAGAGTGGACAGAGGCAGGGGGAGGGGAGAGGAGAGAGTGGATAGGGGGAGGGGGAGATGAGAGAGTGGATAGGGGGAGGGGTAGATGAGAGAGTGGATAGGGGAGGATAGCCTGGACGATAGGAGGGGGTGAGGAGAGAGTGGACAGAGGCAGGGGGAGATGAGAGAGTAGATAGGGGAGGATAGCCTGGATGATAGGGGGGGTGAGGAGAGAGAGAGTGGACAGAGGCAGGGGGAGATGAGAGAGTGGATAGGGGAGGATAGCCTGGATGATAGGGGGGGTGAGGAGAGAGTGGACAGAGGCAGGGGGAGGGGGAGAGGAGAGAGTGGATAGGGGGGAGGATAGCCTGGACAATAGGAGGGGGGTGAGGAGAGAGTGGACAGAGGGATGTAGGTAGAGAGGACAGAGGGAGAGAGAGGATGTGGCAAGTGAGGAGAGAAGAGAAAGACGGTGAAGAAAACAATGGGGGAATGGAAGGGGGAGATAGGAGGGTTAGAGGACAGAGGGGGTGGGGGTAGAGGGGGCAGAGGGGGGGGGCAGGAGGAGTAGAAGGAGGAGGGGGCTAACATGTGGTAATTGGGATATGTGGAAACAGTGTACATATGAGGGTGTTTAGGGCTCCTCCTCACACTGCAAAGCCATCCAGACATGTTATACTGAGAGTGGGACTGATACGCTATGCTTCCCCCTCCAGCCTCACACTAAGTTAGTTGCTCGTCCTCCACATACACATGCTGGACATTGTAGTCCCACTCCCACAGACTCGCCTCCACAATGGGGCACACAGACACGGCTATCCCGCCCAGCCTTCGCCTCTATCACAAACAAGCTCCACTCACCGAGCATGTATTTCTTCCAGGGCTGCTCCCGAGTCCTGCCTCCCGCCATGCATTGGGGCCGCTGTCGCCGACTTTAGGGGAAGGGCTAGAGGTTGAGCCGGCTATTGGACGCAGGCAGCCTTAGCCACGCCCACCACACTTCCACTATGCTCGTCCGCCGCCGCGGATCGCGGCGCTGGCTCAGCTAAGCTATTAGCTCACTCTGCGCAGAGCGCCCGCCGCCAGACAGTCTCAACACAGCACCTGAGGCAAATTAGGCAATCGCTCGACGGCGAGGCCCTTCTGTTGGCGAGGCCTAAGGCAATCGCCTAATTTGCCTAATTAAAGAGCCGCCTCTGATTAAGATAAAAAGCCTTCTGTGTGCAGCAGCCCCCCTAACCAGGGCTGGTGCAAGGATTTTCGACACCCTAGGCGAAACCTCATTTTGCCGCCCCCTTGTCTCCGCCCGCTTGGCTCTGCCCCCCAACTCCACTCCGACTGGAGATTTTTTGTAACCCTCCCCCCCAAATGTAATCACCTCAGTGTAATACCCCCAATGTACAGTATACAGGTGGGGGGTGGGGATTTCCAGTATACAGGAGGGGGGTGGGGTGTGAAGTATACAGGTGGGGAGTGTGGAGTATACAGATGGGGGTGTGGAGTATACAGGTGGGGGGTGTGGAGTATACAGGTGGGGGTGCAGGTGTGCAGTATACAGGTGGGGTGTGGGGAGTATACAGATGGGGGTGTGGAGTATACAGGTGGGGTGTGGGGGTGTGCAGTATACAGGTGGGGTGTGCAGTATACAGGTGGGGGGTGCAGTATACAGGTGGGGGTGTGGAGTACACAGGTGGGGGTGTGGAGTATACAGGTGGGGGTGTGGAGTATACAGGTGGGGGTGTGGAGTATACAGGTGGGGGTGTGCAGTATACAGGTGGGGGGGTGGGGGTGTGCAGTATACAGGTGGGGGGTGTGCAGTATACAGGTGGGGGGTGGGGTGTGCAGTATACAGGTGGGGGGTGGGGTGTGCAGTATACAGGTGGGGGGTGTGCAGTATACAGGTGGGGGGGGGGGTGTGCAGTATACAGGTGGGGGGTGGGGGTGTGCAGTATACAGGTGGGGGGTGTGCAGTATACAGGTGGGGGGGTGGGGGTGTGCAGTATACAGGTGGGGGGTGTGCGGGTGTGCAGTATACAGGTGGGGGGTGGGGTGTGCAGTATACAGGTGGGGGGTGGGGTGTGCAGTATACAGGTGGGGGGTGTGCAGTATACAGGTGGGGGGTGGGGGGGGGGGTGGGGGGTGTGCAGTATACAGGTGGGGGTGGGGGTGTGCAGTATACAGGTGGGGGGTGGGGTGTGCAGTATACAGGTGGGGGGGTGGGGGTGTGCAGTATACAGGTGGGGGTGTGCAGTATACAGGTTTGGGGTGGGGTGTGCAGTATACAGGTTTGGGGTGGGGTGTGCAGTATACAGGTGGGGGGTGGGGGTGTGCAGTATACAGGTGGGGGGTGGGGGTGTGCAGTATACAGGTGGGGGGTGGAGGTGTGCAGTATACAGGTGGGGGGTGGGGGTGTGCAGTATACAGGTTTGGGGTGGGGTGTGCAGTATACAGGTTTGGGGTGGGGTGTGCGGTATACAGGTTTGGGGTGGGGTGTGCGGTATACAGGTGGGGGGTGTGCGGTATACAGGTGGGGGGTGTGCGGTATACAGGTGGGGGGGTGGGGGTGTGCAGTATACAGGTGGGGGGTGTGCGGGTGTGCAGTATACAGGTGGGGGGTGGGGTGTGCAGTATACAGGTGGGGGGTGGGGTGTGCAGTATACAGGTGGGGGGTGGGGGGTGTGCAGTATACAGGTGGGGGTGGGGGGTGTGCAGTATACAGGTGGGGGGTGTGCAGTATACAGGTGGGGGTGTGCAGTATACAGGTGGGGTGGGGTGTGCAGTATACAGGTTTGGGGTGGGGTGTGCAGTATACAGGTTTGGGGTGGGGTGTGCAGTATACAGGTTTGGGGTGGGGTGTGCAGTATACAGGTGGGGTGGGGTGTGCAGTATACAGGTTTGGGGTGGGGTGTGCAGTATACAGGTTTGGGGTGGGGTGTGCAGTATACAGGTTTGGGGTGGGGTGTGCAGTATACAGGTTTGGGGTGGGGTGTTCAGTATACAGGTTTGGGGTGGTACAATACACTTCCCTGGGCACAGTATGCAGACAGCTGTGTAGGGAGGTCGGTGTCCCCCTGGCAGTAAATCCTCTCACATACACACAAGGCAGTCAAGGTGTGTGGAGAGGTGACTCACCGTCGGGCAGATGACTAGCAGTGTGATGAGTACGGAGCTCCGCTTCGGCTCCTCACATCACTGGACACCGACTTCACTCTCCTCCATTACTGACCATACATGCTTCCTCACTCCGGACTGTCCAACCCCGCCCCTCAGCAACGTCCTACAACTCCGCCCTTAAGAGGTCATCCTCTCTACTAACTCGGACGGAACAGGACTCTGTCCCCTGCAGATTGCCTTCTGAGGCGTTACTGAGTGATCTGAGGGAGGCAGGGAGCCACGGCGCGAACGAGGGGGGCTGCCTCTGACTGAAGGAGCGGGACAGTAAGATGCCAGGGGAGGAAGGGCGCACCATTGTGATTCAGCTGCTCTGCCGTCAATTATTTCAACAACATCCCTAGTGGCCGTGGCTGCGCCCTAGGCGGCAGTGCGCCCTAGGCGGCTGCCTAGTCCGCCTAGTGGTAGCACCGGCCCTGCCCCTAACACTACCCTGAGTCCCATCTAGATCCAGCGATGACATTGCAAGACCCTGACAATCACAGGCATGTCTCCTAGAGGCAGAGGCATGATGGGATTTGTAGTTTCACCACAGCTCGAGTTGAGCTTGAGCTTGTCTAACCCCTTAAGTTAACAACGTAATACATGCATTTTTTTTTAAGGACAAACAAGGCTTTCTTTTTGTGAATATTGTCCTGCAACAATAATTTTTACAATTAAGTGTAATAAAATTAAACAAAAGGCATTTTTTTTCTTTCTTTCGGTATATATATGTAAAAAGGTGTCAACATTTTTAATAAGCAAAGCAAACAAAAAAAATGAAAAAAAGTTTAACTACTAGTTAATAAAATAGAAAAGAAAAAATCACCAGGAAAACTACAATTCAATAGAGAAGGAGAATATAGAGTTAATCAGTGCTGATTAAAGAAAACTAAAGGGTTAATTAGGAGTTCAACAGAGGAACATTTAATTAGAAAAAAAAAATTTTTATTTACATGTCAAGGTTGCTTTAACTCTCTTCACCTTCAAATCGAAGTTCATCCCTTTGATCTGTGAATGCAAAACACAGAAAGTTACAATTGATACAATGTTTCAATGTAACTTTCTGTGATGTGGTTGTTGATAAACATTGCCAGCCTGCTTCTATTTTTAGACAGTTCCTGCTGAATTGTTGGGTATAGAGACAGGGAAGGGTCCCAGCAGCAGAGCAGGACTGGATGTACTAGACATGACCTGTGTACATTAATGACATGTTTTTGGGCGTGTCTAATGCGCCCAAAGTCTGCAACTGGTTAAGGATTGTAAAAAAAAATGGTGAATAACTTTTGGGGTGATTTACCAACTGAACTGGAATTCTTGAATAGGTTTGGGAAGTTGAGATCTTGGGCTGTGCAGAGTTTTAGGGCAATTGATTGAGGTTTAGGCACTTTATTACACGTTAAGCTACATTAACCACTTTCAGACCGGACCAATTTGCAGCCAAAGGACCAGGCCCCTTTTTGCGATTCGGCACTGCGTCGCTTTAACTGACAATTGCGCGGTCATGCGACGTGGCTCCCAAAGAAAATTGACATCCTTTTTTTCTCACAAATAGAGCTTTCTTTTGGTGGTATTTGATCGCCCCTGCGGTCTTTATTTTTTGCGCTATAAACAAAAAAGTGCGACAATTTTGAAAAAAACAAATTCTTTTTTTTTTCCTATAATAAATATCCCCTAAAAATATATAAAAAACATTTTTTTCCTCAGTTTAGGCCGATACGTATTCTTCTACATATTTTTGGTAAAAAAAATCGCAATAAGCGATTATTGATTGGTTTGCGCAGAAGTTATAGCGTTTACAAGATAGGGGATAGTTTTATAGCATTTTTATTAATAATTTTTTTTTATTAGTAATGGTGGCGATCAGCGATTTTTATTGTGACCTCGACATTATGGCGGACACATCGGACATTTTTGACACATTTTTGGGACCATTGTCATTTATACAGCAATCAATGCTATTTAAATGCATTGATTCCTGTGTAAATGACACTGGCAGTGAAGGGGTTAACCACTAGGTGGCAGTGTAGGGGTTAAGTGTGCCTAGAGGTGTGTTTCTTACTGTGGGGGGGGGGCATGGCTGTCAGCTAGTGAATGCTGATCTCTGCTCCAATCACAGGGAGCAGAGATCAGCGTCACTAGTTGCTAGGCAGAATGGGGAGATGCTGTTTTTTTTCGCATCTCCCCGTTCAGCCTTCCCGTGAGACGATCTCGGGTATCCCCGCGGCAATCGAGTCCGCGGGACCCGCGACCGGCCTCACGGGGGGTCCCGACCGGCGCGAACGCGCACCCGATGGCACGGCGGCATCTTAAAGGGGACGTACCTGTATGCCCTTATGCCTGTCCGTGCTATTCTGTTGACGTACATTGTCGTGCGCCGGTCGGCAAGTGGTTAAGCCATTTTCACATTAAATGTTTTAGCATTGTAAAATATAGCTAAATGTGAATAACTTTTGGTGTGATTAACCAAATCAGCTGAAACTTTCAGAATATGTTGGCATGGATAGAGTCTTGTGTTGTGTGAAGTTTTGGGGAAATTGGTTAAGATTTTATGTCTTTTTTGTACGTTAAGCCACATTAAGCTCCCCAAAAATCAAGCTTAATGTCCGTAATTTTCCTTGTGGAACACTGAATCGCATGAAACTTCTTGGATAGGTTTGGTAAGTTGAGATCTTGGGCTGTGCAAAGTTTCAGGGCAATCGATTGAGGTTTAGGCACTTTATTACACGTTAAGCTACATTAAGCCATTTTCACATTAAATGTTTTAGCATTGTGAAATATAGCTTAATGTGAATAACTTTTGGTGTGATTACCCAAATCAGCTGAAATTTTCAGAATATGTTGGCATGGGTAGAGTCTTCTGTTGTGTGAAGTTTCGGGTAAATTGGTTAAAATTTAAGGTCTTTTTTGTACGTTAAGCTCTCCAAAAAACAAGCTTAACGTGCCTAGTTTGCCTTGTGGAACACTGAATCGCATGAAACTTCTTGGATAGGTTTGGGAAGTTGAGATCTTGGGCTGTGCAAAGTTTCAGGGCAATCGATTGAGGTTTAGGCACTTTATTACACGTTAAGCTACATTAAGCCATTTTCACATTAAATGTTTTAGCATTGTAAAATATAGCTTAATGTGAATAACTTTTGGTGTGATTAACCAAATCAGCTGAAATTTTCAGAATATGTTGGCATGGATAGAGTCTTGTGTTGTGTGAAGTTTTGGGGAAATTGGTTAAAATTTTATGTCTTTTTTGTACGTTAAGCCACATTAAGCTCCCCAAAAATCAAGCTTAATGTCCGTAATTTTCCTTGTGGAACACTGAATCGCATGAAACTTCTTGGATAGGTTTGGTAAGTTGAGATCTTGGGCTGTGCAAAGTTTCAGGGCAATCGATTGAGGTTTAGGCACTTTATTACACGTTAAGCTACATTAAGCCATTTTCACATTAAATGTTTTAGCATTGTAAAATATAGCTTAATGTGAATAACTTTTGGTGTGATTACCCAAATCAGCTGAAATTTTCAGAATATGTTGGCATGGATAGAGTCTTCTGTTGTGTGAAGTTTCGGGTAAATTGGTTAAAATTTAAGGTCTTTTTTGTACGTTAAGCCACATTAAGCTCCCAAAAATCAAGCTTAATGTCCCTAATTTGCCTTGTGGAACACTGAATCGCATGTAACTTCTTGGATAGGTTTGGGAAGTTGAGATCTTGGGCTGTGCGAAGTTTCAGGGCAATTGATTGAAGTTTAGGCACATTATTGTACATTAAGCTCTTTACATTAAATGTTTTAGCATTGTAAAATATAGCTTAATGTGAATAACTTTTGGTGTGTTTAACCAAATCAGTTGAAATTTTCAGAATATGTTGGCATGGATAGAGTCTTCTGTTGTATGGAGTTTGGGGGAAATTGGTTAACATTTAAGGTCTTTTTTGTACGTTAAGCTCTCCAAAAAACAAGCTTAACGTGCCTAGTTTGCCTTGTGGAACACTGAATCGCATGAAACTTCTTGGATAGGTTTGGGAAGTTGAGATCTTGGGCTGTGCAAAGTTTCAGGGCAATCGATTGAGGTTTAGGCACTTTATTACACGTTAAGCTACATTAAGCCATTTTCACATTAAATGTTTTAGCATTGTAAAATATAGCTTAATGTGAATAACTTTTGGTGTGATTAACCAAATCAGCTGAAATTTTCAGAATATGTTGGCATGGATAGAGTCTTGTGTTGTGTGAAGTTTTGGGGAAATTGGTTAAAATTTTATGTCTTTTTTGTACGTTAAGCCACATTAAGCTCCCCAAAAATCAAGCTTAATGTCCGTAATTTTCCTTGTGGAACACTGAATCGCATGAAACTTCTTGGATAGGTTTGGTAAGTTGAGATCTTGGGCTGTGCAAAGTTTCAGGGCAATTGATTGAGGTTTAGGCACTTTATTACACGTTAAGCTACATTAAGCCATTTTCACATTAAATGTTTTAGTAAGTCCCCGCAATGTAATATGGTTCAGAACACTATCTGTGTTTAATTGACTACTTACTAGTTCATACTGGTCCCACTTAGTATGCAAGTGTTACCTTGGTGCCTTTACCTTTTGACCTTAGAATAATTGATAGGCAGCCTCCTCTTTCCCAGACACAGTTTGCTCCCATTAGGGGTGTCGGGGGGTTCCTGGGGAATGCCTATCATCCTTGTGCTGTTACTTTGCCCCGATCTCGAATGCCGCGTACACACAGTCGGAATTTCCGACAGGAGCTTGTTGTCGGAAATTCCGTCCGTGTGTAGGCTCCATCGGACATTTTGCGTCGGAATTTCTGACAAACAGAATTTGAGATCTGGATTCCGATCGCGTGTACACAATTCCGACGTACAAAATTCCACGCATGTTCGGAATCAAGCAGAAGAGCCGTACTGGCTATTGAACTTCATTTTTCGTGTTGTACGTCACCGCGTTCTTGACGTTCGGAATTTTCGACAACATTTGTGTGACCGTGTGTATGCAAGACAAGTTTGAGCCAACATCCGTCAGAAAAAAAAATGGATTTTGTTGTAGGAATGCACGATCGTGTGTATGTGGCATTAGACTAGGTATGCTTTTTCATGTTTTTGTATTTCTATTTTATTTATTTTATATATCTCTACTTATTTTTCTGTATTATCTTTTTGTTGAGTAATTGACAAAGTCAATTGCTTCCGGTTTGTTCCATCTTGAGCAGAATTATTTCTGTCATACACGCTGTAATTGTGTTTGCACTTGTAATGAATGCCGTGTACACGCGGCCGGACTTTTCGGGCAGCAAAGGTCCGACGGAACGAATCCGTTCCGTTCCCTCGTCAGCGCTACTGGCCCCTCCCAAGTTGCTTGCTATGGGGACACTCGTGTGTGCTCGCTCTCGAGCTGCCTTTGTATGTCAGTGAGACACAGAGAGACGCGGCTCGGCCCCAGCCCCTCCTCACTGGCTGTGATTGACAGCTAATGGCTCTCACTGCTGTGTCTCAGCTAATGAGGAAAGGGATAGCATCTACTCTCATGCACATTGCTGGGTCGGGATGGGGTTTAGGTGAGTACAAGGGGTGGGGAATCCCATCGGGGTTAACAAAAATAATGGTTTAGAGGAGTTACCAAATCACAACACTTAACATGACCAATGTCCGTATATCTCCCCACCATCAGCAAAACATACATAAGAAGAAAGAGGAATTCAGTGCCATGAATGAGGCAAAGTCTCGGGAGGTATGTCAGGCTCTCATTAAGAAGCATTCAGCGGACTTTGAGAAAGCTTTGAAGGATGGAGCGTACCACACCCAGGGAGGACACGCAAAGTTCAAGGAAGACTTGAAAGCCATAGAAAAGAAGTACAAGATGGAAAGTGGAAAGGGTGTAAAGGTGGGTGGACTTACATCATTTAAAAATTGTTTAAATGCATCATAAAATTACAGACTTCAATTCTCAATTGTATTATGTCCTTTAGTCCCACTATCATTAACACATATCATTAATATTGTGACCCGTTTGGCTTGCTTTTGGGTACCCCTGATTATTTTTGAGGAACACACATATTGGGGGATACGTTGCTAAGGTATTGTGTCACAGGATCACATAGTAAATACCACAAGAAAATGTTTTGTTTGTCCATGAGCATATAATCTTTATTAACCCCTTCAATACCCGCCTATAGTCATATGACGTCCACAAGGTGGATCTCCCATCCTGGGTGGACGTCATATGACGTCCTCCTATTCCCAGCCGTCTAGGGGGCGCACGCGCGCACCTGCGGCGTCGCTAGGGACCCGGTGCACATGCCCAGCGGCCGCGATGTCCGCCGGGCACCCGCGATTGCCCGGGAACACAGCGGGACCGTGGAGCTGTGTGTGTAAACACACAGCTCCACGTCCTGTCACTGGAGAGGAGACCGATGGTGTGCTCCCAGAACAGAGGAACACTGATTAGTCTCCTCCCCTTGTGAGTCCCCTCCCCCCACAGTTAGAATCACTTGCAGGGAACACATATTAACACCTGCAGCGCCCCCTAGTGTTAACCCCTTCCCTGCCAGTCACTTTTACACAGTAATCAGTGCAATTTTATAGCAACGATCGCTGTGTAAATGTGAATGGTCTCAAAAATGTGTCAAAAGTGTCCGAAGTGTCCGCCGCAAAGTCGCAGTCATGAAAAAAAAATCGCAGATCGCCGCCATTACTAGTAAAAAATAAATAAAAATGCAATAAATCTATCTCCTATTTTGTAAACGCTATAACTTTTGCACAAACCAATCAATAACCGGTTATTGCGATTTTTTTTTTTTTACCAAAAATATGTAGAAGAATACATATCGGCCTAAACTGAGTAAAAAATTTAGTTTTTTTTTCAAACAAATTTGATATTTATTATAGCAAAAAGTAAAAAATATTGTGTTTTTTTTTTCAAAATTGTCGCTCTTCTTTTGTTTATGGCGCAAAAAATAAAAACTGCAGAGGTGATCAAATACCACCAAAAGAAAGCTCTATTTGTGGGAAAAAAAAGGACGTCAATTTTGTTTGGGTGCCACGTCGGGGCAATTGTCAGTTAAAGCGACGCAGTGCCGAATCGCAAAGAGTGTTCTGGTAAGGAAGGGGATAAAAGTGCCCGGGGCTGAAGCGGTTAAGGTAGTCCCTTTTAGGTTGCGTTTGCAGTTTTCTTTGGTGAACCACTTAAGCCTCATACATACGATATGATTGTTGGCCAACCGAGCATCTGATTTTTGTCAAAAGGGCGTGTGCTAGGATCTTGTCTTGCATACTAATGCCCCGTACACACGGTCGGATTTTCTGACGGAAAATGTTCGATGGTAGCTTGTTGACGGAAATTCCGACCGTGTGTCGGACATTTTCCATCGGAATTTCCGTCACACAAAATTTGAGATCTGGATCTCAAATTTTCCGACAACAACATACGTTGTCGTAAATTTCGATCGTGTGTGCACAATTCCGACATACAAAATTCCACACATGCTCGGAATCCAGCAGAAGAGCCACACTGGCTATTGAACTTAATCTTTCTCGGCTCGTCGTATGTGTTGTACATCACTGTGTTATTGACGTTCGCAATTTCTGACAACATTTGTGTGACCGTGTGTATGCAAGACAAGTTTGAGCCAACATCTGTCGGAAAAAAAATCCATGGATTTTGTTGTCAGAATGTGCGATCGTGTGTACAGTGTAATGGTACACAATTGTCGTACCACAAACACGAACGTTTCAGGAATTTCAGCTCTTGAGCACCACCCTTTGGGCACCTTCTGCTAATTTTGTGTTTGAGTATTGATTCCGAGCATGCGTGTTTGTACTTTCGACTTGATCGTGATGGACTTGTGTGGTGTACTGACCATACAAAAATCTGACGTCAAACCGTTGTCCGCCGAAAATTTACTAGCCTGTCATCCAACATTTGTTGGCCGAAAGTTGGACAACAGATGTCGAAAGGAGCGTACTAACGGTCAGATTTTAGGACAACAGTCTGTCAACAGACAATCCCCTGACAACAATCGAACCGTGTGTACAAGGCTAATTTCAGATTAGTGAAATATTTTATATATACAGTGTATGTATGTGTGTGTGTGTGTGTGTGTGTGTGTGTGTGTGTGTGTGTGTGTGTGTGTGTGTGTGTGTGTGTGTGTGTATGTATGTGTATATATATATATATATATATATATATATATATAAAATCTTTTTTTTTTTTTTTTGGGGGGGGGGGGGGTGGGATTGTCTTAGGTTGATTCTTCAAATGTATCCAAAGCCAATACTTTTTCTTTTTTTACACTTTGGATGGAGTGGTGAGGAGGTTGCGGCTTTTGCAGGTTTTTATTGATAATATATAAAGCCCTAAGGCTAACGCTGCGCTATATCTAAAAAAAGACTTGTGAAATTGACAAATAAAAAAGCTGCTGACATCAAAATGTCCAGTACAGAAACTCCAAATAAAGTACAATATCCAAAAAAGAGGAAGCGCTAATTAAAACTCATACATATGTGAATATGAATATACATATTCAGCAGTCTCGCCCAGCCTAGGGAAGTAAGGTCTCCCTCAACCCTTATGGAAAATCCGGAACTCCCGCTGTTGCTAGGGGTACTCAAAGACATAAAGCGAAAAAGACTTCTATGGTGTAGTATGTTGATAAATGAGGTTTAATAAAAAATAAGTTTGCACTTACAAGAGAAAGGTCATCTATCAGCAAACAAGCAGTGTAGATACGATTTGCCAGAGTTGCGGTATCACCATTAGTCTCACTCTACTTCCTATATCGCGCGCCCATCCACCGTTTTGGAAAGAACGAACGTGATGATGTCACCGTCCGAGGCTCCACCCTACGTGTTTTGTCAGCAAAAGGACGTCGTCTGGGGATTGGCCATATTCATATTCACATATTTATGAGTTTTAATTAGCGCTGCATCTTTTTTGGATATTGCAGCTTTTTATTGCTGTCTGTGTCCTCAATCGAGAGATTCACCATTTTTATTAGCCCTGGAGGTGGTATATGCTCCTATATACCCCAAACCAAATACTTCTCTACTGTTCTTCAGGCGGAAGAGGTGCTACAGGAATTCATAAAGTCTCAACAAAGTTCTGAAATTATAATTATACAGGAGGACAATGCTCTCAATCAGAAACAGAAGGAAGAGGAAGGTTAGTAGTTTATGTAATCTCATTTACTCATTCCCTTGAAAAATGTAAACAGTGTACATGTTAAAACACTGTAATTGATATCTGAAAGTGAACTGTCTGGAAAAGTGTGTGTGTGTGTGTGTGTGTGTGTGTATATATATATGTATATACACATATGTATATATACACATATATATATATATATATATATATATATATATATATACATACATACATACATATATATATAATATATATTTTTATTTTTTGACTGAGCCAAACTACAGACTACTGGCTGTATGATAGCTGCCAAAAAGTGCGTTTTTTATTTTTGATTTATTTTTATTTTTTTGTATAGTGTCCAACTTACCTTCTGGATATGGGTGAGCATGAGAACTCTCTCATTTAACGGTTCTCAGACCTAAGCAACCTACAGTAGTTAGCAGACAGGAAGATCATTTCTCCACCAGACTCAGTATAGCAACTAGACTGCATTCGTTTTCATCCAAATTTCAAGTATTTTCGTTATCGTTTTAACAAACGATAACGAACGTGCAGAATCCAAAAACTGAAAGAGCCGACGTAAACAAATGCTTTATTTTCATTTTCGGTGTGACAACAGTTCGATATGGATAGGAGATTCGACATGACGCTGACAATAGCGATCTGTGACCAAACCGAAAGATCCGACATAAACAAATGCTTTTTTTTTTTAGTTTTCGTTGTGACAACAGTTCGATATGGATAGGAGATTCGACATAACGCTGACAATAGCGATCTGTGTCCATCGAGCCTGTGGGCGAATGTGCCTAACCTTAGCTCTATTAGTCCAAGATTATTCTACATAGAGAGAAAAGATTTGACATAGAGAGAAAAGATTTGACATAGAGAGAAAAGATTCAACATAGAGAGAAAAGATTCGACATAGAGAGAAAAGATTCGACATAGAGAGAAAAGATTCAACATAGAGAGAAAAGATTCGACATAGAGAGAAAAGATTCAACATAGAGAGAAAAGATTCAACATAGAGAGAAAAGATTCAACATAGAGAGAAAAGATTCAACATAGAGAGAAAAGATTCGACATAGAGAGAAAAGATTCGACATAGAGAGAAAGATTTGACACTATAGAGACAATAGCAAAAAAGTGCCTAACCTAACTCTATTAGTCCAAGATTATTCGACATAGAGAAAAAAGATTCGACGAAGCAGTTGCCGCGAGTGGACATTTATGGTCAAAGGCTCCGCCCATAGGCTATAGAAGAATTCTAATGTTGGTTGACTAGTAATAATAGTTAATAAATATAATTATTACTAGTGTCATACAACATTAGAATTCTACTATAGCTTGTAGGCGGAACATTCGACCGGAAATGTACGATTGCGGCGTCGTACAGTTTAGCTGCTCCGTCAAATCTTCTTAGAACATTTGACCGACACCATAAGCCTTCAATGACAGATTCAACCTTAATTATTTTGGATTTTCGTCCGAATGCATTTTTTAACGAAACAAAATAAAAACGAATTTCGTGAGTAACTAAATAAATGTATTTTTCAGACGAAAACGAAATTCCAAAACAAAATATTTCAGTGTGCATATGTCTAATAGCAACTGCAATGGTTTACACTACCATTACTGTTCCGCAATGAGCACTTGTCAGTCTGAGCATGTAGTCATTTACTATTGAAGGGCCAAAGAGCTACATGCCGTATTTTTCCTTTTCCCCTATGCTAAACCAAAATAAAACGGGTTATTTTCATTGTATTTCTTGTTTGTGCTTTTTTGTCAGAGGAAAACGCAAGAAAAAAAATTGTGGCAATGGAAGAAGAGTTGCGAAAGTTGCAGGAGACTCAAAAAGAACAGAAGATGGAAGAGGAGAGGGACAATGTGCAAAAGACCTTTAACCAGCTCATGCAGAAGATAGAGGAAGACAGAAAATTCTTGAATGAGAAACTGGAGCAAGTCATGCGACAGAAGGAGAGGGTAACGCAAATAAACATTGTGCAATTGTCTCGCTTAAAGCGAAGTTCCACCCAAAAGTGGAATTTTCGCTTATCTGATTTCTCTCCCACCCTCCGGTTCCACATTTGGCACCTTTCAGGGGGGAGGGGGAAACGGGTACCTGTTTTTTACAAGTACCCTGTCCCCACTCCCGAGAGAGCTCGGCCCCCCTCCTCCTCCCTCCCCCTCTGTAAGGCCAGTGAGAGAGTGCAGTGCGCTTCGTGCACGTGCAGTAGGGACCCGGATGTGAAGCCAAAAGGCATAAACCCATCATGGACACTTTCAAGGAAGTTGCTGTTTCTGTAATTCCAGGATTACTTGCAATGGGAGGATCAGTGCTCAAAGAAAAATATTTTTAAAATTAAAGTGGGGCAGGTAACAAGTCTGCCCCCCCAAAAAGGCCAATGCCTAACAGGAGCAGCGAGACAGATTATGAGACAGAGTTATGATAACAAGACAGCTTCATTCATAAATCCCCCCTCCCCCACCTGCTCTGTACTATGACCAGTGTTTGTCATCTTACTTTAAAAAAAGTAATTCGTTAAGTTACAAATTACTTCTCCCAAAAAGTAATTGTGTTAGTAACTCAGTTACTACATTGGAAAAGTAATTAGTTACGCAGCAAAGTAACTGACTTTTTTTTTTAATATTCTATACGTGTAACTAAGGGGCGGGTCTAGTATTACTGTAACCAAGGGGCGCATTTATTATTATTGTTATATATCGTGTAACCAAGGAGCTGCTCTATTATTACTCTAACCAAGGGGCAGATCTGTTATAGCGTGTAAGCAAGGGGCGGGTCTATTATTATTATATCGTGTAAGGGGCGGGTCTATTATTATTATTATATCGTGTAAGGGGCGGGTCTATTATTATTATATCGTGTAAGGGGCGGGTCTATTATTATTATTATATCGTGTACGGGGCGGATGGCTACAGAAGAGGGCGAATGTTATGGGCAGAGCTCGATATATAACAATAATAATTGCGCCCCTTGATTACAGTAATACTAGACCCGCCCCTTACTTACACGATAGACGCCCCTTGCAGAGTAGCACGAGCATCAGGAGCGTGCGGCATCGCCTCGTACAATTACATGTTAACTGCGCCTGCGCAGTGTAGAGTTCACTCAGAGCTGTTTAGGTTCAGCAATTTTCGGAAGCTCCGTAGTCCTTCGTACTGCGCAAGCCCTGCGCCTGCGCAGTACAGGGGGTCCTTATCCAGAGGGGGAACTTTTTCGGCAGGACACCGGAATTACACTACTGCCATCTAGTGGCGGTAGATGTAATTGGGGTAACTAAGCCAAAGTAATGGGAACTGAGTTACCATGAGGGGAAAAGTAATCAGTTAGATTACTCGTTACCCTCTAAAGTAACTGCGTTATGTAACTCAGTTTATTTTAACTCAGTTGCTTACATCACTGACTATGACAGAATAAAACCTGCCCCGCCCACTTCTTAACCGTTCAATATCTTAACGAAAAAAAAAAGCAGTAGAAAGGAAAATAAACTGGGTTTGAATACCAGATTTGGGGTTCCTAGCACCAAGTGGCCCCCGAGATACGGGTCCCCAAATTTGGGTCAGAAAATGTCAAGCACTTTTCTGCAGCAGAGAATGACATTTTCCGAACCGACTTTGGGGCCCCGTATCTCAGGGTCACTTAGTGCTAGGAACCCCATCTTTGGATATGTTGTAGTGCTAGTTCCACTGGGTTTGCACACCAAAGTTGGGGTTCCAAGATACGGGGCCCCGAAGCCCGGGTCGGAAAATGTCATTCTCTGCTGCAGAAAAGTGCTTGACTCGAGTATAAGCCGGGGGGTGGGGGGCATTTTCAGCACAAAAAAAAATGTGCTGAAATCTCGGCTTATACTCGAGTATATACGGTATTAAATGGGGTATGAGCAAAATTGTGAAAATATGGGGCCACAGTTAGTTTGTTTCTTTTTTTTTTTTTGTTATCTATTATTGTGTTCTCCTTACTAAGTAGACAATCAAATGTTTGCTCCACATATCAGAGGAGAACTGTTGTTGTAGATCTACATACAGAGTATATACTAACTCCCAATGTGTTCTTAGAATCAGCAGCTTTTCATGGAGCAGGGACTTCCGAGGCATGCCAACATGTACCGTGAGCAGATCAAAGAAATAAAGGAAGAGCAAAAAGAACAGAGCGGTCCGGCCTGGTATAAACCCATCACCGACACTTTCAAGGAAGTTGCTGTTGCTGTAATTCCAGGATTACTTGCAAAGGGAGGATCAGTGCTCAAAGAAAAATATTTTAAAAATTAAGGTGGGGCAGGTAACAAGTCTGCCCCCCAAAAAGGCCAATGCCTAACAAGAGCAGCGAGACAGATTATGAGACAGAGTTATGATAACAAGACAGCTTCATTCATAAATCCCCCCTCCCCCACCTTCACTGTACTATGACAGAATAAAACCCGCCCCGCCCACTTCTTAACTGTTCATCATCATAACGAAAAAAGAAAGCAGTAGAAAGGAAAATAAACTCAAAACATAAACATGAAACTGTTCTCTTGACTGTTTTCTTCATTTATGGTCTAGAGCCCTACGGACGAAACGAGTAAAGATGACATACAGGATTAACACAAACTTACCAACATGAAATGGACCTGAAAGTGTGCCTTGGTCCCTCGTACGGTACACCAAAATAAGGGGGCATACCCTAGATAAGGAGTGATGGAGATGATGTGAAATTAGTATTCTGTTTGGAGTAAGAACACTTGAGAAATGCCCTAAAAAGGGGAAGGGAGGGTGGGTATCTCACACAGGAAACCGACAAAGACAGGCAGGAAGTGGGCTGGTTAAATACCCTCCGGGCTCCTCCCATAACTTCAGGCCGGCACACCTGCCTTCCAATTTATGGTCTAGAGCCCTACGGACGAAACGAGTAAAGATGACATACAGGATTAACACAAACTTACCAACATGAAATGGACCTGAAAGTGTGCCTTGGTCCCTCGTACGGTACACCAAAATAAGGGGGCAAAAACCTTCAGGTAGGGAATAGCTCAATTGGTGGGGTGAACTACTGGGTAAGCTTGGCCAACGCCTGGGCCATTCCACATGTGGATTGGTATTCAGTGGGATAAGCAGGCTGACCCCCATCAACCTATATCCAAGATGATGTGGACCGGGATGCCCTGCCGGGGTGTTGTTGTGGTAGCCCCGGTCCGGATAAAGTCCGGAATACCGATTAAGGTTCAGGGGTGGCTGCCGAGGAGAATCCGGGTAGGTGCCATGAACAGGGACGTGTTGAGTAACTCCACTGGGAAGGCAGAAGAGGGCTGATGCCTGGTTGACGGGACATAAGCGTGGCCGGCCGGCTCAGCGTGGCGACTGGGCACCAGTTACTGTGATTCTGAAGAGGTGCCTTAGGGGTATTGCCGGAGCGTGACACGGTGACGAAGTTGGTAGCTAACGTTAGGTGCTGAGTTGCACCAGGGCCAGCCGTGACCAGTCCGAGGTAGTGACCGACCGGGGACTGACTGCAGGCATCTGTCCGAAGAGGGACGCCGAGCTAAAGGGGGGAGGCGGCTCTGCTGCTAAGTTGCGCTTGCCCGAAATGGATGAACAATGGATGTTGACCTGACGCTGAAGGGACAGCCGGCAGTTCCCCCTCCCCAGACTAGACTCCGGACCCGCCCCTGATACAACCCCACATACAAAATCCTACACCCCCAGTTGATCCAGAGGAAGGCGAAAAACCCGGTACAGCATGATCCAATTCGCCACAGCCGGGAAAAAATTCCTTCCTGATCCCCCGAGAGGCAACCGGGTGTACCCTGGATCAACTTACCTGTAAGCCTACGAAGAAGGGGCATGACGGGCCTGAACCTGGACCTGCCTAGCTGACGATCTCTGCTATGGCTAGGTTGTCGGTTGTAACGCTATGACCTGCCCGAGCCGCTGATGCCCCATAAGTGAGCAGCTGCCATGATGGGGCAGAGCTCAAAGAGGCAGACGTTGTGACGAAGCCGGATGTGGCCGGTGTCTGTGGAGGCCAGGGGGCTGTAGACCATAAATAGCCAAAAATGGCGACATCCTGTGGAAGCCGCCGCCTCTGTCACCAACCGTGGTGACAGGGGGACACTGAGAGAATGAAGAGTGAGACGCCTTCCAGTTCGACAGGGACTCCTCCCACACGGCCAGGTCTACCACTGTTGTGGCAGCCCGTTAGGACACCCTGGGGTTGTCCCGGGGCGGTTCCCCCAGCAGGAAGACGTCCGGATAGTGGGCAATCTCCTGGCACTGTGCCTCCGCAGGAGGACCCACGTGAGGGTCTCCGCAACGTGTTCAAGCCAGGGGCTACTATTGGACCCGAAGGTCGATTCGGTAGCGAAAACGATGAGCCTCCTTTGATACCCTGCCAGCGCCGAAAGGAGGTCCGTATGGGCCACCACTCGAAGGCATCAGATATGTCTTGAGTGAGAGAGTTCGAGACTGGAGGAAGAGTGAGGCGCTGACAAGTTGTAAATTAGACGTGTCTTCTGGTCGATGGTCTGATCCTCTGTGGGCGCTGAACGTAGGTTCCTGCACTCATGGGTGGTGTGGGGCAGGGAGATGAGCCCGATGTGGAACCCGTCTGAGATGCCTGGATGCGGTAGACGGCCAGGGATGACATGGGATGTGAGGTTGATTAGAAGCCGCGACGTACCAGATTCACCCGGCTTAGTCATGTCTTCCTCTGCTTGACTTCCCATAAGAGTCTGGGGTGCGCCCTCTAGCATAGGGTACATACAAGTAGTAAAAGATACTGGCTGCAGCTGCAGGAGTCCTAACTATAAGTGTTGCAAACTGCTGCTGCCCCTGCCGTCCGCACTAGTCGTCCTAGTTTGTCCATCTTCAGCCCTTGTGCGGGGGCCTGCTGACCCTGACCCGTACTGGTGGTGGCCATGTTGTCAACCTGGTAGACGGAGGCTGCGTTGGCATACCAGACGGCGGTGTGGGTCGCGCTGACTGGTACATGGCGCACCGTGGTGGCCGTAAGCCCGCAAAGTTCCAACAGAACAGCTTGGTGTCCACGACATCCCAGTCCATAACGAAATGAATGAACCTAAATAAAAATAGAATGAAACGACAGACGACAACAACACAAATAAGTGAACCGACATGTTGCCTTTGATGACATGACACTCATGACAGAGCCTAAACCGCCATGCCACTTGTTTTAGCGACTGAGCATGATGGACTCTGGAGCATGTACTGAAATGAGGCCGGTCCTGGGGCACGCTGGGCCGAATAGTGACATCATAGAAGCCACAGGACTCGAATCCCAAGCGCAACTGCGTGAGGTGAACTGATTACACTCCCATGACAGAGCCCAGACTACCATGCCACTTGTCTAGCGACTGAGCACGATTGGACTCTGGAGCATGTACTGAAATGAGGCCGGCCTGGGGCACGCCGACGCGAATTAGTGCAAGGAAGTGACTACATTCAAGCCGGAGCGTGGTAAGGTGACACAGAAACGATATACCATGACAAAGACGAGAATCAAAACTAACCGAACCTTCGAAGTGAATCTGTCTCTGGCGCATGTATGGAAATGAGGCCGAGCAACTGGGCACACCGGATCGAATCGGTCGGTGCATCTTGCTGATGCGACCGGATTCGAATCGGAGCGAAATGGTGACAGAACGATGCCATGACAAAGACTAGAATCAACGACTGAAGCCTCCACCGACAACTGAATCCGTCTCTGGAGCATGTGCTGAAATGAGGCCGGCCTAGGGCACGCCGACACGAATTGGTGCAGGGAAGTGACTAAATTCGTGTCGGAGCGTGGTACGGTGACACAGAAATGATATACCATGACAAGGACAAGAATCAAGAACGACCGAAACCTGCGATGTGATTCTGTCCCTGGCGCATGTATTGAAATGAGGCCGAGCAGCTGGGCGCCCGGATCGACCCGGTCGGAACGTCTGTGGATGCGACCGGACCCAACCCGACGTAATAAGTGACAGAAATGATGCCATGACAAAGACTAGACTCAACCGACCGAGGCAACTTCTAACTGAGTCTGTCTCTGGAGCATGTACAGACATGAGGCCGGGTAGCTAGGTGAACCGGTGCGAATCGTTACATCTCAGATGCGACCGGATTCGGGCCGAAACGTAACAAGTGACCGAAACCATGACAAAGACTAGACTCGAGCCCGTATCCGTACGAGCGGTGAGCCAATCCCTGGAGCATGTATAGGGATGAGGCTGTAATCTGGGGCACCCCGAGACGAATCAGTGTATTGGAATGCGACATGACTCGAATCCGAGCGCGGCTAGTGACAGAACTGAAATGATGACATGATCGCCCTGCTAGGCACGATGCGAAATGACTAAGCATGACCGTATGGCTCGAAATGTTGGCACGAATGAAATGCCACATTAGAAATGACGAAATGATTGCCATGCTAACACAATGAAATGATTCGACGCGGTCGAAGTGATACGCATGATCGACATGCCAACAGCGATTCGGAATGCAAACAGCGATTCGACACGCTAGCTGACACAAATGATTTCAACGATGTGACATGACATGAAATGGTGCCCGGCGAGTGCGAATGGCACCCATGAGTCGGCGATGTTTGAACGATTCAAAGACTGCGTGACCCAACCGCGTGGGGTACCGCACGAGCGCCGGATGCGGCGTCGGTCGGAGTGTCGTCTGTTTTTTTCGGAATGCAACAGCGATTCGGAATGCAACAGCGATTTCGGAATGCAAACAGCGACTGGCCATGCTTGCTGAGACCAGTGATTTGAACGATGTGACCTGACATGAATGATGCCCGGTGAGTGCGAGCGGCACGCATGAGTCGGCAATGTTTGAACGATTCAAAGACTGCGTGCCCCGACCGTATGGGGTAACGCCCGAGCACCGGATGCAGCATCGGTCGAAGAGCATGATAGGAAAAGAGGCCGAGCGGCTAGGCGAACCGGTGCGAATCGTTGCATCCTGGATGCGACCGGATTCAGACCGATACGTGAGAAGTGACCGAAACCATGACAAAGACTAGACTCGAGCCCGTATCCGTACGAGCGGTGAGCCAACTCTGAAGCATGTACGGTATGCGGCCGTAACCTGGGGCATCCCGAGACAAATCAGTGCATTGAAATGTGACATGACTTGAATCTGAGCGTGGACAGAAATAAAATGATGACATGATCGCCCTGCTAGGAACGATGAAAAATGATTTAGCATGACCGGATGGCTCGACATGTTAGCCACGTTAGTAATGATGAAATGGTTGCCATGCTGAGACAATGAAATGATTCGACACGGTCGAAGTGATTCGTGCAATTTAACATGACAACAGCGTTTCGGAATGCAAACAGCGATTCGACATGCTAGCTGCCATAAACGACTTGAACGATATGACATGACATGCTGCGTGTGAGCGCGAACGGCACCCATGAGTCAGGCATGTTTGAAAGATTCAAAGACTGCGTGATCCGACCGCGTAGGGGAACCCCCGAGCGCCGGATGCGGCATCGGTCGGAGTGTCATGGCGGGCGGCCATGAGTTGTGCGTGCCACTAGGTGGCTCCCGATCGTGTACTACCAAAAAAACGTGCGGGTGAATGTTTTGGTGTTTCGTGACAAGCTGTGCGAGGTTCGTAAGCTACGCAGACCACAGTTTAGTGACATGATAAACCGTGCATGAAAAGCAAAAACATGCGAGCCGAAGCCCTACCTGCGACAGCCGAACCAGACTCGTTGTACGGAACCTGCGACTCGGTAACACGAGTGCAACACGAAGGGAACAACACGACTCACGAAAACGGAACGGGACTGCAACAAACACACGGAGATGGACAAACGAAACAGCGCTTGTCTCGAACTAGTCGGCCCTTGAATCTTACAGAATCCATTAGGCAATTTAAGCAGCAGCAAGAAACAAGGAAGCAGCAGCAAGGAACCTGACCCCTGTGTTTGTATCTCACACAGGAAACCGACAAAGACAGGCAGGAAGTGGGCTGGTTAAATACCCTCCGGGCTCCTCCCATAACTTCAGGCCGGCACACCTGCCTTCCAATATAATCCAGGAACGTTATCACCAATGCTTTGTTTTATTCTTTTACACGCATGTGAACTTTAATGATATCCCAGTCTTAGTCCGTAGGGTTCGGTATTGAGTTGGCCCACCCTTTGCAGCTATAACAGCCGTCCACAAGGTTTAGGAGTGTGTCTATGGGAATGTTTGACCATTCTTCCAGAAGTGCATTTGTGAGGTCAGGCACTGGTGTTGGACAAGAAGGCCTGGCTCGCGGTCTCCGCTCTAATTTATCCCAAAGGTGTTCTATCGGGTTGAGGTCAGGATTCGGTACAGGCCAGTCAAGTTCCTCCACCCCAAACTCGCTCATCCATGTCTTTATGGACCTTGCTTTGTGCAGAAGCTGTTGTAGCTGCAAAGGTTGGGCCAACGCAATATTGAACCCTAGGGACTAAGACTGGGATGCCATTAAAGTTCATGTGCGTGCAAAGGCAGGCGTCCCAATACTTTTGGTAATATAGTGTGTGTATGTGTATATGTGTATATACACACACACACACACAATATATATATATATATATATATATATATATATATATATATATATATATATATATATATATATATACACACACACATATATACACACACACAATATATATAGGAAGGCCAGCATGGTGGCCTGCAATTATGGGAGGAGCCCGGAGGGTATATACACCAGACCTCTCCACGAGGCCGGTGTCGGTTCCAGCGCGCCGTATTACACGTCACCAGGCCGACAAGCAACTCAGTACACGTTCCTGAGTTGTCCGACGCTCCTCGTTCCAGATTACGGATTCGATTCCCGATCGCACCCCCAGTTCGTTCCGCTTCAGCGTCGCAGGTAGGATTATGCTTTTTCGTCGCTACGTCGAAACCCCTGTTTTTCCACTGAGTCATTTCAAACTACCATGCTATTGTCTGTCTATTTTCTACCCCACAATTTACCCCACTTCCACTGGTTGTTACGCCCGCTACCCAGTGCAAGCATCCCCTCACTCACACGTCCACCACAACGCCCCCCTCCCCCCCCCCCCCCAAAAAAAAAAAAAAACACACACACTCACCAGAGCATCTGTCACTGCACTCCCCACGCACTTCTTGCAGGCACCGCAAGTTCGTGTAAATGGGCCCCCACACCTTGCAAACCTCAGCAAGACAGTCCACTCCTTGCCTTCCACGGCAACCCAGCCAATGTGAGGCACAGCCGCCCCCCGCACATCTTGCTTCACCGCAGGTTTGTGTCACGGCTCCCACATCCACCTCCTACATACCTCTGCAATCGTTGCAGCTCGACCTCCATTGGCCTCGCAGCCACAACTTCCCCAGTAGCAAACTTCAGCTACTCACGCCTTTCTCTATCCCTTTTCACCTTTTCCTTAGGTCAGTAATCGCCCCTGGTCTCCTACACAACAGGATCAGACCATCCCGTTCCTTTTTCAGGTAAAAAAAAAAAAAAAAAACCCCCCCCTTTTTTTCTTGAGGGCTTGCATCTCTTCACCAGGGGGTCAACTACGGCCCCAAATCAGCTCTTGCAACCCATCTCTCACTAATATTTTACGTCACCCTACCGTAGGTACCAGGTCCACCAGGTTTTTGACCCCAACAGCGACTCCATCACTAGGGCAGCAAGCAGGTGCGTAAGTTATTGTTTGTTTCAGTTTTCCATTCTCTTCACACCTTTTCACTACATATCCCTGTCACACATACTTATTTGGCTCAGTACCCAGGCGTTAGAAACTGTCACATACTTCTATGCATGTCACTCTGTTTTCGAAGCACAAGTCTTCACTACGCAGACAAGGTCACCTAGTCTCATGACTTGCTGGCAGTGCAAGTATTAGCTGACCGAACCCACGTCAAACTACTACAGATCGAAACATCCCTACTTAGCAACCAACCAGCAGCCACTCCCCCCAGTACCGCCCTGGCGGGGGCTCCGGTTGAACTAGTCCGTGCCGAGCACAGACGGACACCCGAGCACCGGTTACCTGGTCAGTCACCTCCTGGCTTACCTCGGTTGTCACGCATTCTCCGAGTTCCACAGGCCAAAGAAACAAACTCACCCAGCGCTCACGCGCACCCCCAATTGTTACCATACCGTCGAACGGTATCTTGCTTCGTTCACACATCTCCCCTCCCCATCCAAGCAGAACACCATAGTTTTGATAAAATCTCCAGGCGTTAGTAACTGTCACATACTTCTATGCATATCACTCTATTTTCGAAGCACAAGCCTTCACTACGCAGACAAGGTCACCTAGTCTCATGACTTGCTGGCAGTGCAAGTATTAGCTGACCGAACCTACGTCAAATGCTACAGATCGAAACATTTCCTACTTAGCAATCAACCAGTAGCCACTCCCCCCAGTACCGCCCTGGGGGGGCTCTGGTTAACCAGTCCGTGCCGAGCACAGACGGACACCCGAGCATCAACCATCCGGCCAGTCACCTCCTGGCTCACCTCGGGTGTCATGCACCCCCCCCCCCGAGTTTTACATATAGGCCCATGGAACATCCCACTCAGCGCACGCGCGCAACCCGTTTGTTCCCAGACCTGTCACACAGGTATCCCACCCTGCCCCCCCCCCCCCCCCCTTTTTTTGCCACAACCACATACATATATATATGCTCTCCTGCCCTTCAAAACTTATAAAAAAAAAAAAAAAAAAAACAAAAAAAAAACGAGAAACCCGAGACAAACATGCATCCCCCCTCCCTTCCCCCCCCCCCTCTTTTTATTCTAGCAGACGCCATGTCTCTGGCCAGCAGCAACGATTTCACCCCCGCCCCATCACCACCCGAAGCGGGTCCGGCAGACAACTCCTCTCAAGCCTTCAGAGCTTGGACCATCCCCAGACTCTCAGCTGAGCTGAGGCGCAGGAATATCCCCTACCCCATCACGGCCAGGAAAGCCGAACTGTACAGACTACTGTTCCCCAGCCCATCCCCACCAACCCCACCAGACACTCAGGCATCACTACAGACAATTGCCTCGGCAGTGTCCCAGCTTCACACGCTGGTCTCCTCTCTAGCTACTACCATCTCTGATGTCCAGGCCAGAGTGGGGACCTTGGAGCTCCAGCAAGGAACCCCCACTCCACCAGCTGCCGCCCCCGCCACCCCCGCATCATGCGTTACAGCTACGCCCCACGCCGGTTTTTCTGTTTTCCCCGCACATCTCATCCCGGCAAACATCAGGAAGGAAATACTAGATGGCCGCGACATCAACCTGGCATCCCTTCTGATCTCGGTACACGATGTGACAGAGAACAAGGCCTACGCTTGGGGCGACGTTTCCGTTATCTTGAAGGCAAAAGACCACAGGCTTACACGAAAGCTCACGGTTACGGAGTTCGTACTTGCTTTCGGCATGTTTCGGGATGTCATCTGTTCCATCAAACCCGACAGGAGGGAAGAACTAGACCTCTACCTTCATGCTGTCACAGATTTAGGGTACAAGTACGGAGGCAGCGCCTTCTACGACTACCATCGCTCCTTTTCAGCAAAGGCAGCAGCCAAGCTCAGTCAGTTTCAGGCAACCACGGACTGGAGCGCCATCGACACCGAACTCTTCTGTCGCCATTTCGCTGGCCTCCGCTCCCCACTTTGCACTAACTGCCAATCCTCCACTCACACCGCCAATTGGTGTTCAGAACCCGATGGTAGACGCCTCCCCAACTTCCCCTCTGCCCCGCACACATCCCAGTATTCAGACGCAACTCCACCACAACCCCAGGAGGACAGACTCGGACGGCCCGTCCGAACTTTAGGAGGGGCGCAGATATGTAATAATTTCAATTTGGGGATCTGCAACTTCTCACGTTGCAGACTCCTCCACGTCTGCCTCATTTGCCGCAAAGCCCACCCCAGGATCACCTGCGGGATCAATAAGCTCAGCTCAGCCTGACTAAGCCGTATTGATATCGGATGGCTGCAGTCCTACCTCACCTCACACCCATCACCCTCACTAGCAGCCTTTCTGGTACAAGGCTTCACCACAGGCTTTCACACGGGGCTTATCACACTCCCCGACACCACCCACGAGTGCAAAAACCTGCTGTCAGCAGCCACCGACGAGGAAGCCATCAGTACCCTACTACAAAACGAACTTGACCGAGGGTACATGATCGGCCCCTTCTCTCACCCACCGTTTTCCGTTTGGAGAGTTAGCCCTATCGGGCTTGTAAAAGGGAAATTTTCAAATAAACTCCGGTTAATTTATGATTTGTCCGCGCCTTATTCTTCTCACACACCTAGCTTAAATTCCCTTATACCCTCACAAGAATTTTCTCTCAAATATTCTTCTGTCGACCTTGCTATCCAGGCCATCCTAGACACAGGCGAGGGCGCCTGGCTCTCCAAAGCAGACGTCGCAGACGCCTTCAAGCTGCTACCAATCCAGCCGTGTCTGTGGCGCTGGCACGGAGTCAGGTGGAAAGGTCAGTACTACTTCGCCACGAAACTGACCTTTGGATCCAAAAGCAGCCCATGGCTCTTTGACACGTTTGCACAGTCCCTGTCCTGGATTCTCTCGCACCACGCATCCTGTCAGAAAGTGATCCATTACTTGGACGACTTTCTGCTTATCGAAGACCCCAACCGTCCCCCGGTAGACCTCACGAGTCTAAGGGAGGTCTTCTCCAACCTCAATGTCCCCATAGCGGAGAAGAAGATAGAAGGCCCAGCACATCGCATCACCTTCTTAGGCGTCATACTCGACACTCAGGCCATGCAGGCCAGCCTACCACCAGACAAGTTGACTCGCATCAGGGAAGTCATTCATTCCTTCACGGCCACCCAGGGGTGCTCCAGGAGGCAACTTCAGTCCTTACTCGGGATGTTAAATTTCGCAGTGAGAGTCATCCCTCAGGGACGATCCTTTGTCTCCCGCCTCCTAGTTTTCCTCACAGGATGTCAAGACCCAGACCAGATCTTCAGACTTGATCAGGCAGCTATGGCCGACCTTTCCATGTGGGACCACTTCCTGGCTGACTGGAATGGCATTTCCATGTTCATTCCGGCAGCATCTCCCTCTTCTCCCCGGATTGTCACTGACGCCGCTGCCTCCACGGGCTTCGCAGCTATTTTTGGCCCCCACTGGTTTGCCGGTCCATGGCCGCCAGAAATCTTGGCAATCCCCGGT